>OX104134.1:72139022-72206518 GCA_944470555.2 Heterobilharzia americana
ATCGGCTTCCGTGTTGGAGCATGGACTAGCCCTCTGGATACGGTAATCTGAAGAAGACCGTACGTAGGTGGGGCATAGGATCCGGAACGTCGCATCAAAGCATTTGCATGCTCTACGAATTGACCAAAGCATGTAAAAAACTTTAACTGCAGAAGCATAGCGATCCACCATCATTTTTAAGTCGTTGTTTGATCTCCTAACAATCAACATAAGATGTATTAAAGTCTCCAACAAACAAACATTTATTGTAATTGCCTTACTCCAAAATACAGTTTGCCATGAAGTCATCGGAAAGACGATAGAACTCAACGAATTACTCCTATTGAATTCACAAAAGCCTTACGCTTGCCATTGCAGTGTGCCTCGAATGTGGTTGAGCAGATCATTACAATATCACAAATACAAAGGAGAAGACCACCACCATTGCAAACTATATTATTCGTCCTTATCTGTGTATAATTTTGAATGGGCAAAGAAATATCCAGACCCACCGATTGCTAGGATGCAATGGTAGTAATTAGATTCTTTTCAAGGGTTCAGCTAGGTCTCCAAGTGCCAGTCGCCGAAAAATGCAATATCAAGTTTTGCGCAAGTGAGATAAAGCGTTAACTGTCGTTGTTCTGATGGCCGGTTCTATATGACCCTCAGTAAAGCCAAGGCGTTAGTTTCTAACCTTGTTACCCCATATGATTAGTTCTTGCGCTACAAATACGCATGTGTGTAACAATCAGCATTGATAAAGGAGCATAAAAATGTTCTCCAGATCGGTTGTTTTATCAGCAAATCTTGTAGCTGAATTCAGACGACCTGTGTGGAATGGAAGCTTACGAACATGGCAGGAGTTAAAGCGTGCATCAAACGATTTCAAGAGTTGAACTGTTTACTTAATGTAGTCGTCATTAAATGCTGAAGAAAACTAATGGCTTGTACAGGATCTGTCATTTTCTCATAAACAGAAACTAGAATAATAACATCGGCCCGGAGTAAAAGTACGAGTATCTTGTTCTTCCTTGTCAAGTTTGTCGGTACGGCATAACTCTCCCAGAGCACCTAATGGGTGTAGAGAATGTGTTGCATAAATGCTTTCCTCCATAGTTGAGCTTTTAGGAAATATATGAATGCTGCATAGAACTGTATCGCTGGAAGGCCAGTGAAGGAAATCACGGTTCGCACCACTACATGCAGTTTGGTGTAAGTTCACCATTCAAATCTCTGTAACACAACCTCTGGTGTGCACCATTCTCTAATAAAATAAGCGGTATATTATGTGTGCTAACTATGCTGACTCAAGGAAATATCCAGGCAGTTGAATCCGCGGAGGCCTACGCAGTCTCTCAAGCACGACACAATTACTACGTGATCGATAAATGACTGCAGATGCTATCGCTACACCAGCACAGTAATGCTAATGCCCGTCGCTGTTTGATTCATGTGCATAGATTTCTACCTTTTGATTTCGGTAAGTCTTCTGAGACGTTAATTCACTTCTTTGCAGACGCATTTCGACACTCTACATAATAGTAAAGAGACCGTAAGCAGATGCATATTGAAGTTGACCAGGTGACTGTAGACATTGGAGAGGCGCGAATGCTTACTTCGGCAATGATGTATGAGATGCAATTATTGGCTCAGGCAAACTCGGGAACGGCATGTAGACTTTGTAAAGACATACACCGTAGTTTATGAGAAGCACTACCTACAAGATTAATCCTCAGTAACCTCACAGACTGCTAAAATCCCACTAACTATTTACCTATATATTGTTCCATTCTTTAAATAGACTTTCAATAAATTTTTCACGTACTCCCTGTCGTTTATTGAAGCGGAAAGTAGAATGGGTTTAAGTGAGAGAAGTAGAAATGGTGGGGTTTTCTTCATTTTATGGTCAACGGGGATAGGTATTCAACTAACAACCAGTGCGCTATACCTCCCAGGCACTCTCCGTCAACAGTAGTCAGTCAAGTAGTATAGCTAACCCTCACACAGCAGATGTGGTTTCGTAACTATGTAACTATGTCACCTCATAAGAATTATCTACTACATAGAAGCCTTTGGCGTTTGCTTCGCTTGCGCGACGTCTGTCCTTACGCACCACAGTATTCCCCTCTAAGTCTTCCCTACTGCCAAATAAACATCTGTCGCACTACTGAGAAACCACCAAGGTAGGCGAAGGTCGGTTACCTACCGTTTACACTTGTCGTACTTCGAGCCTGCTAACACTCAAAGAAGCACCAGCAAGTTATTTAGGGACTCATTTTCATGAAAGCAACGTTATTTACAAATACATGCAAGAATATATATATATATATATATATATATATATATATATATATGTATATGGGACTAAGGTTAGGTCCAAACGTCTACTGCTATGCGGTAGAATGGACACCGGCTATCAGCATGTTGCTCCCTAAAAACAGGCTTCATATCCTTGTATTGTATCGAAACCCACGCCTACCTATTCAGTTATTAACAAAAAGGGATTTATGGCAACAACAATAATTCACTTAGAATAAAGGCCTGTACGAAAAATGCCACTTTTACAGGCAGTATCTGAATGTTACTGCTTTCAGTGAAGCTGAGGAAACTCCAAAATAAATCGTCACGCCATATAGGGTCTCCTAGAGTGGCAGTTGGCTGTGAACTAGTCCTCACGTACTATTTGCATTCGGTGCGTTATGTTACACTAACAACCACTGACAGTTCTTCAAAAAAGATATCAGCAACATAACAGTGATTTCACTCTCCATGAAAGCGTTGAGGTCAGCAAAAACTCTCCAACACGTTAACATAGTTATCCAAAGTAGCATAACACAATATGGCAAAATTAATTTCATGTTAGTTCTGGGATGGAAAACATTTAGGAGCCAACAAGGAAGAAACCACAAAGTTAGCCTATAGTGCTTCGTAAGATGACTTTCCAACGCTTATTATAGGGGTTAAATATCGGGAAGATATTGTAACCTAAACCAAATACCTGTCTAATTTAACATACCCAACATTTCCTGCTTCAACACGTAAAATCAAAAAATAACGTCTACTACGTCCTGATTACAGGCAGTTTATGCCACCTTTTACTGCTGAAACGCATGTCTGTCAAAGAAAACAGGTTATAAGCGAGGGAAAAATCGAAAACCATTAGTTTTCACCAATCTCCGAACCATTCCTACTTTTATGACATCAGCTGATCAAAAAATCACCTGGTACCTAAGGCAGTCTACAGTCAGCCGTAATAAAAACCGTCCTGACATCGCCAGCTGTCAAGACCTCAGCACCCAGGGACCCAACTTTCTCAGGTCCTTTTGCTGTTGTCTTCTTGACCCTTTAGTTTGGTGACCACCTCTCTCTTTATGGTCGATCAGGACGAGTAGGTATATTCCAACCTTTGGTTAGGAATATACTTCTTAGGGCCACTCCACATTCTTTATGACAGCTGAACCCTAATTTCACGAGACCTTGCGAATAAACAGCCTTGGTTTTCGCCCATCTACCTTACCTTATGCCTTCCTTCAATCACACACAAAAGGAAGGTTTTCGAAGAGGTTATAGTGCTGTTTTAATAATCCCGAGATTATGCGCATGTCTTCTGAATGCATAAGAGTCAACCAATTCTTCTACATTTCAGAAGACTACACCATATTGTGTACCCCAATTTTAGATACAGTGCAAAAAGCCTTGATACTTCTGAGCCCTCTTGCTGGCACTACTCATTAACGACGGACTGTTCCATGATTAACTTCGCCCTTAAGACTCCAGACCACCTTATTTGGATTGTTTTTGGGCGTCTGGGAGCGCTATCTTAGGCTTGTTTGTCTGGCACAGCACAAATATACAGGACTCCTTTTGTGACCACCTTTTTGGCGCACCCCCGGCTTTCAAAACGTGAGTAGGTAAGCTGGTATTTGTCTGGGCGTACTCATCGTTGACTTCAACAATAAATTCTCAGTGTCACTGCATCGTAAAGCAATTTCACTTTCAACAAAACCGCCTGTGTCTTCAATCAACTCCGAGCTACCGAACATGTTGTTGTCGGCAGCATGTAGAGGCAGTTTTCTTGAAATCACTTCGCCTTTGGTGCTTTGGGCCAATAATACCAGTGGGTTACAAAAAATGCTTCTGAATGACAAAGAAGGAGGCTTTATCCATTTTTCGTAATCCACCGGTGTTAACCCAAAACACATCTGATGGGGCCATCCACTACATCTATCACATTCCCTTCCCTCTTTGAAAAATAAGTTGCAACCGAGTCGTCCATGTAGAGGTTTGACTACGACTGTCAGATGATGATTCAAAGTTAGAGCAAATAACGAGAGCATAACGCAAAGTGAAACAACTACGCTTATAACTAAGGTGCGACAAGAAACGTGGGGCATGATGAAAGTAAGCTGTTCCCTGAATGAGGAATTTCTCCTGCAACAGCATTACATTTGCTTCACATACGACACCGGAGCTGATGGGATCCTAGCTATCCTACTGGAAAGGGGCGGCGAGGACAAATAGCTGGTTCTCCTGAGGCTTTTTAATGTGTTTTCATCCGGTGGCCGTTACCCGAAATTGCTGGGAGTCGTCGTGTATATTTCTCAAGCAAGACTATGGACCAGTATTCAACATCAAAAATTACCAACCTACAAACTATGCGTCAGCAGTATCTAGAACTGTGAGGAGGGGCAACTGTGCAGATGCCGATCACGCAACAACAAAACAACTGCTTTCCCCAGTATAACACGGTTTTTCGAAGGCAGCTGATGAGCTACCTACTTCATCGACCATCTAGACGATGTTACGAGCGAGCATGACTGCTGCCTACTCCGAAACACCCTCTTCTTAGGCTTCAAGCGGGCATTCAGTAAAGTATCTTGCAAAAGCTTAACCACTTCTTGCAGACTACAGAGATTCATGCGTTCCCAAAAGCAGAAGGTTCGTAGGCCTTCTACATAAAAATGTCTCCAAACCTGAGCTAAAGTTTGTGCTGGAACCGCTTTGGTTCGGGAGACTGAGACTGAACCAAGTTATCACCTTCAGGATAAGTAACGGGCTCATTCAATTCCCTGACAGGGACCTCAGATTTAACTAACACACGAAGTACAAGCTTAGTCATCAGGGTGCCGTACAAGATATAAATCAAGCTTATTAATTCTGAAATGTGGTATTATTTGGAATCGCCTTCCACTCGCAGTTGTGAGTGGCGGCATATTCCAGTTGTTTTTATCGCTTCTAAACGAACACCGCACATAATGCGACGAAGATTCGAAACATTAAACAACCATTTATGATAAACAAATATTTTATCCTTACATTAGGAATTTAACACGAGGAAAGACAGTTTACAGGTATCATCACATCAATATATGTTGAAAGATATACAAGATTTTACGGGCTCGAACGGTACAGAAGGGAAGTCATTTAGTTCTATTGAAAACGTCAGAAGATTCCGTTGTTTATGGAACGCACAAGGAAATAACACCCGTCAGTGTATACACAGTGTTAAAGTTCAAGTCGTTTTCGGTCACCCTTTTTCACCATAGGTGGCACCAGTTGGTGCCTTAAGGTCGTACAGAATTCCAAATTTCCGTTACGAGCAGTCGACATGTTTGACTCATCTTCATAATGCCACGCTAAGCCAGATAAACGTATATTTTACAGTGAATTTCTTATTTTTTATGGCTTCACAAACTGAAAGAACCCATACCGATGTTTTAGGTAACCAGTGAGTTTCGAGGCAATCATGTAATCCGGGCCAATATCTACGTCCAAGCATTTCCCACTCTTTAATTGCTACTGTCCACAGTAATATAGATATACGCCATTAGAATCTGGTGTTTTTGTGCACAGGAATAAACATTTGAAGAACTGCAGACCGATGGTGATGGGTTTTACATACTGTTCATTCTAAGATATGCAGCATTATCAAGTAGTTAGATTCATTGTCAGACAAAGTACCAGAGAAGCTGTCTCATGGCATTGCTGTTAATATGTTCACCTTAAAGTCAATAGGTGAGTCGATCTCTTAGATTTAACTTTTCGTACAGCTTTTCGTCGCCATTGTGACCGTTCAGAAATTTGAGCAGTTCGAGGATAGATAAATGTTCATATAGTGAGAGAGACAAATGAGTGAATGGTACTGGTAATTCCTACTTAGATACATCTTTGTACGGCACCTGCTTGAACTTTAGGCGTCGCAGTTACACATGCATATCCTTTATCCAGCCATTTTTAACTTATTCTACTTCTCAACAGAAGTCCTAGTTTACCCACCAAACAAGTAGAAAACTACTACAACATTCAACTTCACAAGCGTTTTACTTATCTTCTCAGAAAAGGTTCCATAAAAATTAATACCGTTAATCTGAGCACTTTATTGTCTTCGACATACCATGCAAGAACTCGCATATTCAGATCTGCTGCTCTTCAAGTGAAATATTTTCACGGAAGTCCATGTTACTTTTGTCCACACTCAAGCAAGTGCAGCCACCGTACCGAATCCCACACTCCGTGAGTTCTAATCTCGAGAAGATACTTGTGTCTATGATTGCCAAGATCTTCTATTATTGCTATAAGGGTATGAGGTGCAGGCATTATTTATAATTGAGTTAATTTATGCGGTTTCATGACTGTGGGTGTATATATTTATCTCAATCTGCTTCCTAAGCCTAACCCTCATCCCACTGTCTCACGATCTTTCACCCTCTCTTCCACCCCCAAATCCCAGTTGCTACCCAATGCCTTTTTCACAGCCCAAAAGATTTTTATTGTGCACCTTCATACCTGCATCACTTGTGTCAACAAGACGGCAACCGCTATATGTCCTTATGCCTCATTCAAAAACTGAAACAACTTTTCCACCTCTACAGAACCTTCTATTTCAAGGACGTTCACCTCGATGCACTCTCCTGATGTATGCAAGCTTCATACCCAACGGTCCCTAGAATGTTCCGCTTTCTACGCACCTAAGTGAGATAACACTATGGAAATACTCTGACATCATTTAGACACGAAGATAGTGTAGCATGTGGGGTTTTCATAAATTACTTTCCGGTAAATACTACAGACGAGCCTTGATCAGAGCCAGTGGTTTATAATTTTCGATAGTCAGCCGACTTTAGTTTCTTCCGAGCTTCCCGTACTGCCTCCCCTCTACTCTTTCCCCCATAGGTACCGCTTTCCTGTCAGCCATTATGACCAATATACCCTACTGTTGGCACCAACCGACAGAAAAACAGCGATATTCTTCGAATTACCTGGTCAGCATTCTCCGCACGGAAACTCAGGGCAAAGTGGAGCAAAACACGTGGTGATCTTCAGAACACATGAGCAAATTGAGTGAAACGTGGGGGGAAGTGCAGGCAGAAATGACAGTGAACGCGAGACAGCACCTATACTGATGCTGTGGAATCCCAGGTTTTCAGAACGGTTTGCCCTATGGCCCCTCTTTTTGCCCGGAGGAAATGTTGAATCGGCACGCCTTCCCTTGCCCCAGTATTGCTTCACCGCACACTAAAGTTCTGCCTCGCTAAAGAATATCTTTTGTCCCGTTGTTTCCGTGACACCTGTGAAAGATATCCTAGAAAACCACCACCCGACATCATCATATTTCACTGACCGGAAGTTGCTTCACTTGATAAACTTTCCATCCATTCAAAACGTTACAGCATTTCTATTTGAGGGTCTCCGTTCATTCCACCGAACTCCTCATTTAAAACGCTTTAGGCATGAGTTTATAGGCATGAAAAGGAATCCTATCTTCAAAATAGCATGTAGTCGGTAGAATCTCACCACAGCAACCATCACCTGAAATTTCTAAACAACTTCAAAGTTGTAGTCACACAGAAACTCTTGTATCACCGAGATTATTCAACTTGGTGTTTCCATATGCCCCGATGGTTACAGCTACATTGAATTCTTTCCGAGCAAGCAGCAACCGCCTGCCACCTGGAGCTCAGAATCTTTCAGATAGGAGGCAAGCTGAAGCAAATGGGAACCAGACATTGATTTGATGAATACATCGCAGACTAAAAGTGCGTATTGAGTCGGGAAGGACAGTTGTTTAATTCATCATTCCTTCTATTGAAGCTTATAAGGTACGTGGCCTAAAGTGACTGTCCAAGAAAACCAGCATGGTGTTCCACAGAATTATTTGGGACAGCAAGGTGGCTATTCGGGGTGGTGGACAGAAAGCCGATGGCAAGTTTTCACTGCTGTCATCGAGCACTCGGCCACTCAAAATACATTTCATACGTATCTTGATTTTATGAGACTTCAGTCTTTAAAAGACTAATTTCGTTGATCGAATGTACAATCGAAACGATAATTCCATTAAAGCCCAATTCTTCAATCTTGGTGAAGAACCTGAAATGAACGAAAACGTGGAGTCAACAACTCGATAGGAAAATAATGAAGTCCATCCTTCCGAAGACCTTACCCTTACAAACAAGGGACCCCTACGACCCTCCATTCTTTGGGCAAGAACGACCAATTTGCTGCGGAGTTTTACTATGTCTTCGAAGTAGGGCTGACTTATCTCTTCAACAGATTTTGACAGGATATCAGACTGCTTGACTTTGTAACCCATTTCCAAATCCTGAGAGAAACTGAGAAGTCAACTATGATTGGTAGGACAGAGGAAGCCGTTTGAAACTCACGCGTGGAGTGATCGTGTATGATGCAAGCCATGCATCCTGCTCTCAGATCCAAAGTGCCCCAAACAACCAGGGAAATACGTAGCCATGCCCCTGAGCCTTGGAGGTTACAAAGAAGCTAGCGTGCTGAGCATGCGAAAAACATCTGCTAACCTGCCTACCGACAGTCTAGATAAGTAATGAGTCCTTGCACCAAAGCTTCGAAATGCGATAGAGATCGGTATCAATCCCACCTTGGTAAAATGTCTGCATCAACTCCGAAAAGCCTTTTTGGAGCACAACACTTTTCAAGACAAAGCCAGCAGTCTCCTTCTTTGTGCGTCCCTGTGGATCGAGGCCTAGCTCGTAGATGCTTGGGCTGACCAACATTTACCAAATGCCTCGTCATCGACGGCATTTGAAGGTACCTGTGGTTATGCCGCAAGACCTCGACTACGGCCAGCCAGTAATCTCGATTTCGATCGTGTGCACCACAAGCTGACGAGCGGCTTAAACCGTCACTCAACTATTCGCCTTGAGATGTCTGAATCAGGTTGAGCATGTTGGTTTTGTAATTATTCGTGGTTTCTGCAGCGCGTTGATTACTCGTTCATCGTTTGTAAGAGTTGCTTCGAAAGATATTTTTTGTTACTGCTGCTGTTATGAGTCACAGGAAGGTGTTGGCTGATCAACCTATCCAGCCTGTTCAGGATTTATTCCGCCTTCGACAGGTCTGAAATAGCAAGCTAACTGTTTTGTGCTATGGTGCTGGTTTTATTGTCCTCCTGATAATCAATTCTGAGCGAAAATGTAAGCTAAAACCCTCTTCAACTATTTTACATCATGTTTACGTGGTTTAACTGAGCTAATACGTGCCATGCAGATTTGAGTTAGAAAACAGCCCTACGTCTTAGGTTTTCGGGTCGAAAGACCATGGAAAAGAATGCTTTCAAGACCTTTATGGGTGTGCCCTAGAACTCCTCAAACAAACTGAACGTAATCTGCACCAATGTTCTGAGCGTCAGAAGCAAAATGACAGACCTTAAGACCCTAACTTGTGAAGTAGGTCCTCATGCAGCAGCCCTTACTGAAACCTGACCAAAAAAGGATTAAGATCCTTACAGGCACTACTGCGTACGAACACACAGAGCTCTAGGTCGCTAAGGTGGTGGCAAACTACTCAATGTCAGCAGTGACGTCCATGTACAATTAATCACGTCAGAAGCCCAAGAATGCTGTGCCTGTGAAGTGGCCAGTGGTGAGCTGAAGTCAATGTAATGTTTCTGTGAGATTGCGTAGTTTGCCACAGTTCATCCTGACTTGTAAATGACTTCCGGCCGACCCATATAAGTAACCGGAGCAGAAGCAGTAGATGCCTAACAGTTGGGGATCTGCTTGCTCCACACACACAAACTGGAAGTACATGCATACTTGGTTGTAACTGACGTTTTTATCCTCCTCTTTCCCCTTCCAGATTTTCGTGCTCACTACCTAACTCATACTAATCTACGTGCCCCACTTCAAAAACGCACTAATATTCCTACGGACTGGATGAAAAATCATCAGCAGCTGGTCGTTACTCGTAGCCTTGGGTAGCTCCTTCGACGATGATCTGCTTTCAACGGTGCTAGAATCTGCTCGCAAATCAGTCCGCAAATGACCACCAGAATTGCCCTAAAGGACTGTTTGCGTTCACTAGAAGAAGGAATAAAAGGAAATGTGATATTTCCTCTCTGGTGGAGGATGGAAAGTCTGACACTGGTTGAATCTACTCTGTCCAAGGCTGAATGTCTAACGGATTGGTTTTGTGAAGTCCTCTCCGTAGTTTATGATGTTGGAGGGCTCAATAGTGGTGTTAGTACTGCCCTACCAATGAACACGCCGTTGATAATAGAGAAAACAGTTCAGTTGCTCGTCATTCTTAAATCTGAAAAATCTTGTCCCCATCGGTTGCACCCCAGATTCTCTGTTTGCGTATATTGTAACTGGATCAGTTATTAATCTTTCGAATGCGTCCTTATCTCAGACTCGCCCCCTAGAGACTGGGAAGTTGCTATAGTCGTCCCGGTTTCGAAGACCAGTGGCTGCTGGCTAACTATCACCCTGTGAGTCTAATCAGTATAATGATCCATAATAAATTTTTATTCTCACATTGGTAATTTAACATGAAAGAAGCCAGTTTACAGGCATCATCACGTTGATATATGTCAAAAAATCTACAGGACTTTACAGGTCCTTAATAGTACGAAAGGGAGGTCGTTTAACCCCACCAAAAACATCAGATCACGGTTACGGGACGGAGAAAATAACACTTTCGGCATATGCAGTGCGTCAGAGTGAAGATGATAAAAACTCCCACTTTCATATAATGGATTTAGCATGACAGATACCAGCTTACAAGCACCGTCAAAGTGATTTTGAAAGTTAACAGAATAGTATCTGGAATTATATAACTCGTATAACAAGTTATTGGTATGCGCAAACTTATTAAAACCTGCTGCAAATCGAGAGGTGGACATGTATTTCCATCTGTCACTACACAGATAGGTTCCATCATCAAGGACAAAAGCGCGCAATGTTCGAAGTTAGCGTTATAACCAGACGGCGTTGTTAGTCCACTTGCGTAGTTTCTTATTTTGTAATATAAACACCCATTCACTAGAAAGTTCCCCAGTTTTTGGCTTTGCTGACCACAAAGGGCCTATTTATACGATCTGGAGTATCGGTAAGCATCCACAGTCATATAACCAAGGTGAGTGTCTAAATCCATGCATTTCCAGTTCACCATGTGGTTTAAAGGTAGCATACATTAATATCACTGGGAGTACCTCTAGTGGTAGATGAAGGTGGACGTTGAGACGGTTAATAATCCAAACGGCAGCAGTTACACATGGACTTCAGGCACCGTTCATATAGGCACAAGCAGCATCATTCGAGGAGTGTATCTGATGCATGGCAACTTTTACTTAAAAAGGTCACTTGATACAGAGTACTATAGAACATGTAGTGTGGAATTACTGCAGGTAAGTCATATTCCGAGCCAACAGATATATTGGTTCCTCGTTTGATCATTTGTTCAGAATATTTGTGCCACTACGGCCGTTGGGAATCTTTAGACTGTTCGTCGCAGGAAGAATCCTGACTAGCTGGTGAGTTGATTGTGAAGATGTTCCGGAAATCGCGAAAGATTGGGAGCAGTCCAGCAATTCACTTAGTCAAACAGCAGGTATTATTTCCACCTAGCAGATATGTCCAGACTGAAATTCAGCATCGAATGTCGTCATCGAGCTGATGTTGTAAAATAAAAAAGGTTTTCTAAAAAATAATTTGTGATGAGATACGTTAACATATTGAACCCAACAATCTTTTGACACCACAGTAACGCTGTTTTCGTGTTGGACACTTTTTTAACAAACAACCTCACTGCGACAGAGGGATGAGTCGCAACCCTTGACTTCAAGCTGCCAATGGTGCCATCTCCACAGACTTCAGTGAGGCATTCGATAGTGTCACATGTAAGATTACCAAGAAAGCTCCACTCTGTCGCTTTCGGCGCCGCACTGCAGGCCCGGATTGGGGACTTCTGTACGATAGGAGGCAGAGTAAGGACTGATGGGATACTGTCCGGATGGAAAACCGTGACGAGTGCATTTTCTCAAGGAACGTTTGAAGGCACGTGTATCTCCTACACCCCATGGTGATTAACTCCAAGACATATGATACCGTTATGTACTCAACGAAGACGAATAGCAAGTTTGGTTCCCCTTGCTTGTAGTATCCTTCGTTCGCAGCTGACAGTTTACCGAGTGGTAGTAGTAGCATGTGGCCCCTTGGTCCCCCGTACATGTCAGGCGATAACATATGTGAATCAGGCTGCCTTCTCCCTATGTATTAGTACACGAGGGCTAGAATTATATGCTGCGGTTCTATTACAACCTCACCACCTATTTGCTAGTTGCGGCAGACACTTGCTGATAACAAAACGAGAAATACTTGCGATCCCCGGACTACCAAGGAGCCATAGTCCAAGGATATAAAAAAACAAAGGAGGTAAGTAGTAGTAGCCCTGACAACCTTCAGCCGTTTCATCGTTATTGTGCGTCACTCATCTAGCCTCATCTTCTTTTTCTTTCAGGTCCTTAGCTCTTTTAACTGCAGCCTGAAGACTTGAAAGGACCCTTGTTCGTGACGATTCCCGATTTGTTGCTCACCGAAAATATTTTGAAATATACCTCGGGGTTCCAACCTATTGATCTCTTATTCCTGCTGTGGAATCCCAGTTGCATGGACTTCATAAGATTCCTCGAAATTTCGGACTACAACCCTATAGTTATGCGCTGCCAGTATTGCGCCGATTTGATCAGTCTACCCCATAAAATGGTGAATTGTTATATCCAGATAGTTTGCAAGTCACAAAGGCACAGATGTGTGGTGTGAAAGTATATTAGGAGATTCGTAAGGATGGAACTGAGCGGCTGGCACGATGAGAGAACACTTCACTTCCCGCCTTAGGACTGTGAGTGAAACCAAAAAGATGGGTTCATATACACAGTCAACAGAGTTTATTGGGAAATCACATGAATCGTAATGATGCGTAGACTATGTTTGTGTACTGCGTCTTCCAAGAGCCAAACGGCTGGAAACCTGAGTGTTACAGTCTGCGTCCAGTGGCTTTCGTGGGGGTGCAAATCCCGAGCACGCTTCACAGATGATTTCCACGTGTCTCCTTCGTCCCATGACGTATCTCATTACTTGAGCCATCTGTAAAAATTGTTCATTCCTGACCATTAACTTCAGTTTAGATGCACTTCGATGAGGCCAAGAAAAATTCTGCATGATAAAATGCAGCTGAATTTAACGCAAACTTTTGGCTACAAGCAGTATGAACACCGAAGGTTTCATTGTGGTATATGCCGCGGGGAGCTTCGTGAAACACTTACTCTGCAAGAACGTGCGGCATATTTTTGAAAAGCCTCCACTTTTCTTTTTGCAAAGGATGGCGAAATGATGAGAGCAGAAGGATACCGTGAAGCAGACATAGTCACTCAGGGGTAATTGTAGGGCCTACAAGATCGCATATGCAGACGGTAGGAAGGAAGCTTCCCCAGTAAAGTGTGACTAACTCTTTTGTTTACAAATTATTCCCCAAAACAGGGTGCAAGCGGCCGAGGAAGTTCTTTGACGTAACCAAAAGACCTAATAGTATGAATAAAGTGAGCATTTTGTTGCATTTATCATTGACACTACCGTCAATATCAGCGTAATCCGTAGTCACCGTTACATATACCATCGTAGCCTTTCATACAGAACCCATACACTTTCATTTGAGTAAAGTATGACACTTAAGGAATCGCTTAGGCCGCGCAATACACCTCTACACTTTTCGATATCCTTCGGTGCCCCTCGGTACATTCAAGAAGAAGGCTATAATCGGTAGGAGTGTAGGAGTTAACGGACCAAAGATGATGAAATTCGTACATTTTTACGATGAATTACGAATAAATTCCTCTAGAAGCGCGCACAATCCTGGGAAAATATGCACGTGATGAGTTAACTGTGAGGAATCAGGTAAATTCTCAAAGAAGTATAGGCCAATCGCAACATGCTCTCTATTTTTTCCCTGGGGGCCCAGCGTAACCTTCCCCGATAAATGACGCCAGTGAACCGGCTTCTCTTACGTTAAATTAATAAAACGGTAATGAAATATTCATTTGTTTGTTTACTTGCTTCATCCCACCTAATTTAAAATTTTTTGCCCTATTCGGAACAGTCTAATTCACGCTACTTATACACAATGAGTACATTGGATGGACGTCTGTTTTACGTTTATACGGGCAAAACCACCTAAGAGGAGTTTTCACAAACACACCCATTGGCAATACTTGTTCAGTGTTGACAAGAGACTCACATAAGCACCAAGACGCAACGAGTCTAGGAACGTAAAAAGGGCATAAAACGTCCAAACCGAAATGAAGTTCCATCAGAATAGCCCCTTCCGCCTACAACACTGTTTTACCGTAATCTTTACACACTAGTGTGGGAGTGATGGCTCATTGGACAGGAGAAATTCCATATTGCCTATGGGATCCAATTCTTTTAAACACCGTTCGACACACGGTACAGCTTCAAAATGGCATAACTCGCCCATACGTTCCCGTCAACCAGACTCCGCTGAACGGCCATCTCACAGTGTACCGCAGTTCGGTGGTCACAGATGGCTTACGGGGAGGTTTGCATGTGGAACCAAACGTCGTCTGCCCCTGAAACTTCCGGTTAAGAAGATTACAAAGTATATCATATCTTCACCAAGTCTCTTCACCAGTTAGCTATCTTAGGTGTGTTTTTTAGAGCCACTCTCAACCAACCGCTTTGAAAAAGATGCATCCAGCGCTCCGGATGGAATTCAAACTTGTCCTCCAAGAAGAGGTTTCATTTTTTATGAACTCACCCAAACGATAACTGGGACGTTTGCTTAAGAGGTACATGCCATAGTAACGTCGAGAGTGAAGCCATGTCAACCCGTTTTACGAGGGCTGCAAACGAAGTAATACAACGAACTACATGCTTGGGGACGCTAATTTACGACTTTTTACGTAAGTGCTTGGCCTCTATTAACTTCTCTGCACCTCACCTGTATGGTTTTAGGAAATAGTATCCATGTAACACCGACCATCTGGCAGTAGATGGCCTGGCTGATATTACTCGTCGCCGGGATAGGAAAGATGGCAGATACCCCTACTTTCCTAAAGCCCCTGATTGCATCAGCTCCGAGGGTCTCTTCAGCAAACTGTCAACTAAATAAATCAGTTCATTGGTAATACATCAGCTGTCAGCATATTTAAGTGGCCTCGTCCAGAAGGTATGAATGAATTTTTCAAGGGAACAAAACGTCTTACTGAAACCCCCCGCGGTTCCGTCTTAAGACCCCTCATGTCTTTTATATTCTGGAATGATCTGCCTTTAGCAGCGTCTTATGAAACTCCCCTCCTTGGTCACAACATCGGGTTATAAGGCGAAACCACAGAAGAAACAACAGGCTCACTTGGCAAGGCGATCTGACACGACTTCAACATTAGGCAGACCACGGTTGCGGAAATTCAATCGTGAAAGTTCTCAGATGGTAATTGTTGGACCCGACGTGTTTTGCAAGATCAAGCTTAACGAGACTGGGGTGAAGACCCCTTGAGTGCAGAAAGACCTTGGGTCCTTGTCCCCATTATCTTAAATCTTAGGCTGACCTAGACGAAGCGGAGTTCATTGCAGATTTGGTACTTGCAAATCTGTGGTAACTATTTGGACGGTTCAATCATAGGTGCTTCTACCACATGCTTGGCAGTTTCAAATAGCTTTACACAGAATTTGGGGCCACGTACTGCTGTCCTTTACCCCAAGAAGATAGGAACTGTAGCGTCACACACTTCCCCAAAATCAATGGCCTAGGGTTCGACAAGATTCAACATCGATGGCGACCTTGACAGTTTAGCTGGACTCGATAAGCTGAAGGCACCCGGTCAGGCATCGTCGCCAGTCGGCACGCTGTCGTGTTACGTTGCACTGCTCGTATTCGACTCTCTAGCCAGTTAGTTGGACCTCATCGGCATCTTGGCACAACCATACATATATACTGTTCCATCCGACTAGGCTATCGTGTTCTTCCTTGGTCTCGTATTCACAAGTATATAACAAGTCCGAATAATTAGTGATTGGCCTTTGCGTCCGTCAAGTTCGCACCAGGACAACTCCTAACCAACTATTTAAGACAAATTCACGG
Source organism: Heterobilharzia americana (assembly GCA_944470555.2). Taxonomy (NCBI): domain Eukaryota; kingdom Metazoa; phylum Platyhelminthes; class Trematoda; order Strigeidida; family Schistosomatidae; genus Heterobilharzia; species Heterobilharzia americana. The sequence continues at coordinate 72,155,409 of OX104134.1, forward strand.
GTGATCCATTAAATTGTTTCCGGAACCAGGTTTCCAGAGGTATCAGAAAGCCATAGCAACAATCGGCTCATATAGTGACCCGAAGGTGGTGTGAAACACTTCAAATATTTCACTGCCCCCACATTATCAATTGTTCAAGACATGCTGTGAAGTGAAACTGAGGAGGAACGCACAGTACCAACTTGGCCAGGAAGACCTGAGCAACAATTTGACCAAAAAATATCAGCTTACTGAATATACTACTTGGCATGCGATTCCAGAAATCGTTGAAAGAAGTCTTATGCTGGGTTGCCCCTGATTTCTAGTTTTTGAACAATCAACTCACCAGCACCCTTATTGCTACCACATACGAAACTTCAACCACAGTAACTGGTCTTAGATTTCTGGGCTGTCATGACTGAGATGGAGATCTGGACGAGAGTCAAATCTAAGAGGTCACTGTACCTAGCGACTCTCGAGGACATATTCACAACAATGACATGTGACAGATTTTTCTAGTAATTTATCTTACATGAATCTGTCCTACAGCAAACAATTAACACCCAATACACCCCCTCGGTAACACTGCATACTTCAGTGTAAAGTCTGTAGTTTTACATATGTGCAAAATCCATCACCGCTGGATGGCAGTTTTTACTATGTTTATTTCTTCACATCACAAAGACCATTTCCAAAGTTGTAGGCCTATATTACTGCGAACGATAACGCCCGAACAGTGGGAAATGACTCAACTTAGATATTCACCCGGGTTACATGACTGTATGGAGACTTACTGGTCCCTGCAATCACTTAAGTGAGTTCCTGTTCATCACTGGAGTTATAAACAGAAGAACTGCCGTGTCAAATAGACGTTTGTCTGAAGGAACATCGGATTATACGGACAGGTCAAACATGTCGGCAACTTGTAATGCAGACGTCGAATACTGGGCGACTTTGGTGTTCTTTTAGCATGAAAAAAGAATGGTGAATGGAGACAATCTAAATGCACAAACGAGGTGTGTGTAGTGTATGGTGATACCTTCCTATCCTTTTCATAACTTGCAGACAGTTTTGATATCATGGTAGAGTTGGATGTCCTCCCTTCTGTACCACTTAAGAACTCAAATATCATAGATTTCTCTACCATTGTCAAGCTGATGATACCAGCTTCTCCACGTCAAACTTTCCTCCGATTGAAAACGAGTGCCTGCCATTTTACTATACGAGGATGGGGGCAAACCGCTTACCTCTAACTACCGACTAGTCCTCTTGGCCTCCTCAGTTACTGACCCAGGAACTTCGACCGTCCGTCACTAATAATATCATGAGTAAAAGCAATACCTACAGCAAGCTGACCAGTTAGTTAATTCATCATTTCTGTCTCTTCAAGTCCTTCTGAACAGCATAGGATGGTGGCTATTTTAAACGAATACCGAGTTTCACTGGGACAGACACAAGACCAAGAGATTATTTTCTGTCATGCCTGTAGCGTCACAAACTTCTCCAAAACCAATAGCCTAGGGCTCGATGAGATTCAGCGTTGATGCTGACCTTCATAATTTAACTGGACTCGCCGAGCTGAAGGCACTCGATCAAGTATCCCCACCATTCGGCGCGCCGTCGTGTTACGTTGCGCTGCTCGTAATCGACCATCTAGTCAGTTGGTTAGAACGCATCTGTATCTCAGCCCGACCTCGAAAATGTACTAATCCACTCGACTGCGTTATTGTGTTCTTTCTTGGTCTTGAATTTGTGGGCATATAACAAGTTTGAACAATTGGAGATTGGCTTCTGCGTCTGTCAAGTTCGCACCAGGACAATTCCTAAATATCTACAACACAGAGTTAAAATTTCGAACGTCCACTTGGTCACAGCGTGACCCTACAAACTAATTCATTAATACGCCCACTTATTTCCTATATTGACTGTTTTTTTATATCTCCAGATTGTCAGACACAGGAGACAGTGGTCTACCGTTGAAAGACAACGAAGTTAGTTACGCTAAAGCTTCTTCCAATGCTTCAACAAGCAACTGGAATTACTACATCACTTTTTTTCCGTGTTTGAAAGTCAGGCTGATTCTCCAATTAAAATCTTGACATTCTGTTTTGGTTGTCTGACCTGTGATTTGAAATTCTGGAAAATTAAGCTGTAGCCCAGATTGTTGATTGAACATTCGTTTAGCTGCGGTATTTCTGGGTCGTAATCTACTGGCCTTAGTGACCACTACATTATATTTGTCTTTCGTCGGGAATGGATGACTCCCAAGTCTCGGAAGAGGTAGTTTGAGACATTGTCATAAATCCAAAGTAACAGACAACATTCTCACCTGAGGAAGTTAAGAACATTGTCAAGGAGGTCTGTTAGATTATAGAACTTGTGGTTTCTAATAGTCATCCATTTAGAGCATTGAAGCCACTGTTGGATCTAGTTCATATTCGCACAATAAAGTAAAACAGTGGACATCTACTGTAGTCGAACAATGCCTTAATCAGCTTACTAAACTAGGGAAGCCATTTAAATACATAGGTTGGTCCGATAAATATACATAATTTTTTAAAGTCACTTGTGTTATCATGCAAAAGTGTGGAGCTGGACTGCATACTGCAAGTTCCTGTTACTGGGATACCAGTACTGATGGTAAGCCTAGCTTTAAATCGCATGTTGTAATTTGGTTGTTTTCTGGCCGGCAAACACTTCAGGTGTATTTTGGGTTTTATGGCAGAAACCGTGAGAGTACTTCAAGTGCGTGCAGAATCCTCGCCCTAAATATCCTATGTACTTTGCGGGTTATTCCCTAAGTACCCGAGATGCACTCAGTGTTTGCCTGTACAATACCTTAACCAAGTATGTTTGTTGCATGTCTTATGGTCTGTTCATTGTATAGTGTTGTAACATTTGGTACATTGCATTGCTGCTTGTTGTAGTCGGTTAATTAGGCCAGATAAAGTTCTGGTAATCTGGAATCTCACAAGAATGTGAGGTTCGGTCTTTTTGATGTTTAAAGGGCATAAAATTAAACAGATGTCATCAGAAACAGCCATATACTATGTTTGACGTTGGTAGAGAGTTGTGAAATTATGAACTTTCTTGGACACTAACTCTAAAAACCTGGTGGAACTAGTGCACATCCCTGTATGCTGGAGATATATACCTGCACCTTTTTGTTGCTCCCTACGTGATTGACAAATATCCACTGAGGCATGCATGGATCATCGTTAACAAGAAGAATTCTATCATTTCACCATCCTAACCACGAAATAGTGCACGAATCTTCGTGCAAGCTTTTTCATGTATAACACAGGATGAAATTTTTATACACTATTTGTCTTGTGTACAGAAGCCGCCTTTACTTATAAGTAGAACTATACACGACATGCCATAATATCCTCTCTAATTTGTTTGCACCTTGGAGAACGAAACTGTTAAGTCAGCCATGGCTTTGGTCTGATTCTTGGCCTTTTGTTTCAAAATATTTTCGTAGGAATAGCTCTTTAAAACAAGGTGGCGATAGCTATGCCCTCCAGATTTGGTCAGATATACATGTTGGCTTCGGAGTTAACCGCCTTAGAGACCCTAGTAGAGACATATATAGACAGTGGACTCAGGAGCTGATTACATCAAATGGCTAGCTGGTGGAATGGCCTAGACAATGGCAAGTCAGATACTAGTAATAAATCGCATACGCGTACTAAGTTGACTGTTCCGTAATCCTAAGTGTAGTTGAAGCCCTAAGTCAGAACTCTCCTGTCTCTTAGGCACATTTCCAACACATGTTAATTCTGGTATTTCGTCTGAAAGTTCTTTGATAAATCTTTGGCTTTGGATTGCCATTTTTCTCCTCTTTGTCCCATTGGGTCGCAGGTTGCAGACGTACCGGAAAAATCATGAAGACCACCCTCCCACAGTCTTCATATACTACATCAGCCGTTATTCACCCTTTTCATCTTTATATTTGGGTAAGAAAATGACCCGTTAAAACATCATTTTCCATTCAAGTCATCAGTACATAAAAGGTAGATATTACCAATATGACCCTTCAAGAGAGTGTCGTGTATCGGTCTGTCAAAAGATTTTTCCCAGCCAAATTCTATCCCAGCTAACGTCGTGCATCAATGTAGGCTGTCAGTCAGCATGCCTAATACATATCCCAGTCGATTCGACGTACCTACCTAAATTCCCAAGTTTATCACTAGGACTTTTAAAATACTTTTACCACATGTGAGTGATACTTCAAAAGTGACCAACTACCTAGAGCTCGTTTATTTCTTGACCATACTTCACAGCCTTATGGCAGGCCAGGATTATCTGCCGCACAGTACACCTGACCATCGTTAGACATATTAATACCTCTCTAGATCTGTAAGTAGCTAAAGTTGGAGGAAGCCGATCGAACCGAGATTTCAGCAGTCATACAAGTGCAACTCCAACGCAAGGGAAGTGGTTAATTGACTTCACTTCCTTTTTATTTGACAGGCGTCTTACCAATATAGAGAATTCTTAGATCTGCAGGAAGTCATGAATGCCTATTAGTATTGAGTTATTAGTATATTCAGAGGAAGTGCAGAGTATTGAAGCTATGAGAGAAAATGTGTTGTCAGCAAAATGAACTGAAAATATTTCGGCGCTGACAGACAATATCAACATAGGACTAAGCACTATCGCGTAGCGGTCAAATGGGCCACTCATGTCCGGACGAGTAAGAAAGTACTAGGATAAAAACAAAGTAACAACGGAGAAAGCTGTTAGGTAGTAAAAGGTCGTGAAAAAAGAGCAAGGTAGAGTGAAAAACTACTAGAATTTAGTAGGATTGTTTAGAAGAACATAATCTGTACATACATCCGCACCTCCGCGATCGAGTTTGAAGAATATATCACCTCATCCATTGACTTTCTCTCCAAAACTTTACGTTTCACTTCTACATTACTAGCGTGATGACACCGCGACTCACGGAACTATGCTACGCAGGCAATGGTGGTCACACATCTGAAGACTCACTTCCTCTTTCTGTATTGGATGCCCTTCACAACCACATCGTAGATAGCAAACTGCAGTAAAGTACACTCAGGATCTGGTAGGCAGTCGGATATAAAGACAGCGTAAGTTGACGATAACCAAGTGAATCTTTTATATCCGCTCAGAGACTTTGTTGGCCACTGACAGTCTGTCTCAACTTCCCAGGTATATGAAGTGGTCAGCGCACTCAACCACTTCACTCCCTATCGTTAGACAAGGCATCACTGAAGACCAGTCCTGGAGCAACCGTTTACATTTGGGTGGCGAAAAACGCACTTAAAACATTCTCATATTGCCAGACAAAGTGTCTAAAAGAAACTATTTTGTCAACATCACGTAACATTAATGTCATCTGTGTACTCTACATTTGCTGAAGATTCTCCTGTAATGAGCTCAGTCTCTGCAATTTCAGACGACTAGAGGAAAATCTCCATGACAAAGTTGGAGATACTGGACATCCTTGGCAAACACCACTCAACATACACAACTCACTTGATAACACCATAGGCTGTAACTCGACCACGGGTGTTCCAGTACAGAGCCTTCGACAGAATGATCTACTTACTCGAGACCCTTTTCAGTAAGAGTGAATCGCAGGCCCATGCTTCTCCGCTACTGCCACACTAACCACTAACCTTTTAGCCTCAGTTTCCTTGATAAGTCTAAATAGCCGTCTGCTGTTGTATGTCACAGCGGCTTTTTCCATACCCTTAGCCATCGCTGCCCACTAATGTTCACGGTTGTTGCGTTGGTTTCTTGTCAGTCTGCATTCAAATAGCTTCTGCTCCTCATTGTTCTTGGAAACTATACGGATGCGTTCATGTGCATCCGTTAATTCAGAAGAAGCTGTTAAGACCTACTGACGCTTTCTAACCTTTCTGTGAGAGTCTACAATGTGGTATTTGCAGCAGACTGGAAATGGTACCAGGCCTCTTCCAAATAAGTGAGATTTTCCTGTTCCTAAAACTGTCCAGGTAATTCTTCGTTAAAAAAGGTTTAGTATTCTCACCATCTAGTTGTGCTCGGAACGGTATTGTTGCCGTCCTTTTCTTACTCCCATTTGGGCCCACACGTACGCATGATTGCCATCCAAACACGTACTACAAAAGGATCAACAGTCTTTCATTGATCATCTTCTGCAGTAACTGCTAGGGGTACTATCTATCCATGTCCACCTCTGAGTTAGCTTGTGGACACCACGTCAGAAAACATTCCTCTTTATGTGTATAGTTCTTGCTGGCCAGAGAAAAAGAACAATTTTAGTAGGTGATCGTCATTATCTGTTCGTTCGGATGAGATTCTTAGTACCTACTTGTGCATTGAATCGACCTGCTACGACAGCTACGTATGAACTTTTGGCTTTCAGTAGGAAGCTAGGCAATTTTCTGGTACAGCTCTTCCAAACTGCAGTCATTAAGAGTACGTAAGCAGGGATTACAAAAAGACAGCAGAGAATCCCCCTACTCTTTTTAGTGTCATTCAGTCGAACAGCGCACAGGAACTGTAGTTCATTGGTTTAGGTAGTTGACTCAACCAATGCGTCTCACGTTCGAAACCCGCTCCACTTACCGAGGTTTGAGTAGCCAGGTAGTATCAGTTTCCCTCATACAATAGGTGTTTCTCATTGCCTACTCTACGAATGTGCACGTGGTTGCTGAAATTCTTCCACAACTCACAGGTGACTGCCAACTGAAAACACATTCCACAGTGCACCTTCTATCTTAGCACTTAATCCTATACCCACACCTGCAAGATTACTAAATATCGGATTCAAAAAAACTCGAAGGCTGGATTTCGCGGATCCACCATGTTGTGGCTGGATAAGGTTAAGTAAGTAACCGCGCTTGGATCCTCTATGCGTATCTCACAAACACAGAACGCGTCTGTGGCCCAAGATGCCGCAGCTTCGCCTAGAGAAGTTTGTTGGCCGATGTGACGGAGAGTGCGGGAAATGAAAGCTTCAATAGGTATCTAGAAGGCGGTTTCAAGTTATCATAGATGATTTTTCATGAACTACGCCTAAAATAAGTTAGCTATGGTGTAGGAATATTGACCAAGAAGAGTGAAGAAAGACTAGAAAGTATAGATGTAGAAGGTTGATCATGACCCAAGGGAACCTGAGTGCTGATATAGTTACGTCCACACCGAGGAAGGCTCGTTCTTCTTGAGGTACTTACAAGAGGAAGGGACAGTGCACAGTAGCAGATCCCACAGGATGTCTGCTTAATGCCGGTTACACACGACCTTATTAGAAGCTTGATTTTTTGATTTTTTGGCACAGACTTTTAAGTGGTATCTGTAAACAGTCAGTTATCCTCATCAGCATAAATAACATTGGGCATATGTGTGTGCAATTAATGCATCTAACTACTACGAAATCCTTGCACATCCTGCATAACAGTTTTCATCACCCACTCACTTGTGATAAGTACACCTTTTTGTTACCCAGGTATGTTGCTCAGGTGGGAAGTTCCTAGTCATAACTACAATGTAAACCATGATTTTGGAACACCTTTTTAATAACTTGTTAGTCATTAGGTCTTTTCATCTTAACTGGTCATAAAACTATGTCATTCCGCTTTGGGAGGTTTCAAATCGTTCTTGTGACGGTTATTCTGCTTTTAAAGTAAAGTTTCATATTTCCTTAACTACAGAGGTAATTACTTTTCATGAGTAGTGACATATTGCACATACGCATGGCTCAGGAAAAAGATAATGCTGGTTTGATGTTCCTTTAGCTTTGATATTTTACTGTGGACGTTTCATCCCCAGGCTTGCGAAAATCCAGTTGGTGCTAACGCTGAGTTATCAGGAGAGTCGTGTCCATTAAACGTGTACACTGTCTCCATCCTTATCCAATACTATCATAAAGACATCTCTTCTATCTGAAATCACAGACAAAATCAACGTGGAACCTCGCACAAAAGTTGCCACGCTTCATAGTAATATACAAAGAACGAGTGGATGGAAAAAGAATGATAGTGAAGAAGAAAACGTTGCGGGAAAAAATAAACAACTTAAAGATAAAAGTTAGTGCAAATATTCAAGCATTAGAAGATGTGAAAAAGTGAATAAGCCTGCAACCGATTTTTCTCTATACCACCAAGAGATCTCAGCTACCCATTTCAGCTTGTCTACATCCCCCAACACGCCTGACACTAATAGTCATGCAGACGTACCACGTCTTGGCCTGGCAATCGTGAGCTTTCTTTCAACTTAATCCAAATTCTCTAGCATGGCACGCCGAAGTAGGTGGTGATTCGATATGCGCAACACATGTCCAGGCCACCTCAGTGGATGAAGGTTCGCAACCTCATCAATCGACTTGCTTGCCCTCTCTAGTACACCCAGGATGACCTTAACATTGTTCACACGGTGATTCCACCAAACGCGAGTAATGCTACGTAGGTATGCCTGTGTCCCAAGATCTGTCGAAGGACGAAAATATGATCGACACACCCTCCTCCTGTCTCAAACCTGCCTGGTTTTCTCGAGTTTGTTGTTCGCGAGCCCCAGATAGGTGTCAGATAACTATGGATATCAGGATCTTGGATACAGTATTAATCAAACTAATCCCCCTATGGTTGTCATAGGAAGACTTCTCTGCCTTCTTATAGACTGTGATAACCAGAGAAGTACACGAATCTGACGGGACTACACTCAATTCAATTCCCATACACTGCCTAGTACCCCTGTCACTCTAATTAGCAACTTCTTACCTTCATCCTTGAAAACTTCGGATGGCAAACTGTTAGGTCCTGCTGCTTTGCATCGTTTCAGACTCCATACAGCCTTCCCATTTTCAAGGAGAGTTGGAGGATCGGTATCTACGTCCCACTCAGTTTCAGGCTGGGTGTTGAGCAGCTGAAGTGTTGTTGAGGGCCAGTTAAACTGTGCTTCAACGAGTTCTGCCCAACGTTTTAGTCATCTGTCCTAGGAGGTTATCAGGGTATCATCTTTTTGGTTGATGGTTTCACTAACCATCATCTTCTTGCCGGTGTACTTAGTAATTCTAAATAGTTCTCGAGTGTTACTCAACCCTGATGCCTTCTCCAGCTCTGTCACTTTCGCCACCCACCACTGCTCGTGATCGACGCAAAGAAACTCTTGGTCAATTTACATTTCAGTTGCTTTCGGTCTTCATCGTTGTCAGAGCCAGCTGGAATCAGTCTTCTCGCATCAACTACTTCGGATGACGTTGCGGAAATCCAATGACGTTCTCTGTATAGTCGTCTAGATAGTCAATTATTTTGAAGTGAATTCCAGTAATAATTGATTCTACCACTAACCTTCAAACAAGAGTTTTCTGAACTGACTTCCTTAACTGTAGAATATTAGTGAGAAACTGATAAGCGAAATCTTGATATTGTTAACGCATAAGTCCTCAGTACGTACATATAACTGTTAGACCTCGAATAGCTTTTTAATTATAATGAAGATTTCTAATGATTTACATAAAGATTCGCTTAAATCCCGCCAACTGACGCCAGTGGGGCAAATGTTTATACACATTATCCTCATCTTAACATTATACCGAATCTCACCATTTCCTCATTCTTCCTCTCTCTGAGTACTTTATATTTGTTTTGATTGAATTTTTTTTCATCTTCCACTACACTGCCTTTCAACTTGATATACTTGATATAAGCTGTGACAACTCGGACCGTTACTTAGTATTGCCTGGTCTTATGTTGATTTGGATGGATGGATAAACTGGCGTCATTTACAGTGTTGCCTTGATATCTGATTGCCTATCAGATGCCGAGGGTACTTCACTGCAGCTTGCTCTTATCTACGATGTGGTTACGAAACATCCCTAGTAAAAAAGAGAATTTGAGAAAGCTTCAGGTGTTTGACCACCGTTGCCTGCGTAGTATAATTCCCTGGGTCACGGTGTCACCACGTCTGTAACGTAGAAGTTAACTTATTAGGTTGTGAACCTTTATTGATTCAGATGGCTAAGGCATGATTTAGCCGCAGTCGATAACAGTCTCTTCCATCCCACAATGTCAGCTGAAGTATATTCAGGTTGAGGAAGGATTAAAAGTCACCAGACTAAAAGATGGCGTCATCGTATAAAGCCTTTGATTTTTGGTCTGAGTCGTGTAGAGATATGTAGACTTTCCGGTCGGGGTCGGCTGACAAGAGAAACCAGTGAAGTCCCTAGGTGACGTGTTTCAGAATCTATCTCAGTCTCGCAGATGTATCCACACACTATCTGCATCTTAATCACCATACTGATTTTCATTTTTGTCTGATTCCTCCTTAAGCTCTTCTCGCAACTTTCTTTCACTTTCGAATGCTTGCCTCTTTACTTCTCTGTCTTGTTAGTTCCTTCCCGCTTGATGAGTTGTAGCAACTTCAGTTCAAATTACAATTATTATGTCTTACAATGTTTCCCACTTATCTGATTTCCAAGAGGAATCTTTCTAACACAAGACTAATTAATTTGCAACGGGTTGGTAGATCTAAGTCAAAGAACACAGCACACTTAAAGCATCAACAGCCTAAATGTCTTGTAACTGGAAGGTGTAAGTAGATAAGCTGAGCACGAAAGAGAGCCACTGCTTTAATTTGGTGTTCAGGCAAGCATATCGCGTCGACCCAACGAGTTACACTGGCTAAAGAAAGTGTTTCTTGAGGTTCTACCGTACGAGAAAAGCGTTATAAGGGATACTGGCAAGAAGAAGACGATGGTCAATGAGACAATTGCTAAAGGGGATATTTCCCTAATAACGCTACACTACAGGTGGGATACTTCAGGTTTATTGAGAAGACCCGCGACAACTTAAATTCAGAGGACATCAAGAAGTCCAGAAGCACGTTTATGACGCACGAATGGTTGAATACAGAGCTTTTAACAGGGTGATATACTAACTTGGCATCCTTTTCAGTGAGATACTGCCACAAGGCCTCTCAATCGATGAAATCGGGGGAAAATTGCATAATAATGTCTGTTCAAGGCACTCAAAAGACCCTGCATTTTATCAGTATCTTCACGTAAAAGACAGTATCCTCTGTGTACCCCAAGCTAACCAGGCACCCTACAGGGAGTACATCAGTCGCCGCAAAATCATGGCATATCCATAATAAAGTTGAACAGAAACGGCGAGTGTAGGCGTCCCCACCGAAACCGCTGGTTGTCGTTACTTCAGATGGCTACTTCCTTAACATGGCTGCGTGACTTCTGGCAGACAGACCCGCTTAGCATTGTATAATTTCCCAGTACTCTTTTCACGCTGCCGTAATACATGTCACTAGAGTTAAATGTCACCTTCAGGTCGGAGAATATGGCGAGTGTTGACCGCCGGTAAGTATACCTGTGTTCTAAGACCTGTCGAAGGATGAAGCTGTGCACTTGGACACATTTTCAGTCAAACTGTTTCCCTCTTTTTCTTATCGACTGAAGCGAACTGGACTTTTCCGACATACTAGGTAGCATTCCGCTTGTTTCATCTTTAGAAACTTGTGATGACAAACCGATAGGTCTCGTTAATCCCCACACGATCTAATTGAGCAACAAGTAAAATATGTTTCTGTGATGTCAGGCTATGAAAATAAGTACAAAGAAAATGATAAGGAAGTGTGACCATTTCCAGGTGGTAGGAAAATGTTTGAAAAGGGAGAACACAGGTGTGCAAAGTAGATGAACCAATGGTAGAACAGTAACTAGTGTATGCTGGAAACCACGCTTAAAATACAGTGGATTGGAAATGATGTGTGTAGTGTCTGTGAGTGATCCGTGAGCCAACGAGATGGTCGTACAAAACAACAAATAAAGCCGTAGGAAAAGAGGCAGTCCAAAGTGATCTGCACACTACTTTGCATGCTTATGTTTGATTCCAGTCAACTAATTACTGCTGCTTTTAAAAAACGTAGCAACCTACTGCTTGGTCAATTATCTACATGGGCAGCTGTGCCATTACCAACGGCACTACTGGTTAGTCGTGTACCTCTTTGTTACATTTTTTGTCAACTATTAAAGTGCTTTTCGCAAGGACTCTCCTCATTCTTTCGACCTAAATTCGATTTTTAAGTACAAGTAAAAAACGGATACAATTGGAGATTATATATTTAGTTTCTCTCAACTTTAAAGCAGACAAATGAGTTCCATTCATCTCACGATGTCTGTTGTTCTTGCTTTGCAAAACCAGATGAAATTTCAATATGGTTGCTGCATATACAAAAGCACATTCGTTTATCTGCAAAATATGGTTAAAGCGATAAAACGTTCATCCAGTGATACAGTTAACTATGTGATATGACCTATGCACGTGAAATTGTAATATTTATATTGTTCTCATGTTTTTATTCCGGTTGTATTCATATAGAATCCCCCTAATTCTATTATACGTACATTCATTTTTATCCAGGTAGTTGTACAGTCAAATGGGAAAACAAATCTATGTACTTTATCGTCACCGTTTTTGGTTTAGCTATATGACGTTCGTCAACTTCATATGTGGTCTAGATGTTTGGTCAGATTGTGTGGAGACTGTCAACTGCATTTTCTTAATGATAAACATTCATTCACCGAGTTTAACTGTGGTGAACGGTCTTCATTAACGTAGTTTTCTCTACTCCCAATGTTTTTAAATCTTCGACAATCGTTAAATTAATAAACCATTGTGTTAAATAAATATATATTGTACGGTTCAAGATTTATAAGCAGTTTTCTGCATTTCATATATCTTGATTGTTAGTAGATTTGTTCAGGGTAGCATCGTCAAGTAAAAAAAATTTGTTTTAAAAGAATCAGCGATGCAACAAACCGTTTAATTTCCTTTAAATACAATTCTACCAGGGTATTTCTATTTACATTGCGATAAAAGCTGTTTTTGTAGTGTTTTAAGGATATGTGGTTGTAATGACCAGTGGGAGGTGGATGCCTCCTAATTTATGCCCAATACATTGTGATTAGTGTTCCACTGTATTCATCTCCTGGCAGAATGACCCAACATACAAACACTGTTTTCTGTTATGTTCCAATCACATCCTAATACTTTGATATTTGGTTTGGTTTGCAGTAAACTGAAGTTTCAAGGCATCGTTTAGTAATGTTTAATGACATTTTCAACTGTCGGTACTTCCGGGCATTTTAACGTTTCCGTGAGCTCATTATAGTATCTATTGGGAAAAATACTTGTCTTTGATTAGACTAGAGTGAGTAAAGAGATCCAAACCTCGTTGTGTTTGAGTGGAGAGTGCCGTGTTCGATAACCTACCAGGGCCACCATTCATTCTTCAGTGCTGAGATATGCCTTAGTATTAATGACGCTGAGATACATTCTTATGCTGGTGATATATAAATACGGTGTGCTAAAACATGCCGGTAAAATCCTTATATCAAAAAGGAAATTCGATAATTGACTGGCCTAGCCTGTCGGATACTTTGGTGGCGTCCACGTGACTATGTTGCCAGATTCCCAAGAGTGATGGGACAGTAAATGATTTTCAGGTCATGGTAAACTGTGACTCGACCCAGTCCTGCAGTACAGCCTGTATTTGGTCCGTGAGAAGTCCATCCTGAGTATTCTTACGTATGTGTTCAATAAATTTCTTATCCTTTTAGTGTTGTTGCACAATACTACTTCGACGAGTTTGTAATCTCATTAAAATGCCTGGGGCATTGGAAAGAAAAGTATTCCTAGCAGGGTATCTGTGGAAGGGAGAACAAGCACCACTTAACTCATTTCGATGGCTACTCAACAGAAGAACTGATATGAATCGGTTGAGTTGTAGTAGTGCGGTTAAACTAATCAGTAGTCTTTTTACAGAGATGGAAGGAGTCAAGCAGGGGGTACTTCTTCGGTCATTAGGTCACCACACACTGTGGTATAACTAAAAATGTTTGAGCATCACAATATGGTATACTTGGTAGGTAACTTTCGGTGACACTGCCATAAAACTTTAAAGTTAGTGAGAATGTTTCTTAAGATGGCCTAACTGCACTCGAAGAGATAAGTAGTTTGAAGATGAACTGAAAGTGCTTAGAAATCAATTGGTAGCGTGCTTTAGACTAGACTTATCCTCAATCGCATACGCATTTAGAGAGATAAAAGTGAATGAACTAGATGGGGTGGTGGCCTACCTACAAGGATATTAAGCCACGTGATTCAGCTGGATTGATGACATCTGAGAATTTTATCAGAAAATGAGCTTATCACACCAAACAGAAATACAGTTCCGTAACCTCTAATTGCCAAATGACTTCCTGAAAGAGCACTCCATACTTTTATCATGGTCATATTTAATGAGCGCCAACCTATTTCGTGTACTAAGTGTTGCAACTCAGTCAGGAAGCCAGCAATTCTGTTTTTAGTTAGTTAAGGTTTTAGGATAGTCACTATTCGACGTAAATGACTGAACAATTTCGGTAAGCACGAATTCTGTGATTTGAGTTCAGTGTTCATTTAATGCGCAACAAATTCAGTACTGTTAGATTCAAACACATAATAGAAATATTAGTTTCCCACCAAACTGATTTTGTAAACGACAATGACCGAAAGAATACTGTTTCAGACAGAGTAACAGTGAAAGGGATGGATTGTCTGTGACTATGATAGGTAAGATGTCGATCTTCTTGGTTAAAAATAAAATCAGGAAGCGAAGTCACTTTCCAAGGATATCGTTAACAAATTGTCAGGAGTGTTGATAAAGTAAAATCAGGTTCCTCCCATTTGTTTTCATTGCTGCTACGTTCTGAAGACGTAAACCTATTAACTCACGATAAATTCTTAGTGGTCGAGTATGCGCAAACACCGGCTTTATACGTGTTCAACATTCAAAGGGACCTATGTACTTAGCCAATCACGAAAGATGTCCTGACGCGATTCATGGTGACCAAAATAAATCCTCACAATGATTAAAGTAACTAAACTGAGAGAATCGATTAAAGTTATGCAAAAACTCTAATGAAGTCACATTGGGGTTAACACGAAGTTTCCATCCACAAATGAGAATTCCTGACGTGGTTATTACTTCTCGACTTCACATCACGGAGAACGATATACTTTTAAAAAGAAAAGTAAGTAGCTATTAGGCTGTTCCCTTTGCAACTTATTCAGCAAAAAAATACAAACAGTGCGTCTGACAAGGAAATGATTTAGCTGTAAGATATATTTACAAAGCTGATTTTTAAATTCAAATACATGCACTAAATCCCTCCTAGTCAGGTGACAGAGAGATTGGAAGGAGACCTTTACTGTCTGTAATGTTAGCAAGATGAGGATAGTTTTCTAATATCCAACATATTACATCTTCCTGTTTTCCACGGTACGCCTGAAAGTGATAGAAATTTCAGTTATAAGATGTATATGATTTCTTATAAACAATAGTGTTGCATAGAACAGGACATAAAATTTTGACAACACCCATAGTATTTGGTTAATGTTAGGAACACATGTTACAAATTTCATCCACTTAAATGACTTGACTACCAGATACACCGTATTCTAAAGTGTTGCGATTCTGCAGAGATCCAAACCCAGTAATCATTGCATCAAACACTTGAAGATATTTACGCAGATAAAAATAGTACAAACAAATACTGTTGACATGCAACAGACATGGCAAAAAAAGTTCCAATGCACAAAGAGGTACGGCAATTTGATTTCTAAACAACACGAAGACACTAGTGACACTCATAAAATAACTGGAAGTTACTTTTCAGGTGTGAAATAACGACTCCAATAAATGATGAGACATGAACGAGAAAACTTACATAGTGCAAACAATTTCTACCTTCATTATCACAAGATTCGAGAAGTGCCACACCTCCTTTACGAACAAGCAGCTGCAAAACATTCAGGCGTCCTGTATAAGCAGCACGATGTGCAGGTGTGGCCCCATAGCCTTTTGTTTTGGCAAAAATGTCCGCTCCGACTTTTATCAGTAAATCACAATATCTTCATGATTATTTCTGACAGCATAATGCTATAAATATACTACCAGCTACTAACTCACTAATGCTGTATACCCATACTTGTCTGGTCTGTTAACATCTGCATACTTATCCAGCAATTTTTGAACACGATTTATATCACCACAAGAAGCAGCACCCCAAATCCCCCTTTCAAATCCATTTCATCTAAACCTTGTAAAGTTGATTGGTAGAGACATCCGTGTCCAGTACATGAATGTGAGTGCTCATTCATGCTATCTCGAAAATTTCAGGACGAAGCTACCAAAACAAAAGCCAAGAGTGAACTATTTTAAATAAATTCTAGGAAGGCATATGAAAAAGACAAAAAGTGTACTGGTTGGCAGCACAAGGTAGTCGTTTCACACAAAAAAGTTACACTAGCAAGTCAATCATAGTGAGGTCCATAATATGGCTTGTGTAACACAGTTGATTACTTTCGTCTATGAAAATTCGAAACTGAGCAAGAGCAATGTAGGAAATAAATGTGAATTACCTTGATCTGTCACATTTCAAGAAATAACTGTTTGGAAGTTCTACCAGCTAAGAATAGACGATTATCTGAACACCTTTGAAACAGACTATCACTTGTAATATCAGAAAGAAATGCAGGAAATACCGCTTAGGTGTCTTCATACTTAGATTATTATTCCTATTTGTGCTTTGGAGTAATGGAAACATAGCCGTTAAAAGTAGAAGACACGAAGCGGTTATACGGTTTCGATCACAGGTGCCTTCGCAGCACTGTTTGCATTTGGTGGAATCACCGGGTAACATTGAGGTTAGGAAAAGGCTACTACGCAAGACAAGCAAGTCGACTGAACCTTTTCGGCTGAGGTAGCTTGCAGGATGCAGACGAAATTATCCCGATATACGAAGCCGATAAAATTTAGGGTCTTCTGTACACGTTGAGCAGATATCTGCGTAGTTTGGGATGCGTCTCGCATCTGTCAATGTAAAGTGGTGCTCAGTGACTGCTCTTAGTTTAATGATACGCAGTGAAGTAGTGGAATGTGTCGGCATAGCATTTCTTGAGTTTGGTCAAACGCAACGTGAGGTCAGGCAACGACTGAGTGATGAGCTTGTGAACTTTCATCGTCTGAGATGACTTGGACATGTACTGCGCATGCTGAGCCACCGCCTGTCTAGAGGTGCTATGCTAGGGGAAGTTGGATGGTGTTACGAGTGGGTTCAGGATAGCCACACCAAGACCTGGCACCAGTCGACGAAGCCTTTTCCTGTTGGAGATGTAGACGACACGACTGGATTCCGCGAGACGAAATGAATCAGTTGTTGATGACTTTAGGTGAAATGGCAGAAAATTGGACACAATCTGGCAGATGAATTCACTTCTTGACATTTAAGCTTGAATATCTGCACTACCCGTTACCTTAAAGTTGTTTATCCTCACAAAAAACATTTCTATATTCGTATTAGTCTTTCTTCATCCACTTGATCTTTGTGTATTACCATCAAGTGCAATCACCTGAGTTTACGAATCTGCGTACGACATCATACCAAGATTTTCTTAGTTAGCCATATTCAAGCCATAGAATATGTCAAGGAGTGAATACATCGCCACGGTTGTGAACGACTTTCAGCCGTTTCACACAAATCCCTAAAATACTGAATCACTACATCACGCAGACCATAGTCGGCTTGTCTACACCTCCGAACAGTAAGAGACGTCAAGATGTGACGCACTTACATAAAGTCACCCTTCCTCCTGAGGTAAGACTAGGAAAAGACATGCTTAGTCGTATCTTCCTTCATAGGAGAGGTCGGAAAGCTATTAAGCCATAATTGTTCCTACTTCTTAAATCTCTCATAATATATCACCGTCATATTTAAGTAGTCATGAGCTGTCTACTTAAATCCTACCCTCCATTTGAGGTTTTACATATGTCGGATATGAGATCCTGAATGTGTCCTCATCAAAGCTCTGAAAGCTATTTTTAAAGGATCACAAGATTCAAAAGCCTGTGGTCACTGCTACTCTACCGTTAGCTGAAAGCTTAAGGCAATGACTAGTTATGATGCTTGAGTGTTTGTATTCAGTTCATCATCATCATTATCAACATAGGACCAGGCATTACTGCGTAACGGTCCGAGTTGCCACACCTCATATCAGCACATCAAGTAAAAAGGTAGTGAGGTGAAGGATGAAGATAAGTGAATGCAGTCAAAAGAAATATAAAGTACGAGAAGAAAGGAAAGAGGAGTGACAAAATAGTGAGATTCGGTATAGCGTTGTTAAGATGAGGATAATGTGTGTATACATCTGCGCCACTGACTTCGGTTCTGAGCCATATCACCTAGGGTCTCCAACCACTGGTTCCTCTTGTCCCGTGGACCCCAACCACCTAGTCTGCATCGTCCTACATGGCTTAAACCAACAGTCAGAGACTTCATACATTGGTGCCATGTTTTAGTCTGGCCACCTCGGGCCTTTTTCCAGCCTGAACCCACCTCAGCCAACATTGTGTGACGAGGCAATCGGTGACTAGGCATACGTAGTACGTGTCCCAACCATCTCAGTCGATGAAGGTTCACAACCTCGTCGACTGACTTACCTCTTCTCCCTAAAACTCTACACCTAACTTCTGCATTACTCACATGGTGACACCACGGAATACGTCCTATACTACGAAGGCAACGGTGGTCAAATACCTGTAACCTTCTCATGTCTTCCACTTTCAATGGCCATGTTTCACAGCCATACAGTAGAACAGAGCGGACTGCTGTGCAGTACACGCGACCCTTAATAGACAAACGAATATCACGGCGGCGCCATAGGTGGCGCAAATTGGCAAAAGCCAATCGAGCCTTTTGTATCCGTGCAGAAATCTCATCGGCAACTAACCCACCGGAGTTGATCCTACTTCCCAGGTAAGTGAAGTGGTCAACACACTCAACCACTTCACTCTCTATTGTTAACCGCGGTACCGCTGAAGACCAGTCCTGGAGCAAAAATTTGCATTTGGGTGGTGAAAATCGCATCCCAAACATTCTCAAATTCCCACTCAAAGTGTTCAGAAGACTCTGCATCTTGTCAGCGTCTTCACCTAACAGGACTATGTCATCTGCATATTCTAGATCTAAGGAAAATTCACCTGTGATCCGGTCAACGTCTTTGTAATTAGGTGACGAGAGGGAAACCTCCATAAGAATATCTATGATAAAATTAAATAAGAATGGGGATAGTGGGCATCCTTGACGGACACCACTTGATGAGTATAGCTCCCTGGACAACTCACCATAGGCTCTAACATGCCCACAAGTGTTCGAGTAGAGAGCTTTCAATAAGGTGATGTACTTACTAGGCACGCCTTTCAGTGACAGACACTGCCATAAGACTTCTCGATCAACGGAGTCAAATGCCGCCTTCAGGTCGAGAAATACAGCTATTGTCGGGCGTCTGTAAGCATGCCTATGTTCCAGGACCTGGCGCAGTGTGAATATTTGGTCGATACATCCACGGCCAGGTCTAAAGCCTGCCTGGTTTTCTCGGGCTTGCTGTTCCCGAGCTCCACTCAGGCGTCGGAGAATTATAGAACTTAGGATCTTAGACACTATGTTTGTCAGGCTGATTCCTCTGTGGTTATCACAAGAGGACTTCTCGCCTTTCTTGAAGACTGGGATGATCAGTGACTTAGACCAGTCGGAGGGGATCGTATTTGATTCCCATATACTGGCTAACACTTCCGTTAGCCTGACTAAGAGAACTCTACCACCATTCTTGTATACCTCAGCAGGTAGTCCGTCTGGTCCTGCTGCCCTTCCCCGTTTCAGGCTACCTACCGCTTTCTCAACTTCTTCTAGTGTTGGGGGACCTGTCTCTATGTCCCATTCAGGGTCCGACTGGATAGCGGGCAGCGCAATGGTGGCTGGAGGCCAGTTAAACTGTTCCTCAAAGTGTTCTGCCCATCGTCCCAGTCGCCTTCCCTGCGAGTGAATCGCCGATCCGTCCTTCTCCGCTATAACCTCACTAACTGTTGTTGACCATTTCCCCCCAGTCTCCTTAATAAGTCTAAATAACTGTCTACTGTTACCGATCGCCGCTGCCTTTTCCATCTCTTTAGCCTTTGCTGCCCACCACTGTTCACGATCGTTGCGCAGACTTTTCGTCAGTTACTTTGCACAACCGCATGTTGATCAAATAGTCTTATGGATTACCGTGACATATTAGTATGACTACGCTCTTGGCGTTATTAATTTTCCGACACCATCTTGTGGACAAATCTAGAACATTAGTCATTCTGTAGCATCCACCTATCCTCACTGGTGCGAATAGGTCTCTGGAGTATAATATCATCTGAAAACATAAGGTTAAAAATCACTCATCCTGAGCAACTCATTCACGTGGTGTAAAAACAAGTAAACCTAAAAATGATTCTTTCAGCGACTTCATCGCTAGCACAAAACACCATTGACCCTTGCTGTATGTCTTCTGTGCAAAGAAAATCTTAAACCCATTTCTCAACCCCAACTTCTACCCAAAGCTTTCTCACTAATTCTCTAGAGCCGGGTGGGAAACATTATTGAAAACTTTGGTCAAGTCAATGAATGCTACATCAGTCGAAAGATTCACGTCGCAAGTAGAAGCTCATTCTTCTCTTTCCTAGCATCCAGCCAAAACCTAAGTGACGGACAAAGACAGACAAAACCAACGTGGAACCCTGAACACAGGCGCATCAGCTCAAGTTGCCACACATCACAGTAGCATGCAGAAAGACAGTGGAAAAAAACATGTTAAAGTAGACAAAGGTGTACTGGGGAAGAAAGAAATTAAAAATTCAAAGTTAATGAAGACGTTCAAACTTCAGAAGACATCAGAGCGGATACATATGATTCATTGTAACAATTTTCAACCATTCCACAAAACGTCTCAAGTCATTTGTTTTTATAATCTCAAGGACCTCAAGCTCGTAGTGCACACCTCCCTACACTGTGCAGAATAACAGTCAAGGACTTCATGGACTAGTGCCACTTCCTAGTCTTGCCACCGTGAGCTTTCTTCAAATTTAATCCAAATTCTCTAGCATGGCACGCCGAAGTAGGTGGTGATTCGATATGCGCAACACATGTCCAGGCCACCTCAGTGGACGAAGGTTCGCAACCTCATCAATCGACTTGCTTGCCCTCTCTAGTACACCCAGGATGACCTTAACATTGTTCACACGGTGATTCCACCAAACGCGAGTAATGCTACGTAGGTATGCCTGTGTCCCAAGATCTGTCGAAGGACGAAAATATGATCGACACACCCTCCTCCTGGTCTCAAACCTGCCTGGTTTTCTCGAGTTTGTTGTTCGCGAGCCCCAGATAGGTGTCAGATAACTATGGATATCAGGATCTTGGATACAGTATTAATCAAACTAATCCCCCTATGGTTGTCATAGGAAGACTTCTCTGCCTTCTTATAGACTGTGATAACCAGAGAAGTACACGAATCTGACGGGACTACACTCAATTCAATTCCCATACACTGCCTAGTACTCCTGTCACTCTAATTAGCAACTTCCTACCTTCATCCTTGAAAACTTCGGATGGCAAACTGTTAGGTCCTGCTGCTTTGCATCGTTTCAGACTCCATACAGCCTTCCCATTTTCAAGGAGAGTTGGAGGATCGGTATCTACGTCCCACTCAGTTTCAGGCTGGGTGTTGAGCAGCTGAAGTGTTGTTGAGGGCAGTTAAACTGTGCTTCAACGAGTTCTGCCCAACGTTTTAGTCATCTGTCCTAGGAGGTTATCAGGGTATCACCTTTTTGGTTGATGGTTTCACTAACCATCATCTTCTTGCCGGTGTACTTAGTAATTCTAAATAGTTCTCGAGTGTTACTCAACCCTGATGCCTTCTCCAGCTCTGTCACTTTCGCCACCCACCACTGCTCGTGATCGACGCAAAGAAAACTCTTGGTCAATTTACATTTCAGTTGCTTTCGGTCTTCATCGTTGTCAGAGCCAGCTGGAATCAGTCTTCTCGCATCAACTACTTCGGATGA
Source organism: Heterobilharzia americana (assembly GCA_944470555.2). Lineage (NCBI taxonomy): Eukaryota > Metazoa > Platyhelminthes > Trematoda > Strigeidida > Schistosomatidae > Heterobilharzia > Heterobilharzia americana. The sequence continues at coordinate 72,177,330 of OX104134.1, forward strand.
CGTTGCGGAAATCCAATGGCGTTTGCTAACCTTCAGGTCTAGGTTACCAACTATCTTTACAGCAGACTTGATATCACGCCAGGTTTCCTCAGGATGAGCACTTCTGTCACGTTCAGTTAAATGCCTAGATGTCTCTACTTTCAATATGAACCTGATGTTCTCATCTTCCAATCAAGCACAGATAAGTTTCACTGCCGTCTGTTTCCTACGACCGGCGAAGCTCAGGCATACACGAGCCCGTACTGGCGCGTGATCGGAGTCCAAACTGGTACTCCAGAAAGAGCGGCAGTCCTCCACTGATCCTCTCCAACGATGGCTTATAGTAATGTGATCTGTCTGTCCGTGTCCATCGTTGGTTAAAATGTCGGCGAACGCCATGTGAGACTTTCTCCTTATGCCTACAGTTAGTGCTTATCAATACAAGTGATTGTTGGGTCGCTTACTCTGGGTGACTGAACAGCCTAAACGGACTGATTGCCAACAAAAGCGCGGCTCGAATTCAGAAGGTCCATTTGACGTTTGCCTATTTGAAACGTCTATGTCGTCGGCTGGCGAGATATTCAGCTGTCAATTAAAGGACGAGTATACTAGGCTGAAGTCCGTTCTTTCCTGTTATACATTTGTGAGACAGTTGTTAAATGAAAAGATAAGAAGAGACTACAGGTTTTCACCATAGGCTTCTTCGTAACACTGGTCATGTTTCGTGGAATCACCGTGTGCACAATTTCGAGCTTTGGCTAAAAGTACTGCGCAAATAACTCTAGTCAGCTGATGAAGTAGTGAGCCTTCACTAATTACAGTGGCTTGAAAATGAGACGTGGATGCCGCACCACCCCACCTGATGTGGGATGTTAGCTGAAGTAGGAATGAGTTGAAAAAAAGCTCGAGTAGCCACTACGAAATCGTACCAGTCTATGAAGTATTTTACTATTGGTTTGAGTCGTGTGGGGGAGTGTATGGTACGTGCTTGAGTTCGTCGGTATCACAGAAACCAATGATTGGAGACTTTTGTGACATGGCTAAAGGTTGTTCATGATGGCGCAGATGTATTCACTCTTTGAAGTCTTCTAAGGTTTGAACGTTTTCACTAACTTTGATTTTTTGTAAAATATGTCCCGCTATACACTTTTGTCTACTTTGATATCAGTTTTTCCTTTCTACTTGCTCTTTGCATACTACTGGGACGTGTGGCGACGTGAAGTAATGTACTTGCTTGGAACGCTTCTTTTATGGGTGTTACTTCTCAAAAATAGGTAATAGAAAGACTACGAAGTGATTGCTACTCGTGTCTGTTCTAGACCTTATCTGATATCATTTGGAGTAACTAACCTACGTGATCTCTCGGGCCTTACCCATGAGTACTTTAAGTACCACGAGTTGTCGACCCACAACACTTATCTTTCGTTCCACAAAGCTGTTTCATATACTGACCACGCCTTAGCTCTTTGCAACCAGTTCTTGAGCTAACAAAATGTGAATACGGACACCACCAGATTAACACTCGTAGGACAGGTGAAGGATACCAGATCTAGCTTTAGGATGACCTCACTCAACAAGAAATGACGTTTTTTACGCCTAAACAGGCGCAAAAACTCCTCAAGATTAGGGTGGTTCTGCTGGATGCGACCAGTCTATTGGGTTAAACGTTTATCTAATAGCTGTCAAAAACTTTAAACTAAACTTACTAAAGAGAGGCAAAGTTTCATAGGTGAAAGTGATAAGGGCCTTTTAGAATGAATCCATCAGAGACCTGGAACTTTTCCGCAAGGCCAAAAAGCGAGCACGAAGAAACCAACCGGTTTACATAAACTCAACAGATGATGAATACTGGGGATACCATGAGTTTCCGTTCAAACGGCATTTCCTTCCCAATTTGCCCTTTCATTCCCCCTAATCTGTCGCATCGCACCTTTAAGAGTTATAGTTGTGAGGCAAACACTGAAACACATATTTGCTAAATTTAAGTTATTTGAACCTATTAACAAAATAAAATAGCACACTGGCTCGAAATAGTGTAAGCTAGTAGGTTTTTAAAGGTATGGAGAAACGGAGACAGGCTTTTAAAAATGAAGAAATACGATCTAGTTGTAGGAAAATAGGGAAATCTCTGAAGAGCATTTGAAGGTCTCCATAGAAATTTAAGCCTCTCTACCCGGCTAACGAGTCTGTGTGTTGTCCCGACATTTCTCCGAAATTATGCATGCCTATTAAAATTTGTTGCGTGCATAATTTCAAGGAAGTTATAGGGAGGCATGCACAATTTCTAGATCAACAAACCTAACAGATCAGTATAACTATAGTTATACTGATCTGTATACAGGGAAGTAAAGCTATGAACATCAATGTCGTCTAAATATTCTGGCTATTTCTGGAAGTTATTTGTTTTAAAGATGACTGCAAACAAAAACCCAACATACAGATACTCCTGAGGAATTTTACAAGTTTAAGTGTGAGCGAAAATTTCACAAAGTAAATTTCAGCTCACACAAAGTGAAATAAATACTATGAACGGCGGAGCGCATGTCAACAGTGCAAATTTCGAAATATGCAATCCTTATGTACCGAACCAGTTGAAAACCGACCAAATCTCCAACTAGACCCACCTGAACAATAGTTGATTTGACTGATAGCGCCAAGGAATAAGCATCCGCCTAATCGGTTTTCACTTCTGGTGGCATTCAACTGGATACATTATTTACTATGAGCCTTAATTCCAGGAAAGAGACAAAAATGCAGTTTATTAGCAAGATCTCAATGGTTAAAAGTGGTTGGTAAGCCATTAGACGCTTTCGCTTAGCTGGTATTATTTTCTAGAAGCAGTAGGCCATAACTTTTTTCGATTGTTAACCTATCTGTAACGGCAAGTAATTCCCAGAAATGTTAGCCTAGTGTTTGCCAGATTCAGCACTGTTGCTGACCTTCATAGTTTTAACGAACTCCCTCGACTGAAGGCACGAGATCAAGTATCCACGCCATTTAGCACGTTGTCGTGATACGTTGCGTTGCTCATACATGATCCTCCAGCCAGTTAGTCGGAACTCATTAGTGTTTTGTTAAGGTTGATCAAGCATACTACTCCATCTGACTACTATATTGTGTTCTTCCTTGGTCTCGCACTGGTGATTACATGACAAGTACTGTCCTTTGACTCTGCCAAACTCTCATAAGACCCGTTCCCAAACATTTATAGATAGATGACGAGAAAACGACGGTGGTTAAAGAAGGGAAATGAAATTGGTTGTGACTGAACTCTCTCCCTTATCGTAAGCAGGTGTTTGGCCGACGTTTTAAGGACTCGTGTGAAACTGCCTGGACCTCCTCTGCCGAAGGAGTGTTCCAAGGTTCAATAGTCCCCAGTTGTACCCGACATCTAACCTGCTGCATTCTAGGCTTAGCTTCTGCGTAGGTCATCTTAGAATGGTTTTGCAAGTGAGGTTAAATAAATGTACTGGGTGTCCAGGGGTGTTGCGGATACTGTAGGCGATCATGACAACTCCTCTTAGTCCCCTATATTTCAGAGGGCATAGGCCAAGCGCAAATAGTGGTTCCTGATATGTTTTAGATCTAAGTCCTCGAACATATTCGGTTCTTTCTGCGAGGCTGGGAAATAAGATAGCCCCCTTCAAAAGCTGAGGCAGTACGAATTATCATTATTACTGTTCGTCACTTGGGTTCCTAGTGGTACATAGGGCTTCAGTAGCACGTCTCCAATGCACTCTGTTCTCTGAAATCTTTCGAACCTGGCTCCACGACAGCCCACAAGCTCTCATTTCCTCCTCGCATGATCTCCTCCTGTCACCCTCACCTTGGACGCCCAACTTGTCGCTTCCCATCTGGGTTCCACTCAAGGGCCTGACGCGTGATGTCCCCAGTCGGCCTTCTCAGTATATGCCCAATCCATCTCCACTTCCTTCTGCACATTTGTTGAGTGATAGCTTCTTGGTTGGTTCGTTGCCAGCCACAGTTCCTTGTTGCTTATTCTTATTATTCTGGCCATCTGATCTTCAGCAACAAGCGTGGGCAGGTATTGATGAATGTCTGTAGTTTATTGGAAATCCCCTTCGTAACGCGCCAAGTCTCTGGACCATACAGAACCACTGATTTGACGTCGGTGCTGAAAATCCGGATCTTGTTCACGCTTTACGCTGAGTGCAGAAGATCTCCACACTGGTTTCAGACTAATGAACGCCTGTCTTGCTTTTCCGATCCTGCCTGGCTTTGACGTCCTCGTCTGTGCCGCCTGTAATTGAGACAGTGCTGCCTAGATAGGTGAAGGAGGTCACTTCCTTTAAGTTTCTCCCGTTGATGGTGACTGGAGTTTGTTGTTGTTGTTGATGGTGGTGGTGCGGTATCTTCATCACTTCTGTCTTCTCTATATTCACCTGAAGTCCCGTCTTCGCTGCCTCTTCTGACAACTTGTTGGTTTTCGCCTGTAGATCCTCAAGTTTTGTGTGACACCAGGCACAAGTCATCAGCGAAATCCAGATCTTCTAGGCTCTTTTCCGCGGTCCAGCGTATCCCCCTCTTCTCGCTCCTCACTGTTTGTTGCATGATCCAGTTGACCACAATCAGGAATATCATGGGTGATAGTAGGTAGCCTTGTTTCACTCCCGTCTCCACTTCAAAAGCATCACTGAGCTTCCTATTGTGAATTACTTGGTATGTGGCGTCTTCATATAGTTGTTGAATGAGCTTGATAAAGGTTTGCGTATTCCGTAGTATTGAAGCTGCTTCCGAATTACCTCTCGGTCGACGCTGTCAAAGGCCTTATCAAAGTCGATGAAGTTGAGGTTGAGTGAGTTGACTGCCATTCTATACTCTGCTCTATGATGATGAAGCCAGCCTGTTCTAATCGTAGTTTAGAATACAGTGCATTCTTTAGTCTCTCCAGGATGATGCGGCTTAATATTTTGCTTGCTCTGGGTGGATAGGAGCGTGATTCCCCGCCAGTTCTTGCAAACACTGAGGTTGCCCTTCTCCCAGTCGCCAGGTACCTTCCCTTCCCTCCACACCTTCTGCAATAGTCATGTGAGCATGTCCACTGTTGTCTCTGCGTCTGCTCCCAGTGCTCCTGGTGGAATTCCGTCTGGTCCTGCTGCTTTCCCACATTTCAGTAACTTTATAGCGCTCAAGACTTCGACTTTTGTTGGAGGATTTGTGTTCACTTGTAGTTCTATGGTTGGGCTGCAGGTGGTATTTCTGGACGAAGTGCAGATGGTGGTGGTGGTCGATTCAAGAGCTTCTTGAAGTGGTCGGCCCATTGTTTCCTTTGTTTCTCTTCTTTGGTAATTAACTTTCCTTCATCATCTTTTATTGGTTTCACCTGTGTTGATCTCTTCCCTCCCAGATAGTGACCTGGTTATTTGGTACGATGTTGTCTGGTCCCTATCTCTCATACCTGCAGCCTGTTCTGTTTCACTTGCCAGTGTGTCGTAGAAATGTCTTTTGTATTTGCATGCATTCTTCTTCACTTCTTTGTCCAGTCCAGTGTTTTATACATTGTACTCAGTTCCTCTTCTCGTTGTGCATCCTTGCACTGGTTTCTCTCCTGTTTCACCATCCTCCCCTCCCTTCTCTATCAGCTTCCATGTGTCCGTCGAGATCCATTCCTTGTCCTGTCCTGTTTCACTTCTTCTTCCCTCTTAATGCGGTTGTGCAGGTTTCTTTCCACATCTCTTTCAAAGACTACCAGTGTTCTTCCACACAGGTTTCTCCAGGGATGTTCCTCGATATCTCCCATTTTTCTTGGTGGTTGCAGTGAGGATTTCCTTTGCAGTTTCGTCCTTCAGTTTCCGAGTGTTGTACTTGAACTGCGGTCCATCATTAGCTTCCATGAATGCTTTCAACTTGATTTTGAAGGTTCTTTGCACTATACAGTGAGAGGTGTAAACCTACATCTGTTTCCCTTCTTGATTTCATCTTGTGTCTAGTGGGCTGTGTCTCCACTTTCTTCACATTGAGATGAAGTCGATCTGATTTTTAGTGTATCTTGGTATGGTGTCTGGTGAAATCCATGTCGCTGCCTTGTGAGTATCCTTGTGTTTGTACACACTGCCTAACTCAAATCACCAAATCGTTGAATGCACAGAAGTCTGCAAACAGTTCCCCATTCTCATTCATCACCTCACCGAGTGCTTCTCGACCATGATCAGTTCTCTTCCTGTGTTGTGTGCTCCGAGTTTGGCATTCATGTCACTCCACCCATTAGAAATAATTTTGATGTCGGCATATGGGATGGGGTCTTGCCTACTACTGCTTGCAGTTGTCTGTAGAATCCCTCCTTCTTCTCTTGATCTACATTAGTTGTGGGTGCGTAGCGTGGCATTGTATGAGTGTGACTTTGCTTCCATTTGAGTTGAATCTTGCTGTCATGATCCTGATGCTGGAGGAGGTTGATTCCCACTGCATGAGAGCCTTCGATGCTGTTGGGGACATCATGATAGCCAACCCAAAACTCAGTGTGCTCTTGGTTGTCATCTGGGTGACGATATCTGAGTAGATTATTGACTGTCCAGTTGACAGTTTGGAGAGTCCACTTCCATTCCGTCTACTTTGGCAGGTTCCTATCACTTCTATGCTATATCTTCTCATTTTTTTGCGATCTGTGCAGCCTTTCCAGCCAGCCAGCTTCAAACATTGTTCGGACATTCCATGTCCCCATGTTTACCTTTGCTTTCATCTAGAGAAGCGAAGACATATCAGCCGATTGGCTTTCCGAAGGTTATCACCAACCGGCGTCATTTCGTCACCCCGATTCCAGCGAGGAATAAGTTTATTTGTATTTTTTATATTTTTTTGTGCTTTGAAGTTTCTCTAGCGATTGGATTGGTTTTGCGGGGTGGGGTTGCTAACTCTACACCCAGTTTTCTCTTCATCTGGGCTTAGCACCTTTCGGTAAACTATTGAACCAGTATACTAGGCAAGGTCGCCATCTACAGCTGGGATGAGATCTGTAGAGCACCGGTGCTGTTTTGCACACGGTTCATCGGCGCCGGTTATGAACTAGTCCCCGTCTCCCTCACCGAACTCAGCACAGGCTTGCTGCTCAAATATTTGTATCATCATTATGCTATGGGAAAGCAGCGAAAGCCGACAAGGAGTACCAGAGAACTCATTTCTGCGACGTAGGAGCTGCATGTGAAACACTATCGGTCACCAAAACTCATGACTGCAGCTGTAGCTATGGCCGCTTGCACGAGAACTCGTGATTCAACCCCCGATTATCGTTCCGAAGACAAGTCATTTTAACAAAGCGCCTGCTTTCCGGGTTGTCCATTTAAAACACTCTACAGTAAGTCAGCTATGGAGTAACCTCTTACAGATGTGGGACATATTCAAAAGGGATTGCGAAACTCAGCACAGCTATCACAAACGGCGTGGAGATCCACAGAGATCTTTGGGCAGCTTCTTTTTTTATTATCTCAACTACTGTGGATTCACCTACGTCAGATGGCATGAAGTACAAACTGGGGTGTTGTACAGGTGGTAAGCCAACAAATTGAAACCAGCAGGGAGAAAGTAGAGTGCCTTAAGTCAAAACGACTCAACCAACCTTAAGTTATTAGGCAGCAGTTAAACATCTCAACGAGAACAACATGAAATATTCGTTATATAAGACCCTCCCAAGGATACAGACATGGGAACCAATATCTGCCTGATATAACAGTGAGTGATCTGATAAAAAATACATTTACTTTCAGAATTTTTCAAAGAAATGTACCTATGATAGCGGTTAACTAGTATCAGGGTGCAGACTAATTAGAAGTGCATGTCAACGGTGGTTGCAGGCAAAAACAGTCACTCTTGTTTGGTAGCAGCAATTTTCCTTTCGTTGGCCTCCCATAGTTTCGCAGCGGTGTTTTGTGCCTGCGAACTCACTCCAGATGTGAAGCAACACGACCGGAGGCGCATTATAGCGCTATAATTATATAGTTTATGGAGATTTCATGAGCACCGAGTCCATGTTGCTATATTAAATAAATAAATAAATGTTTTGTTCTCGCGTTAAAAGATTTTAACATGAGAGAAGCCAGTTTACAGGCCCCATCACGTTGATACATCTCAAAATATCTACAAGACTTGAGCTCTGAGTGGTACTGACGGAATGTCATTAGGCTCAATTCAGGTGTGCAAATAAAAGCCGGGTTCCCAGTTCAGGAGTTGTTTTCGGGTGTTGTTCTGGACTTTGGCGTTTTTTACCAGTTTTATGAAGCTCATTGATCGTTGTATCCGCTGCGGAGTGCCGCAGTCTTGCTGAAAGTAGGTATGTATGAGAGTGAAGTTTATGACGGTCAAAATACAAGATTAACTGTTTGACATACGGACGGTATTCGCGAGATAAAAAAATAGAATTCGCAACTCTCGGAATGTTAATGCGAACCAGTATGTAGAGGCCGAAAAAAAAGTTCCTGAATTCTGTGGGGCCAGTTGAAAATGCCTTTGCAAAAGTGTGACCAAATCATAGAAGTATGAACAGTACATAATCGGCAGAGCAGTGAACATAGCAAGAACATAGCTATCAGGGAATGTGGTTTCATCGAAAGCAAACGGTTTTGACAAAGAGCTGCAGCCAATAGAATTTCTGCCCGTGCCATGTGCCTTCGCCAGCATTCCTACTTGTGGGTGATTCACGTGTTGTTTCACGTCTGACTGCAGTTCTCTTTATTCCGCTTGGAGGGTGTCGTCACCGGTGACTCTAGGGCACGACAATTACAACGTTCGTGGCCGCGCCTCTTACACCATCCACTCAGCTAATCACAACTTCAGCTGCCTATGACTTCCCAGCGTGTCCCATCTAACGTAGATTAGGCCTGCCAACCAGAAAGAACACAGCAGCCAACACCTTCGAGGCCAAAAGTCATCGTCAGAAATTGGAGGCTGTCATTCACTGGTGAGATAACAATTTTCTCGGCAGCCGAAGGAACTCCTCATTCAGTGCTTTCTAACGCTGGGCACCCCTAATATCATACGCCAAACACCCCTACCCCATGACACGACTCTAGTATGCACAATGCGTATGCGCTTTCATACTCTTGGCTGTCCATCCTTACCAACAATACGGGTGACCACGTTCGCTTCTGACTCAGTCTTCCTAGGTGCAGCACTTCACAACTCGTGCGCTGACTGCAGTCTGCATGACGTATCGTAAACTGTTTTCAACACCACAAGGCGAGAGGACGAAGCAAAAAACAAGCACAGGGGGTAAGTTCAACGGAATTCCTACAGCACAACTAGCTACACTAAAAAACACCACAGCTACTTCTTTAAACTAGACACTTGGGATGAACGTGACGTGTAAACGGCAAAGGCTGGAACACAATTAATGGCATCATCAACTGTCATGAAACGCTCAGCTCAAAAGCGATTCATTGTCAAGGGGTTTGAACGGAAATGCACGGCTTGCACGTTAGTGACATCTCAACATGCGACGAAGACATCCAGCTTCTCTAGATAATGCACCTGATGTTTTGGGCCGTTCTGTCGTGTACATTCCATGAAAGGCTTATGGTACTTGAAGCTGCATACATGCCGCCCCTCCTTTACTGACGACTTTTACCGGTTGGAAAGGCCTCTAGGATTCCACTGTTCCAAGTTTCTCTTTCCACACCGTCCAAGATACACAATCTCGGTGCACCCGCTGAGGTCGTTCTGCTCCGGCCACAGTCACCACCTTCACTGCTACCACCATACACAGCCACTGTCACCTTGGTTGCTACTCGCGGGCGATTCAGGTGTCGTCTTACTGTTGACAGTGGTTCTCTGTTTCCTCTTTCTCTTTTGTTATTCAAGATCTATTAATAGCGTCATCTCTTTCCATATACTTTATTTCGATCAGATGAGTGCCAACAGTTTTTCGTCAATCACAGCTTCCTGTCGTAATAACCTTTTATGGCTGAGTAACTACTTTGGAGGACCCCGATACTGGTTGCAGCGGTTTTTGAACGTCATAATGTCAGATAAAATCTAGTGTAATCCGGGGTGTTTTAAGTTCAATCACTTGCTCGTAGCGGCTTTGTTGGGCTGACGTCCAAGTGTACTCACATGTGGCACCGTAATTGCTACGTATGTTTGGTCAAGTCCAAGTTAAAATATTCCCGGGATAAGAGCAATGTAGTTCCATGGGCTAAGTGTTTATTGCAGCAACCAGTGTTTTGCACGATATCGGGACATATAACATGGAAAACTGGTAGCAATTTTCCCCTCCATTTCTCACCAGTCCTTACTGACGTCAGCGTCAGCGGATCTATCGATTGCTAATGTAACCTCTCTACGTTACAGCCAAACGTGGCATCTTGCCCGGCATTTGTATTGTGCTTTTACCGAGGTATTCTCACTTGTACAATACCCACTGGCATAAAACCAAGAAAGCACGCAAAAGTGTGGCAAAGTAGGGGTATCACGTTTAATGGACCACCCCGAAAAGTAACGCTCTTCGACCAGCTGGGTAGAGGATTTGTGTGTATGCAACACGACAGAAGGCATGGATGCTTCAGCGTATGCCCTCAACCTAGCCAGTCCATCAAATACACCAGGATCAACGTCGATGTTGAATCTTGCTGCACCTGTGGCCATTGGTTTTCGGGAATTATTAGCGGTTACAAGGCAGTACCACTCAAGCGGACAAATGCACACCAATGGTCGCAAGTCCTCCAGAAAACTCGAATATAATTGCAAACCAAATAGCGAAAACCGTTCATAGCTGAGTTTCTTTTCTCTCCGGGTCAGCAGACCTTGAAACACGGTGTCTTGTAAGATAAGCATCGCTAAATCTGTCGGATGACCACATAAAAAGTTTTGGGTCTGCTCAGGAACATGGATATTGCAGTTACCTATTTGCTACAGGAACTTCGTCGCGCGAGCCAACTGGGTTTGCATCAGCCAAGCTCTTTCTTTTACCTGCACGATAATTCGCTCGCACTGCCACTAATCTCGAAGGTGCGACCCAGTCAGGAAGAAACGTAATCGTAAAAGCCATACCAGAGAACCCAGGCACCGATTCTCGCTAGTGGAATTTCCTCAAGAATACTTTGAATCTCAAGGGAGTACTCACTCAAAGCGTCCCACACATGCTGAAAAAAGACGATGACCCCAGACCAAGGTTGATCAAAGTGGTCTTTCCGGTCTCTCACCTGACAGCATCTACACTGGAGGCTTTCTGGTGAACAGAAATCGCCTGTCAACTGGAGCCCACATGCAGCCTGATGGGCCGCAGCACGAAATTCTGCAACGAAAACAGAAAAAATGGAACTAGTCGTGCCCCTGGAAGACTGCTTAGGTGCGAAAAACTTGGAGGGGGCCGGGAACACTACACCAGTAGGCAGCAGTTAAGTACATTCCCAGCCCCCACCCCTGAGGATCCGGCCAGGCAACTAGAAAACAGAGGGGGTGCAGACGTTTCAGTCCAAGTAGAGAGCATGAGTTGCATCCATACTAATGCACAAAGTTTGCCGAACAAACCAGACGAGCTGCGGAGACCAAGTAAGCACACTTATGCTCACCTTATTGGTGTTACTGAGACATGGGCTTCACCTGACATGTCAAACCAGGGGCTGCAATTGCTAATGCCATGCTGTTTCGCGATGACGGGAAGGGTGGTGGGGGGCTGGGTGGCACTTCACGTCAGTTCCCCTCTCTTAGCCCATCGAATCCATATCCAAGATTCAGAATGCCTCGAAGAATCCGTTTGGTGTGCCATAAAGCTGTCCAAGACTACGAAGTGCTTGGTGGGAGTCATTAATAAAAAGCCATCTGCTGACTAACAGCATGACGACGCTGTCATTGGCTTCCAATTTGTCTGCGAAACCAATCTAACCGAACCTTTCGATGAGCATCGTTGAAACTTTGGACGACTTAATACCTAACCGCACTGGAATAGACAGATTGGGAAGTTAACCACGTATGGCAAGATATGAATACCTGGTGAAAGTTCATGCTTGACAAGATCATGCATGCGATCAGTCGGTCCGTTCCACTTTCGAGACCGAAGTGCTTCAAGTCACCTGAAGTAATAAGGAACCACGCTCTCAAGCTACTTAAGTTAAAGAGACATCACTGGGCTGAACACAAAAGGATTGGCACCGAATGTATTTACAGACAATTCAAACAGACAAGAAACATGTGTACGAAGGCTTCGAGAGCCGATCGGCAGCGGCACCAGGCTTACACACATGTTTTTGTCTAACGCGAGAAGCCTCTTCCTCTACTCTGCCTCATTCCGGCAGGCTAAATCGTGAGTCACTCAACTACTAGGTGCGGACGGACTGACTAATAGCGACACGGAAGCAGCTGAGCTCTTGGCCAGCCAGTACCTGCGAATCTTTCCGCCATCGTACACCAACTCAGGAGCTTACAACCATTCCACTAACCAAGCAGAACTCTCAGCGGTCCACCTAAGCGTTGAGCTAGTACAGCGTAATCTGCTGCTGCTCTCCAGAAGAACCTCCTTGGGACCAGATAGAATCCATCCGTCGGTACTGCAGAAGGGAACCTCAATCGTGCCCGAACTCTTTAGTAAGTTATTTAAGAGTGCTCTGAGTCGGGAGATAGTACCCGACTCTTGGAAGCTAGGCCACATAACGCCAATCTTCAAAGGGGGTCAACGAAGCAATCCACAGAGATACAGACCGGTGACACTACTATCCATTCTTTCCAAGTAATGGAACCGTTGATATACAGTGCGCTAGGGAATTACCTCACAAAGATAAATTTCTTTGCACTCCAACAATATGGATTTCAAAAGGGGTACTCCTGCATTACCAACTTGCTCACTGCAGCAGATAGGTGGACTAGCACTGTCGACCGTCGCGGACGAATTGATGTTATCTATCTAGACTTTGCCAAGGCGTTTGATCGTGTTAATCATGACCGTCTTATAGATAAATTAGAATTAGTTGGGATTAGACCTCAGCTCATCAACTGGTTGTCTTCATACCTAGGAAGCCGTTCATTTAGAGTTCGGGTGAGTTTCTCTGTGTCTGAGGAAACAAAATGTCCCAGTGGTGTTCCCCAAGGTTCAATACTAGGGCCTCTCCTTTTTCTAGTATACATAGACGGCTTGGTTAACAGGCCACTTCTGAAATCCTTCTTTTCGCCGATGAAGTGAAACTCTGGAGGGAAATCAAAAGTATAGAAGACAGTGTTTCTCCACAGGAAAACTTGACTCGACTTCGCAGTTGGACAGTCAACCGTGGGCTTGCATTTAATCCCGAGGAATGCAAGGTAATACACGTAAAACATGGTGCAGCTCATGCATATAGCCTCAACGGCATGGAACTTGAAGCGTCTGTGACGGTAAAAAATTTAGGCCTTTCAGTCTCTCAAGACCTAAAATCCTATGCCAACTGTGACGGAAACGCACTTAGTGGGGACTTGGCGTTAGTAACTCTCAGACGAAGTTTTGGGCAATTCGTTGGTAGATGCTTCCACCAAATTTTCAACTGCTTCATATGGCCTCACCTGAAGTTCGGGACCATGGTCTTCCCCTTATCTCCAGAAGAAGAAACTAAGCTTAGAACCCATCCAGAGGCGTTCTACAAAGTCTGTTCGAGGACCTAGGACGAAAGCATACGAAGTAAGACCGGTTGCGCTGGATCTGTATCCCCTGGAATACAGAAGGCTGAGAGGTGACTTGATTATGACTTACAACATTCTGAGCACGCCTGGCCACCCACTCCGTCACTTATTAAGTCTTAGCTGCAGCGCTAATCTTGGAGTACAGGCACAGAAACTACGCGTGGAACATAGCAGGCTGGATGTCAGGCAAAACTTCTGTTCCGTAAGAGTTGTTAAACCCTGGAACGCTCTTCCAAAAGATGTGATCCAGGCTACTTCATCTCAATCCTTTAAACGCCGGCTGGACCCCCACTCGACGTGTGACTAGGATCTGCCCAGAACTAAGTGAATTTTCACATTTTAATAGCCACCTTTTCTTCTTTCTTTACTTGAACACAGGTTAACAACCACAAGGAGTAGTGACCCACGGATTGCAGATGCGGAAGCCAGTTAAGAGAAGGCTTCTTCCCTTCTGTCAATAACCACTTGAAAACCTCGACAAGCTGTAAAGAGGCTTCAGCAAGGGGCCTCCGCGTATTATGGTCCTTCAGCGGGGCTTTCAAATGTTCTGATCAGGAAATGTTCAGATGACTCTACTCTAACAAACGTAAGACCTCACTTGGAATATTGCATTCAGATGGCCAGCCCATGCCTTGAAAGGATGCTGATGCACTCAAGCATGTTCAGAGGGTAGGTGCTAAGCTTGTGGCAGGCCTTTCGAATATGTCCTATGTAGATCAGCTAGACTTATTCCCACTGTCTTACCGTAGGAAACTGGGTGATCTCATAATGGCATTTTGTATTCTCAATGATGACTTCGGTACTGATATGTCCTTTCTTTTCACCCCTGCTAGGACTGACTATCCCAAGGGCATCAAAAGAAAACTCAAAAGCCGCGTGAATCTGCGTTTCTCATATCCTGTTGTCAAAGACTGGAACCCCTTACCTCAACAAGTAGTATCAACACCTTCTGTCAATGTGTTCAACAAGAAACTAGATCTTCACAGAGATATCTTCTGCAAGGATTAACTCAGGCCAACTGGCCTACTATCTTGAAACTGAACTGAAAACTGTTTTGAAGGCTGCGTTACACTCTGTGTGGTAGCAGTAACTCAGTAAGCCACATAATTTTCTAGAAATAAAATTGACCATCCATTAAGGCTGTTCTTGTAAAAGATCAGTTATCCGTAGAGGTCCGACTACCCAAAAGCCAACATTTCAATGGTAATATTTCAGCAATAACACTAGTGAGCATATGCTTAATGTCATGATGTAATTACCCTTTGAAATTATTAACAAGGAAAAAGGTGCTTCGTATACTCCAGCTTCAGTGATCCACAACTCGTTACACATCCATGATGATATCATCATGTGACACATATGTGTCCGTAAATAAATCGGCTTGATGAAATTACTATGGATTCGGGTTTATGGTATTTTAAGTGGTATCCTCCGAGGTGAACAGCTTTAGAGGGGTTAAGTAAGTGTGATAATTATGAACGTAAATACTTATTCAAGATGTGATGCACTTATATAAAGTCACCCTTCCTCCTGAGGTAAGACTAGGAAAAGACATGCTTAGTCGTATCTTCCTTCATAGGAGAGGTCGGAAAGCTATTAAGCCATAATTGTTCCTACTTCTTAAATCTCTCATAATATATCACCGTCATATTTAAGTAGTCATGAGCTGTCTACTTAAATCCTACCCTCCATTTGAGGTTTTACATATGTCGGATATGAGATCCTGAATGTGTCCTCATCAAAGCTCTGAAAGCTATTTTTAAAGGATCACAAGATTCAAAAGCCTGTGGTCACTGCTACTCTACCGTTAGCTGAAAGCTTAAGGCAATGACTAGTTATGATGCTTGAGTGCTTGTATTCAGTTACTTTGCACAACCGCATGTTGATCAAATAGTCTTATGGATTACCGTGACATATTAGTATGACTACGCTCTTGGCGTTATTAATTTTCCGACACCATCTTGTGGACAAATCTAGAACATTAGTCATTCTGTAGCATCCACCTATCCTCACTGGTGCGAATAGGTCTCTGGAGTATAATATCATCTGAAAACATAAGGTTAAAAATCACTCATCCTGAGCAACTCATTCACGTGGTGTAAAAACAAGTAAACCTAAAATGATTCTTTCAGCGACTTCATCGCTAGCACAAAACACCATTGACCCTTGCTGTATGTCTTCTGTGCAAAGAAAATCTTAAACCCATTTCTCAACCCCAACTTCTACCAAAGCTTTCTCACTAATTCTCTAGAGCCGGGTGGGAAACATTATTGAAAACTTTGGTCAAGTCAATGAATGCTACATCAGTCGAAAGATTCACGTCGCAAGTAGAAGCTCATTCTTCTCTTTCCTAGCATCCAGCCAAAACCTAAGTGACGGACAAAGACAGACAAAACCAACGTGGAACCCTGAACACAGGCGCATCAGCTCAAGTTGCCACACATCACAGTAGCATGCAGAAAGACAGTGGAAAAAAACATGTTAAAGTAGACAAAGGTGTACTGGGGAAGAAAGAAATTAAAAAATTCAAAGTTAATGAAGACGTTCAAACTTCAGAAGACATCAGAGCGGATACATATGATTCATTGTAACCAATTTTCAACCATTCCACAAAACGTCTCAAGTCATTTGTTTTTATAATCTCAAGGACCTCAAGCTCGTAGTGCACACCTCCCTACACTGTTCAGAATAACAGTCAAGGACTTCATGGACTAGTGCCACTTCCTAGTCTTGCCACCGTGAGCTTTCTTCAAATTTAATCCAAATTCTCTAGCATGGCACGTCGAAGTAGGTGGTGATTCGATATGCGCAACACATGTCCAGGCCACCTCAGTGGACGAAGGTTCACAACCTCATCAATCGACTTGCTTGTCCTCCCTAGTACACCCAGGATGACCTTAACATTGTTCACACGGTGATTCCACCAAACGCGAGTAATGGTACGAAGACACCTGTGATCAAAACCCTCTGACCACTTCATGTCTTCTACTCTCAACGGTCATGTCTCACAACTGTATAGCAGGACAAAACAGACTTCAGCGCTGTGTAATCGTCCTTTAATAGATAATCGGATATCTCGCCAGTTTGTGTCAAAGATGACTCAAGTAGGCAAACGTTGGACGGGCCTTCTGTATCCAAGCTGAAATGTTGTCAGCAACCATCCCATCTCAGTTGATGCAACCCCTCAAGTAAGGGTGTGGCCGACGCATACAACCACTTCACTATCTGTCATTAAACTGAGAGTAGTTGTAGACCAGTCCTGGAGCATTATTTTACATTTGACAGGTGCGAAACGCATTTCAAATATACTTAAATTTCTGCTCAACACGTCCAGAAGACTCGACATTTTGTCAGTGTCTTCATCTGACTGAACAATATTGTCTGCGTACTCCATGGTCAACCAGATGAGCGGAAAGTAGGTCAATCCCTATGAAGTCAAATGTACCTAAGGTTATGTCTATTACTACGTCTATGACGAACTGAAATAGGAATGGTGGCAGTGGGCATCCCTCGTGAACACCACTAGTTGTCGCCAATTCACATGACAACGCTCCACAAGCCGTTTACATGGCTGCGTGAGTCCTAGTAGAGATATCTGATTAGTGTTACATATCTGATCGGTACTTCCTTTACAGTCAGACGCTGCCACAAAGCCTCACGGTCAATAGAGTCAAATGTCGCCTTCAGGTTCACAAATATGGCAAGTGTTGGCCGCCGGTAGGTATGCCTGTGTCCCAAGATCTGTCGAAGGACGAAAATATGATCGACACACCCTCCTCCTGGTCTCAAACCTGCCTGGTTTTCTCGAGTTTGTTGTTCGCGAGCCCCAGATAGGTGTCAGATAACTATGGATATCAGGATCTTGGATACAGTATTAATCAAACTAATCCCCCTATGGTTGTCATAGGAAGACTTCTCTGCCTTCTTATAGACTGTGATAACCAGAGAAGTACACGAATCTGACGGGACTACACTCAATTCAATTCCCATACACTGCCTAGTACTCCTGTCACTCTAATTAGCAACTTCCTACCTTCATCCTTGAAAACTTCGGATGGCAAACTGTTAGGTCCTGCTGCTTTGCATCGTTTCAGACTCCATACAGCCTTCCCATTTTCAAGGAGAGTTGGAGGATCGGTATCTACGTCCCACTCAGTTTCAGGCTGGGTGTTGAGCAGCTGAAGTGTTGTTGAGGGCCAGTTAAACTGTGCTTCAACGAGTTCTGCCCAACGTTTTAGTCATCTGTCCTAGGAGGTTATCAGGGTATCACCTTTTTGGTTGATGGTTTCACTAACCATCATCTTCTTGCCGGTGTACTTAGTAATTCTAAATAGTTCTCGAGTGTTACTCAACCCTGATGCCTTCTCCAGCTCTGTCACTTTCGCCACCCACCACTGCTCGTGATCGACGCAAAGAAAACTCTTGGTCAATTTACATTTCAGTTGCTTTCGGTCTTCATCGTTGTCAGAGCCAGCTGGAATCAGTCTTCTCGCATCAACTACTTCGGATGACGTTGCGGAAATCCAATGGCGTTTGCTAACCTTCAGGTCTAGGTTACCAACTATCTTTACAGCAGACTTGATATCACGCCAGGTTTCCTCAGGATGAGCACTTCTGTCACGTTCAGTTAAATGCCTAGATGTCTCTACTTTCAATATGAACCTGATGTTCTCATCTTCCAATCAAGCACAGATAAGTTTCACTGCCGTCTGTTTCCTACGACCGGCGAAGCTCAGGCATACACGAGCCCGTACTGGCGCGTGATCGGAGTCCAAACTGGTACTCCAGAAAGAGCGGCAGTCCTCCACTGATCCTCTCCAACGATGGCTTATAGTAATGTGATCTGTCTGTCCGTGTCCATCGTTGGTTAAAATGTCGGCGAACGCCATGTGAGACTTTCTCCTTATGCCTACAGTTAGTGCTTATCAAATACAAGTGATTGTTGGGTCGCTTACTCTGGGTGACTGAACAGCCCTAAACGGACTGATTGCCAACAAAAGCGCGGCTCGAATTCAGAAGGTCCATTTGACGTTTGCCTATTTGAAACGTCTATGTCGTCGGCTGGCGAGATATTCAGCTGTCAATTAAAGGACGAGTATACTAGGCTGAAGTCCGTTCTTTCCTGTTATACATTTGTGAGACAGTTGTTAAAATGAAAAGATAAGAAGAGACTACAGGTTTTTCACCATAGGCTTCTTCGTAACACTGGTCATGTTTCGTGGAATCACCGTGTGCACAATTTCGAGCTTTGGCTAAAAGTACTGCGCAAATAACTCTAGTCAGCTGATGAAGTAGTGAGCCTTCACTAATTACAGTGGCTTGAAAATGAGACGTGGATGCCGCACCACCCCCACCTGATGTGGGATGTTAGCTGAAGTAGGAATGAGTTGAAAAAAAGCTCGAGTAGCCACTACGAAATCGTACCAGTCTATGAAGTATTTTACTATTGGTTTGAGTCGTGTGGGGGAGTGTATGGTACGTGCTTGAGTTCGTCGGTATCACAGAAACCAATGATTGGAGACTTTTTGTGACATGGCTAAAGGTTGTTCATGATGGCGCAGATGTATTCACTCTTTGAAGTCTTCTAAGGTTTGAACGTTTTCACTAACTTTGATTTTTTGTAAAATATGTCCCGCTATACACTTTTGTCTACTTTGATATCAGTTTTTCCTTTCTACTTGCTCTTTGCATACTACTGGGACGTGTGGCGACGTGAAGTAATGTACTTGCTTGGAACGCTGTGTGTTGCCTTTTTTTCTGTTAATCTCATAAATTGAAGGTAACGTAAACTCCAGGTGACAAAATCAAAAGTAAACGAATATCTCTTTCAGTTTCAAAGTGTTAATAGGTAACAAACATCTCACTTGGTTTAATGTTCTGCACATAGTCTATTTTACTATGGTCGATACATATATGGCTTTTTGGTTATTGGAATCAACTGCAACAACTATTTTCTTCTGTTGATTTCCTTTGTGTTGGTTATTTACTGATTACTCAAACGATCTGAGAAATCCAGTTTGTTGTGTACTGGTAATGAAATGGTTCATAACATCTTTCTTTTCAGTTATTTATATGTCTATACTTCAATTATTACTCTTGTTTTTTTAATCTTTTTGTTGCAGCCAGAATAATCCGGGAATGCTGATCAATAGAACAGTCAATTGATACGTCGTTATATCCATGTCACATCATTCTCTGGGGAAAGACGATGGATGGTCAGAACATGTAGGATACTCTGCTGCATGATATAGTGTAGTAGTGAATATATACTGTAAATTTTTTTATTGTGACCAGTAGTAAACATGAATATCAGTCATCGCAGCATATTATTAACTTGACAGTTAAATCAAATACTGTTTGATCTAAGTACACATTTACTGCATACTGAAATATAATTTACCGATCATTTTTCTTTCACAGTGTTCACGGTTTGTAGTGTTTTATCAGGCACAGCTTTCTTGGTCCTATAATGCTGAAATACGAAAAGACAATATCCTTTTGACATTTGGTTAGCTATGTAGCTTTAGAAACTATGATCACTTTTTCTTTTACATTTCTCTGATCTCCAATATAGTGATTTCATTGTTCGGTGTGTCGTATATTAAATATGTTATTTTCCCCCCTTGTGCTGTGAAGAGTTGTGTATTCTATAATTAATGCAGTTACTTAAACTATATACATTGTATTGTTTGGACTAAACTAGGCATCATCAGATTACTTTTAGAATCCAAACAAAAATCGAGTGTACGAATGGTTTGTTAGTGATTCAATGACGTACAATCCCACAAGCTGGTTCTCGGTTATAAGGAAAATCAAGATTTCTTACTCTGCAAAAAGTTAAAAACGAGTAGCTTTCAGCATACCGTCCTATCAGAATAGATGTATAACAGTAACCATGTGTTGGGGGATACTCCACCAATGTACTTATCCCCTTTCCACATTTTTGTCCTATCCTCCTGATATTTACCTACAATTTCGTCTCAT
This sequence comes from Heterobilharzia americana, assembly GCA_944470555.2. Taxonomy (NCBI): domain Eukaryota; kingdom Metazoa; phylum Platyhelminthes; class Trematoda; order Strigeidida; family Schistosomatidae; genus Heterobilharzia; species Heterobilharzia americana. Next base: position 72,197,886 of record OX104134.1, read on the forward strand.
CCTTTACTTGTAAAACTATAAGGTGAGATAAATTTTATGATAATCTTAGCTCTCAACTTCTTTTTGAGGAAATAGAGAACAGGTATGTAATCTAACATGTTCTGAAAAGAGCTCATTGGGATCCAAGTGATTGTTGCGGTATAGTACATTTATATTATTTTTTAAATAAAGGATGTTTCGTAATTATCTTATTTTAATCTTATCCTCTGTAGTGAATCCATAGTTTATTTTATTACCAACGCATGGAGTGTATTAACTTGACTATAGATTCTGTTATCTAATATTCACATGACATTTGGAGATAATGATCATTAGTGTAATGAACCAATTAGTATCATCAGTCGATACCTAGTTAGACACTACAATTTGGTTTCTTTTGATCAGAAGTCAACTTTTAGTTGTTTTGCGTTCTCTTTGCTAGATGGTTTAAACCACTTGAGCTAAAAATATTCTCCATTTTAACAGTCAGTTAAAAAATAGACATATACTTCTTTCCTGTCCCTAACTTCACGCTAAGCTTTTGTTTGACCGAAGGCAAGAGTTTGTTGACTTTAAGTCTCATGAAAAATTGATCGTTTTAAGTTAAGGTGTAGTAAAAGCTTGTAAATTTGTGATGTCTTAATGTAGTTCGGGGGTTTTAGTCTCATATCGGCACAACACGACTGCGTCATTGAAGATGCTGTTCTGTGATAACTTCTAAGTTCAAAGTTATTTGTAAAACGTTTTGGTACTTGTCAATTTTGAGTAGTATAAAATGATCGCAACGATTCATTTTAGTCTGTTTATTGTGTCACAGTGAGACGGCATTATTTACTGGATAGCGTTTTGGAAATAATTTATTGTCCATATTCATATCAGGTAACTCCGTAACTTTAGACGTGATTTATATAGTTCTGATTTTCTCTCCTTTTTTATGTCATAGGCAGTCGAATTCTCCATACATTCGGAACAGTTGTAGAAGCATTTTCTTCCGTAATGAGTGATCGTAACTTATTGAGTCGTTTGTGAACTCCACGTTTTACATAAGAGTTTCAAATATCTAAAGATTCCCATAACATCAATAAAAAGCAACTATCTGGACGAAAAATATTCTTTTCAATAGATCCTCATCAGGTTCTACAACTATAAAATGCATCCATTCAGCATAAAATCAAGTCAAGTTAGGGGCAATTACATTTACAAAATGAAGTGAGATTTAGGGAGTCCAGGGGACATATTGACTAGGGAACATCGTGGGACTCTCAAAAGACTCAGAAAAAAATCAGAATATCATTATCACAAGGCGTGATAATGGAGTTGAGGTCGTAATTAGGAACAGAGTTGACTATGTATAGAAAATGGATTTAATATTGCAAGACGAAAGTAAACTTCAGAAACTAGAGTCAGTGAAAGACCTGAAAATCTGAAAATGACTTAGTCGTTTCACTAAAGAAACTGGAAGATGACGAATACATTTCATCAACCTTATTTGATTCCGCAGATGTATTGCCTACCAAAAATACACGAACCTAAGGTGCCTCTTCGTCCTATCCTTGATATAACCAGCTCACCTTACCATGTTATCGCTAAATGGCTAGTACGATTATTTCAACCTTCGCATGACCAGTTAGCAAAATATAGCGTGAAAGGTACTTCCTGTTTGTAGAAAAGGCAAAATACTTGAATGTTTTTAGTAAATGTATAAGGTCGCTTGATGTCACACCTTTGTTCACTAACGTCCCTCTAACGAAACCGTGGGTTACATCTAAAAACAATTATTACATCGGAAATCAGACACCAGCAGTCCTATTGCGAATCTAAAAGAACTATTACTAAAATGCACAATGAATATCCAGTTCATCTTCAACAGTAGTTTGTATAGACAAGTTGACGTTGTGGCTATGGGATCACCGTTGGGCCCAATATTTGCAGACATATTTTTGGTGAAATTAGAAAATGGTCCTTTGAAAAGTCAAATTACCAGTATGAAGTTGTACTGCCGATATATGTATGATACGTTTCTAGTCTGTGTTAAGTGTCTATACATTAATTGTTTCAACAGCCCTCATCCATCGGTTCATTTTATGCATAAAAAATGAAATCAATGATTTAATACATTTACTTGATGTCCTGATGACAAGAAAGGAATATGCCTATTCACTGAGAAGTATATATAGAAAACTGACGTCTGAGGTGCAGTATACACACTTCCCCACCTTCGTGCCGATGAAGCACAAACGTAATATAATCAGGTGCCTGGGATTTGGAGTAAGGTCAGTTTTTTCCAAGAAGTGTTTGAAAGAAAAACTACTTTGTATCCGTGATGTTATAAGTGAAAACAGATATTCGTTTATGTTCATCAAATTGAAGATCAATTACATTGGTCCCAAACGAGAATTAATGACGGTGGAGAAAAAGCCTTCATTTCTACTTTTGCAGTTCAAGGTAAACGCCCCAAGTGACATTCTATCTCAACGCCTATCTGAGCTGGTCAATAGGATGTTTTATGCAGGTCGACCGTGCATATCAGTAGTCAACCAATGCTCAATCCAAAACTAAAGGATGGCCTATCCAATCTCAGACAAGTTACATTGGGTGTACGCTTAAGCAGGTGCATCTACAAATGCGAGAGCATTTACCGGCTTGGTTCGGGAAGCATGAAGGGAAAGCCGTGTAAAGTTCCATCCTCGTGCATCTAGTAGACACAGAGCATCATGTAGATGCTAATAAAGATTTCAATGTAATACATCGTATTCCGGAAACAATACTACACGTAGCTCGCCAACGCCTGCTGAACACAACTGATGCTGTCGCCATAGGGCTGTTCAAACCTGAACTGTACGTTCAGAAAGATCATGTTCAAACATTATTCCTCCTTTGGTCATCAGTTAACAAAAGACCACTCCTATCTTCTTGATTCGTTTATCTTTTCATTTATCATCTCATTATTCATTTGTGTATATGTCATCCTGATATTGGCAAATTAAAAAAAGAGTCTGTTTCCTTACATTTCCCAAATCTCACTCCTTTTTGAAAATTCAACTGCTCCTCACTCGGCTTGAGTTTATGCTGAACAAGTGCATTTTATAATTGTAGAACCTGAAACGAATTTTTTGAAAAAAAATTTTCGTTCAGATCATTAGTTTTTATAAGTTTTAGCCATTGGATCAGTACTTTGGGATTTGCACTGTCCAAAATTGGTTAATTTAGGATAAGTAATCGCTTTCCGACTCATCAGTTAGCTTTTATTGCTGCAACTTATTCGAATGGCTTCCAATTAAATAATCAGTTAGCTTGGCCTTGCTTTGGACACCATTTCAGGTGTTCAATTTGTGGATTACTAAGACTTCTCAAACGTAAATGAAATGATTTTGCGTGAATCCTTGAGTTTCAGTGTTTTTCAGACTGAGTTTTGTTCTTGGTAAAACGCACTTTGACTAGAGCAATCCTCATGATTTCTTTCGCTACATTTTCCATACTTGTTTTGGTGGTTATGGTTATATCATTTACCCTGACAAATAAGTATCATTATCAATATCCTTATTTTCCTAAAACAGGGCGGATATATGCGTGCTAAAAAGACGAAGTTGGAAAAAACAATTTAATGAACAAAGCGTATCAGGCCCTCCAATTTTTGGTGGTGTTTCTATCTATGTTAATGGTTATACGGGTAAGATCAGTGGCCTGTTCAATTTTGTTATTCTTGTTTGTAGATCCTCCGGCTTCAGCTTTACGGGACTTAATAATACGTCACGGAGGTCGTTACCAAGCATATTACAGTCGTCATCTGTCACTCATGTAATCGCTAGTCGATTACCTTATGGTAAGATAAATAAACTGTCAGATGAGAAACTGGTTACTGCGGATTGGATTACTGAAAGGTAATGATAGGTGTTACTATCAATTGTTTTATGTTTTAAGTGTTTTTGAGGGAAATTATGCTTGACTCTGTCATATCACAGCCTTAAAATAAAGTGTGAAGCCTGAAAGGATTTAATCAGATTGATTTATTTAAGATGTGTTTAATACTCTGAATCAGAAATTTGTAGACGGATTGCATAAATTGTAATACTCACAAGCTTATTATTCGTGGCATGCATTTCCGGATAAACAGGAAAGAACTAAAAGTACTGAAATACCTTCCTTATGAAACTAATTCATTTGAGCACTTGAATCTTAAACAGTGGTTCCTAGGTTCAAACTATACTCCGGTTACTTCGACATCGACATGGGACCTTGTGTTTCTGCTTCCCTGTCTGAGTTGTTACACTTGAACACATCAAGGCACCAAGATAAAAAACAGAAGTAATCAAATTTAGTAGAATGTCATAAAAACAAAAGAAAAGGGGGGTAAAGCAGTCAAAAAAAAAACCAAATGATGATTAGAATGATGATAATGTGCACGTGTATTTGCTCTGTTGAGGTTAATTCTCAGACATATCGCCTAGAGTCTTCAAAAACCAATTTCTGTTGTCATGGAAAATCTAATTCTAAATCTTTCTACATAGTTCAGACCAACAGCCAGAAACCTTATGGGCTAGTATCAAGTTATAGTCTGGTCATCTTTAACCTTTCACTTGGCTAAACTTACTTTATCTAATATTGCACAATGCGATGGCATGCATATCACATGCAACAGCTGCCCTACTCGGTAACGTTTTGAGACCATCAAATACCCTGCCATAGCTGAGGTTTAAATGATCTTGGTTATCATATCAAAGTGCCATCGCACGAGACACGTTCATAGCCTCTTCTGGAGATATCCTGCTCACTACCGTCATGTGACGGAGTTTCTCAACAAAGGTCAAGGCGAAAGCAAAAGTCTGACGTTATCACCGAACCAATATACATGGTGTTTACACCTAGGGGATTCGGGAAACTTAGATTTCTAACCAGTGGACCTCACGATCCAAGAACGGATAAATGGCATATGAACCTACCTTGGTAAAAAATGCACTCAGCCACCTTATGGACATCAGTGCAGTAGGCAACGAGCCAAACCCATTGTGTGAGGGCTAGTGATACTACCTGGCTGTCCAAACCAATTAGGCAGACCGGGGTCCGAACCCATGACCCACTGGTTGATAATCATCTCCAGTGGGTCATGGGTTTGATCAGAGTTTGAGTCAAATGCGTGGAGAGTGGTCCGGGTAGTGTCGCAACGTCGGGTTCAGTTAGTACATCGTCTTGAAATGATTGGGCAGTAGATTTGTCTTCTGAGCTGACAGATGGAAGTTTTGTCCTGTTTTTCGCCAGAATAACAAATGCAATCGTCTTAGATACAGCAGACATAAGTTGTGAGGTTCCGCAGATTTCTAGCTAAACTCGTTACCTTTTGGGTCTGTTTCAGGGTACTTGAGTTGTTTATGGCAAACTTTAACTGCATTTGGGTGTTTCATAATAGACATGTCATATTCCGTTGGACGATAGTTTTCCTCAATAAATTTTACAGTGACAGCAAAACCGTACAAGCAGACTAGAATCCTCAACAGTTGTAGTCAGAGTAAATATGAAATTTAAAACGGAAGTAGTCAACCAATTGAAAATGCTGTGTTTAATTAAGTAAACTTAGTTCATTAAGAGAGCTATGTAGAGATCCTGTGAGCTTCATTGTATGCCATTATTTATACAATAACTGAATCCCTGCTCAGACACTTTAATTTAAGGTCTTATCTAAAATACAGTGGAGAGATTTTGGGAATCTAGTTCCCTTGGTTTATGGTGACCAGTGCAGCTTCATACGCCATTTCTGCGTGGGATCGAAGTTGCGATACGTCTCTTCAGCATATCAAGGTAGAAGGCAGTAATATGAAAGATAGAGGATTCGAGAAAACTGTTATCAGAAGTCGTGAAATATCATACAGAAGAAGTAAAAAGGAATAACACAAATAAGCTGTGATGTGATGATTAGGGCCTGGGCCAGTTTTGAGCCGTGTCACCAAGTCACCAACCATTGATTCCTGTTATCTAGTGGGCTGCGACCAGACAGTTTACACCGTCCAGACCATCAGTCAAGTACTCCATAAACTGACGCCATGTTTAAGTACTTCAAGTAACATCTCGTAATGAGTCAGATGGTGATTAGATATGCTTGGCACATGCACTAATTATCCTAGTCGATAAAATTTTATTACCCCATCAAATGTGTACCCTCTTCTGCTCGAAAATCACTCTAAGTAATTAGAAATCCTCATCAACCCTAGTGTTGAATTTCAACAAAATCTTTTGATGGATATGTAAAGCTCATTTACGTTTTGGCAGTCTTCGTCACTCTCAATGCAAGCAAGGTACTCAAATCTTTATTATAAGCTGGATGTAATGTGTAACACTACTCCATAGTGTTATGTAGTTATGGATAATGTATGAAAGTTTCGGGTAACGAATGTCCTAACAGCATCCTTTGCGCCTGCTAGAAGTGTTCAATAAGCTATGCTAATATTGAGTGTGTATACGATTAAAATTGTTGATGAGGTGAGGTGAGGTGGTGAACCTTCATCAGCTGGAGTAAGTACGATGCTTAAAATCGGAGCTGTGGCTTGCTTGCTTAGGTAGATGACCTTTAACTTATGGGTTACGGTTTCGAACATCGCTCCATCTACCCAGATTTGGACAGCCAAATAGTATAATTAGCCTCCACACAATACATGTGGCTTATTATCTACTGCACTGATGTGCACAAGGTTGCTGAATGCTCTTGGATTTCGATGCTTAAAGCATATCTTACTACTGCCGTTGGTTACGGACTGTACCATCTGGAATAAACATAGAGTTCAAGGAGTCTTAAAGTAGTCAACTCAGGAAAGCATACAAATTCATGAAACGTTCAGCTTATGATGTTAATGGTTTGGGAAAGTCTAAACCTCCTTATTGGGATCCAAAAAAATATTCAAACAGCAAAGGTGGGAGACTTAGAGTGTAAAGTGCTTTGAAGTGATTTAGATCCATTCATTCTCCATCCTAATTCAATATCTTATTGTCTTTCATAATTTATTCTTCGTATCCTTTTAATTTACTGCTTTCTTAGTTGTGATATAATTATTTTTTTTCCGCTCGTAAGGATATCATATCGTTGATGTAAAGTATAGTAACTGTATTATTGTTTTGTATAAGTGCTGTTTTACCTGCCTTTCTTTGAATGTTTTGTGTATGCCAGTACTCTGCTTTTTTAGTATATGTTTGTAGTAAAGGACTTATCAAACGTGTGTGGGTTTTTTTTGATTCCTTAGATTCAGTGTAATTAGTAGCGGTTGGGCTAATTATTATTTTGTTCATTTGCGTTTTAAAAACTGGGTAGCTACTTCACATTGACTTCACAAAGCTTTGGCACAGTGATGTTAATACTTAACCGTCAATCAGTGAGTTACACGCACGATCTCAACCAACCTACATTGGTTTGGCAGCGGAACAGCATCATTTTCACTCATAATACCTACGATTCAACCTAATACCCTGTATTTTTTGTACTGTCCTCGAAAATTACGAATATATCTGCTGCCTTAACGTTGTCGTCGGACTTGCATATCACAGTTATTCAACGAACTATGCTGGTGGAATGCTCGTTCCCTCAAGGTCGTACCATACCAGAAAGACCAGTTGGATAGTGGTTAGACAAAAAGCAGTTACTACGCTATGATGGAGCTTTTAGGGCGAAGTCGTACTGCTAGCTGGACGGGTTGTAACGGCAGTAGGATGTTTCCCGTAGGTGACCAACGGATGCCCTGCTGATGTCTTCCCTATGGGAAGTGGGGATTTAAAAAGTTTGGTCCCAAAAATATAGTGATCCCCCTTCGCTTATCACCTTCTGCTGCAGAGGTATGGGTTTGTAGCTGGACGGGAAACAAACAAGCTTAAACTTCAACGAAGGCCGTGTTTGCCCGGCCTCAGGCAGATATCCCTTGATCTCTGTTGTGACGCACAACTGTTGCTGATTCAAATTCTTTTCATAACCCCAAGACGGGAAAAGTCTTAAACAATCTAAGATTCAGGATACCATCGGCAATAAGCCATTTTTAAAACCCATTTAACTAGTAAAACAGTTTCGTAGATAAACTGTGACAGTAATGAAAACAGGGACGGAAATACAGACACAGCTCAAAAGTACATTCGTTCAAGCCATCATACTTAATAGTAACATATATAAAAAAATATACAAGAAAGGGACCGCAATGAAATAGACAATTACATAAAAAGTGAAAATAAAAAGATAAAGCCTAGTTAGGAATTACGAGACTTAAAATATGACAAGGTTTTCACGCATCTTCTCTACTGTGACTTCTGTGAACCGTATCAACGAAATTTTTCAGATATTAGTGTTTATCTTGTCGAGGTTTTTAGTCAAACAGCCTACACATGTCGGACTAACAATCGGAAGCTTCATAGGCTGATGCGATATTTAATTTTGGTCTACCTTAACCTTTCTCTAGCCTAATCCTACTTCGTCTAACTGTACGTTGAGGTAGACAATGACTAAGCATATGCAACACATGTCCAGATCAATCAGTGAGGTTTTCAACCTCATTGACTGATTTACCTTCCTGACTTACCTACCTTCCCTGGTACTTTAAATCTGACATTGGCATTGATCACATGATGGTTCTAACATATAACAGCGGTGCTACGGAAACAACTATGGTTAAAATCTGTAGTCTCCTATT
>OX104134.1:72206710-72516650 GCA_944470555.2 Heterobilharzia americana
ACCTATAGTTGATTCCTGAATATCTTCATAAACCAAACAGTAAACGAATTTCATGAAACGAACTCGGACAGAATCGTGAACAAAGCGTAATTTTCCGTCGCTCAATAAATGCACACTTACGTAAATCTCAACTAAGTGAATTTTAATTTATACATTCTTACACAAATGACCGAAGTCAAAGGAAGTCCTATTTTGTTACGCAAAATCGAAATACACTCAGTATCCACGACCCACACCTATTAGGTGAGGACTGATAATCCTACCTGACTACGCAGACTTCGGTAGATAGAGTGGAGTTTGAAACCGTGACCCACTGATTTAAAGTGGAATGCCTAGACCAATGAGCTACAGCTCCACTGGAGGCGGTCAAGTAAAATCGGCTACACGTCCATTGATACAAATACTGAGTTAAAAGAAGCAACTAAAAGGGAAATTTCGATTTCCTTTTAACAATCACAACTTTTCACGATAGTCACTGACTTAAGTAACAATGAAACTATATGAGCAAGTAAGTATAGGAACGAAAAATGAGGATGATGGAAAGGTGTTACAAATTGATGTTGAAATATATATACACTGTTAAAACTACTGTGAAAATACGTGTTTTCATACTAAGACATTGTTTCAATAAGACAATTGACAAGTATAGGATTAATATAAAATTTGAACATGATGGCAGAATAAAACTCACTACAGTAATTGTTTGTGTGTCAATAAAACTGTTTTTACTATATTATGCATACAAGAAAGCAACTATAAGGGAAGTCTAAGAGCTTGAAAAGATGAATAAACAAAAATAACTTACAACTTTGTGTGTCATCAGATTTTTTACTTCCTCCTCTGGAATTTGTCGGAATTTCCTCTCGAGGGGTAACCGAGTGCATGTACCTTTTGTGAATGATGAAACATAGCTGTCATTAGACGAACATATGTGAAACGAACGTATAGATGTTCCATTGACTATGGATGCAGAAAACCTCAGTGGAAGGTTTGATTTCTAGCTTCTGGTACACTCAGTAGTTCCGACCATCCCGTTTTTATAAATTGATATGTTGATAAAGATTCATTTTCATGAAACATTCCATTCAAAGCTGAATTGTTTGACATGTTCAGTGAGGAAAGCAAATAGGCTTGTGACAGCCAGACAATGTTCCCTAATGTAAGAAGACACAACAAACTAATCCTCATATATTGTAAAACAAAGAGGTATAACTTTCAAGTAACATGAAACATAAATGAAACATCATTTATGTAGATGTCAGCTTGTTGTGAGCGTAAAAACTCTGCTGTTTTCCAAATACAGTAGAGTATTGATGCATATTTTTGCACATATGTCTTTTTAGCTTTAGCCTAATGCAGCTAAGTAGAGAAGCGTGGTCCCTCATCAGAAAATTTCGCATTCATCGTTAACACCGACACAGGATCAGCCATTGCTACATTACAGCCCAAAGAGCTTTTCTGCCTCTCTCCCCACACCTTCAAGACCCGAGAACTAGTCATCAAATCTCCAGAAACTCGAAGGGTGAATTTAGTGGACTCAATATATTGACTGAACGAGGCTATATAAACGACCCCATAAGCATATCCTACAAACGGTGGGCACTTCCATGGTCCGAAATAACAGATGCTTCTTTAGCCAAGCGCCGTGGCTACTCTGAAGGTGAGTAAGATATTAAAAACTCAGTATTTTGTTTGAAGCGTGACTTAAGGAGACGAATGGTGCTGTTCCGTGAACTCAGACTGTTATCAAGAGCTGCAGAGCTGGAATAAGTCAAAGATGACGTAGAATTATTGAAAAGGAGACGTCAAAGAAGATTAAGAGTTAAGGATTTGGAAGGTCTACAGTGATCTAAGCGACTTGCATATTAACAAAGTAGTGAAGGCTGTTGAAGCTACACGGCTGCATGTACTGTGGAGGCCTGTTCTTTCTCAAAGCACCCGAAGAATAAGTTTTATTGTGTGACCGCAGACCCTAAGAGACTTCTGCTCTAGGCCGGTGTGTTAGTTTCGAATCCGATGCGTCACGGGATAGAGAAGTGTCCTAATTTTTGGGCTGATCTTTATTTCCATCGCTTCTTATTGTAAAGGCTGCATAAGTGCCGCACTACCTGTGACCCAAGGGAAGCACCTTAATGCTGCCACACTCTCGTCCAGCCAGCCAGCAGCACGACTTCACCCTTGGACCATCATAACAATAGCGTAGTAATTCACACTGATGGTACTGCTTTTTCTCTTATCACTATCCAACAGTAACATAAGAGTAAAACTTGTACACTGTGGTAGACTGTAATCCCATTTTTATTGATTTATTAGATTTATCACACAGCGTAACAGTATTGTTTACTAGTTTACGTTTCGGACATAATTTATCGTCCACAGTCATATCAAGATATCCTTTATATAGACCTAGTTTTCTCGTCCCTTTGTGACATGGGTAGTAATATTTTTCATATATCCGGAACAGGTGCTGAGTCATTCCTGTTGCATGTGTTAGGTGTTGATTTGATAAACAAAGATTCACTTATCAATCTCTCCCACCCACTGCACCCTGTTGTGTTAGTTTTAAGGATTTTCATCCTGTCCCATCTGATTGTGTGGTTATGTATAATCGCATGCATAGCTATGGCTGAGCTTTTTCCTAAATTCGTTACTTAATAGGATCTACTAATTTTGACCTAGCTAGGTTTTTGTGTTCGGATATCCTAATTGATCCAGGTCGACTACTTTGACCCACGTACTTCGCCTCGCAATCGTTGCAAGGGATTTGGTGAACTAAGTTATTCTTCTAACCTACAAAGCTTATTTCGAAGTGAGTTTGTCGTTTAAATGCTACTCCGATCCCAGCCTTATTGAGAATTCTGCGTACTGTTTCTGAGGTCCCTTCTGTGTATGGTAATATTGTAGAGGTTTTGAATTCTCTCTTCACAGTATTGCCACTGCTGTTATTAACGTTAGGAAGGAGAGATTGATAAGTGAATCTTTGTTTATCAAATCAACACCTACACATGCAACAGGAATGACTCAGCACCTGTTCCGGATATATGAAAAATATTACTACCCATGTCACAAAGGGACGAGAAAACTAGGTCTATATAAAGGATATCTTGATATGACTGTGGACGATAAATTATGTCCGAAACGTAAACTAGTAAACAATACTGTTACGCTGTGTGATAAATCTAATAAATCAATAAAATGGGATCACTATCCAACAGACCCTTCAGTTTTTGGTAGGTCATCGAGGGAACAAGTTTTCCACCAGCATAAGTCGTTGATCATTGTGATATTTAAGCTCGTTCAGGTAGCAGCCATCAGTTGGAAATTTCGCACTCAGACATCATTGGATCCCTTTTCACTTGTCGTAGGTTTGGCGCCCAGGTGGTATTATCAGAATCTCTGCAAGTGGGTTGCGACTCGCAAATGCTTGCGGAGTTAAATTTTATTTCCTTAGTTTCAGTAATCGAATTCAGCGAGTATAGGAGCAATAGGGTAAACTAAGTAATAAATTATTTCTAAAGAGGCTGACAAGTCATTTAGAAACTTCTAATCAGTGAGCCAACAAATTACTGGTAGGAATTAAGATAATCTGTTCAACCAAAATAGTAACAATTTACAGTGAAAGGGTTGTTTTCATGTTATAGATTCTAAATTTTTGTCGTTGACTGGACCGAAATGACCAGTCACTAATGGCATATAGGATTCTGTGGAGATGCCACGATATTGCGAATAGTTTGAATTTTGATACTAATTGTATATTATTGGTATCCCATAGTAGTCATTATCCATCATTAAAAAGGTTGCTATTATGAATCGAAGATATACCTAGTTACGTAAATGACATTTTCAGAGGATCACGTTATACAGGAATTCCTTTTAGAACTGGGTCTTTATATAACGATGCCGATACACAAATTTTTAGAAATTGATAAAAAAACAGTCTAGGGCTTTCTGACGATTGACTTCTATCATCTAATACTAAAACACCAGTCTAGTGATGACCGATTCGTGAAACTCATAACGGACTACTACTCCCTTAGGATAAAACTGATTCTAAATACGAAGATTATTATTAGCATAATATGAAACTTGGGAAAAGAAATTAACTTAGCGTCAAAGGAAATGCTTGAAAGGTTCTCAGTTCCTGAAGAAAATGATACTACCTGATTCAAATAGACTGTGAGGCTTTGCTGTGGTTTCCAAGTTCAAGTTAGAGATCTTGACCTGTTCAGTATTAAGAATGACATTGATAAGATTAGCAGAACTACACTATATACTTGTGATTGATGTGGGCAGCTAAAATCTGACTATAGAAATCATTAGTTATCTAAACACTGAACAATTTTTTCGCCCGTTAGGAACAGAACTAGTCAGTGGAGCAACCAGATTCAATTCAGAAGGCCAGGCACCAGTTGATTGTATTGCACTTGCTGCCATGCACAAACTGACAATCTTTAAACGAACGCTTTGGTCACAGATACTATCAGTTCATCCAACAAGCTAGTAAGTTAGTAAGTAAGCTAGTAAGCACCTTGAACAACTTGACTCTCTGGATCAATTAGATAAGAGTAAACTGTTGGTGATTACAAACCAAAACAATAAAAACGGAAGTTCAGCTTGTAGATCAACTAAATCACTGTATCGAGCAATATTGATTGATATGGATTTTTCTCAACTAGTCACTTTGATTACAACTGAGTATCTTATCAAGATTTACTTTGTAAGTAATCCTCATAATATTTTGTACGGAAAATGAAGAATGCTGTTAAGTGCTCCAGTGTCAGCACTATGAAGAAACTGTAAGGAGCAAAAGACCCGAAATTAGACATAAAGACAACCAGCTATCAATATTTCCTGTGAAACGAAAATGTCGAACTCCTAAATTTTGACTATAGAAAAATGCTTCCTCAACCATTTTGCTTAAGTGTTTAGTAAAGTAATTATTTCACAAATCTTCATAACTAACAGAAAACTAGCGAAAACAAAACAAATATTTCAATAACATATCAAAACTTAGAAACGCATATAAAGCTTGAACACACAATAATTTTCTGCATTGCAGTCACATAACAATTCGTTAGATAAGCGAATAGAACTGAAACGCCATCCAGTAATAGAAAAACGGGATTTATCAGCAACTGTTAAGAGTAACTACCACAGTTAAACGTTCATAAGATATTTCATGCCTGGCGAGAAGGCTATACAACACAGGTGACTTCTGTGACATCAACTGTCAATACTGAAAAAGTGGATGCCAGGCAACAGACAACTGAATAATTTCAGACAATTCCTTCACTTCATAAATTTAACTAGAGAAATAACATGCTAAAAATTTCGAAACGAAGTAACTACGTCTTTATTACACCCTGAACCACACACAGTACCACAACTGTGAGGAAACAATCCAGCATGCAACTGACTTTTTATCATTATTTCCCCTTGGGTTCCTAGTGGAACATAGGTCTTCAGTAGCACGCCTCCATTGGACTCCCTTCTCTGCAGTCTTTTAAACCTCGCTCCACAACTGCCTACAAGCTTTCATTTTTTCCTCAGATGATCTCTATGTCACCCTCAGCTGGGATGCCCAACTCGACGTTTTCCACTCGAGGGCCTGGCCTGGTGGGTGATGTCCCCAGTCGGCCTTCTCAGTGTATGCCCAATCCAATCCATCTTCACTTTCTCCTACTGCATATTTGTCGGGTGATAGGTTCCTGGTCCTCGAGTGAAACCCCGATGGGAAACGAGTTGGACATCCGAGGGTGACATGGAGGAGATCGTGCGAGGAGGGAATGAGAGTTTCTGGGCTGTCGTGGAGCCAGGTTCAAAAAACTTCAGAGAACAGAGTTCACTGGAGACGTGCTACTGAAGCCTTGTGTTCCATTAGGAACCCAAAGGACAAATGAATGATAATGAGGTTCCAGGTTGGTTCGTCGCCAGACAGAGTTCCTTGTTGCTTATCCTTATCATTCTGGCCATCTGATTTTTGAGTATCGAGCGTAGACGGCAGCTGTTGATGAATGTCTTCAGTTTGTTGGAAATGCTTTTCGTAACGTGCCAACTCTCTCAACCATCACATAGAAGCACTGACTTGACGTTGGTGTTGAAAATATGGATCTTGTTCTTTATGCTGAGTACAGTGCAGTAGATCTCTACACTGATTTCAGATTGGTGAGGGCGTGTCTTGGTATCTTTCCGATCCTGGTTTTGACATCCTCGTCTGTGCCACCGCCTGTAGTTGAGACGATGCTGCCCTGCCCAGGTAGGTGAAAGATACAACTACCTTTAAATTTCCCCCGTTGATGGTGATTGGTGCTTGTTGCTTTTGTTGTTGTTGGTGGCGGTGGTTAGGTATCTTCATCACCTCTGTCTATTCCACGTTCACTTGGGGTCCCATCTCCGTTTCCCTGCCTCTTCTACCAACTTGTTGGTTTCCACCCGTGGATCTTCGAGTTTATGCAACCAGACATTAGACATAAATCATCACCGGTGAAATCCAAATCTTCTAGGGTCTTTTCATCGGTCCAGCTAGCGTATGTCCATCTTCTCGCTCCTCACAGTCCAGTCCAGTCCAGTCCAGTCCAGTCCAGCACAATCAGGAAGATCATCTGTGATGGTAGGCGGCAACCTTGTCTTATTCCTGTCTTCACTTCAAAGGCACCACTGTTTTACTCAGTTCAGAAAACATTTGCGTTATCTTTCGAAAAGTGAATCGAAGATAAGTGTGAAAGTCTATGACATGCACATCGTTCATGTGAAAACAAAGCAAAATAATGTTTTAAAAGGAGCTTTTATAAGGTATACCGAAACCAAGCTCTTCAGAAAGAATAATCACTACTAAATTGAACAAGATTAAAAGATGTTTCTATAAGTATCCAAATCAAGTTAGGATCTGATGGTTTGAAAAAATTTGGGCATTGCGTAAATGATATTCATTATTTTGGTATTTGTACTTCCCAATGAATGTAAAACATAATAAATTTGTTCAACCGACGTCCCGCTATTTAGGGTTAATAGCTCTATCAAAGTTATAGTAAACCGTAATATTTAATATCCACGCTTATACATGATAACTTGACAAGTGTTCTTCTGCATGAATGATCCTGTGTTGTCAGAATTGTACAATAGAGATGATATCCATATGTAATATGTTGTGTGTGAAGAATGTAAAGTGAGATTTGTATGTACACATGTGTTGATAGTTCCTTATCGTACGTATGTTGGTTATGTCACTACGTGGGGGTGAGTTCAGACCAGGTCAAACGACGCTTTACCACCCCATTTCTATTCAGACAATTTGATTCCACTTGATGTGAAAAGATTCTCATGAGATGTTCGTTACCATTTCGAAGCCTTTCTGAATAATTTCGATATTGTCAAAATCGACCTCGCGACCTGAAATTGTAGCAAGTTGAGATATGACTGAAGTGTTTTCAAGTTTCTTTAGTTCTACTGAATTTCTACGGGGTCTGATGGAAGCTGTTTGGTGTTCATGTTTCCTAATTTTGATTTCACGGGAATTTCGTCCTCTGTATGCTTCATCGTGAGCACTTTATTTTACAAACAAAATTAGTTTGTGAATCCAGAGGGATCTCGTCCTTCAAACAGACTAAGGTAAATCGGAATGTGTTTGGTGTTCTGTAGAACGCTCTGATATTGCATTTGTTGGGTACTCTCTTCTGTAATGGATAATCGTTGTTGAGGTCTATAATTTGGGAGTAGTTTTATTATTTATTTAATGCTATTTCCTAGTTCGCGAATGAATTTCACCGGATAATTATTCACTTTAAGTGTCTTGTTCACATTTTCATCCGTTACTAGAGCGTGCTTTCCTAAAAGACTGCATATAACAGAAACTTTTGTACTAATTGGATGTGATGAGTTGAAATCTAAATATTTGTTCGAATGCGTTGCTTTCCTGAAAAGGGTTGTACCGAAATGTCCATTTTCTTTTCACTTAACAACAGAATCAAGGAAAGGCAGTTTCCTCTTATCTGTTTCCTTTTTCTGGACTGAACTTGATACCGGGTGATCTAGAGTTCAGCCGATCCAAGAATGACTGGTATAAGTCACGTTTAAAAATTACGAATGTGCCATCAACATACCTCAGCCAAATTTTCAGATTTAGCAAGTGAGTGAAGACACTTTCTTTGAATTTACCCATAAACAGGTTAGCTACTATGGGTGAAACAGGTGAATCGACAGCAACACAGTCTGCCCGTATGGTTTTCTTTTAGATTTCGAGTAAGTAGTCTCTAAGAAAAATCTTAGGGTCTTGATGACGTCACTGACACAGTGGATATCTTCCAGTCACTGTTATTTCTGAGTCTGATACTTTAGAAATAGTATTTGGTTATCATTAATGGCGACGCTAACATATATAGAATTGATATCATAGCTTACCAAAATCTTATCTTTCGAAATTTTAAGTGAAGAAATTTTAGATTTAAAGTGAAATGAGTGTTTTTGTAGGGATTTAAGTATGGCAGCCAAATATTTAGAGGTTGTATGTTGGTATGTTGTTATGGTCGACAACCGACCCCAATGGAATAGGTTTGTGAATCTTAGGTAGACCGCAGAATCTTGAAGGTATGTAAGGTTTAGGTTTGAGTTTGAACCAAAATTGAGATGCTGATTTTGGGTTTCAGTTTTTGAAGTAGACTATTAGTGTTGAGTTTCATTTTGTTTCGTTTGGCGGATCATGTTCCCATCGACTAAAGAGTATAATTCTTAAGACAAGTGTTCACTTACCGTCTACAGAGAACCAAGTGTTCACTTGCCTTCACATAATCTGTTCTGTCCATAATGACTGCTATATTTCCTTTATCTGCCCTTTGTTATTACAATGTTCTTGGCTTTCCTCAAATTTTTCAGGGCATGAAATTCTTACTATCCTCCGTTGTTTTATTGGATCGAATTGTTCGACCTCTGCTTGGTTTTATGCTGATTTTTCTGTCGATTGTCCGAACAAGTTTTTCAAACCGAGAAGCCATATAAAATGTATGGCTTTTATTTCCGAATTATCATGCGATTGTACTACCTAATTACCCATAATAAACTAATCACAATATATGATTTTAGTTACGTGCTGCAAAACAACTAGATAATAGAGATCATCAACTCAAGTAAATGTAGACATTCTTATTGTGACTTGATTTTCGAGATTTTAGTGTACAGACTACTGAGCAAATATTTCACAAAGAAAGAAAACAAGATCAGAGTTTGCTTATTAAGAAAGGTGAACAGAGACAAACGTGCCTAAAAGGTAAACAGACATGTAAAAAAGAAAACATAAATGACAATGGTGTTTATTTTTGATAATAACTATGTGTACGCAGAACGTTACAAGTTCATATTTGCACACGAACGCCAAAACATTGTTCACAATTTTCTAAAGTTATACATACATGTTTAACAATTTTGTTATTACCAGTACCAAACTTAACAAAAGACGTCAATCAAAAGTTTATTAGATTGTCTTTAAATTGATTCACTTAGCATCAACAAGGCGATGTGCAGATATTTTGCATGGTAATTTAGATTGCAAAGAGTTCTTTAAGTTGAGAGGGCTAAAGTTACTTTTAAATAAGCGGAACAATAACTGTGAGCAAAAACTGTCGGTGCGATGTGTGAAACCAGCTTCGCTTAGTTGGGTTTTCGAGTGTACAGACATATTATACTCATGTAAGCCATCGTCACAGAGGATCGGTGGACTGCCGCTCCTTCTGCAGAACCTGCTTTAACTTGGATTGTTAGTATTATTATTTATTATTATTATTAGTCCCTTGGGTTCCTAGTGGAACATAGGGCTTCAGTAGCACGCCTCCAGTGACCTCTGTTCTCTGAGATCTTTTGAACCTGGTCCCACGACAGCCCACAAGCTCTCATTTCCTGCTCGCACGACCTCCTCCATGTCACCCTCGGACGTCCAACTCGTCGCTTCCCATGGGGATTCCACTCGAGGGCCTGACGCGTGATGTCCTCAGTCGGCCTTCTCAGTGCATGGCCAATCCATCTCCACTTCTTCCTGCATATTTGTTGCGTGATAGGTTCTTGGTTGGTTCGTTCCCAGAGTTCCTTGTTGCTTATTTTTTCTGGCCATCTGATCTTCAGCAGCGAGCGTAAGCAGTTGTTGATGAATGTCTGTAGTTTATTGGAAATGCCTTTCGTGACGCGCCAAGTCTCTGAGCCATACAAGAGCACTGACTTGACGTTGGTGTTGAAAATCCGTATCTTGTTCCGCATGCTGAGTGCAGAAGATCTCCACACTGGTTTCAGGCTAATGAACGCCTGTCTTGCTTTTCCGATTCTGACTTTGACGTCCTCGTCCGTCCCGCCTGTAGTTGAAACAGTGCTTCCTAGATAAGTGAAGGAGGTTACTTCCTTTAAGTTTCTCCCGTTGACGGTGATTGGAGTTTGTTGTTGTTGTTGTTGATGGTGGTGGTGCGGTATCTTCATCACTTCTGTCTTCTCTATATTCACCTGGAGTCCCGTCTTCGCTGCCTCTTCTATCAACTTGTTAGTTTTTGCCTGCAGATCTTCAAGTTTATGTGACATTAGGCATAAGTCATCGGCGAAATCCAAGTCTTCTAGGTTCTTTTCCGTCGTCCAGTGTATCCCCCTCTTCTTGCTGCCTACTGTTTGCTGCATGATCCAGTCCACCACAATCAAGGAATATCATGGGGGATAGTAGGCAACCTTGTTTCACTCCTGTCTTCACTTCAAAGGCATCACTGAGCTTCCCATTGTGGATTACTTGGCATGTGGCATCTTCATATAGTTGTTGAATGAGGCGGATAAAGGTTTGCGGTACTCCGTAGTATTGAAGCAGTTTCCAAATTACTTCTCGGTCGACGCTGTCAAAGGCCTTCTCAAAGTCGATGAAGTTGAGGTAGGAGAGGCTGATTGCCATTCTATGCTCTGTTCTATGATGATGCGAAGCGTTGCAATTTGGTCTGCACATGATTTGTACTTCCTGAAGCCTGCCTGTTCCGGTCGTAGTTTTGAATCCAGTGCATCCCTTAGCCTCTCCAGGATGATGCGGCTTAATATTTTACTTGGGGTGGACAGGAGAGTGATTCCGCGCCAGTTCTTGCAAACACTGAGGTCTCCCTTCTTCGGCAGTTTGACAAGGTAACCCTTCTTCCAATCGTCAGGTACCTTCTCTTCCTTCCACACCTTCTGCAATAGTGGTGTGAGCATGTCCGCTGTTGTCTCTGCATCTGTTTTCAGTGCTTCTGGCGGTATTCCATCTGGTCCTGCTGCTTTCCCGCATTTCAGTAGCTTTATGGCGTTCAGGACTTCCATTTTCGTTGGGGGATTAATGTTCACTTGTAATTCAGCGGCTGCAGGTGGTATTTCTGGACGAAGTGCAGGTGGTGGTGGTCGATTCAAGAGCTTCTTGAAGTGGTCGGCCCATCGTTTCCTCTGTTTCTCTTCTTTTGTAATTAAATTTCCTTCTTCATCTTTTATTGGTTTCATCTGTGTTGGTCTCGCCCCTGATAGCAACCTGGTTATTTGATACAATGTCGTCAGGTCTCTCTTACCTGCAGCCTGTTCTGCTTCACTTGCCAGTGTATCGTAGAAGTGTCTTTTGTCTTTCCGTGCACTCTTCTTCACTTCTTTGTCCAGTGTTTTATACATTGTGCTCAGTTCCTCTTGTCGTTGAGCATCCTTGTACTGGTTTATCTTCTGCTTCACCATCCTCCTCTCCCTGCTCTATAAGCTTCCGTGTGTCCGTCGAGATCCATTCCTTGTCTTCCACCTTCTTCCTTCCTAATACGACTGTGCAGGTTTCTTTCCACATAGCTTTCAAAGACTTCCAGTGTTCTTCCACACAGGTTTCTTCAGGGATGTTGCTCGATGTCTCCCATTTTGTCTTGATGGCTGCCTTGAAGATCTCCTTTGTAGTTTCATCCTTCAGTTTCCGAGTGTTGTACTTGAATTGAGGTCTATCACCAGCTTCCTTGAAGGCTTTCAACCTGATTTGGAAGGTTCCTTGCACTAGGTAGTGGTCTGAACCTACATCTGCTCCTCTTCTTGACCTTGTGTTAAGTAGACTGCGTCTCCATTTTCTTGAGATTGAGGTAAAGTCAATTTGATTTTTAGTGTGTCCATCTGGTGAAATCCATGTCGCCTTGTGGATGTCTTTGTGCCTGAACACACTGCCTCCAATCACCAAATCGTTGAATGCGCAGAATTCTGCAAACAATTCTCCATTCTCATTCATTTCGCCTAGCGCCTCTCGACCCATGGTTAGTTCTCTTCCCGTGTTGTCCCCTCCCAGTTTGGCATTCATGTCGCCCATCAGAATTTTGATATCGCCAACTGACGTCTTGTCCAGTGTTGATTGAAGTTGTCTGTGGAAATCCTCCTTTTTCTCTTCATCTGCATTATTTGTAGGTGCATAACATTGTATGATTGTGACCTTTCTTCCTTTTGAGTTGAATCTTGCTGTCATGATCCTGGAGGAGATTGGTTCCCACTGCATGAGAGCCTTCGATGCTCTTGAGGACATCATGATAGCCACTCCATAACTCAGTGTGCTCGTGGTTGGCGTCTGGGTGACCGGAGTAGATTATTGATTCTCCAGTTGACAGTTTGGAGAGTCCACTCCCATTCCATCTGCTTTCGCAAATCCCAAGCACTTCGATGTTATACCTTCTCATCTCCTTTGCAATCTGGGCTGCCTTACTGGGTTCAAACATCGTGCGGACATTCCATGTCCCCACGTTTACTTTCGCTTTCATCGAGAGAAGACACATCGGCCAATTGGCTTCCCGAAGGCTTTCACCAACTGGCGTCATTTCGCCTCTCCGATTCCAGCGGGGAATAAGTTTGTTTTCATTTTTTATATTTTGTTTGTGCTTTGAAGTTTCTTTAGCGGTTAGATTTGTTTTACGGGGTAGGGTTGCTAGCCCTATGCCCAACCTTCCCTCTTTACCCGGGCTTAGGACCGGCTAGTAACTAGTAAACTAGTTAACCAGGCGAGGTTGGATTGTTAGTACGGGCACCTTATTGGTCGTAGAAAATAGACAAAAGTGAAGTCGGTAACCTACTACTAACAAACGCCAATGCATTTCTGCAGCATCATCCGAACTGACTGGTGCGAGACGGCCGGATCCAGCTGACTCCGACAACATTAAAGAGCGACAGCAACTAAAACGTAAACTGACCAAATGTCTTTGCATTGATTGCCAGCAGTGGTGGGAGACGAAAGTGGCAGAGATGGAGAAGACATCTGAGTTCCCTGGGACCCGGCAACTAGTTAGGCTTATTAAGGATACCTGTATGAAGATGATGGTGAGTGAAACCATCACCGACAAGGATGCGACTCTGACAACCTCTCAGAATAGCCAGGTAGAACGTTGGGCGAAACACTTTGAAGGACAGTTCAATTGGCCTACAACAGTGATTCAGTTGCTGAACATCCAGACTGAACTTGAATGGGATATAGATGTCGGTTCACCAACTCTCCTTGAAGTCAAGAAGGCTGTTTCGAATCTGCAATGGTGCAAAGCAGCAGAACCTGACGGTTTGCCACCCGAAGTTTATGAGGATGGAGATTAGAAAATCCTGCTTAAAGTGATGGAGGTACTAGATACTGCATAAGAATCAAAGGAAGTCCCATCAGACTGGTCTACTTAACTGACTATCCCATTCTATAAAACGAGACAGAAATCTCCTTGTGATAACCCCTAGAGAATCAGCTTGACTAATACTGTTATGATGTGGAGTTGTGAGGACGAACGAAGACACTTAACAATTGATAGTCGAGGGTTGAGAGGATTGAATCCGAGTGATTTGCAAAGAAAAATCAAAAGAACGGAAATCAGATGAGTTTATAGTATCTCGGACTGAAAATATTTATCAGTGAAAACGGACCCTACTAATAGAGTTTACAGTAACCTTGGAAGGCAAGAAATAATTAGTACATTTAAAGAGGCAGGAGCCAACCAGAACAATAGTGGATCGTACGAAATACAACCCATGCATGGGAAAAGAGAGTGAAACAAACCAGTTCAAATATACACAAACGGTAAGTATGGAATATTAGGGATATAGGCATCCCTAACAAATACTGTATTCAAGATTCTGGGTTTTGTAGTTATCCGAAGCCTAGTCGAAACCCTAGAACAGCAAACTCGATAAAACCAAGCAAGCTTCTGACCTAAGCGATAGTATATCGACCGGATTTTCCCCTTCTGATAGGTCCTCGAACACAAACGCTGGCGTTCAACACTTGCCAATATTTCCTTACCTGAAGGTGGCATCCAACTCTGCCGATTATGAGGTGTTGTAGTAGTGTCTTACTGAAGGGAGTATCAAGCAAGTATGTAACGCTAATCAAGACTGTGTACACGAACTCACACAACTGTGTCTAAGGGTTTATAGAGAGTTTTCATACGAATTGATGATAATTAGTGGTATCCACTAGGGATGCTTGCTGTCACCATTCTTGTTCAACTTCGTTATTGTAGTTGAGGATTTGGGATCACCGATATCAAGATTAATTGCAGAAGGAGTAATGCAAAGAGTGGATGGAAACTGTGGTATTGCGGTCGATCAAACCAAAACTTTGGACCCGATATGTAGATGACATGTTTGTCATCATTAAAAGAAACGAATACGAAAACACTTAAAAATTAATCAGTAACAATTTCGATGGCATCAAATAACAAACATGCATTCTTAAATGCTCTGATCACTGGAACGCATTGGTGAAAAATGGGGACTGAAATATGCAGAAAACCAATTCATATGGATCAAATCCTCAACTACAATAGCAACAAACCAAAAGCACGCAAAATCAGTTGTGTAAAAACATTGTTCACAAAAGCAAGGACACACTGTAGTGCGTCAACCTTGCGGAACAAAGACGAAAACTATTTAGTGACTTTTTCCAGAAGAACGTCTATCCGCACAACTTCCTCAAAAGATGTTTGCGTAATTCTTCGTCAACCAAGAAGTCATCCTCGAAAACCAACTAACGGATTGTCTTACTCAACATGAAGAAAGTCTTCAAGATCAAGACTAGACTATTGAAGCCTTTGGAATCGCTGTATCTCACATGCCAACAAAATTTCCACAGCCTCTGTTATGCAGGCCAAAAGATGCAATAACATAGGAAGACAAACCAAACATTATCTATAAAATAAACTGCAGAAACTGCGAGAAACACTGCATCCGACATAATGGTCACCCTCTTTGTATCCGCCTACATAAAATTCAACTAGCAGTGTAGGGTCATGAGATATCTTCGACCATATCAATGCATATGGACAACTGTAGACATGAATTTGACTGGGAAAATGTGGAAATTCTGGACAGAGGAAATACAAAGAATGTCAGGTAAGTTCTAGAAGCCTAGTACTCAGGTCAGTCAGCGAACAACAAAAATCGGCATTGATCCAATCTATCAATCAATAAAAAGCAACAAGGTAAAAAAATTCACGTCAGCAGGAAAACCAATCAAAATAAACATGGAGACAATGACAAGAATTTGACAGAAACAATCAAGCACAAACAAGGCCATCAGGACAAGCTACTGTGTCACTTGTGGAGAAAACCCTATAGTTCACTACTTCCCGAAGTTTGTGTTGATAATTATGTCTAGAAAGACAATGAAAGCTTCATGATTAAACCATCCACCTCAGAAAACACAACACCGTCAAACGTTCCAGGTTTGGTAGTGCATGCTAACGACATATTCACGCTTGAAGAAACGTTTATAACACACTAAAAAGCTCCACAACAAGCACTTCGTCAATTGTGAAGAAAGAAATCAACTTGATAATACAAACTGGGCTCGCAAAAGTAGGTCTCATTGAAATCATTGTTCGCAAACATATCACAGCAGTTCGTTTCAATAGTGTTGGTTGTAAGTGGCCTTACAGCAAACAATCCTCTGAAGTGATTATGTTGAAGTGCTAGGGAAGAAAGCATACTGCAATTTTATTTAAATTTGTCATAAATATATTTCAGAGAGAAACACTAAAATCCCAGGAAATAACATCGTATAAACTTCACCTGATTTCCATAATCGTCTGTTGGGAAACGGCAAACTTTCTAAAATCGGAAGCAAGAATGTGATGTTTGACATACAGAGTCTCATAGAACGTCGTATACGTGTGTATTAGTTGGGGCTGTCACACTAGGCAACAGAAAAGTAGGATAACGAATTAGAAAGTAACTACAGCCTACAACAAGAATTTGAGAGAAAATAAATATTGATAAGACATTCAGAATAATAGTGATAAATAATGGAAATACTTGAGATATGGTTCGCACAGGACATGGAGGTTATGAGTACAAGTATGTATGCCAATTTGAATGCACACAAGCATTGGTACTGATTCCGGCTAAAAATGTGTGGAAGAGTCAACTAACGTTCAAACCAACTTAGTGTGAATGTTGAAATCTGCAGTTACCTCACGAAAATAGCTTTTTAAAAGACGGGTCATTCAGTGGTGAATTTTGCTTCAGTCACCCTCTATCGCGTTTTGTTTCATCAAAATATACCATTTTTAACGGACTCATTCAAATTCCCAATGAAAAGTATGCGGAAGGAAAATGATTACAAAAGTTAATAATTGGAAGTTGTTTATCACCGGCAAACTTACATACAAACGGGATATTCAATATAGCCAATACCATGTAAAGATTCAGGACCAAGAGGAGCACACCGAGGGTAAGACGTAGCACAAGTTAAGTGTTTAGCCCAATTAACACATCTCCATGATGCACTCGATGCATCAACAATATCCATGACAATATTTGACCTTGTACTAGAGAAATCTGAACTATTTGAATCACTAAAGTTGACAACAGGTTGAGATGAGTACTTTAAAATCGATGATAACAATAATCGATCCCAACCGTCAAACAAATTTTCAATAGCATGGTTACTAGGCTCACTAGAATATATGCGAGATCGAGAAATTAAGTAGGGTTCCTTATATTCATTGGCAATATTTTCTATGAATGAATAGCATACGAAGGATTTAGGCATTACGGATGAGTAGGACTGACAATAAGAATGTCTGGAAATAAGAATGAGAAAAAGTCAAGTAGAAATGTGTTTATTGTGAATAAAATCAGTTAAGTTGCAAAACAATATCATTAAACCATTGTGCTGGTGAACTGACTCTTGAAGGCATTTCACCAATGTCACAGTTTATGAGCAAAGATATTTCAGTCAAATTGGGCATTTTGATGATATAGAGATGAAGACACAGTTTTCAGGAAATCCTTAATAACTTTGTCATTCTTGAAATAAACTATGATCACAGATCTGCCATAGTAATAAGTGCAGTATTAATTCAGGTGTTAAATGGTTCAGTGATGGATGTCAGACCACACCTCAAAACGAATGAGCATATATAATAAAAATATGAGTATATTAAACTTGCTAAGATTGATTTTATGTAACCACTACATGTTCGGAAAAGCGTAGTGATCGTAGAAATAACGAGATAACAAATTGTATATCCTAGAAAGTTTGATGTTCCGGTCTAAAAGCTTTCGATACTTTTTAGGCGTGTGTATTAACGATATTTCGTTTTCCTACTGCTGAATGGTATATATGCTGCTAGGCACTAATTACACACGTAAGTACTTACTCCTGAAATAAGCTAACTTCACAGAGAGAAATATATTTGTTCTGGCTGCTTGTAAAGAAAAACAATTGATGAAAAGCGATAAATCTACTGATTGGTGTCCAACTACGTGTCACTCAGTAGAATATCTCAGTTCACATTACTACATCAAATGTCAAACTCAGTGGTTTCTATCAAAAAACAGTGTTGACAACAAGGCTAGTTCTTTACAAAGACTACTTTGCCATTTTTGTTTGTGTATTAAATAAGGTAGGTGACAGAATAATGTTTCACCTTATTATTATTATTATTATTATCGTATGAGCGATTCTTATATTTCAGCTATGCAAGAATTGAGCTGACAATTATAACTTTTATACATGTATTTGACCTTTCACATTTGATAAACATAAGACCATGAAAAGATAAATTTTCAATAGCAGACACCTGACATTTGTCTAGACTTTATTTATAGGGTGAACTATTTATTTTTTGAGCTGTGCTAACGATAAGCTCTGGAACAACCTTTGATGAGGTAGTTCTTCTCAATCTGAATCTGGTTAGAGCACGGTTTATCACGACCTCACATGATTTGACCTTCAAGGGAGCCAAATGCTGACACAGATCATAAGTAAATATCATCACACGACAAGTGCATTCCGATTACTTCATAAATAGAGGCGCATATAATGAGATTTTTAAACTATACGTGATAATGATTGAAGGAAGAATAAAAAACTGAAATTTTCATACTCTTTGGCATTAAGTGATCCTGAGTTCTGTTACTTTTAACTAATAAACACTAGTTTACACTTTGAATTACTGATGAACTGAGATATAACCGAAGTTCTCAGCTAATAATGAAACGATCAGGAACATCGGTCTCCTTTTCATACAAAGATATAAATGAAACTCCATTACTTTATAACCCTGAAGCTTTTTTCCATCGAAATCTTTTATATAAGAAAGTTTGGTAGCAGATATCAGTGACCAACAATTTGAGTGACAAATATATGTTGTTTCGGATGCCTGCTTAGATCCATGGGTGATTCACATTGCCTGATTTAGTCAATGAGGCTTCATAACGATTAGCTTAGGCATTGAGGTTATTCTTGCAAGTCTGTGAGTATAAGAACAGCACTGAGTCCAAAGACAGAAAGCAGAATCCTGACCGGGACATGATAGATGAGTACCGACAAGCACGAACATGGGTTCAGGGTTTTCAGTCGAGTGACTAGTAACATCCAGCACCAAAGTGTTCACCTATTTTAACAATATTCACATTGGTGTAGGAAGTTGAATATTTAATTAGCAGATGTGTGAAGCTAAGCATCATCATCAGTACAATCTTATCTTATTAGTGACACTGATGGTCAACTCACCATTTAGCAAACACATTGTTTTACATAATGAATTCATTGAGAATAAACTATACACCCTACATGGCTAAGAAACTAACAATTTAACGAAAGAAGTAATATAAACTAACCGGTCGGAAACTCCATGTTTAATAGCCAATGTTTTAGAATCTAAAATTTCAAAGTACACGGGATAAATAGTAAAGTTTCGCGAACATTGTGTTCATTTCCCAGAGACTCAATACAGAAAAATTCTAAGTGGCGATAAAACAGATACACCGGTCAATAATATGTATTCGATAGAGAGATAATTATTTAGTACAGGAATCTGTATTAGAATACAAAAAATGTGCTTAAAAAGCAGGAACAGTAATATGCTTTGAAAAGGCCAAAACAAAAGAATATGAGATTATGTCAATTACATTGTGATTGTTCATGTCATAAAACTCGAAGGTTTCACAGTATTTTTGATAGCTATGGTTGTAAACTACTTTCTAATTCACTGCTCATCGCTACACCGTTTAGTTCAAAAGTTACGATGACTACACTAGAAATATATGTTTTTCCTAACAAAGTTCTTTAATTTTGTAATTCTTGAGATTGGTAATGTAGTATGAGTTGTGGTCTATACAACTTACACTTATATCTACATTAGCTTTGTTTCACATCTTTATTTTTGACTGAAGTGTGTAGAGTTAACTAGCGAAATATGAATCCCGAGACACTCAGATAGTTAAAAGTCATGACCACAGCATACATTACTCTATAGTTAAGAATTATAATCAACAGCAGAACCTTGCGCTAAGATTATCTGACTTTAACTGAAGTGAAAATTACTGTCACATGCCTGCTACTTCGAGTACATCTGACAAACAAAAATAATCTGTATGAGTCGAAGACAACAAATTACCTCAGGTGTGGAAGTGAAAGTGAAGTAGAATGAGTCATTCCAACTGTTCTGTGAATTAGAAAGCAAAAGTTATACTATTAATACTTTTATCCTTTAAGTATATACATAGGTAAAAATGCTGTACAATTATTACTGTTCACAAAAGAATTTCCGTACAGAGAACATCTGACATACACTTCGAACTTCGAGGCAAACAGCAAAAGAAAGAACTCTGATTTGCAGCCTTTTAAAACATGTCACTAATAACTGTTTGTTTTCTGAGCTTTGAGGTTTGTACTTTCACCGCCAGGTTAGGCGACTTCACCAGTATTTCCTTTGTTTAGAAGTGAAGCATTTTTAAGTTGCAAGGATATTTGCCGACCCTGACCGTCATTGGCTTTTGTGTAGGGATGACCTGTCCTTTTTTTACCAGAGGCTGACCATTCTACTATAAACAGTAGTACAACATAGATGTGGTATCAAGGAAAACCTTTACAAGGAGGCTACAAATATAAACACCTAAAGAAAAATCTAGAATAAAATACAGATACAAAAATGTCACCAAAACCACACTGATAACACCAATCGGTCAAATTGTAGGAGTTATTATTCGACCAATTTCCAACTACGAAAGTAATTCATAAGCTTATATTTATATAATGTTTTGAAGAACTAAGAAAACAAGTTCTCGTTAGTGAAATATATTAAAACTCAGAAACTCAACTGAAGATGCAAAATACAGAGAATCACCCTGTCACATTACTTAACACCTTGCTGGTCATGTTGAAATAATTTCAGAAGCAACAAGCACAATAACATGACATTCACTGGCAGCTACGTCGCAACATAATCTAGTCATATTAGGGGGTAGCCAGGGATTGGATAATTTACTAATAACGTGCTTCACGGAATGACAAGCCTTTGAACCCGAAAAGCATCAGTTTCCACAACCTAGATAGAAAATAAGCATAAAAAGTGCAACCCCAAGACCAAGAGATAAGTAGTCTTTCTGACGAAATTGTGAAAATAAAGTTATATTCTCTACAAGAAATAAACAGTAGCTATATCAATATTGACCAAAATATTATCTCCAGAGTCGCCCAGTTTACTAGATCATTAGTTTACTAGCCGGTCCCAAAGCCAGATAAAGAGGGAATGTTAGGCATAGGAATAGCAACCCTACACCCGAAAAACAATCCAATCGCTAAAGAAACTTCAAAGCACAGAAAAAACATATAAATTGAAAATAAACTTATTCCTCACAGGAATCGGAAAGACGAAATAACGCCGATTGGTGAAAGGCTTCGGCAAGCCGACTGACCGATGTGTCTCCTCTTCTCTCGATGAAAGAAAAGTAGGCATAGAGACATGGAATGTCCGCACAATGTTTGAAGCTGGCTGGCTGGCTGGCTGGCTGGCTGGCTGGCTGGCTGGCTGGCTGGCTGGCTGGCTGGCTGGCTGGTAAGGCTGAACAGATTGCAAAACAGACGAGAAGATATAGCACAGAAGTGCTAAGATTCCGCAAAAGCAGATGGAATCGAAGTCGACTCTCCAAACTGTCAACGTCAGAGTCAATTATCTACTCCGATATTGTCACACAGACGACAACCATGAGCACACTCACGGAGTGGCTATCATGATATACCCAACAGCATCGAAGGCTCTCATCCAGTGGGAACCAATCTTCTTTCTCCACGATCAGAATCATCGCAACAAGATTCAAATCAAAAGGAAAGAAAGTCACAATCATTCAGTGCTGCGCTACGCACCTACAAATAATGTGGATCAAGAGAAGAAGGAGGAATTCTACAGACAACTGCAATCAGTAATGGAAAAGACCCCACCCCGATTGGCGATCGTGACGTCAAAATTCTAATGGGTGGCGTGACATCAATGCCGGCCAAACTAAAAGTGGACAACACACGAAGAGAACTAATCACGGGTCGAGAAGCACTCGGTGAAATCATGAGTGAGAATGGAGAACTGTTTACAGACTTCCGCACCTTTAATGATTTGGTGATTGCAGTCAAGTAGTGTGTACAAACACAAGGATATTCACAAGACAGCGACATGGATTTGATTTCACCAGACACCACACCAGGACACACTGAAAATCAGACTGACTTCATCTCAATCTCAAGATAGTGAACACGCAGCCTACTGGACACAAAGTCAGATCAAGAAGGGGGGCAGATGTAGGTTCACATCACTTATACCACTATCCAGTGCAAGGAACCTACCTTCAAAATCAAGTTGAAAGCCTTCGAAGAAGAACTTGGTAATGATAGACCACAGTTCAAGTTCAACAACCACCCAGAACAGAAACTCAACTCAACTCAACTGAAGGAGGAAACTACAAAGGACATCTTCACGTCAGTCAGTCAGTCATCAGGAAGAAATGGGAGACATTGAGCAACATCCCCGAGGAAACCTGCATAGAAGAACACTGGAACTCTGTGAAACAGACGTGGAAGGAAACCTGCATAACCGTGTTAGGAAGGAAGCAGAAGAGGCAAAACAAGGAATGGATCTCGACGGACACATGGAAGCCGATAGAGGAGGGATAGGAAGATGGTGAAGCAGAAGATGAACCAGTGTAGTACAGTCAAGTGCAGGGATGAACAACGAAAAGAGGAACCGAACACAACATATAAAACACTGCACTGGACAAAGAAGTGAAGAAGAGTTCGCGAAATGATGAAAGACACTTCAACAACACACTGGCAAGTGGAGCAGAACAGGCTGCAGGTAGGAGAGACACAGACCTGAAAACATTGTATCAAATAACCAGGTTTCTATATGGGAAGAGATCAACACAAGTGAAACCAATGAAAGATAGTGAAGGAAACCTATTTACCACCAAAGAGGAGAAAACAATGGGTTGACTACTTCAAAAAACTCTTGAATCGACCACCATTACCACCACCTGCAACTCGTCCAGAAATACCACCTGCAGCCGCCACAGAACTATCAGTGAACACAAACCCTCCGAGAAAAGCAGAAGTCCTGAACGCCATTAAGTTGCTGAAATCTGGAAAAGCAGCAGGACCAGATGGGATTCCTCCAGTAGCACTGAAAACAGACGCAGAGACAACAGCGGACATGCTCACACCACTATTCCAGAAGGTTTGCAAGGACTGGATGGTACCTACCGATTGGAAAGGCTACCTAGTCAAACTATCAAACAAGGGAGACCTAAATCTTTGCAAGAACTGGCGCGGAATCATGTTTCTG
Source organism: Heterobilharzia americana (assembly GCA_944470555.2). Classification (NCBI taxonomy): domain Eukaryota; kingdom Metazoa; phylum Platyhelminthes; class Trematoda; order Strigeidida; family Schistosomatidae; genus Heterobilharzia; species Heterobilharzia americana. The sequence continues at coordinate 72,229,783 of OX104134.1, forward strand.
TCCAGACCAAGCAAAATATTAGGCCGCATCATCCTGGAGAGGCTGAACAATGCTCTGAACTCAAAATGACGACCGGAATGGGCTGGCTAGATTCAGGAAGAGCAAATCATGTGTGGATCAAATTGCAACGCTACGCTAAGCATCATTATAGAACAAAGCATAGAATGGCAGTCAACTCAAACTCAACTTCATCGACTTTGAAAAGGCCTTCAACAGCATCGATCAAGAAGTAATTTGACAGGCAGCTGCTTCAACACTACGGTTTTAGTGCCACTAACCTTTATCAACCTACCCATCAAACAGCTATACGCTATGTGATGATACATACCAACTGATTCACAGCGGAATGCTCAGCGGTGCCTTTGAAGTGAAGACAGGAATAAGACAAGGTTGCCGCCTACCATCACAGATGATCTTCCTGATTGTGCTGGACTGGACTGGACTGGACTGGACTGGACTGTGAGGAGCGAGAAGATGGACATACGCTAGCTGGACCGATGAAAAGACCCTAGAAGATTTGGATTTCACCGGTGATGATTTATGTCTAATGTCTGGTTGCATAAACTCGAAGATCCACGGGTGGAAACCAACAAGTTGGTAGAAGAGGCAGGGAAACGGAGATGGGACCCCAAGTGAACGTGGAATAGACAGAGGTGATGAAGATACCTAACCACCGCCACCAACAACAACAAAAGCAACAAGCACCAATCACCATCAACGGGGGAAATTTAAAGGTAGTTGTATCTTTCACCTACCTGGGCAGGGCAGCATCGTCTCAACTACAGGCGGTGGCACAGACGAGGATGTCAAAACCAGGATCGGAAAGATACCAAGACACGCCCTCACCAATCTGAAATCAGTGTAGAGATCTACTGCACTGTACTCAGCATAAAGAACAAGATCCATATTTTCAACACCAACGTCAAGTCAGTGCTTCTATGTGATGGTTGAGAGAGTTGGCACGTTACGAAAAGCATTTCCAACAAACTGAAGACATTCATCAACAGCTGCCGTCTACGCTCGATACTCAAAAATCAGATGGCCAGAATGATAAGGATAAGCAACAAGGAACTCTGTCTGGCGACGAACCAACCAAGAACACATCGCCCAACAAATATCCAGAAGAAAGTGGAGATGGATTGGACTGGACATACACTGAGAAGACCATTCCGGGACATCAGGTCAGGTCCTCGAGTGGAACCCGCATGGGAAACGACGAGTTGGGCGTCCCAGCTGAGGGTGACATGGAGGAGATCGTGTGCGGAAGAAATGAAGGCTTCTGGGTAGTCGTGGAGCTAGGTTGAAAAGACTGAAGAGAAGAGACTGAAATGGCGACGTGCTACTGAAGCCCTATGTCCCACTAGGAACTAGGACAAATAATAATAATAACTAATATCTACAAGACAACAGGACATCAATATTACAAACATTTTGTTTCGAATCGAAGGATTATCTCATCTAAGTAATTATTAGGGACATGTGGTACACAGTAAATTATCGTAGGCACTAGAATCTCTGGTTTGAACATGATAAAATGAAAGTTGAAAAAATGTCGGTAATTGACCCGCTACTCTTGGACCCTAAGATTAACCCTACAGATTAACTTTGATGGCCAACAGCTAGACGAAATGAAGCAAATTATGATACTAAATTTCAGAAAAACAAAAAATAACTAACACCTGAACGTCTACAAATATATTCAAGCAGGTGGGCATGAAAGTGATTATTTTTGGGAGTCCTTATTATTCAATTGTTATTCTATTGGTTGGTACAATATAGGCAACAAGAGATGCGCCATCCCAAATAATAAAGCGACAATGTAACGATAGAGAAGACGGAAAGAAGGAAACAAAAACAAAAATGAGTTATTAGAAAGGCATCCGAAGAAGCAGCTACTACTTTCGGTTTACTGTTCAGAGACTGAAGAGAAAGAAAACGACTACATGATCTACACTGGTTTCGATCATGAGCCATGCAAGCTATCATTTCATGACAATGAGTCGTATGTTCTCTTGAACTCCATCCATGAGGTGCATGTAGATGCTAAACCAACACAACTATACTTCATCAGACAGCGACACTTCATATAATAACCACTTCTCCATTCAACCAAACCAGTCTCGCAGTAAGTGAAAAGTAAGTGGTATGTTAAGCCGCTGAAATGAGATCCCTAGCATTTACTCAAGTGACCGAAATCTGCATTGCAAGATAATACCACAAAATACATAACGACTTCCATCACGCTCAACCACCCCACGTCAAATCAGAATAAACCAAATGTCGTTTTCTCCATTTGGCAGAGGTCATGGAGAGATAACGGCGATCTAACAAGTTGAATGGGAGAACACAATCAGTTCGAAGAGGCTAGGTTTTATAGGCGTAGAACAAAAATATCCACACTTCGCACACTAGGCCATTTACGAACAGGTTAACGTCACAATGCTGCAAAAGATGACCCAGATTGGCTTTCAATATACAATTGGGAAATACATTATGCACACATTCATCAGCACTCACACAACCACCCAGGTGCACAAACTTTTTGACAACCTCCAACGGTTTACAGCCAAGGCGAATTGTCGATACAAGCTACTGTCAACCATGTAGAAGCACTTTGCACTTTGGTGGTGCGAAGCACATACCATAATTACGCATATTGATCGCGAACTGACTGAGTGCAATTTGAGTAGATTGTATGTTGTCGAACAGTAAAACGAGGTCATCCGTATACTTAAGGTCAAAAAGTTCTTCATGTGGTAGCAGGTCTACACCACTGCCACCACGCACGTTCTGTGGGGTTGTCTCACGATCTTCAGCAGTGTATCGACGAGGGCCTAAAAATTGCAGGGAACTCGCTGAGACGCATCGTTTAGTGGCGGGACGTTCTTCGAAGCGGCATGCAGTTCTGCTCACCGTTTTTAAGGCGTCTTGTAAATGCCTCCAATGCTCATCTGTGCTTTCTGGATTTGAATCCAACTAGGTTTGGTACTTAGTTGCAATACCAGGTGCAGCTCGTTTACTTACGTCGGCCAGTTCAAGAAGAAGTTTTCGATAAGTACCAAAAAGCGAGATAAACTTAACTCACTAAAGCGTGTTAAGAGTCCGAACGAGTGCACTAGAAGAAGTGGCAGTTCTGAATACACCCACGCCATTGGTAACTGGTTGCACTATGATCGGTTTCAGTTCACGCTTAAATGGTAGAGGGAGGACGTTAGGCAGCTCAATGGGGATAGATGTACTGGAAGTTGGTGCTAGCTAGAAACAGGTGGTCTGTGCAAAGTTGTAGATTACGCCCCTCATTCTCTAACCTGCGATCAACTAATCCCCATTGACCACCTAAACGAATCTCTTCCCGACCCACTTGTCCAACCTGTGTACTCATTTCCCCAGCTGGCACTATGATATCTGTCGAACGCATGTGGAAGAGAAAGTCATTCAGTTGATGATAGAACTCTTCTTTAGATGTATCTGTACTGCAGTTGGTCGGGGCATAGACAAAGATGATGAAGAAACATTGTTTGCCTTGCAAGTAACCTCTCACTTTAATAAAGCCGTCCAGCCTAGCAGCACACAGATGATTGTGGGTAGGATTCCAGTCGACTAGTGTGACTTCCTCTCTGACACTTAGTACCACACCAATACTGGTAAGGCGGACTGTTGATGGTGCAAGGTCATTGGATAAGCACACTGATGAATACACTATTTGAGCTAAGGGATACGGAAGTTAATTTAAGAATCTGACTAAGATTTTGTTTGCGGGACTTTGAAATACAGCATATACCAACAGTGAGGTTTTTCAGAGTCCTAACCAAACCTGTTCATTTTCCAATATGTATTAAGGTACAGATGTTTAAAGTGGTTAGCTTGAGTGAAGCACGTGGTTTCAGAACAGTTGTATTAGATATAATGAAAGACAGCTTTCTGGAAGCAACTTATCTAGAGAATAAACCATACTCTGATATTTGGATTCATCCCAGAAAAAATGAATTGAGTTTGTTCACATTTACAGAGTTTAGTATTGTTAATACTTTGTAACTATGAATTTCCTCATAATCTTAGCTACCAAAGACTTGGAGAGGGTAGGATTTCGGATTTCGTCTTTTCTCTCTACTTGACTACAGATATAGGTAAGGGAAAAGCTTGGGCACTGTGGTACAGTATACTTCCATATTATATTGTTTATTTGATATAGCACACTGACAATATAATTTACAGTATTTACAGAAAACTATACTGTCACTGTGTGCTGTATCAAATAAACAATCTAATACAGATATATATTGGTAGACAAAGTGGTGCTAAATGAGATTTGAAGAAAAAAGTAAAAAGGAGACAATGGCAAGTAAACCAATAAACAAAGAACAAAAATACGTGGTATATGCATGACACCTACTATTGTGTTAAAAGTTGTCTCATCGTGTGATGCTATCGACTAAATGTAATAATATATATAGCAAAAGTTAAAACTAACCAAGACGAACATTGATATAGGCAACATCATGCACTGTACTCAGATTATTTTGAACTTTGCATTCTACGACTGAATCCTCGGTTATGTTATGTTCCATTTCAGTAACAACCTTTGATTTATAAAAACGGAATATTGTAATTATATAAGCAACCTCCTTGAAAAGATATTACATAACACGTAGGAATCAGTCTGCTGATTGAAATGAACAAAATAGATTCATGCTACGAGCCTATAATTACAATGCATTAATATATGAAGCTCGTAAATCAGTTGAATAACATTTTAAAATGCTTTGCATCTTTTTACAACAGCCGTCAACTCAATAATCTAATGGCATAAACTTCTTTAAGATACTAGCGAGACTTGAATTCAGCGTCAGTTATCGGTCCCTAAATACAAAATAACAATGCCTAGAAATTTATTTTATCAATTTCAGTGATTTCCACTAAGATAGAACCAATCAGAACTGCTTTTTTCCATATGATGCACAAAGATAAAAAGGCTGACTAACAGAAACAGTTTAGCCGTTAGACAGAGAGTATTTCCCATAACAATCCAGGCACTTCCACTAAGTCTAAAAGCATCATGCTCAGTTTAGGAAAATTCAAACAAATAAAAGTAAGAGAGCAACATAATATACAACAAATAGACACTAACTGCTCAAGTTATACAATTAAGTGTAACAAATGGTACTTCCGATCCAACCAATTCTTACGAGGAAGAACGATAGCGAATAAGAGGTTGAAAATTCTTCAATAGTGCTATTGCCCGTCACCTTGTTGATAGTAGACATGAAGTCAATATTCAAATATCGCTCAAAACAATTAATCAATAGATAACTTCGGATTTGTTGTGTTTCACTGAAGCGGTAGCCATTAAACGATTAAAACTGAACTTGTCTTCAGAAACAAACAGTTACCGGTCTGTGCCTACTATGGTGAAAACTTTCGCGTTGTTCACATATCATGTTTTTTACGTGTCATTATCGATGCATACACGTTTGTTGCTTTTCCCATTTCACACCCTTGACCTATTTGCCTGAATCCTACTCATCTTATTTAACATAAATCCTATGACCTTCTCAACACATTTTATGTAACCTTTCTCAATCTGTTGAATACATTTGTCCCCTACTCTTCCCCTCTAGAATCTTCATCTAATCCTTCTATGTACTGCCAAACTTACTATCAGTTCTGCATAGCTATCCCCTCAATTTGTTTTCAAGCAATTACGTCATATCGATGTTCTCTTCATTTTAAGGAGATAATTTCCTATCAAATTGATTCAAGTAGACAAACACTTATATAAACTAATGTTAAGAGTGTTTTAGGTTGTAAGCAGCTGATGAGAAACTGTGAAATAAAACAGATCGATTCCATTTCGCTAAAGGTGTTGTTCTTGACTCAAATGTGATGTAGTAAAGTATTTTCTCGATCATATCAACCGACGGATGCTATCTTCGCGTGGTGGTCTGCCTTACATACAAAATGGCCCAACGAGCTACGCTGCTGGGACACTTGTTCCCTTGAAGTCTTACCATAGCACAAAAGTCTCCTGGATAAGACGAAGTGCACTTACCGTTATAGTGTGAAGTGCTACACTATTATAAAGACCCAACAGCAAAACCGTACTACTGGCTGGACAGGATTGTTGCAGCACCAAGGTGTTTCCCGTGGAGGACCTGCATGGTACACTCCTTGCCGATGATGGCTTCCATATGATAAGCGTGGGGTAGGTTAAGAAAGGTCAGGCCCAAGAATACCACACTCTCTTCTACACTACAGTCTACCGGTGCCAGCCGTATGAATTCGAAACACAAACTTAGGCGTCAAACTTCCAAAATTAACGGATGTGGCAGGCCTTGAGCCAACGCAGTACTATTACTAACGCAACTTACCCTTTAGCTACCCCAAAAGGAACCAACCTTTAATGGTATGGAAAGTCAGGAGGTATCAACCAACCTCACTACTCTATCAGCACTCAATTCTCATCAAATCACTGCCCACCTTCCATATCCTTATCTTCTAATCTTCCTCCACAACTCCCGGCCAATATTCCTCCTTCATCTTTAATTTTTTCGGCTCCGCAGCGCTCGACAACGATTCAAGTTCACGGAACAGCGTCAGTCTTCGCCTTAAACGACGCTCCAAACTATATACTGGGTTTTTAATGTCGTACTCACCCTCAGAGTGGCCGACACGCTAAGCCAAAGAAAACTGTTGTTTCGGACCATTAAAGGTGTGCACTGTTCGTGAAACAAGTATACTGGACCCAAGTGCAGTCATTCGCATAATTTCGCCGAGTTAATTTGATGAGTCCGTTAAATTCACCCTTCGAGTTTCTGAAGATTTGATGGCTAGTTCTCGCGATCTTGAAGGTGAGGGCAGAAAGTGCAGAAAGGCAGAAAAAGCACTACTCAACTGGATCACATTCGACAATCGCTCATAAGCTGTTCGACTGAACGTCACACAGAGGACTAAAAGGAGCAGTGAAACTGGCTGCTATATGTATGTAATCTCTGCACATGAACCCATTAAGAATAGTTCAGGTGAAGTGAAGGGTGCTTTGTACTGAAAACTATCTAGCCTCCCACTGAAGGTCAAATGTCCAGACCTGGTTGTCATAGCAGGTGATTCCAAAGCATAAGTGGATAAGCTAAGTGAGTCAGAAAGGCACTTAGGTGGGTGACACTTTGAGAATCCCAGCTAGACAAACAGACAACAGGCGATCGCCAAGTGCTAGTGTGCTCAGACAACCATCTATTTCTTTATGGTCAGTACGAACTTCAGACATAAAGAGAGGTATTATCTGACGTGGTGTCCTCCGAACTCAACTAAAATCAACTCACAGAGATGCAACATTGCTATCAGTTATCATTAGAAAAGGTCGGTCGGTGGAAGATTGTCGTTCCACCTTGAGCATGTGTTCGAACAACGATCATACGTTGTTTCGAAGACGTGTACGTCTGCGTTTCAATGGACGTAGGAAAATCTCATCAAGACCATAACACATGCAGCTCGACAATGAGAGAACTAAGGATGCTTTCGGTGAATAAGTGACTAGACAGTTATAGGAAGAGAACAATACTACTCATCCGAAGAAGCTTGGTACTATCTCCAGCCCACCAAAATCGGTGGGTTGAAGACTCTGTCTGACGTCTCAGAATCGATTTAAGTGGTGATGATGCATCAGCACATTAACTTCAGCCTAATTGTCATATCACTTTCTATACTTGTTTACTCCATTCTCTTCTCTTGTTAGGAATACTTATGATCACTTTCTTCCTTATTCCTCCAGCTTTCATCTTGATGTCCCCTTCCTTGATACGAGGTGGCACACCAATATTGAGTGAATGTCATTTTAACGCGACACTAATTTTTACTTGAAAGATTACCTTACTTTCCTGATCCAAACGAAAATTACTTTTGCTGCTATTGTTACAGAAACCATTTTGCACTTTGCATCAATACAGATCTTAACACAATTTCGATAAATTAATTTGCTTAGGTGAACCTTTAGCGCAAATATATATACTTATTCAAAGAAGAAATTTCTTCTTAAACAGTTCCGTCGTAAAAACCGAGAGACTTTATATAAATATTATAAAATATTTTGAGAACAAACCCGTTTCTAAGTGGATGTCAGTTATGATAACGAAATAGATTGGTTTAACGGCAATTTGTTTTCTAGAAACATTTACTTACCCAATAACGGAATTAACCTTCAAAACTAATACCTTTTTAAGCACACATGAGACGATGGCAGACGAAAAAATGTAGGGTGGTGAGCTTTGACCTACCTCACCGTTGAGTATCATTACATCATCTCTTGGGTCAGTCCCTCCGAAAATGCATGGAAATCTGTACACAGTTCCCAATCCACAGTTGTATTATGCACTGTTTTGGCCAGAAACGCTTTCACTGTTTTCAAAAACAAAAATACAAAAGTAGGAGTACAACTTGGGCACTGTGGTAAATTGTAATTCCATTTTAGTCTGTTTATTAGAAATGTCACACAGTGAAACAGTTCCATTTAATGGATAACGTTTCAAACACAATTTACTGTCCATATTCATATCAGGTGACTCCACAACTTTGAGACACCATTTATATAGTTCCAACATTCTCTCCTTCTTTGTGACAAGGGTAGTAGAAATTTCCATATATCTGGGACAGGTGTAGAATCATTTCTATCGCATGTATTTGGTATTGATTCGATAAACAAAGATTCTCCTTCCATCCAACTAAGTTAGTCTTTAGTGCTGTCGTTTTATCTCACCCTACTTTGTGCTTGAATGTAATTGTGTGCAAAGCTATAGCCGAACTTTTTTCGAAATTTATCTTATTAGGATCTACTAATCTTAATTTAGCTAAGTTTCTGTGCTCTGGTTATTTCAATCGACCGTGGTCGACTACTTTGATCTATGTATTTGACCTCGCAACCATTACCAGGGATTTGGCAAACCAGGTTATTTTCCTTAACTGCATCAATAGCTAAATCAAGATTAGTAGATCCTAATAAGATAAATTTCGAAAAAAGTTCGGCTATAGCTTTGCACACAATTACATTCAAGCACAAAGTAGGGTGAGATAAAACGACAGCACTAAGACTAACTTAGTTGGATGGAAGGAGAATCTTTGTTTATCGAATCAATACCAAATACATGCGATAGAAATGATTCTACACCTGTCCCAGATATATGGAAATTTCTACTACCCTTGTCACAAAGAAGGAGAGAATGTTGGAACTATATAAATGGTGTCTCAAAGTTGTGGAGTCACCTGATATGAATATGGACAGTAAATTGTGTTTGAAACGTTATCCATTAAATGGAACTGTTTCACTGTGTGACATTTCTAATAAACAGACTAAAATGGAGAAACACAAAAGCTTACATAGGGTAAATAGTTTTAAAATATACTATGCAACAAGCACTGAGGTCGACAGTCTTCAACCAGGAGAATTAGAAAGACCACTATTATGACAACCAACAGAAAGAAAGTTTTATCTTTAAAAGTATGTATTAGCATAAAATAAATATTATTTAACAAGCAAACACTTTCACTATACAAGAACCTATTGACGAGTCCCCAGGATCCGTTAACAGACGCGAATCCTACACCAGTAAATTGTAATATTATTCTCAACCTTGTACCATAATTGCAGTCGTTGATCATAAGCTGACTACATAAAACTTGTGACCTGAATTTCACTACAGAACAAAACTGTATACTTTTTATGCTCGAAGTAAAGGCATTTCACCCAAGTAACCATATAAATCAATATTTCATCCTTACCTAGGTTTATAGCAAAGGTAGTAAAAACGTGAGTCACTTAAACGAATAGTGTTGCAACCACTGAGTTTACATCATTACCAAAAACCTCATTTGGACCATATTTAGATAAACAGATCACAACTAGTAACTTCATTTCAATCTCCTTGCAGGTCCGTAGTTTACTACTGAATACAATTAAAAGTTTGCGATAAAGTAAACATTCTAGCCTTAGACTGACATTACAAAAGTATAAATAACAAAACATGAAGTATGGATATTTTATACGGACCTCATTTATCTCATTATCTTAGCATTCACACAGAAATTTCGAATGCACATTCTTCAATGGTGTATAACCAAATCTACAAGAGCATATATCAGAAGAAATAACTATTTCTGGTATTACAAAATACGGATGGAGTTAATGTTACAGCTAGGAAATGACACCTTAAAGCTTTGATGCTTAGGCCACTATGTAGAAAGCAGCCTAGAGATTTTCACTCCACAAATCACAGTGACGACTGCACTTCCCATTCATCTTTGACGTATTCAAATTGCTTAGCAGAGAAAAAATTGAGTCTTTATCATCCAGTAGGTGATAACTAAGTAATCATCACTGACTGTTTCGCAGCTTACGACACCTTGCAATAGAATATATGCACATAACTTACTACTGATTTCAAAACTTTATATTTTACCAGAAAGTTAACTTTTCAACACAAAATCTCAATAAAAAATACCACATACCTATGGGAGCAAAAATGTACACATAATTAAGGAATGAGTCCAGTGAACCATTCGGATAAGAGTTATATGATTGACAGATAAGTATTTTATCTGCATAATCCATTCGAAGCCGAAAGTCAAGACTTCCATTTGAATGCATAGTGAGATTATTTTCAGCTATTTCTAACGGTTTCCCATTTTCAAGCCACTCATAAATACGATAATCATTTTCCAGTGTTCCACATGACAGAATAACACGATCACCTACAGGTGCTGATATTAATATAGCTTCTTCCTCTAGCGTTTCAGTACTTGAAGAAGTGTACGCACATGGGATGACTAATGCAGAAATAAAAAACGTATGTATATATGAACATAGAAAAAGGTTGGTAATGTATAGCTTCTATTCTATTCTAAAAAAATGGAAGTATTCTAAAAAAAAATATGACGTTAAAAAGTCGGAAGTGTAGAGATCTTCAAAGAGTTATCTCTTAGAAATGCTTAATTTTAAACTAACCAAATCATGAGAATGAAATGTATGCCAAACAGATGATTCACAAAAAGTCAAAAATTGATCCAGCTAGCCCCAATAAAGTAGAAATGCATATAGTCCTACTAGTCACCGTCTTGGTAAATATATGCCAAATACGAAATCGGCATGTTTAACTTTGCCACTGAAGAATGCATAAGCCCAAGTTGTCCACAATATCAATGTATCACGTTCATTAAAAATACAGTTGTTTAAAATACCGTAAGACCTAGAAAGTACTTCTCAAGTAATCTGAACGAAGAAAAACAATTTGAACTAACGCACTAATTTCAAAAACCACTTACACTTTGCACTTTGGACTTTGGGATTTCCTACGAGTTAAATGAATAAAAGCGGTTTAGCCATTTTGAGTATATTATTCGGGCGACTCATTTTCGAGGTCTAGACTTCTGTATTATTTAGACATAGCGAATAATTCTACTTGATGGTAACGTTAGATCATTTATACCGTGTAACGTTTGTCCACGCTTGAGGTTAGTTGCAAACCATTCACTTAAATACTGAGATGATTAAGATGCAATTTCACACGTAGAAAATACCCGAAAATTCCAATAATCCTTGTTTGAAAAACCTACCCGACAATCAACTACCTTAACAGTAGTATTTCCCCTTTACTTTGAATCTAAGAGATACAAACCTGACTTTTTTATATCAGAATAACACAGAAAGAAAAATATCCACTCATATGAAATATCTATGTTATATAGATAAATACTGCTAAAGTACAAAAAGTAAATCTATATACACGAGACGCAAACAACTGACAAGTTAGTTGACAGGAAAAGATACTGGAATTGTAAAGCTTCTGTGTAAATTAACAGATGGTGAATATCGATCACCAGTGTTTAAAGGCATTGCAATTAGCAAAGAATTAAAATGCACCTCAATACGTATCTCCAAACACACAAAGTTGAATCCAGTACGAACTTTTATCGGTTTAAGCTACAACAATTCACAGCAACATGCATAACACAAGTGCATAGAAAAAAAAGTGATATGAAAGTAAACAAACTATACAGAAGAAAGGACTTGAAAAATGAGAATGTTCATGCTTTGGAAGAGGTCAGAGTGTAGACATCTGCGCCACTGTGACGGACTTTCAGTCACAACCTTAAGGACCACTAACCACTGATTCCTGTAATCAGAGGAATACAGCCATAGACTACATTTGGATACACAATTCAGGCCAGTTAACAGAGATTTCAAAGATTGGCATCACGTAGTAGTCTGGTCATCCCTTAACCTTCTTCCAATCCAATCTTACTTCGGCTAGCCTTGCAGGTCACTCGGAGCGCAGTAGACACATCTTTTGTTTCGTCGGATATCTCGACAGTCAGTAACAAAGATGACGCAAGTTGGTAAATACCAAACGGGCCTCCTGTATCCGAGTTGAGATTTCACCAGAACCAGCAACTTCAGGATGACACAACTACCTAAGCAAGTGAAGTGGTCGACGCATTCCACAGCTTCACTCCTATTCTTAAACTGGGAGTAGTTGTAAGACAGTTCTGAAGCATCATCTTGCATTTGACCGGTGCAAAAGCCATGCCAAACATACTCATACTTTTGCTCAAGGAATTCAGAAGACCCTGTGTTTCGTCAGCATTTTCGCTAACAGGACAATTTACTTTGTGTACTCCAGGTCAACCAGACGACCTCCTATGAGTGGATTGATTCTCATAACGTCAGAAGTACCTGAGGTTATGTTCATTAATACGTCTGGGACAAAAATCAGAAACAATGACATTGGGCATCCCTTGATGTGCAATACGGGCCTTTGCCCCTTCATATGTCACCACTTCATAAGCCTTTACATGTCTGTGTATGCATCAATTTATCAGAACTGCAAAAGACTGGAAAGACTAAAATTAGGTTACTTATTACAATAAACCAGTTTTTCTAGTTACAAAGGAATTTGAATGCCATGACTTTCCAACAAGGACCATAACTCCCCCAAACAATGTGAAACTTCAAGAGTAACGGATACAAACAAATGGTATAACGTATCTCGGTGAACATATACAAATTCACGCACTGAGTAACTAGTTAAATATATTGTGTCAAAGTCAGTGATACCACCTGGCTGTCCAAACTTCGTAAAGTAGGGCAGACTCAAACTTAGGATACTGGTTGAAAGTTGACCGTCTAAACCAGTGAGTTACAGCTCGGTCATCTCTACAAACAGACAAACAGCTACATAAAAATTTGCACTGAAGTGCAGTTATTTAAGTTATCCCACTGCTCAAAAATACTGAGGAAGGAAATACGAAATGAAAGGCTATAATCAAGACCAAAGGTAAGTGAAGGGAAAGAAAATCAAACGAAGTTATTAGATAACGAAAGCTAGATTAACTATTCGTAAAACAGCAGAATAGCGACTGATTTTGAGCAATATGAAACAAAAATCACAATATTATTTAAACCTGTTAATTTTCAGACAGAATTTGTCAGTTAAAGGAGCTTGCTAACCCAAGTGAATGAAACATTATTTAGTCTAGCACTATCTTGTCTGAAGCTAAGCGCATATACTAAAGCGGGTGATAGATTCAGTTGTTCAGATTTAAATTTAAACTGGTAGCCAAAGAAAGGTTTGGCAATGGCAGTCCATGCACCAACCACACAACAGGTTGAGTTATATTAGCGACCCTAAGAACCGAAATATTAATTCGTGGGGAGAGAACCAGTGGGTCCTCAATTTTTGAATCGACAACAAATGTATGCTAAGGGTGGCTTTCTACACTTAGATCTGAGAAATCCTACAAATGAAACCTAAGCTTGGAAGCAAAATCATAAAATTTGGGTCTGAAATGTCGTTTACCCATCAGTATGACAGTAGGTAGCATATTTTTTCTAAGGTCTTTCACTGGATAGTGCTGCATAACTTAGTGCCCAATTGTATCCCCAAAACTACAGAATTTCACCCTACCAAAGTGTCCAAGCTCTACGTCTAAGAATCTGACGTCAAGCAAGCGTTGATACCGTTTGTTTAAGAAGTTTTATATGAGCTTACGTCAAAAGGGGACTAATAATTATTGTATGATCGTTTCGCTAATTCGTGCCACACAAACTAGCTTTACGACACAAATAAAACCACCTTTTATTTACCGGCAAAAGAATTGTGTTCATTTTACTGCTAGCTGGGTCGGCAGTTGATACTGTTAGATGGGAAGCCAGATCTGAGTTACCAGCTAACTAGAGGTAGTTTCGATTCTCAATTGAGTTATGTAGCGAATACGATGCAGTGGAACGCTGAAACGAGAGCCAAATTTTAAAGAAATGGACATTCGGCTACGTTCAGATTGATATATCATGAATTAACTGAAGTACTCAGAAGTAGCTACCTCCTAACTAATACTCTTATGACGACTGAGGACATTTGGTATGTGAAATTCCACTGCAGTATACCAATTCCCCTGGTTCCTCTTAACGGTTTCCCCCTAATCATGTCTATCACTACATGCAACAATTATGGTCTGAAAGCTCAACACAGTCTAAAAAGTGATCAATGTGTCACTCTAAGAGGATAATCTTTACGCAAACAGAGTGAAATACGTAGGTACTGAAGCTGAGGTTATGGAAGCTAGGCACATTTCCTTCAACCAATGGTAGTATTTAAAATACTAGAACCTACCCATAGAACTAGGGTGATAGTGTTTTCCGTCAACCGAACAAAAACAAACGTAAAATATTCTACAACATTCCAGTTACGTTTACCAAAACAGTTAGTCCCAAGTGGAGGTAAAACATACTACTATCAGTAGGATGAGAATATGCTCACCAATAAATATAAAGAGTGTATAAATCATGGCTACTGGCACGAACTAGGGTGCTCATCACAATACTCCAGAAACTTAAACTGCCCACTTCTGACTGGCGTTATGTTTTTCTGTTGACCTTTTCAACATCCAACAACAAGAGTGCCAGTAGAGGAACTTGTAGTTTTTACACTCATGCTTTTAGGTCTTGAGACTAAGTCCTTTTTGTTTGGTTGCGCTGCTTGGGTGGTCACAGAAGTCTTTAAGTTTTTCCTGCTTACAGCTTTATATGTAGAGAATGTCTATTTGAAGGTCTTAATCGTTGCAAATTGTAGCTCGGTTTGTTCAGGAGGCAACAAAGCATCTGATAAGGTCAACTACCCCTTTCAATTCCTGTTTTTGCAAGCACTCTTAAGTAAGCATTGAGTATTACCTAGGGAGTACTAGAAATAAGACCAGTAGGAAATCAGAAAAAGAGGAATGAAAATTACTTGCGGGAAAATAAGTGTTGCTTCCAATTATTCAGAGAAGAGACTGGCCCTGGTGCAGATATCAGGGTTGGGGAATGCAGGGATAGATGACCATCCTCTTAGTTGCAACCGATGAATGTTTGTTGTAAGCCGTTTGTCCGCACGTACTTATCTGGAAGTCGTTTCAACATCCAACTGCATCCAACATCAATAGTGTGAGTAGAGGAAACTTGTAGTTTTTGAACCCTCGCTTCTAAATCTTGAGGCTTGGCCCTTCTTGTTATGTCGTTCACCTTTAGTGGTTCCAGCATTCTTTGAGTTTTTCTGCTTATAGCTTTGTAGGCAGTGTTTGTCTATTTGAAGGTGTTTTACTTGCAAATTGTATCTTGGTTTGTTTTTCTTGGGGGAGGGGGGAACGGAGCTGCTGATAAGATCAATCAACCGCTTGAAATTCCTGTTGCAGTGGGTACCTGCAAGCAAGTGTTAAGCGTTACTTAAGAAGTGATAGAAACGGAGTGGGGAATGAGGAAAAGAAAAGTGAAAAGTACTTTTGAAACGATAAATGTTACTGGTAATAATATAGAGGAGAGGTGCATCTTACTGCAGATACTAGGGGTGAGGAATACAGGGATGGAAGGGCGTATCATCAGTTGCTACTAACAAGTGTTCGTGGTAAGCCATCTACGCCCACATACTCATCTGGTAGTCGTTTGAAGAGGTTGACTGATGTGGCTGTGGCCACTCCTTTCAGCAGTGCGTTCCGTAAGGCACACACTCTATAGGAGAAGAAGTTAGATCGCACTCCAGTATTCGCTCTATAGTGGGGTATGCGAGTTGGGTTATCATGGGATTGTCGGTTTTGGACCGGTAATATTGTGCTATTTGGGTGGTCCACTTGGTGAATGATCTTGTAGACTGTCATCAGATCACCTCACTTTTCTTCGATGACTTGGTGTGAACAAGTTGAGTTGTCTGAGGTGTTGCGCATATGTTCTATTTGTTAGTCCGACAACCAACTTTTTTGCCCTTCTTCGTACCTTTTCGAGAGAATATTAGTCTCTCTTTAGTACTGGGGGACTGTCGTGTTGAATACCTCTAGGTGTGGTCTAACATAGGTCTAGAATACCATAGGGAATAACTCTAGGGTTAACAATCCAAGTTGCCTTCTTAGAAAATGCATACTGGCGTTCGCCCTTGCTGCCATTCCTTTATAAATACCAGTAGTATCTAGGGTGTCAGAGAAGTTTAGTCCTAGGTTTTTCTCTGTGGATACCTTAGTGATTGCACGCTTGTTAAGAGTGTAGTTGATTTTCGTCGCCTCTGGTGTGCGAAGATGTATAACCTTTCACTTCCCCAGATTAAAGCTTAAACCGTTTGCAGCTGACCAGGACTCCAGCTGCAATAGGTCGTTTTGGAGCATCCTAGGATCCTCTTCGTCACCTATCATTCTCCATATTTTGATACGTCAGCGAATAGGAGGATAGATGAGGAGATTTTAGTGGGGAGGTCGTTTATGAATAATAAAAATAGGATTGCTCCTTCAGAAACCCATATTCTTGCATTCTGTTTACTTCAGTCCAGAATTCTCCGTCCTCTGGGTATGCTGTAAATCATGCTAAAAGTGGTTCAGTGATACCTACTTTCGCTAGCTTGGTGAGTATAATGTGGTGTGGGATGCTATCAAAAGCTTTGGTCAAGTCCAAGAAGATAACGTGGACTGATTGTTTGTTGTCCCATCTAGCAGTCCAGCCATCCCAAGCGGTCATCAAGTTTGTGGCATATGACCTCCCGGATCTGAAGCCACGCTGGGTGGGATCGCAGATATTGTTTCTGTTAAGGTAGCCCTAAACAACACCTGCAACCAGGCTTTCTATTGCTCTGGAAAGTATGGGGAGCAATGCCATTGGTCTGCAGTTACACAGGTGCTTTTGGTCTCCTCCCTTGAAGACTGGTGGCGGGGGGGGTGCGTTTCCATTCTTTGGGGAGTTGGCTTACTTCCAGCCAGTTCATGGACAGGTTGCACACGGGTATGCTTAGCACTATGGTACAGTTGAGTGGGACAACCGGTTTTACGGCGTCACAGACCGGGGATTTCCTTATTCTCAGTGTCAATAGTTTCGAAAACATTTAGTTTGACGAAATCTTTACGTACACCAGCTTTGCATCGCAGTCCTGGGACTTTGTTACACTGCTAAATGTTAATAGTGGACGTATTACTGGTTTGAACTGCCCGTCAAATCGACTTCTCAACAGTTCCGCTATCTCAACGCTGTTCACAAGTTCTCCCACCGGCCCTATGGTCAGGTCTAAGCCCTTATTCGTCGGTTTGCGTTGTTACAAAAGCCGATACAGACTTTTCGGATTGCAACTTAACTGTTTAGCCAGGTTACTTCGATATGTATACCTGTCATTACGAACTCTTACATAACACAAGTTGCACAAGTTGGTTTGTACCGTTTGATTGGAGTAGCAGAGATCACTTGGCATTCTTTTCCTGTACCAGCTTTTCAGTTACGGAAGGATACGCGTTTTATAAAGTCAATCTCAGTCTTACCACCTGCCTCTAGAAGGTTTCTGGCAATCGCGGCAAGTCAGTGCCGAGTTCCTTCTTTCCCTTGGTACGTTAAACAGAAAATTTCGCAAACCATTATGATTCGCCATACCGTGCAACGTTCTGCCCAGAAGGTACTGGTGAAATCTGATTTAAAAAGGTATCAGCATGTGAGAGTGAAACTACGGAGCATGATTTTGGAGACGGAACGGAGTCGAGATGCGGTGTTAACTTTCATAACCATTCAAAGTGGTTTGCAGACGTCAATTTGAGTGAACAAACCCGAGGCTTTTCCTGGTTAAGATTACGGAGTTAAATGTTACAAAATGACCTCGATTTGCTGCAGTGGATTTTCGCCAACAGCGTGTGGGAAAAATGTGCGGATTTCAAGACTTTTCAGCCGATTTGTGGCAAAAGATATTTCATTTGTTTTTCGCTGTGCGTTTGCAGTAATATGTGGATCTCCATGGAGCACAACCCCATGACAGATTTGCCCAAGACTGTCAAGATCCACAGTGGGCTGGAGGTTTTAACGTAAGCTTCTTCCAGTGAAAATGCATTGCTCGGGGGTGGAATTCGGTTGTTTGAGAGGAGGTTTCATGGTGCCCATGCATTGAAACCATGATTACCCATCAAAGTCGACAGATGAAGGTGAGGTTTATCGACGCATGGCATCCAGAGAGGATGACTTCCCATGCATTTTCAAAGCTGTTCTATATGGGCTGCAACAACTGCTTGCTAATGCATCTATTTTATTTCAATTGTCGGCTACTACAGACTGTTGTGGTTTGTTTCCAGGTACCAACGTCTGGAACGATCGCGTGGTCTGTTCAGATCACCTAGAACAGCAGTTGCTTCGTATGAATTAGTAGGCTTTTGCATCACTTACGAAAAAGGGCTCGAAGGAATTAAATGCTTCCGTTGATTCGTCAGCACAGCGCAGGAGTGCGGATGGACCTAAAAGTACTTTTATCTGGAGTCTTACTCATCACGTATCCTCACTCCTGCGGAGTTTATTCAGACCTCGCTCGGTTTCCCATCATATAATGCGGTGGCACATCCAGAAGAATGAAGCTCCTTTGGTAGGTTACCACATGATAGCTAGTTAAAAGTTTAACTGAATTGCGTGAACATCAAACCTGCTGGCCTTCCGCTGTCGGCGGGTGTTATGCATACCTCGATAGCAATCAGAATACCCCCTAAATGAGAGTTCCCAGCCTGAAGATCATGTCGATGGGGTACTAAGAGTTTATGTGTTATGATGTGACTTAGCACTTTATCAGGATGTTTATGTTTGAAAAAACTTGATGATTATGCCAGTTACGCCCAAAAGATGAGTTTTACGCCAACCGAAGATGGCTGCTTGTTACGGCTGGGCTGTTTATATCATCTATCTAGTTTCTGCGGCAGGTAGTTTGGGAAAAGGATATATTGAAAAGCTTACTAAATGTCTTCTCAACAGTGTGCGCTGACAAAGATAACAGTCTCGGACGAATATCAATAGGACCCCTACATTTTCCAGGCTTAGGATAACCAAGCAATTGGGGAGCTGTTCCGTTTCTCATACTTACTCCATACACTGGCTGGGGTGCTATTACAACCCCTGGGTGTGCCATTGCTTTGACCAACAAGGTAAATGTTGTCAAGTAAATCGGATTATCCGTTAGCTTCCGACAGTTATGAACTCACCAAGTCATGTAACCTCTCATATTTCATCACGCATAGACTTCCAACGCTCCTTTTCGTCTTCTCTTCAATAATTACGAACGGCTGCTTGGGACAGCTTACGGTGTCACTCGCAATCTATTTTTCTCACGGTATTGGACACCGTTTACCTTAAGTTCTAAGTGGATTCTGGATATTGAAGTGCTCAGTTTAAAATGCTTTCGGTACTGCCTCTATTGCCCCACAAGCGTTTCCTCCTTCGTTTTCTTCGATATGCCAGTCAACCCCCTGGGTAAGGGACAAGACCAAAGTCCTTATGGGGTCGATTACGGGAGAAATGAAAGATTCACCCCCGGGAGCGTAATCCTAAATCCATTCCAGACTTTGTCGATTGTTTAGTCCTAACTGAGAGTTTGATCCCTGCTGACTGAGTAATCCTTTATATCCTATGTACATGTGCTGTACATGCTCAGTCCAGAATGTACACCGTCATAGTCCAACTTGTAAGTTGAAAAGAATAACGTTAACACAACATGACTGCCATGTACCATTGGGGAGAAGTGCAGTAGATCAACAACACCCACACTTTGCCGAGCTAAGATTAATTCTGATAATAACGGTATCACACAAGTAAGGCTTTAAACTAAGATGGCCCCATCACAGTCAAAAAAGCTCTCTTTCCAAGCAACCGACTGGGTGTGAGATTTTATGAGCTGTCTGGTTTATGTGTCAAGCCCTCAGGCCCCCGCCCCTACTTTCCATTTCACCTCCTTAAGTGCAGTGGTATAAAGCCATTCGCAAGGCAAGATGGGCTCCGGTCAGTTGGCGAGTAATACATATTTCTTGACTGGAGTTTAGCTCGCAGATGGCCACTCCAAAAGTGCTCGGCCTATTTGCTTCCCAAATCTTTGATTGCACATATAATTCAATGCAAACTCAAGCAGTATACCTCTATCACTGACCCTCACAACCCTATAAATCACGATTCCAGAATACCCCAATGGGAATCGGAAAAATTCTTCGGCCACCGTGGGCCACGTCTCAGTAAAGGCCTACCATTTTAAAAACGAGTTCATAAGCTGACGCGGCCAGACCTTAAACTTTGTTCCAAATGGCCCAAGTATTGGAATGGGACAGGCCCTGAAAGCATGTGCTTCAGAAACTCTCCAAACCGGAAAAGCCTAATTACGAGACTGACTTCTCCCTTTTACTACCCATGTCTTAGCACTACCAGTGATTTATTCCTTGTCTGATCGTTGAAAAGGCAGCAACTGCAGAGGCAACGTTCAAAATACACTTTGGGAGGTACTGTTCAAGCGTACACTCCTCTCCTATGTAACACGAAAAATTTCAGGATCCTTTGTTCGCGATTACTCAAATCGACCAGAAACATCGTTACCATCAACCATTCCGCTCAGATGATAAGTTCAAAATATAACTGGTAAGTACGCTTGGCCCGGTTATGGATAACTTACGATACACACAACAAAATGATTTTTGACAAAAGTTTCACGCCGAAATGGTTGAAACGTGATTCCGTTGAAAATAACCACTCCTAGCTAGACCGAGGGGACTCTAGTGGAGCTAAATGCAACAGAAGTGCGGTATTGTGAAACGTAAAGAACAAATAATCCCTTCGGAAACATGAAGAGTTTGCCAAAACACCAGTAGAACTCGAAAGGTGACTGAAACTATGACATCAAGAGCAAAAGTGAAAATTTTCAAAAGGACGGGTGCATGTGTACTCGTTGTTAAACAAAGGAGGGGATAAGCATCTCAGTGCTGCGTTGAGGGAAACGTGACACTTTCACCCTAGCTGAAGGTATTTCTGCGCAAAACCGAGGTTAAAGATAGAAGGCGTGGTACCTCAGACTGTTGTCAAGACCCTTTGAGGCCAGACAACGGAACCACTTAGAAGAGTTCACGGCCTTTATCTATGACCTCACTTTACACAGAACTCGTTTATCGTGAGATAAGTTGTTTATCGAGATGTGAGGCCAAAAAGCCTTTTGAACAAGGTTGTAAATTTGGCATACATCACCATTCTACTGGCTATGGTGGATAGTTTCAACAGAAATGCTGATCGATGAAATTAAACAAATGTAAAGTATCATGAAATTTTTTGAGGTTTTTGGCCACACGAACCTCATCTGTCGCGAACATGTGGCGGGAATAAATGAAAGCCTGATCGGTTAGCCATCACTATGCTTCAGAGACCACAATGCATTAGATAACTCCACTTCAACATCTGATTAAGATAAACTAAAGATAAACTTAAGGGAACTTCTCACGAGCTTTGAATCGAAAATAGTAAGGTGGGGGTTAGGAATCATACTCAATCCCTGAGGGTAGTAAGGACCTTAAATGCTCTCCCTGTATGGTTTATTCGGGCTGCATAGTGGGAGCCTTACAAATGCAAACGCTTTGTCTATTTAGGTTAGGGCGGCTGTCGTCCCTGATCTCTCCAGTTGCGAAGGTCATGAAGAGAGTCATAAATGACTCACTTCGTGATCACTTACTTCAGAAATCAATCCTAAACAACTGTCAACATGGCTTTCCACCAGGAATGTCATGTAACACCAACTTGTTGATGGCTTGGAATAGCTGGACACTCTCCATCAAGCAGAAAAAATCTATTCATATTGGTTTACTTGACTTTTCTGAGGCCTTTGACAGGGTCAATCATGATATCCTCTGTAAGAAACCCCAGCTTATGGGTGTACACGGAGAATTATTAATTTGGCTTAGAGGTCATCTGTACACCAGGGTGCAGTCAGTTAGAGTTGGCTCCTCTTTATCTAATTGGTCCCCGATACTGAGTGGTGTGCCTCAAGGTTCCATACTGGGCCCACTACTGTTTCTTGCTTTTATCAATGACCTACCAGGGGTCCTTAACTCACATTCACTAATATATGCCGATGATCTGAAGATTTGTGGGTAAATACAGGAGCTAACCGATAATTCGGTCTTCAAGGAGGACCTTACGAAAGTCCTTAATTGGACTACAGAAAACCTGCTTCCTCTCAAGTCAAAGAAGTGTCGAATTATGATAGTTGACAGACATAAAGGCAGTCCCAGTTCTTGCTCTCTGGGTGAAATAAATATCTGTCACTCTAACATAGAACAAGATCTGGGGGTTACACTAGGCGATACACTAGGAGCCTCAGTCCCCTGTCACCTTGCAGCCAATAGGCTTATGGAATCCTGGGATTTCTCTCGCGAACTTTAGGACGTCTAACTCCCCCTCCTTTCACCACATTGTATGCTGTGTACATTCGCCCTCATCTAGAAAAAATTCGCTTGTGATGTCCCCTTCTAAGCTTTGGTCGGGAACGCGACCTGAGGGGTCACCTGTTAAGAATAGAGCACTAGAGAGCATGTACAAAGATCCGTGCTAACTCATTTGCAGTTAGAGTCTGTAAACTGTGGAACTCCCTCCCCTCAGCAGTTGTTACAGCTCCATCCCCTGAAACTTTTTAAAGGAGGTTAGACGCACACCTAGAGTCCTAAGGTACTAATGGGCTGTACTGGAGAGCTTTCCGCAGATCAGATGCAGTAATACTGCCTTGAGACCAGATTAATTAGTAATCGTATCTCTATCCTATTAAGTTTTTCAGAACCGGGAAGATATTTGTGACCATTTCAAACTCAGAACATATTCCAATAAGACAGGCGTAGAACCCAAGGAACCGCCGTTCACTAATTCTATTACACGAAGTTTGAAGACTTGAGTTTGACCTACAGACGGCCTATCGCACATAGCGCGGCTATTTGGATTATTGTGCTAAATCAGAATGGTAAGCGTTGTCCTATCCTACTGAATTGTATTCAGACTTAGATGTAGAAGAAAGTGGGCATGAAAAGAAAAAAGTGCTTGGCCAAACGAAAATTAAAAAGGTTGTGGTTCACCCTCTAGTTCTGTTAGGGTCGTTGATCATTATAGCAGATCAGGCAAAGTTACAAGCGGTCAAAACGAGTCGTCGGAGTTCTTTTAGGATCATTAAATGGAACTACTTTGGATGTAAGCAACAGCTTTGCAGTTCCTTTCGAGGAGGATAACTCAGACCCTGATGTTTGGTTTCTTGACCATGATTACTTGGAAAGCATGTTTGCTATGTTCAAGAAAGTCAATGGTAGTTCCCCTTTTTCTTTATACCTGTTTCATTTTAGCTCGAGAAAAGATTGTGGGTTGGTATCATTCGGGTCCTAAGCTTTGCCCAAACGATATAAAGATCAACGAGCTCTTCCGCAAGTATTCTCCGAACTCAGTATTGGTTGTTGTTGATGTTAGGAGAAAGGAAGTCGACGGCTTACCCACCGAAGCGTACATTGCTGTCGAAGAAGTTCACGATGTAAGTTCTAGTCGCTGGTAGCAACCTGACTTTGGATATCATTTTCGCATGAGATTTAACTTGTTTTCTGTGGGAAGAAAGTATTGCTTGACAGTTGTTTGGTTCGTTACCTTATTGTAAACCGCCGGATGTAGATTTTTCCTGGTTAATTTTGTTGGTGATGAGTATGCTACTATGCGTCGCGTTTATTGTTTAACTCAAAGATAATCAAGCAAGTATTTTGTAATTGCCTGTAGTCAGCTTTGACTAACTTAAAACCATTCCTGGATGCTGCGATGGTATTAAAGTTGAAAGTAGGTGATGCTCAGCAACCACATGTGGCATGTGCAAGGTCGCAAGTCTATTTCAAGGGCTAGCTACCTATCACCATGTGTTAATCTTTTATTGCTACTAACGAACTTGCACTCATTTGCTGCCCGATTCGATCTTATTACATTGTCGTAAGGTTCATATTTCCATTCAGAAATTCACTACACGTTGACAGCCTAGTGATATTGAAATGCTTGCTAACATGATATTGAAACAGGCAGAATGTTCATTCTGTGTTACGTAGGTAGGATGACTCCTTATTTTTGAGTTAGAACGTCATAGTTGTCTTTCACTCTTATGATCCTGCATATACACAGGGTAACACTTTCGACGTAACCGTAGTCTAAGAACGTGAGCAATTGCGCTTCACTCATATCACTTTTAGGAATTCGCTGCGATCGCATTCTGGTAACTGCATGTTAACATGAGCCATTTGCTCAGTGTGCTTGTACGTTATTTCTTCGACAGATGGATGTCACTTCCAGCACTCAGACAGTGTAGCAACTTTGTTGGCTCAACAATGCTCTTAAGTTCCGCTCTATTATTTTTTTTTATCCAGTGGCTATTGCGATAGGATTTAATAATTTACTACTGTAGCTAAAAACTACAGACTGATGCAAGTGACAGAATATAGGTTTATGGTACCATCTGGTTACTGAGGTCGAAGTAGGTGCAGCGGAATATCAGCCCAAATCCTATTGCTTCTGAGTTGAGCATTTAAACCAGCAGACTATCTACACTCAGTCGGTTACCAATGAATGTTGGTCACATAACGATTGTGTTTTAAGTATAAACGAAGTAAAAAAATCAGGTAGCTGAAGTTACTTGGGAATATATGCGGCTTTCCTTATCTGCCTTTAATAACAGTGCTGTCTAGTTAACTCTAATGATTCTGCACATGATCTCCAGTCGCTTGTCAGATTTGTCTCCGCTTATTTTATACCCACACTTGGTCGTTATACAGTTACCAACTGCCAGTTCATTTGGTACGTGTTTAGCAAAAAATTAACTGCGTAGTGATTTTTGTTGTTGTCGAAAGACAAAATAATTTTAAAACTTGCAACTCTTTTTAAGGATGGATCGCCAACAACAAAGTCGTTTGGTCATTTGAGATCTGAAGTTGATGCTGAGGAGGCTGAGGAAGTTGGCGTGGAACATTTGTTGCGGTAAGATTTTGTTTATTTTGTTTGTTGTTGTAAATAGTTACTGCCAGTTTCGGTTGACAGTTAAATTGCATTGATTCATCACTAGAGAGTAACCGATTTCATGTTGTGTAGTCCCGAGTTCTGCCGATTTCTACTGATTGTTTTGTGATATATTGCAGATGTGCCTTGCCGACGACTGTCAACAAACCCGAAACCTAGGCTCAGTGCTTTCTGCTGATTGCCTCCAACCGTGTAACATTAGTTAAAATTTCATCTAATACTTCATGGTCGCGGTTGGAGACGGTGTGTCTCAAGATATATGATTAAGATTGAGGACATTACTAAGCTTGTAGCAAATGTACTGATTTAATTAGGAAACAGCGGTTGACAACTGGAAGCCTTCAACAAACTTTTTCAAAAGCCTCGAGATTTCCAAAATATCCAAACTGATTGCTTCAAGAAAACTCTTCGGTTGTCTCTAACTATAATGAGGAGGGAAAGCGACTTAAACGTAAGTTAACGTATAGTCTTTGTAATAATGGTGACGAAAATAAAAAGGGATGAGGTCAGTGACTCTAGGCACTGCGTAGTAGTTATTCATGTTGATTCAAGAAACCGACACGAAAAAACAACCACCAATGAGACTATCATCGAAGAGAATTAGTTTTTGATGACTTCAGTGGGTGAAACTTGTACGTTGGGCGAAACAGTTCAACTGACCTAAATCCAAACTCCGTTTGCCTTACATCCAGCCAACGCGAACCTGGATGAGATGTAGATGTTGGGTCTTAAACTGTTCTCAAGGATGAGAAAGTTGTTTCAAACGTGAAAGGATCCAAAGCAACAGGACCTGACAGTTCGTCACCGGATTGTTTTTAAGGATTGATGTAGAAAATTACTCTGTAAACCAACTGATTCATAGAAATCTGAAATACTTTTGTCATACTGGTCTAAATCGATTCACAGTTTGAGGATAAACAGCGAAATGGTGGAAAATGTTGACTACTTCATTTACATGCGATGATTTGTAAACCTGAATTGGTCGGCTGCTGACGAAGTCTCAGCTTAGATACAATGGGTGTGTTTGACATTTACTGACCTAACACTTATTGTGTTGGTGAAATATCCTATCAAATCAAAAGATGAGTGTATTGCACAGCAGTTGGCGCTATGTTGTACACTTGTGAGACGTTGTCGTTGAGGGTAGGGAACTTATAGAAGTTACAGGCTTTTTTCCCGCCAGTATTTTCGTACTGTTGGATGCATATGGCTGGATCATCTTTTAGTGACGTGGCTGTATCCACTCATCACCTTGATCTTAATCGTCACATTGACTTTCTGTATTGTTATCCCTCCATGCTGTCTTCTGACGACTTGCCTGCTTTCCTTAATTCTTTGATTTTCATTTTGTTTCTTTCTCGCTTGACTTGCTGAAGATGTAACAACTTAGACCATTATACAGTAGTGCCAGGTCATACTTTTATACTGTCTATCTGTCTAGTTGAGTCATTTGAACAGTGCACAGGCTAGCCATATAATACTAGACAAGGAAAGTGAGCCTATTGGTGAAACTGAATCGAAGTGGTTTGGATATGTATTGTACATGCTATGGCGCCACCTACTTTAGTGTTTTATGATAGTCGAAGTGACATGAGATGGCAGAAACCTAGTCGTAGCCACACCAACACGTATCACCAGTCGATGGGGTCTTTGACCGTAGGTGTGATCTATGTAGATATAGACTACCTTATTTTGGTCATTGGGACGATAGAAAATGATAGTTGTGGGGTCTCGGTGATGTTGCTAGAAAATGTTCACATTGGTACACTTCTTATCGTCGAACTTCTGAGCATTTTCACTAGCTGCTTATTCATTCTTTCTCATACGCTTTCGTCCACGTTAGTGTCATTCTTTCTCTCTTTAATTTTTTGTATGCATCCTGCGAGTAGGTGACAAATTAAAGTGATGCATTTCTGTGAAATATCTTACTTGAGAACATGTTTATGTCTTTACCAGATCATTTGAGCCTATGAGTCGAGTACCTAAGATATTGACAATTAAAGGTAGTGTCTTGAAAGAGACTTAAAATGTGTTGGCTCACGAGAAGCGTGTGAAGGATGTTAATTTAGACTTATTGACTTAACATTGGAACCAGCACAAGAGTGATTTTTCCTGATTAAGTGTAGCTCTGCCTAATTGCAATAGGCAGTTTGTTTTCAACCATTCATTTACAAGTTCGTGGAATTACCTATCGTATTTTGAACAACCAAGTGTTATAGATTTTGCTTATACTAGTTTGTAACATATAGTTACTATTCTTGATGCATCTCTTACTTTTGGAAGTCCAAAATTGACGGTTTTTGGCATATTCAGGACTTTGATGGAAGTAATCTCTCGTCCCTCGGGGCCACGTCATCCATTGACTACCCACTTCCAGCCAGTCCAAAACCAAGCGAGTAGTGAGTAGTGTGGGAGGTGCTGAGGCGACATGCGTAACGTACTCCATCACGCCTCAGCGTATTCTTAGAAGTCTTACAAAGGTAACAGTGACCTGACGTGCGAAATGGGCGAATATCTTCAGCTTGGAGAGGCTAAGTTTTATGGGAGTAAATCTGTTCCTAATTGCTCTAGGCACTTGATCTCCAACCTAAAGGTCACACGTTCGAATCCCGCTCCGCTTACCGAGATACTGGCAGCCAGGTGGTATCATTACCTCCCTTACAATGCATGTGGCTCATTGGCTACTGCACGAACGTGTGAAACGTTGAGTGCGTTCCGTTCCGTAATGCCTTTACTCGACCCTTTGAGAACAGGTTAACGTCACAATGCTGCAAAAGATGACCCAGATTGGCTTTCAATATACAATTGGGAAATACATTATGCACACATTCATCAGCACTCACACAACCACCCAGGTGCACAAACTTTTTGACAACCTCCAACGGTTTACAGCCAAGGCGAATTGTCGATACAAGCTACTGTCAACCATGTAGAAGCACTTTGCACTTTGGTGGTGCGAAGCACATACCATAATTACGCATATTGATCGCGAACTGACTGAGTGCAATTTGAGTAGATTGTATGTTGTCGAACAGTAAAACGAGGTCATCCGTATACTTAAGGTCAAAAAGTTCTTCATGTGGTAGCAGGTCTACACCACTGCCACCACGCACGTTCTGTGGGGTTGTCTCACGATCTTCAGCAGTGTATCGACGAGGGCCTAAAAATTGCAGGGAACTCGCTGAGACGCATCGTTTAGTGGCGGGACGTTCTTCGAAGCGGCATGCAGTTCTGCTCACCGTTTTTAAGGCGTCTTGTAAATGCCTCCAATGCTCATCTGTGCTTTCTGGATTTGAATCCAACTAGGTTTGGTACTTAGTTGCAATACCAGGTGCAGCTCGTTTACTTACGTCGGCCAGTTCAAGAAGAAGTTTTCGATAAGTACCAAAAAGCGAGATAAACCTAACTCACTAAAGCGTGTTAAGAGTCCGAACGAGTGCACTAGAAGAAGTGGCAGTTCTGAATACACCCACGCCATTGGTAACTGGTTGCCCGACCGATAGCTGCTATCCCGACCGATAGCTGCTACCTTGACGTGGTGGTCGGGCTTGCATATCACAATGACCCAACGAGCTATGCTGGTGGAACGCTTGTTCCCTCGAGGTCCTACCATACCAGAAAGGTCTGTTGGGTAG
This sequence comes from Heterobilharzia americana, assembly GCA_944470555.2. NCBI lineage: Eukaryota > Metazoa > Platyhelminthes > Trematoda > Strigeidida > Schistosomatidae > Heterobilharzia > Heterobilharzia americana. The sequence goes on from OX104134.1 coordinate 72,258,748, forward strand.
TGGTTAGACGAAAAGCAGTTACCGTCATAGTGTAAATTGCTACACTATGATGGGGGTCTGAGGGCGAAGTCGTACTGCTGCTAGCTGGATGGGGTGTGACAGCAGTAAGGTGTTTCCCTTGGATGACCAGCAGTGCCAAGCTGATGCTGCCTTCTCAGTGGAAGGGGGGGTTAGAAAAGGTCGGCCCCAAAAATAACACACTCCACCACGCCCCACGGTCTGCCGGGCCGGCGGTGTTGGTTCACTTGTCGTTTCCTTTCGCTCATCCGGCCCCAAAAATACAAAAATTCAAAATAATCATACTCAAAAGGCTGGGTGTGACAGGCCTCAAGCAGATGTCCGATGGGCTCTGCGGTCACACAAATCTCTTTCAGGTACCTTAAGAAGAAATAGCCTTCCACGGTGTGGGCAGCCGGGAAGTGTCAACCGCCCTCACAACTCTGTCAGCACCCAAGTTTCTTCTGACTGCTATCCTCCTCCTCCATCATTACCTTCTAATCTTCCTTCACGTCTCTTAATTAATGATGCTGCATCATCTTCAATTTCTCCTACCTCTGCAGCCTTCGACAACGATCTGAGTCCACAGAACAGTGTCCCTGGTCTCCTTAAACCACGCTCCAAATTACATATTGGAGCCTTCAATGTCCGCACCCTCCGTCAAATTGGCCAACAGGCTTCGTTGGCAAAGACTCTAGCAACTCGGGCATGGATGTGTGCTGTGTTTGTGAGACACGCATACAGGACCCAAGTGTGGTTATTCACCTGACCTCTCCTGACCAATCTGGTGAATCTGCAAAATTCACCCTTCGAGTTTCTGGAGATTCGATAGCTAGCTCTCGTGGTCTTGCAGGTGTAGGTATAGCATTAAGCACCAGGGCAGAAAACTCACTACTAGACTGGATCCCAGTTGATAGTCGCCTCTGCGCTATGAGGCTGAACGGCACAGTGAGAACTAAAAGGAATAGTGAGACTCGCCGTTGTCTCTTTGTAATCTCTGCTTACGCACCCACTGACTGTAGTTCGGATGAAGTGAAGGACGAGTTCTACCATAAACTGTCTAACCTCCTCTCGAAAGCCAAACGTTCGGACGTAGTGGTTGTTGCAGGTGACCTCAACGCACAGGTGGGTAGACTGAGTGAGGCAGAAAGGCACTTAGGTGGCACTTTCGGAATCCCAGCTGAACGTACAGATAACGGTGATCGCCTATTACAACTATGCTCAGATAACCGCCTATTTTTAGCCAGCACAAATTTCAGACATAAAGAAAGGCACTGTCTGACCTGGCGTCCACCGAGCTCGACTCAGCGATGGACACAGATAGACCACATTGCTATTAGTCATCGCTGGAGAGGATCGGTGGAAGACTGCCGCTCCTTCTGGAGTACGTGTTTGGACAGCGATCATGCGTTGGTCCGAGCACGTATATGCCTGCGTCTCAATGGACGTAGAAAAAATTTGGCAACAAAACCACTACGAGTTCTGCTGGACAACGAAAACACCAAAGCCGTGTTCAGTGAGAAGTTGGCTAGGCAGTTATCGGAACAAAAGACTGTCACTCATCCAGAAGAAGCTTGGTGCCATCTTCAGTCTACTGTAAAAGCAGCACTGGAGACTGTAGCCGACTCCAAGATAATGGCTAAAAAGAGCCAGTGGATATCAGCAGCTTCTTCCAAACTAATGGATGCACGTGAATGCATCCCTGCAGGCTCTGAGTACAATGAAGAGCGAGCGCAACTTAAAAATAAACTGACGAAAAGTCTGCGCAACGATCGTGAACAGTGGTGGGCAGCAAAGGCTAAAGAGATGGAAAAGGCAGCGGCGATCGGTAACAGTAGACAGTTATTTAGACTTATTAAGGAGACTGGGGGGAAATGGTCAACAACAGTTAGTGAGGTTATAGCGGAGAAGGACGGATCGGCGATTCACTCGCAGGGAAGGCGACTGGGACGATGGGCAGAACACTTTGAGGAACAGTTTAACTGGCCTCCAGCCACCATTGCGCTGCCCGCTATCCAGTCGGACCCTGAATGGGACATAGAGACAGGTCCCCCAACACTAGAAGAAGTTGAGAAAGCGGTAGGTAGCCTGAAACGGGGAAGGGCAGCAGGACCAGACGGACTACCTGCTGAGGTATACAAGAATGGTGGTAGAGTTCTCTTAGTCAGGCTAACGGAAGTGTTAGCCAGTATATGGGAATCAAATACGATCCCCTCCGACTGGTCTAAGTCACTGATCATCCCAGTCTTCAAGAAAGGCGAGAAGTCCTCTTGTGATAACCACAGAGGAATCAGCCTGACAAACATAGTGTCTAAGATCCTAAGTTCTATAATTCTCCGACGCCTGAGTGGAGCTCGGGAACAGCAAGCCCGAGAAAACCAGGCAGGCTTTAGACCTGGCCGTGGATGTATCGACCAAATATTCACACTGCGCCAGGTCCTGGAACATAGGCATGCTTACAGACGCCCGACAATAGCTGTATTTCTCGACCTGAAGGCGGCATTTGACTCCGTTGATCGAGAAGTCTTATGGCAGTGTCTGTCACTGAAAGGCGTGCCTAGTAAGTACATCACCTTATTGAAAGCTCTCTACTCGAACACTTGTGGGCATGTTAGAGCCTATGGTGAGTTGTCCAGGGAGCTATACTCATCAAGTGGTGTCCGTCAAGGATGCCCACTATCCCCATTCTTATTTAATTTTATCATAGATATTCTTATGGAGGTTTCCCTCTCGTCACCTAATTACAAAGACGTTGACCGGATCACAGGTGAATTTTCCTTAGATCTAGAATATGCAGATGACATAGTCCTGTTAGGTGAAGACGCTGACAAGATGCAGAGTCTTCTGAACACTTTGAGTGGGAATTTGAGAATGTTTGGGATGCGATTTTCACCACCCAAATGCAAATTTTTGCTCCAGGACTGGTCTTCAGCGGTACCGCGGTTAACAATAGAGAGTGAAGTGGTTGAGTGTGTTGACCACTTCACTTACCTGGGAAGTAGGATCAACCCGGTGGGTTAGTTGCCGATGAGATTTCTGCACGGATACAAAAGGCTCGATTGGCTTTTGCCAATTTGCGCCACCTATGGCGCCGCCGTGATATTCGTTTGTCTATTAAGGGTCGCGTGTACTGCACAGCAGTCCGCTCTGTTCTACTGTATGGCTGTGAAACATGGCCATTGAAAGTGGAAGACATGAGAAGGTTACAGGTATTTGACCACCGTTGCCTTCGTAGTATAGGACGTATTCCGTGGTGTCACCATGTGAGTAATGCAGAAGTTAGGTGTAGAGTTTTAGGGAGAAGAGGTAAGTCAGTCGACGAGGTTGTGAACCTTCATCGACTGAGATGGTTGGGACACGTACTACGTATGCCTAGTCACCGATTGCCTCGTCACACAATGTTGGCTGAGGTGGGTTCAGGCTGGAAAAAGGCCCGAGGTGGCCAGACTAAAACATGGCACCAATGTATGAAGTCTCTGACTGTTGGTTTAAGCCATGTAGGACGATGCAGACTAGGTGGTTGGGGTCCACGGGACAAGAGGAACCAGTGGTTGGAGACCCTAGGTGATATGGCTCAGAACCGAAGTCAGTGGCGCAGATGTATACACACATTATCCTCATCTTAACAACGCTATACCGAATCTCACTATTTTGTCACTCCTCTTTCCTTTCTTCTCGTACTTTATATTTCTTTTGACTGCATTCACTTATCTTCATCCTTCACCTCACTACCTTTTACTTGATGTGCTGATATGAGGTGTGGCAACTCGGACCGTTACGCAGTAATGCCTGGTCCTATGTTGATAATGATGATGATGATGATGATGCACTATGATCGGTTTTAGTTCACGCTTAAATGGTAGAGGGAGGACGTTAGGCAGCTCAATGGGGATAGGTGTACTGGAAGTTGGTGCTGGCTAGAAACAGGTGGTCTGTGCAAAGTTGTAGATTACGCCCCTCATTCTCTAACCTGCGATCAACTAATCCCCATTGACCACCTAAACGAATCTCTTCCCGACCCACTTGTCCAACCTGTGTACTCATTTCCCCAGCTGGGACTATGATATCTGTCGAACGCATGTGGAAGAGAAAGTCATTCAGTTGATGATAGAACTCTTCTTTAGATGTATCTGTACTGCAGTTGGTCGGGGCATAGACAAAGATGATGAAGAAACATTGTTTGCCTTGCAAGTAACCTCTCACTTTAATAAAGCCGTCCAGCCTAGCAGCACACAGATGATTGTGGGTAGGATTCCAGTCGACTAGTGTGACTTCCTTTCTGACACTTAGTACCACACCAATACTGGTAAGGCGGACTGTTGATGGTGCAAGGTCATTGGATAAGCACACTGATGAACACACTATTTGAGCTAAGGGATACGGAAGTTAATTTAAGAATCTGACTAAGATTTTGTTTGAAATACAGCGTGTGACAATACCGAGGAACAGCAAACCCGAGGAAGGAAGGCAGATTTCAGATCCCGTTGTGATTGCATTGACCACCTACTCACCCTCTACTAGGTTGTGGAACACTGGCACGTATACTGAGGTTCGACATTACTTGTGTTTCAAGACTTGATGGCCGTATTCGAACTCATCGAGCGAGAGTTCTTAATGCAGTGTTCGCTGAAATTTGTACTGGGCAACTACATCACTCCATAGAAAGCTCTGTACTGAAACACCCGTGTGCGTGTTGGAGCCTATGGTGAGTTATGTACGTCAAGTGTTCTCCGTCAATGATGTCCACTGTCTTCATTATTACTAAAGCCTATCATAGACCTACTTATGCGAATGTCGCTGTCGTCATCTGACTTTGCGGAGAATGAGCTTGTCACGGGTGACTCCTTAGTAGATCCGGAATACGGAGATGATATATCCGTGTTATTTGAAGACGCTGATGAGACACAAAGGTCACTGGACACCTTGAGGGGCAATTTGGGAGTGATTGAGATGCGTTTGTTACCGCCGAAATGTAAATTGTTGCTCTAGGACTGGTCTTCACTAGTATTTGTTCTGACAACAGGGAGTGTGTGTTGATCACTACATGTACCTGGGAAGTTGGGTCAGCCCTAGTGGATCAGTGAGCGACGAAATCTCTGCTAGATTACAAAGGGCTCACTTAGCCTTTGTCAACTCATGCCATTCATGAGATATCCAACTGCCCATTCAGGGTCGGATGTGTGGTACTGCAGTTTGTTCTTTGCTACTATATGATTGTGAAGTATAGTCGTTGAAGTTAGGAGACATGAGAAGGCTTCAGGTTTTCGACCACTGTTAGGTTCAATAACTTTCATATACCTCTACAGAAGACTATATATATATATATATATATATATATATATATATATATATGGGTAATTTGTAGTTTTTGTTCACTATCTTTTACTGCTGGTTTCCCACCTTACTAGTTATATCTTGAGCACTTGTTTTGAACATTCCACTAAGCCTTTTTAATCTGAAATGCAGGAGTTTGATCCAAAAGTTATTGACTGATTTAAATTTACCGATTTTCTATTGAGTCCATTCATACCATCGGGTTTTCTTTTATTTCGCATTTCGACCGAACTACCTCCGCTCTGTTGTTATCATTCGTACTGAAATCAGTTCGGTAAATTTGCCATTCTTAAAGTTGTGGAGTAAAGTAACGCAGTATATGTCTGTTTGCAACTTTGCACTTGTAAATGTTTTTTTCCTGACTATTGGAGTGGCTTGTGATTGAAACTTATCATTGAGATATCTTAATCACATACATCATACAAAACTTAAGCCACGAATCGGTAAAGATTACTAGACTCAAGGGATGGCCAAGAAAAGTGTGTCCAGTTCCGTGTTTTTCTTCACATATCTATTGTCTATTTTATCTCTGAAAAAACACTCGCGGATGCCATCTTAACTATGAAAGTGGATGAAGGTAATGTAGGAGTAAAACGTGGGCACTATGGTAGATTAATTCCATTTTATTCTGTTTATTAAAAATGTCACACAGTGAAACAGTATCATTTACTGGTTAACGTTCCTGGGACAATTTAATTGATTGTCCACATTCGTATTAGGCAACTGCACAACTTTGAGACAGAGTTTGTGCGGTCCTAAATTTATAAATGGATTCATGAGGAATCAGAAGAAAAAAATAGGCAGTAGTAGCAGTAATATAGGTGTTAATAATACAATTCTACTACTAATAGTAATAATGGTGACAAGATTGAGGGGGAATTCAATGCCTCTGCTGTTACCATACGACGAAGGCACCTCAGAAGCGTTGGAAAGAATTCTCAATAAGGCTGGGATTAAAGTGTCACTTAAACCAACAAAGCCGCTTAGAAACAAGCTGTGTAGGGTGAAAAAACCCTATTGATTCAGTTAAGGAAAATAATCTGGTTTACCAAATCCCTGGTAATGGTTGCGAGGTCAAATACATAGATCAAAGTAGTCGACCACGGTCGATTGAAATAACCAGAGCACAGAAACTTAGCTAAATTAAGATTAGTAGATCCTAATAAGATAAATTTCGAAAAAAGTTCGGCTATAGCTTTGCACACAATTACATTCAAGCACAAAGTAGGGTGAGATAAAACGACAGCACTAAAGACTAACTTAGTTGGATGGAAGGAGAATCTTTGTTTATCGAATCAATACCAAATACATGCGATAGAAATGATTCTACACCTGTCCCAGATATATGGAAATTTCTACTACCCTTGTCACAAAGAAGGAGAGAATGTTGGAACTATATAAATGGTGTCTCAAAGTTGTGGAGTCACCTGATATGAATATGGACAGTAAATTGTGTTTGAAACGTTATCCATTAAATGGAACTGTTTCACTGTGTGAGGTTTCTAATAAACATAATAAAATGAATGAAGGTAACATTATCAGTCCTCAGTCAATAGTTATGGCTCGGTGTTTGGAACGCGAACCTGTTGAGTTACGTGCATATGCATGCGCACAAAAGTAACATTTTCTGCAAGAGTATTTATCCTTTTATATCTAAGCGCTGTTACAGAATTGTTAAATATGTTCTAATTGTGCGTTTGCTAAGTGAGCACCAGTTTGTTGACGACAATGTTATGCAATATCTTCTTCATTTCCTGCTTACTATTCGATCACTCGGCATTAATGGTCAAGCATTTGATTTGTTGTCGTAAAATCTGTGTGGGTGTATTCCGTCATTTTATTTACAACATTTCTGCTGTTTGTTTTTCATCCATCTACACACAGAGATATCAAAGATACATCACTTGGTTCGTTGTCACAAAGAATTGGTTGTCAACTGGATGGATTATCTGGTTTATTGCGACAGTTACATGAAATTGGTGAATATTTGGAATTAGTTGGGTCCTCTAAGCTGCCAGTTAATCATGGAGTAATATATCACTTGCAAGATATTTTTAATCTACTCCCCGATCTTAAACTAAACGACACAGTTCGTGCAATCCATGTCAACACCAACGATCAAATGCTTGTTATTTATGTTGCTGCGATAATGAGAGCAATACTCGCTTTACACGACCTAATTAGTAACAAACTGACGAATCGTGAGACAGAAAGAAATGAAGAAGGGTCAGGAGGTAATACGGAATCGAAGAAAACCTTACTGGGATCTGGAGATCAAAACAAGCGTACTGCGCAAAAACACGATGGTTCAGATGATGTGAAACTAGTGGACTCTGAACCGAAATCTAATGATTTAGAATCTTCAAAGAAAAAGACTGACAAATAAATTGCAAGACATGACAATTTCGCTTACACAAATTATGTACACATTCATTTCCACGATAAACGAACTGTGAAAAGTGCAGTTAATATGATACCTTGGGAGCTTGTTTAATTGTGTGATTGCGATGAATAGATTCTACTTTCGTCATGTTCTGTTACGTAGCGTCTCTTTTTATATGAATGAAATTCAAACAGTCTAGGTCATCTAGTAGGTTGAGACAGTTATTCTTTGGCTTGTAATAGGGGGTACATAAAGCCAAAAGTACTTCATTTACCCTTTCTAAATGATTCGTTAATACGTGCATATTTATTGTCACAGTGAGGTTCACCTTCCACTTTATTAACACTGTCGTTTTTAGAAAAGTATTTCCTAGACTAGCAGAAACAGTTATTAGTTAGCCCGTATATTTAAGTTACCATACTCTTGGAATCACTTAGAGAATGAAATTTAAATAAGCTGTTCTCTATACTTGAAAATCAGGTGACAGGATGATTTGCCTCTTTTTCTTTGAAATTTCCAGGATGTCTAACTTGGATTTTATACACTGAGTACTGAGAAAATGTGAAGTCAAGTATTTTATAAAATTAGGGATACTACTCTCATTTTTCTGGTAGGATAAGTTTGTTTCAGTGCACTCAGCAACAACCTGCACATGTCTCAGTGCCGTGCTAATATTTCATACTTTGTCAAGTTGTTCACTGATAAAGCTTTTTAGTGTCACTATTAAATACATTGTTATTCCAACCTTACAACAAATGCAATAGAAATAAGTGTTATCCGGCTACCCTTTCTGCAGTTGCCATGATCTTAGTTTCAATAAAAACGTTTCTTCCTGTAAAGGGAACATACTAAATTTTTTGGCTACTATTTGAAATCTTATTCAGGCGAGGAAAACACAGCTTTTCGTAAAATAAAATGAGCCTATTTTTATTTTTCTGTTAACATTCGGACAACGTAGATTGTACAAAGAATGATTGCAGCATGAAAAGAATGCAAAGAATGCTATTACAAGAGATTCAACTAAAGTCAAAACTAATAGGTGCTACCTTAACATGGTGATCGGACTTGTGTATCAGGATGACCCAACGAGCTATACTGGTGGAACACTTGTTCCTCCGAGGTCCTACCATACCAGAAGGGTCTGAGGGATATTGATCAAACAAAAAGTAGTTACCCTACCCGTAGCATGTTCTTAAACGACAAAACGATGCATTACGATGGCTTAAATCAGTCAACAGTGGTTTGTGGTGATTCGAAACCACAGGACATATGTCCGACTACACCTTCCATAATACAGGCCGATTTTCGTGGCAGATGTCCCCTAGGCTCTTCGGTCACTCACTAACCCTTCTTTTCCAGGTACCCAAGAAGACAGCCTTCCATGGTGTGGGGAGCCGCGAAGTGTCAACCGCTCTCACAATTCTGTCAGCACTCAGGTTCCCGCAAACCACTCCACCTCTCTCATCCTTACCTTCTAATCTCCCTTCACGTCTCTCAGTTAACAATCTTAGATCATCTTTAATCCCTCCCAGCTCTGCAGCTCTCGACAACGATCTGGGTCCAAAGAACAGCATTACTGGTCTCCTTAAACCACGCTCCAAATTACACTTTGGACCCTTCAATGTCCTCACCCTCTATCAACTGTAACACAGAAGTCAGATGTAGACTTTTAGACAGGAGAAGTGAGTCAGTTGATGCGGTTGTGAACCTTCATCGACTTAGATGACTGGGACATTTGTTACGTATATTCCATATTGGATTTGTTTATTTGAATCATAACACACAGTGATCTAGCATTATTTACTTAATGACGTTTCGAGCATAAATTATTGCTCATAATCACATCAATTGGTATGATTATGAGCAATAATTTATGCTCGAAACGTCAAGTAAATAATACTGGATCACTGTGTATTCGGTAGTAAGTGTTTTGCCTGCGGAGGACATAAACTTGTTTCAAAATTGCGTCCATCTAATTTTTTTCACCTCTGATAGTTTTTAATAACGAAACTGGAGCATATTTCACCTTATTATTTCATATATTTCGACCAAGGAAACAGTTTCAGAGTTCCAGTCTACAAAATGCCAGTTGTGTGCTTGTCAGTGGAGAGCCATTAATCGATTTGAATACTGCAGCGTTGCATTAGCTATGTTATGTCCTGCCGCGCCATGTAGGCAAAATTAATACCAAGCATCTACAGCACCACCTTGAAACTTGTGTAGTGCATACAAAATTTATGCAGTGTCACTTTTTTGTTCCTTCACAAACTGTAGCCATTATTCTCATTCTGTCACACCACTCAAAGATGAAAATTGTATATAATGAATAAATGTTTAGTAATATTCTCCTACTTTTGGCCAGTAATTGACACAAAGTAGCGAAAGGCTCTGCACAAAAGTCCATCAGTCTTAGTTGAAATGCTTTTTAAGGCTGTGAAGTGGTCCTTATTGGCAGATGCCAAACAATAGTTCGTTGCACTTGTTTAGCACCCACACTTAAGAGACTAAGAATGAACAAGGTGACTGTCAGATAAGTAGGACCATTGGACCATTGATCTCCAACTTAGTGACTGGATGGCTAACGTTCGGCGTGAAACCCGAAGGTCCTGCGTTCGATCCCTGGCAGGGTCGTGGGTAGGCACGGCTGAAGAGTCTAATACTAGGACGGAACAATATTCAGCGCTCCCTGATTTTCAATGGGTCTCCGTGATAAATACAACCTTAGAGATGGTATATTTTTAGAAACGTGCATAAAAACCGAATCCATGACTTGACTTTCCATTGGGATGGTGCACAAGCAATGTGAAGTGACAACGTGCGGGATGGTGTGGCTGCCTAATCGTTAGAACGATGAACATCAACACTAATTTTACTGGATTGAATTCATTTGCTTTACCAGGCTTTCGACAGTAACAAATAATCCAATAATATCCTTCAACTGTGCATTATTGTTTACATACTTCTGCAGCCTACTGGTTCACTGTTGTCTGCCACTTCAGATAAACAGTTCTAAACTAAGCAACGAGAAAAAATCAATTGGACTGAAGATAAATGAAAATTGGTGATTGACGAGCACTTGAAATTTTATTGGTAGTAGTTTACCTACTACAATAAATTTACCAAGTTATACTGTCTGCAGTGCTTCTCCGTCGAGGTGTTACTATGTTAGGAAGGTCCGTTGACAGAGAATGGAATAAAAAGTAGTTAGTTTCACGATGGACTTCTGCTACTGGTCAGGCTGTATTGTAACGGTAGAAAGGTGTGACAGATTGATGTAAGATGTGAGAGTTTTTCATTGTGCGGAGCCTTAGTCAATTTAGGTTTGAGTTGCTTTTGCTTGTCATTGTGATCAAAAACAATTGGAGCGAGCCTTCTCAAACCATTCAGTTTCAATAGAGCTATGGAATCCACTGCCTATTCTTACTTTTGAAAATAGGCTGCACACTTTTTTATCTCTCCCTATACAAAAGAATAAAGATCGTGCCAGGCTTAACCAGAAGGAGAACTGCTACTATATTGAGCTAAATACTTATCTATCTTCTCCTGATCTAATAAATACTTGAAGGCTTAAACTTACAGTCGAGCACACACAAGCTTCATTTCTACCTGTTTCCTGATACTATTAAGGTGCAAACATACCCGTGACCGTACTTATGCATAGCAGGAGTCCAAGCACATAATTTAGAAAAAGTGGCAATCTTCAATCAACCCCCTACACTGACTGAAGAAATCACTGTAGAACCTCGCGCACTTGTGCATAAGCTCAAGTCGTCATGCTTCACAGCAGTTCAAAAATAACAGGTGGATAGAAAAGGAATGATATCAAAGCAGACAAAGTAGTGTGAGAAAAAGCAATCTGAAGATAAAGGTAAGGGCAAGTATTCAAGACTTGGAGAATGCTAGGGAGGAAAGTACATCTGCGCTACTGTGACCGATTTCCAGCCATGTCACCACGAGTCCACAATAACTGATTCCGATCGTCTCGTGGACCCCACCCATGCAGTTCGTATCTCCCTACTCACCTGAGACCAGCAGTTAGGAACTTCATGGAATCGTCCCACGTCTTGGAGTGGCCATCCTGAAAGCCCCCTTCAACCTAATACAATTCCCCCACCGTGGTAAGTCGAGGTAGGCCGCGTGGCTCGACATGCACAACACTTGTCCAAGATATCTCAGTCAACTAAGGTTTGCAACCTCATCGATTGACCTACCTTTCTTCCCTAGTACCCTTCGCCTGACCTCAACATTGATCACACGGTGATCCCACCAAACGCGAGCAAAGCTACGAAGAAATCTGTGATTGAAACTCTGTAATCGTTTCATACCTACTATTTTTCATAGCTCTGTCTCACAGCCGTATAATATGAGAGAACAGAATGCAGTGGAGTATACTCATCCTTCGATAGACAGTTGAATATTTCATCAGATGATGCAAGTTGGTAAATGCCCAGCGGGCCTTCTGTATCTGAACTGAGATTTCGTCGGCAACCAGGGGATAGATCGTTCCCTGTGATGAAGTCAGGCATACTTAAGGTTATGCCCACTAGTATGTTTATAACAAAGTTCAATAGGAACGGTTAGAGTGGGCATCCCTGGTGGACACTACTAGTTGTCTTCAGCTCACCAGACAACTCTCCATATGTCCCTACACGGCTACTTGAGTTCGAGTAGAGTGTTTTTATTAGCATCATAGGTTACGCAGTCATGTCGTCATGAGCCGGAAGATGATTACGTATGACTACTGACTGAAAAATGTCCAAGTTTAGAATTTATTGATGTAGAAGATGCACAGTGACTTGAGCGACTTACTTGCTAACAGAGCAGTGTGGGCGGTTGACACTTCCCAGCTCTCCACACTCTGTATGTTTATTTCTTCTTAAGGTACCAGAAGAGGAAGTACTCCTGAGTGACCACAGAACTCAAGGGCCTTCTGCTGTTTGCCGGTTTGTTAGATTCGAATCTGATTATTAACCGATGTCACCGCCACCGGTGCGTCACGCGATAGGGTGGAGTGTACTAATGTTAGGGTCGATCTTTGTGAACCCGCTCCTCATTTTACGGCATGATGAGTTTGGCAGTACTGGTACTACTGTCACACACGCATCTGCCCAGCCTACAAGACGACTTCGCCCTCGGCCTCACATAATAACAGCTTAGTAACTCACGCTATAGCGGAAACCACTTTTCGTCTTACCAGTATTCAACAGACCTTTCTGTTATGGCAGCTCGTTGGGTCATTGTGAGATTCAAGTCTGACTCCCACGTCTGGATTGATGTATAATTTTGTTTAAGTACTTGAAAAAAGTAAACATTGATGGTACTAAATTCTTAATCCACATTAGGGAATAGAACAAAGAATTCAACCGAGAAAACTTCTCTTTGTGATAATTTCTTTTTCAGCTTTGCAAGCGTGTTTACTTATAAGTTGAGTTAGACAATGAAAAATCTGCGTATTTTATTTTTAACATTATGAGAATTGTGAAGTGTATTGTCATGAATGAGGATAATATTTCATGAATCACCAAGTCAGTCGGATAATGTAGGAGACTAGAAGTCAGAGATACATGATAGGAGGTGAATGAATTAATGAACATAGTATGATTTCATTTAAAAGTAGTTGAGTGAAGATTATGGGAAACGACAAATGCCAGTCGGACAAAATGTGATATGATAAGGATCTAAAAAGAGTTGAAAATGTTGTGACAAAATAAAATGCATTAAACTAGCATAAAATAAAGATAAGGAAGAGCAAATTGTATGAAAAATGTGGTCAATCAACCAATCAATATCAACGTAGGACCAGGCATTATTGCGTAACGGTCCCAGTTGCCACACCTCATATCAGTACATCAAGTAAAAAGGCAGTGAAGTGCAAGATGAAGATAATAAAACTCAGTCAAAAGAAATATGAAGCACGAAAAGAGAGAAATGAGGAATGACAAAACGCTGAGATTCGGCATAATGTTAAGATGAGTATGATGTTCGTATACATCTACGCCACTGACACCGGTTCTCAGCCATATCACCTAGAGTCTCCAACCACTGGTTCCTCTTGTCCCACCTACCCCAACCACCTAGTCTGAATCACCCCACATGGCTCAAACCAACAGTCAAAGACTTCATACATTGGTGCCATGTTTTAGTCTGGCCACCTAGAGCCTTTTTCCAGCTTCAGCGTACTTCGGTCAACATTGTGTGTCGAGGCAATCGGTGACTAGGCATACGTAACACGTGTCCTAACCATCTCAGTCGATGAAGGTTCATAACCTCGTCAACTGACTTACCTCTTCTCCCCAAAACTCTACACCTAACTTCTGCATTACTCATGTGGTGACACCACGAAATACAGCCTATACTACGAAGGCAACGTTGGTCAAACACCTGAAGCCTTCTCACATCTTCCACTTTCAATGGCCATGCTTCACAGCCATACAGAAGAACAGACCGAACTGCTGTGCAGTACACGCGACCCCTAGTAGACAATGGGATATCACGGTGGCGCCACAGGTGGTGTAAGTTGGCAAAAGCCAATCGAGCCTTTTGTATCGGTGCAGAAATTTCATCGGCCACTGAGCCAGCCACCAGGGCTGATCCTACTTCCCAGGTAAGTGAAGTGGTCGACACACTCAACCACTTCACTCTTTATTGTTAGCCGCGGTGGGGCACCGTTGAAGACCAATCCTGGAGCAACAATTTGCATTTGGGTGGTGAGAACCGCATTCCAAACATTCTCCAATTCCCACTCAAAGTGTTCAGAAGACTCTGCGTCTCATCAGTCAGCGTCTTCACCTAATAAGACTATGTCATCTGCATATTCTAGGTCTAACGAAAATTCTCCACCGATTAGGTCAACGTCTGTGTAACCTGGTGACGAGAGGGAGACCTCCATGAGAATATCTATGATAAAATTGAATAAGAATGGAGACAGTGGGCATCCTTGATGGACATCACTCGATGAGCATGGCTCCCTGGACAACTCACCATAGGCTCTAACATGCCCACAAGTGTTCGAGTAGAGAGCCTTGAATATGGTGATGTACTTACTCGGCACACCTTTCAGTGAGACATTGCCGTAAGACTTCTCTTAGCTTAGCCATACTGGGAGATACTCTCAAATGCTAAAGGAAATACTTCTCAATGAAAGTTTTATTTACCTTGTTCCACGTGAGCAGGTATAAATGTAGATGTATATGGAACTGGACAATCTAGGTTGTATTTCTTTAGCATTAAGGTGGACTGAACAACGACTGGAATAAGTCATTCTTAGAGATACAACATAGAATATTTTTCTTATCGACCTTGTTAGACGACTCTCAAAAATTTCCCTTGCATTAACACCTCTAGGTTCTAAATGAACGCAAGTTTTTCTGGACACGGTAGTTGTCTCAATATTATTTCTCTTGTCTGTTTACTGTTACACTATGAGACGTGGTGGATACCAAAACGTCTCGTCCCAATACTTTCTGCTCATCCTCTCCACTATATTAGTACATATCTTCTGGATGTGTGATGAGCGAGAACTAAGCAACTTCATTTTCCTTTCTATAGAAACACAGCTATGGAAATGTTACTAATTCATTCCACTTCGATTTTCAGTAGATTAATCTACTTGAAGATCCATCAGGTCTCCTTGTGATTAGCAGGCTTAGTAGTGGAATTTTTATAAACCCCTTTCTCAAGAATAGATTCAATTAGTGGGGGAAAATCATTAAGTGTTTTCACTATGCTTCGCAAATCACATGTGTGATCACATGTGATAAACATATCGTCCATAAATCTCTTGTAGAAGTCTAGCCTCCCAAATATTTACACTAAACTATTATTTTCCAGGCTCTCAAAAGGGGAATTAACTGGTAATAAACCTAATGAGGATCGTATTGCGACACCACCTCTGTCGATCGATCTTACTGCTGAAAGTCAGCCGGACATTTAGCGTGCACCTAAGCATTTATTATATTATTATTATTTGTCCTAGTTCCTAGTGGGACATAGGGCTTCAGTAGCACGTCGCCATTTCAGTCTCTTCTCTTCAGTCTTTTCAACCTAGCTCCACGACTACCCAGAAGCCTTCATTTCTTCCGCACACGATCTCCTCCATGTCACCCTCAGCTGGGACGCCCAACTTGTCGTTTCCCATGCGGGTTCCACTCGAGGACCTGACCTGATGTCCCGGAATGGTCTTCTCAGTGTATGTCCAGTCCAATCCATCTTCACTTTCTTCTGGATATTTGTTGGGCGATGTGTTCTTGGTTGGTTCGTCGCCAGACAGAGTTCCTTGTTGCTTATCCTTATCATTCTGGCCATCTGATTTTTGAGTATCGAGCGTAGACGGCAGCTGTTGATGAATGTCTTCAGTTTGTTGGAAATGCTTTTCGTAACGTGCCAACTCTCTCAACCATCACATAGAAGCACTGACTTGACGTTGGTGTTGAAAATATGGATCTTGTTCTTTATGCTGAGTACAGTGCAGTAGATCTCTACACTGATTTCAGATTGGTGAGGGCGTGTCTTGGTATCTTTCCGATCCTGGTTTTGACATCCTCGTCTGTGCCACCGCCTGTAGTTGAGACGATGCTGCCCTGCCCAGGTAGGTGAAAGATACAACTACCTTTAAATTTCCCCCGTTGATGGTGATTGGTGCTTGTTGCTTTTGTTGTTGTTGGTGGCGGTGGTTAGGTATCTTCATCACCTCTGTCTATTCCACGTTCACTTGGGGTCCCATCTCCGTTTCCCTGCCTCTTCTACCAACTTGTTGGTTTCCACCCGTGGATCTTCGAGTTTATGCAACCAGACATTAGACATAAATCATCACCGGTGAAATCCAAATCTTCTAGGGTCTTTTCATCGGTCCAGCTAGCGTATGTCCATCTTCTCGCTCCTCACAGTCCAGTCCAGTCCAGTCCAGTCCAGTCCAGCACAATCAGGAAGATCATCTGTGATGGTAGGCGGCAACCTTGTCTTATTCCTGTCTTCACTTCAAAGGCACCGCTGAGCATTCCGCTGTGAATCAGTTGGTATGTATCATCACATAGCGTATAGCTGTTTGATGGGTAGGTTGATAAAGGTTAGTGGCACTAAACCGTAGTGTTGAAGCAACTGCCAAATTACTTCTCGGGAAACCAAATAATTTTGCATCACAAATTTGTAAGTGAATAAGTTGGAATGATAGCTAAGATTTTACAACTCCATTGCTTATGATGTTCCGTAACTAGTCCTTTAGTTTCAGTGCAATATTATCACTGCAAAGTAGTTCTTTTACACCTTCATCTTGTTACTGTTTCACTCTTTGGGAGTTACTATTAGCTTTGGTACAAATTCCTATCGCATGAATCCTGTTGTAAATGAGTGCATTTCAACAACGACCATAATTTACAGATGTATTGAGATTCCTCCACCTCCTTTCAAAGGGATATCTTGAAGGAATACAAAAAGTACATTAATGTTTTTTTTGGTTCTACTTTTCATTGATGGAAACTTCCTTAAGATTTACGTAGTGTAGGGTTTGCTATTTATAAAGTATATAGAATTTTGGGGTTAATTGCTTATACTGCATTTCTGATAGTCTTTTCGAAAATATGTGTAATCCAGACTTGAAAAAGTTGATGGTATTTTTGTGGGTTGGTATTGTTTTAACTTCGCTGTCCTCCTGATCAAAACTGTAGCAGACCACCAAATAGTCAGGACAAGGAATTAACTACTTATAAGTAACCAATCAAAGATTCGCAAAAAATGTTGGAAACCACCTAAGAAGTTAATTTCTTGATGTCTACAAGCCGTTCATTTTGTCTACTGATTATAATTTTCGTATTACGTTACTAGTGTTCAGTTTGTTTAGTCCTTTTGATGAAATGCTAAATCATATTAGTTGGTGAGTTCCTACAAAAACTTAGTTTACCAAACAAAAAGATAGTCTTATCTCAACAAATTTTGTGACAAACATGTTATATTCACCAGAATTGAAGTACGGTAAATAGCAGTAAATAAAAGTTTATATTACATCTGTGTCGGGCCAAATATTGTAAATACACTTTCCGGAAAGTGATAACTGTCCAGTGCAAAGGGCAAGTAGTTCAAATGGTGTTAAGAGTCAATCTTCGGGATCCCCCAAAGCCCAAGTACTATGCTTGCTGGCACCCAGTAGCGAGGCATATCTATAACCATGATGAAACTGGTGTTCCTTTGGTAACTTGAGACTGCATCACTGTCCTGATGTTATAGACTTTACCACTAAGCTGTTCGAAATATGTCTCATCCGTCACCACTGGTAAGCTATTCGAGTAGATTTCGATTAATGGTAATAGTCAATTAACAAACCGCTGTCTACTGCACTAGAAGAACTTAAGTGCTTCAGTGTTATATTACTGAGCTAGTAGTGGTTGTTTTACATCACAGTTCACAATACCCCAAAATATCTTCAATTGAAGAAAATATTCTCCCATAGGGAACCATGAGCGTAGTAGCAAGTGTCTGATCATGAGTTTATTCTTAACTTTTCGTTGGCCCAATATTTGTAGGAGATTTTGGTGAACTGCAAAGTTTGACGCTTTGTCGTTCGTAGAAATTCACATAGGAAATGTCATAGTGTAATCATGATTTTCGATTGGTATTTTATTGTTTGAAAATATAAAAAAGATGCACAACATCTTTGTTAATAAGAAGTGGTCAATTTGTTGATTAAAAATAAGTTTCTGGCAGATTTCTTGCATATGTGCATTCCCGACCGATAGCTTCTACCTTGACGTTGTTGTCGAGCCTAAATATAATGATCCCCCAAATAGTTGTGCTGCTGGAGTACGTTTCCTCTTGAGATCCTGCGGTGTAAGAAAGGTCTGTTGGATAACGGTAATACAAAAGCGGTGGCCATTATAGTGAATTACTAAGCTGTCATAGAGGTCCAGTGGCAAATTTCTACTTCTGAATGTATAGGATGTGACAGCAGTAAAGCGCTTCCAGCGGATGATCAGTAGTACTATACTGATGCTTCCTTTCTCGGGAGAAGAGGAAGCAGTGAAATGGTTGACTTGAGAGTAGCACACTCTTGCGTCGGTGGTATAGGTTTATGACCGGATTCGAAACAAACAAACCTAAGTTTGACATTCTACAAGGAGGGCATGCGCAACCTGCCTCAAGTATATGTCCCCTGGGATTTGCGGTCCCTCACACTATTACTTACTTCCTTTTCAGGTACCTCGAAAAGAAGTGACCTCCCACAGACTGGCAAACCCAGATGTGCTGACCACCTGCACGCTTTCAGCAGCACAGAAAAGTGAGTTGACTGTAAACTACCCTCCTTACCTCAGTCTACTCAGTCGCCTTAACATCCTGATAGCAAAAGCTAATGACCTGCGCTTATCACCAGATCGGTGATACGGAGCGTTCAAGTAGGAAAGTTGGAAAACACTGATTCCAAACCAGTGATGCACATGACACCTAGGTTCCAGAAGCATCGACGGGATTTGAACCTATTTCGGCGACCCACAACCATAGGAATGCGGCTCTTGATGTTGCTCCACTGCCTTGTGCATTAGACTAAGTCGAAGGCTCGGAAGTCATCCCCTAAGACAATCACTTACTTCGGTTTGCGATCCCGGGCAGTATCCCACTCCCCACACAAAATATGAATTTACAGTATAAAATGAAGATTTCGAAGCAATTAACCAACTTACCTGCAAATACTCAAGCCGTCTACACTACAAACTCTATAATCCATTGTTCAATTTATTGTGACTGTATTGCTTTTGTTGTTTTTACATAAGGACTATATTTTTTATTATTGCCATCTCCACTTTCATCTTTATCTTCACTTCACTCATCTGCTCTCTATTGCTTAGACTTCTGGTGTGTCTGTACCGTTTTGAGTCGCTGAATAGTTGCCTCCATAAAGCTATCCTCCAGTGCGACATCTGACTCAGCTATCCTGAAACTACGCGTATCGTGTAAGCTCGTCACCTTCAACATTCGCAGTTTGATGAAGATCAGACAACTGGCAGGTTTGACTATGACTCTGGAAAGCCTCTCTATTGATGTATGCTACATCTCAGCGACCCGCAAACAAGATCTCAGTGAAACGATTCGAACTATTCCGTCATCTGTCAGCTCGAGAAGTATGTTGCATGTGCGCTTATCCCGGGACTCTGTGACATCGGTAACAGGCCTATGCCTATGCTCTGACGGGTTGCAGCCCGAATGCAAACAAGGATGAGTTCTACCATCAACTGAGTGACCTTGTCAACCAAGTGCACTCGACAGATGTCGTAATGCTAGTTGGGAACGTGAATGCACAGGTGGGTCATCTAGGCTCAAAGAAGAGTCGTCTAGGTGGCCAGTGGGGATTAGCTGGTCACAGGTCAGATAATGAGGATCGTCTTCTGCGGCTCTGTGCAGATCACAATCTATTTCTAGACATCACCAACTTCTGGTACAGCCATCACCATTGTGCTACTTGGGGTCCCTCCTCTGACACTTAAGCCTGGACTCAAATAAATCATATTGCAATCACAGACCACTGATGTGGGTGCATACAAGACTACTCCTCCATAGGGAGTCCTTGTCTGGACTCTGATCATCATTTAGTGTATTCTAAGCTCATCTAGAGCCTTGGTGGTCATCAAAATCATCGTCCTAAATTGGTGAATACAAGCAAATTAGTTGCACCTAACACTGCAACTAAGTTCCAATCCGAGCTAGATTTAAGGCTGGCTACCGATCCTTAAGAGAGTGTAGACAAGCATCGATTTCACTTGCAAAATGCCAAAAAATGGCGATTAAAGCCGCCTGGGGTATGGCTAATAAACACTGGGTCTTTGTGAGCTCACTGCAACCTCTTTTTGCTTGTCGAAGCATCCTTGAGGATAGGGAGTACAGTGGTTCGCATAAGTCTCTTGCACGAAAAAATTTACAACACTTGCACAAGGACCGACCGTTAGGCTTAGTGGTCAGAACGCTCAAGTGAGGTGGAAGCAGCAGCTGCATCGACCAGTAGTCGGAAGCCGTTCCAGCTCATCCAAGCCATTGGCAGCAAGAAACTAGGTATCAGTGAGGTGCATAGTACGCTGATGAACAATCTCCAAAGACATCTGAAACGATTGGCAGAGCAATTCGAAGAGCAGTTTAGCTGGCCCACTGCTCCAGCATCCTTACTTTCAGTGTTTTGAACTCCGGGGCGTTTTTAAGAACGGAGGAATGACTAGTCAGGGAACTGACAAGATTGTTTGAGAAGTTGTGGTAGACTGAGCTTTCCATCACTCTGAAATGAAGCCACCGATGTGCTCATCTTCAAAAGGGTCTACGTAATCTATGTGACAATCATTGGAGTATCGGTCTGTTACCAGTCGTGTCGAAAATATTGACTGCTATCGTAATTCGCAGACTTTGCAAAAGGCGAGAGAAAATGACTGGTGAGTAACAGGTCAGGTTTCGTCCAGGTCGTGGGTGCATTGACCATATAGTTACCGTCCACCAGATTCTTGAACATCACCACACTTATGGGAGGCCAACAATCGTTGTGTTTCCTGATGTTAGAGCTACCTTTGATTCTCAGGACAGAGTTGTAATCTAGAATTGTCTGTTGGAGACTGTCGTGCCTGAGAATTTTCGTCACATCCTCTGAGCCATATATATTAACACCACCAGTAGTGTGAGGGCAGGCAAGCCAGCAGTGGCGTTAGGAAGGTTTGCTAGATTTCTCCATTCCTCTCTAAATTTGTCATCGATGGTATTCTTGAGACAGCTCCGAAAGAGGTGTGTAGTGGGTTTATAGATCTCTTATCCGGAGAACCTCTATCCGACGTTCAATACGCATACGATATCGTCTTACTGTGCGATAAGACAAGGGCTACTCAAATAACACTTAACCAGTTGGCGATTCGTGTCATCATCATCATCATCATTATCAACATAGGATTCGTGTCCGTAAGTATGGTATGTGCTTCGGATTATTGAAGTGCCAAGAACTTTTGCAAGATTGGCAGGAATTTGTGTCTGCGCTCACCCTCGGTGGGGTGCTGTTGGAAGTAGTCGAAACGTTCGTGTATCTGGGTAGTTGTGTGAGTGGTAGTAGAGGTGTGAGTGATGAAATTTCTACCTGCATATCGACGACCAGAGTGGGATATGCCAGTTTGGGCAACAGTTGGCGCCTTCCGGACGTTAGTCTGACCATGAAATGTGAGGTTTACAACACCTCTGCGAGAGCAGCTCTGCTGTACGCCTGTTAAACCTGGCTCCTCCAAGCTGAGGATGTGCGACGACTCTGTTTCCCACCGTCGTTGTCTCCGTAGAGTTGTTAGTATCCAGTGGCAACACCATGAACGTAATTGTGAGGTATGACAGCGTGTTTTTGGGCATGATGTAGATCTTTATTGAATAAGCGAACTCCTCTTGAGACACCGGTTCGGTGGCTTGAACATGTGTTACACATGTCGTCCTAACGCGTTCCATACCGTTCATTGTTTGCCAGCCCTAGGTTTGAATAGAAGAAGGGGCGGCTTGGTTGGTGTATGACGTGGTGCCGTGGAATGAAGGATAGTTTTTATCAGGTTAGCGTTTGTTGGTGCATCATAACTCTCCGGGTGGTGATCGAGAGATCACGCAACTCAGTGGCTTGAGATTTTATCAGATATGGCTCAGAATCGAAACTATTGGTGGCCATTCTCTTCCTTACTGTTGTCGTCTACTGCTGAGAAGTATTAGATGTTTTGTTTTGAATGTATCTTATTGGAACGCCTTTCTAATCACTCGATTCTTACTGTGTTTTTCTTTCTTATTTATCCACTTCCTTTCACTTTATGTTTTCATAATGTCATATTATTTTGTGTGGTGCATTTTTGGTCACCTCGGTGTATCATGTTTGTGTTCTAATAATAACAATAAATGATAGCAATATCAAACCTCTTACGACATCCTATACCTCTCATCCTGAGACCATTGTTAGCAATCTGAGATAGAAAAGCATAATTCCTAGTCTTCTAAAACGATTTCAGTTTCCCAATCGAGTTTTCAAAGTTGGAACGTAATGCCAAATCCGACCACTCTAGAATCTCTAGCTTTAGATATATGCTTTGTTAGAAAACACGTATATATGACCAAGTTCGGTTATTCACTTGATCTCATCTGAATGATGTGCTGAACCTACGAAATTCGCTTTAAAAGGCTCAAAAAGTCATTGGTTAGCTCTTGTGGACTCGCTGATGTAGGCGTAACATAAAGTGTTAGAGTAGAAGGCGCATTTCTCGACTGGATACTGGTCAACTGCCATGGGTGTGTTGTTCTTGTGAATGGATCTGCAGGGGCTCACAAGGATCCTTGAACTTACTGATGCTTATTCGTAATATCCACCAATAACTCTAATGACCGCGGTTCGGCAGATACAATGGATGAACTCAATCAAAAGCTCTCAGTTTTGTTACATAAAGGGAAACTCTCCGAAACGGTCAAAGCAGCAGGCGACGTAAAAGCTCAAGTACGGAAGCTAAGTCAACCGGAAAGGCAATTGAAGTATCTACCGTGCTGTATGTTAACGAACAGACAAGAGTGATCACCTCTTACAATTTCACTCTGGTAACCTCTTATCTATGACCGGAAGTGTCTTGTTGCATGAGGGCAGACACTGTCCCAAATGATGACCGTCAGCATCAAACTAACCATGAACAGAGATAGGTGGAATTCCTATTAGCTATCTTTGCAGGAGTTTGGGCTTGGATACCACAATGACCTGAAGAGGTATGCTGGTGAAACGTTTGTCCCCTCAAGGCCTTACAGTGCCAGAAAGGTTTGCTGGATAGCTGTTGGACGGAAAGCAGTTCCTATTGTAGTATAAACTGCTACACTACGATGGAGGTCTGAGGGTGAAGTCGTACTGTTGCTAGCTAGATAGGATGTGACAGGAGTAAGATATTTCCCTTGGATGACCAGCAGCACCACGCTTATGCTGCCTTCTCAAACGAGTGGGAGGCCAAAAAAAGGTCGATAACCAAAATAAAATAAACTACCATACCTTGGGGTCTCCCGGTACATGTGCTATGGGTTTTCCTCTATCCAGCTTGAGAGCAATCAAACCTCGAAACAAAAACCTACAAAAGGCTGTGTATGGCAGGCTTCAAGCAGATGTCCTGTGGGCTCTGCGGTCACACAAATATTTTTTCTTTACATATATCTTAAGAAGAAATAGATTCCCATGGTATGAAGATTCTGGAAGTGTCAACCGCCCATACGCATCCGGTAGTACACAGGACCCAATGAAATACAACCTATCCTCCTCAATTCTGTCTCCTCTTTTGTCTTCGCCTTTTGATACTAATATTAAGCCTGTTACACCTTACCCAACTTCTCACACTTCATCCACCATCACAGACACCGAAACCTCATTTCTAAACTCCTAAGACCCCATCACCGATTTCACGTAGGAGCTTTCAATGTCCGAACTCTATGCCAAATCGGACAGCAAGCACCGGCAGCTGGAACTCTGGAACCTCTAGCCATGGATAT
This sequence comes from Heterobilharzia americana, assembly GCA_944470555.2. Taxonomy (NCBI): domain Eukaryota; kingdom Metazoa; phylum Platyhelminthes; class Trematoda; order Strigeidida; family Schistosomatidae; genus Heterobilharzia; species Heterobilharzia americana. The sequence goes on from OX104134.1 coordinate 72,282,944, forward strand.
GTTCTATGTCTCTGAGACAGGTATAGAGGACCCGAGTGTGGCTATTAAATTGGTATCACCTAGCCATAATAGTGAATCTTCAAAATTCACCTTAAGAGTATCCTGAGACCCGATGGCTAGCTGTTGTGGACTTGATGGTGTAGGTATAGCACTGAGTTGTCAAGCAGAAAGTGAGTTTCTCGACTGGATTTCAGTCAAAAGCTGTCTATGTGCTGTTTGACTGAATGGATACGTAAGGACTAGGAAGGATCAGGAAACTAGGCGATGTCTATTGGTAATCTCCACCTACACGTCAACCAACTGTAGCTTGGATGATGCAAAGGATGAATTCTATGAGAAGCTGACAGTTTTGCTACGGAAAGCAAAACGTTGAGATGTAATCATAATGGCAGGTGACTTTAACGCTCAAGTAGAGAAGTTAAGGCAATCAGAGATGCAACTGAGAGGTATTTACTGAATACCATACCAATGAACCGACAACGGTGATCGTTTGCTGCAGTTTCGCTCCAACAATCACCTGTTTCTGGCCAGCAGTAACTTTAGGCATAAAAAGAGACACTGTCTCATATAGTGTCCACTTACTTCAAATCAACGATGGACACAGATAGATCTTGTTGCTATGTGCCATCATTGGAGATGACCGGTGGTGGATTGCTGCTCTCTCTGGAGTACTAGTATGGACTCTGGTTGCGCGTTACTGGGGGCTGAAGAATGTCTGTACCTTACTGTTGCCAGGAAACAAGGAGAAATGAGGCCTGCCCATGGTCGATTGCAACATGAGAAGGTAGAAATAGTTAAGCATTTATCTGAACGTGACAGGAATGCTCATGTTGATGAAGCCTGGCATGAGATTAAGTCTGCTGTAGAAACAGCTGTGAAGGCAGTTTGTAACCTACACCTGAAGGTTAGTAGAAAACGTCATTTGATTTCCGTGACATCATCTAAAATGATTGATGCGGGAAGATAGATTTCAGCTGGCTCTGACCATGATAAAGAGCGAAAGGAACTAACACTAAAGTGGGACGATTCCATGAAGTTCCTAACTGCTGGTCTCAGGTGAGTAGGGAGATACGAACTGCATGGGTGGGGTCCACGAGACGATCGGAATCAGTTATTGTGGACTCGTGGTGACATGGCTGGAAATCGGTCACAGTAGCGCAGATGTACTTTCCTCCCTAGCATTCTCCAAGTCTTGAATACTTGCCCTTACCTTTATCTTCAGATTGCTTTTTCTCACACTACTTTGTCTGCTTTGATATCATTCCTTTTCTATCCACCTGTTATTTTTGAACTGCTGTGAAGCATGACGACTTGAGCTTATGCACAAGTGCGCGAGGTTCTACAGTGATTTCTTCAGTCAGTGTAGGGGGTTGATTGAAGATTGCCACTTTTTCTAAATTATGTGCTTGGACTCCTGCTATGCATAAGTACGGTCACGGGTATGTTTGCACCTTAATAGTATCAGGAAACAGGTAGAAATGAAGCTTGTGTGTGCTCGACTGTAAGTTTAAGCCTTCAAGTATTTATTAGATCAGGAGAAGATAGATAAGTATTTAGCTCAATATAGTAGCAGTTCTCCTTCTGGTTAAGCCTGGCACGATCTTTATTCTTTTGTATAGGGAGAGATAAAAAAGTGTGCAGCCTATTTCAAAAGTAAGAATAGGCAGTGGATTTCCATAGCTCTATTGAAACTGAATGGTTTGAGAAGGCTCGCTCCAATTGTTTTTGATCACAATGACAAGCAAAAGCAACTCAAACCTAAATTGACTAAGGCTCCGCACAATGAAAAACTCTTAGACAACCGAAAATTGGGCAGACAGCCACTGCATCCCAAGCATGTGTTTTAATGAGAGGTATGTTTATTCGAGCACGCGTGAGTCTCTATCTAAATGGATGGAGAAAAACTAGCAACAAAACGTTCCGAGTGCATCTCTGCAGTGATAATACAAAGGACACTTTCAGCAATAAACTGGTTAGATAGCTATCGAAACGCAATAGCAACACCCATACAGAAGAAGCCTAGTGCCATCTCCAGTCCACTGTAAAAACTGTTGAAGACCGTAGCTGACTTTAACAGAGTGGATAAACAAGATCAGCGACACTCAGCAGTTTCTTCTCAACTAGTCGATGCATATGAACCGATTGTTGTAGGCCCCGAGCACAATGAAGGGCAGAGGTAAGTCAAGCGTAGATTGAAAGGAAGTCTATGTAATAACCACGATCAGTGGTGAGCAGTGAAGGCTAAAGAGGTAGAAAAGCTAGTAGTATACAATTATTTGGACTTATCAAGGAAACCGATGCAAAAATGACAATAGTTAGTGAGACTATAGCGGAGAAGCATGGGCATGCGATTTGCCGACGGGCGAAACACTTCGAAGAACAGTCCACTGATCTTCAGCTACTCTTCACTTGCCTGGCATCTAATCAGATCCTGAACGGAACATTGAAATATGGCCCCAAACTCTTACCAAATTTGAGAGGACTAAGTAACCTGAAAAGAGGAAGGGCGGCAGTGCCACATGGACTAGCACTGGAGATAATTAAGGACGGTGGCATGGGATTATTGATCGAATTAACGGAATTGTTAACTACTGCATGGGAGCCAGATATGATTCCGTCTCATTGATTGTCTCAGACATCAAGAAGAACGAGAAATCTCCTTGTGATATTCACAGGTAAATCAGTCTGACGAACAGAGCGTCTGAGATCCCAAGTTTCATGATCATTAGACATCTAGTGGGGCTCAAGACCAGCGAACCAGAGAAGAGCATGCAGATTCCAGATATCGTTGTGATTGCATTGACCACCTACTCACCCTCTACTAGGTTGTGGAACACTGGCACGTATACTGAGGTTCGACATTACTTGTGTTTCAAGACTTGATGGCCGTATTCGAACTCATCGAGCGAGAGTTCTTAATGCAGTGTTCGCTGAAATTTGTACTGGGCAACTACATCACTCCATAGAAAGCTCTGTACTGAAACACCCGTGTGCGTGTTGGAGCCTATGGTGAGTTATGTACGTCAAGTGTTCTCCGTCAATGATGTCCACTGTCTTCATTATTACTAAAGCCTATCATAGACCTGCTTATGCGAATGTCGCTGTCGTCATCTGACTTTGCGGAGAATGAGCTTGTCACGGGTGACTCCTTAGTAGATCCGGAATACGGAGATGATATATCCGTGTTATTTGAAGACGCTGATGAGACACAAAGGTCACTGGACACCTTGAGGGGCAATTTGGGAGTGATTGAGATGCGTTTGTTACCGCCGAAATGTAAATTGTTGCTCTAGGACTGGTCTTCACTAGTATTTGTTCTGACAACAGGGAGTGTGTGTTGATCACTACATGTACCTGGGAAGTTGGGTCAGCCCTAGTGGATCAGTGAGCGACGAAATCTCTGCTAGATTACAAAGGGCTCACTTAGCCTTTGTCAACTCACTTCATGTTCTGTGGAAGCTTGTTTATGATTTTGTTTTTAAAATATTTTGTGTTTTCTCTATGTTGATTTGTAGTTTTTTCTTACCCTTAGACTTTTTCCTGGTTTTCTTCTTAATTAGCGTCCGTGTTTGTTGGAGGACGATTTTCGTAGTTGGTTGTCTTTATCTCGTTTTGCTGCAGGGTTTCTCTATGTAGTGTCCAATTTCTTCACCTGATTTATTCCGCCTACATATGCGTTGAACTGGCGTGAAATGTCCATTATGTCTGATCGTACGAATTTCATTTGGTTATAACTTCTTTGTTTCTTCTGTGCTGTTTTTTTCTTACTGTCCAGCTCTTTTTATTATTGTGACTTCAAAATAATTGGCAGCATATTATGATGCAACCAGCTTACTTTTTATATTTATTGAAATTCGGTATTCAGATTCGTGTTATTCGTTTTAAGTTGGAATAATACTGAGAAAACGTTAAATAAATAAAAATTTATGATTTAGTTTTTCGTGTTTTTCAACCCGTTATGTAATATTAGAAATCTATATCAAAATGTCAGACTTATTTTCAGAAAATGTTACTAATTTAATTGAAACATATGACATAAATGAGGAAACTTAGTGTTTCATTACATAGTTAAGCAGCTGTTTGTAGTTTCTGAGGGTTTAATTGGCTATGGTATTCATATTTATTTTAGGAAATTAGCAGTAATATATTTTGATTTTTGTCATTCAACATTATGAAGTCTTTGAAACTAGCTGGATTATAAGTTGAAATTACGGGTGGTGTCTTTCAAATTACACTTGAATGACAAGAAGATTTCTCTTTTTCAGGGTCATCATGTGACTTTGCCTGAAATAGATTTTCAATCGATTTCTGTCTGATCACACATATACTGTTATTCACATCCCGCATATTATTGATTTCAAGCTTCACCATATATGAATGCTATTGTAAAGTGCGGTTATTTACGCATCCTGTGAAGAAAACTGTGGATAAACAAGAATGTTGATATTTCCACTGACATTTCAAGGTTATTTTAATACATAATGGATACCTTTCTGATTCGAACAAGTTATAATTATGTGGGTATTGCGATTTCATGATACACATTGAATAAAATATCGTATTCATCTTGAATACTAAAGTGGCTTATAACTATTAACTTGAATGGTAAAAATGTATGCACTCACAAGATGTTAACGTGGTTACTGTCAAGGAAATATGAATAGGTGGTATGCTGAAATACGTAGAAATGTGAAGTAGTAGCATTCCGAAATGCAAGTGATGTAGACAGAAGTAGCTGTTGATAATATTCAAAACACGTCTTTAGCAATATCGTGTGCCAAATATGTGAATCTTCTGTGCGATGGAAGTTCAACCTGCCTTTAAAATACAAAACAGGGTGTAGTTATAAAATATACTAGTGAATAATATTGGTAGTTGTAGACTATTCATGCTAATCAGGACTGCTCATCAACCAGACCAAAGAGATCTCATAAATGGATGAATATTTCGCTCATTCGGTATTGAGGTCATCGGCGGTGTACCCAATTTAAGTCAGTTAAGAGAGCAAAATTGTCCAAACCATCGGAATTTATACTAGTCACTTCAACGGATTGGTCACACCTAAAATTAAATCAGATGTTTGGAAAATATACAGTCCGTGATGAGAAATTTCATCATAGTTTCCCATTCAGATCCCAAAATGTGATCTGCTTGATACCACAATCGGCGTCAAGATGGAAACTGCACGAAATATACTGCTGAATGAAATGTTATGTATCCCTTAATGATAATTGAATTGTTGTGGACCAGTTCAATCGTTCTTCAGTGTTTCACCCGAGAGGTTATCAAAAAGTAATCTTTTTCTATGATAGCCTCATTAGTCATATTTTTCCCTGTGTGACTTTCTTAAATAAACATGAATGACCACCGTGTATTGCCCAGAGCCACTGAAATCTTCTCTTTAGCTTTCGTCACGAAAATTTGTCCATGGTTCATTGCACAGACTCCTCGTCAGCTGATGCTTAAGTTGCTTCTCACCATGTTAGAGATGAACGAAAAAAGTCTTCTAAAACCAGTAGGTTTGGATAATGTTTTGAAAAGTTAGTCTTGAGTTACCAACTGTTTCAAGTATTTCGTTGGTTGCAGCTAGCAGAAGGATCCAGGATGCGTATCTCGTCCCATTCCGGACTCACCAGCTGCATGTACCTGGATCTAATAGGTGAAGTTCCCACTGAGAATCGAACCCTGTATCCATCACTTCAAGCGCCAAGGAGCTATCCACTATGCTGCGAAGGCGTGAAGTGCCTGATGTGCTTTCCTTATAGTGTAACACAATGGAGGCTGTGAACTCCTTTGTACCCGTGTTGTCGTTATTATTCGTAGTCGTGTTATTTTTTTATGTTCGTACAAATCTGTTAATAAACTGCGAAGGATAACTATTAACTATTAGCATTCCATTGTCTTAACTATTGTTTCTAAAGACCACTGGATATTGCTTAAGTCTTCATCTGAACTGGAATTGCTACCACGTTTCTGTAAAAGTTAAGCTACCTCATAAATACGCATTTGACGTTCACTCCTTCTAGTCGAACACACAGCAGCTAAGCTGCTGATGGTCAGTGAGACCATCACCGAAAAGTATGGGACACTGATGGCTTATGAAAACAGATGGCTAGAATGTTGGGCGGAATACTTGGAAGCACAGTTTAACTGGCTGGCATCGAAGCTTCAGTCGCCAGCATCCAGCCATCCCGAACCCAAATGGAAGTAGGTGTTGGTCGCTGGAGCTGGGAAAGCTGTCTCGTATCCGAAACAATTTGAAGCAGCTGGACCTAACAATCTGATACTCGAAGGTTTTGTGGATTGATTCATAGAACTACCGATTTCAGTGACGAAGATACCAGTTAGCAGCATACTGAGATCAGAGATAGTCCAGTCAGGAAAGTCCACTTCACTGACCATTCCAGGTTTTATAAAGGGACAGAAGTCTTTTTATAGAATAAGAACCATATTGGAATTAGTCTGACTAATGTTGTGTCCAAGATCCTTCGGTTCATAGTTAGCCAACAACTGACCGCAGCTCTTAAACAGAAAACCCAAGAAAACCAGCCAGGTTTCAGACCTAAATGATGGTGCATCAATCAGATTTCACCCTCCGACAGGTCATAGAAAGCAGGTGTGCTTGCTCACCATACTTCTCGACCTGAAAATGGCATTTAACCCTATCGATTTTGAGGTGTTATGGTAGTGTCTGACTGTTAAAGAAGTATCTGGCGAGTATGTAACGCCAATCAAAGTTCTTTACTTAAAATCACGCAACTGTTTAAAGGCTTCTGGAGATTTTTCATCATAAATGACGACAACTGGTGGTGTCCACCAGGGATGGTCACCGTCACCATTTCTGTTCAACGTCGTTACTGATGTAAGAATAGACATAAACTAAAGCATCTATGACTTCACGGAGATTGATGTACTCCCCGGAGGCATTTAGTTGACTTGGAGTACACAGACGACATTTTTCTGTTAGATGAAGATGTTGAGAAAATGGGCAGGGTCTTCTGAGCTCTTTGAGCATAAATTTGAGTAGATTTCTTATGAGTTTCGTACAATTCGTACATAAGATGACGCACTCAGACTGTTCTGCAACTACTCACAGTTTAGGCATACAGAGTGAAGTTAATAGACGCGTTAACCACCTTCTTTACCTGAGCTGTTGATTCAGCCATAATGGACTGGTTTTGGACCAAATCCCTGGTCATACACAGAAGACTCGTTTGGTATTTGAAAAATTAAATCCTCTCTGGAATGCGACTAACTATTAAAAGATGAGTATGTTGTGTTGCGTCCCGTTCTGTCCTGCTATACAGCTGCGAGACCTGACAGTTAAAAGTAGAAGATATGAAAAGGCTATAGGTTTTTGACCGTAGGTTTTCTCTTAGTATTACTCGTGTTTGACGAATTACCGTCTGAGCAATGTTTGGGTTAAATGAATAATTTAAGGCTAAACAGTAAGTCCGGAGGCGATCAAGAGAAGTTGGATTAGGTTGGAAGAGGACCCTGGGTAGCCAGACTAAGACATGACACCAGTTCATGAAACCTTTGACTGTTGGTCTGAACCATGTTGGAAGGTGCGGACTACCGAATTAGAGTCCCTAAGATAATCAGAATCAAAGTCAGTAGACACTTAGTGTCAAGACTGAAAATTGGCCATAGTGACGCATATATTTTTACTCTTTTACATCTAAAGCCTGGACACTTTCACTAATCTTGATTTTCAAATTCTTTTTCCTCCCATAGACCATTGTCTACTTTGATATCATTCTTTTCCTATCAATTTCTCCTTTGCATGCCACTGTGAAATGTAGCAATTTGAACTGATACACTTCTATGCAAGGTTCTACATTGATTTTGTCTGCCTATCTGCCTGACACATAAATAAAAATCTGCCTACCTCATTACATTTGTGTATAGTGATAACCCACTAACAAATTACATGTCATCCGTAATCATCAACTCATGGCCAGGCACTACTGCATAGCGTTCCAAATTAACAAACCTCATATCACAACACTTTGGGGGGAAAACATCAAGGCGAAAGATGAAGAAATAGACAAAAATCGGCCAAAAGTAGTAAAAGAGAGGAAGGAGGAATAGGAACTATTGAATTCATCTTGGTGATTAAGATGAAGATCATGTGCGATTAGATCTGCGTCACTCATCGATTCTGAGCCGTATCACTAGTTGCATGTATCCTATAACTAATTGGATATATGGTTGCCATTCAATACTGCCTAAGATACTTTTGAAGCAGATTAAGCCAAAAAATTATTTCTTAGTTCTGGAAGCCTAGCCAATGATTATTCTTTCTTATTTTTGACCCCTGATCTACATTGGTATTTGCATGAAACGCAAGAATTTAATTCTACATTAAAATACTGCTACAATCAAGTGAGTACTCGGCATATGTTTCTTCCCCTCTTATTGTTTCACTAAGCTAAGGATTAAATACCCAGTTAGTTAGTTGGGACTGATTTATATATGAACAGATGCTATATGGCTTAATCGGTTGTTATCAGCAAGTTTCATAATAATACCGGGGTTTGTAGATTCTATTTAGAGAGGAAAACAGTACATTTTAATGAGCAACCATATACAGTTATATAATGATGTAGGACTGTGATTGCTGATGTTTAAAAGCCCAGTAAACTGAACTAGATAACCCCTAATTATTGAAAGAACTAGGTTAACTTTTTAAGAGTAAAAATTGAGCACCGTGGTAGAGTATAGTCTCCATTATATCGCCACAAATTCGTTCTAGGAGACTGAGAGTTCCAGTAGGATCCCATCAAACGAAATAAATTAAGCTTTGAAATACCATATAATGATTGTGAGGTGAAACATATAGGTCAAAAAAGGTGATCGGGATCAATCAGGATAGCTGAGGACAAAAATTTACCGAAACGTAGAATGTTAGACTCAACTAAGTTAAGTAACTTGAAAGAAAATAGTAGCTATCGCTCTGAATGCACCGACTTATAATCACACTATAAGATGGGATTGGGTGACAGTTCTAAAATCCACTATTATCAAGGGGAAAGAAAGACCGATTACAGAATCTCTATTGACATTATCAACACCAAACACCTGTAACAAGAATGATTCACCACATACTGCAGATATTTGCAAAACTTTACTGCTATTGGAATGATCGAACTAAGAACTGCTGGACTGTATAAGTGAAGTTTTAAAAGTCTTATGATTACTCTGATGTGATAATGAGCAATACATTATGCTAGAAACGTCATCCAGTAAATAATACTTTATCACTGTACGGTGTATGAAATCAGCAGTCTAATATTCGCAGAGAAGCTCATTTGCCAATAATGGCCGATTAATTCTGTCCAACCAACTACAGGGAATTACAAACTATAACGTCAAAACCATACGCTTTACCTAAGAAGTGGCTGTTGTAACTGAGTGGCTTAGTGGATAACGCTCCAGCGATTAGTCCTTAATTTGAGTTTTAGTGAAATCAGCACCACTACCTGGAAGACAGGCAAATTCAGTTGACCAGTCTAAGATAGGAAGAAACGCGCGTCCTTAATTTCACTACAAACCACTATCCATCATTAATATCAATCTAATATAGAACTATAACTACACTTCCTTCCATCAGGAATGGTATAGATAATGCGTGATATATTGGTTACCTATCTACCGTATATTTAATTTTCCCATCGATTACAAAGAAAAAATAATACGGGTTCATTGACCTATCACGTATAGATAACTGTATGTATATGGTCAAAATTTGGAGTGGGCATAAGTGGATCTACTAGCAAGCGGAGTCTATACAATGTGTCTGAAACAAGGAATTCGGAAAGGAACAACAAACGAATAAAGTTTCATGAGACTGAACCACATACTACTTAGTTTTGAAATTATTTTCGTTTGAGGATATCAGAAAGGTTTTCTGGTTAAATATCTATTTTTCTGCCCAAAACAATAAATAACACTAATTTCTCATTGATTTTCAAATCAATCACTTCGTTTTAATCCGAGTCTATGTGCAATTGACGCTTGTCATAGACACGCATCTGGATGATTTATTTCACCAAGGAAAGATTCGCAAAGTTTTTTCTCTTGCTTTATACACAAATTACTTTTTCAACTTGATAACCGTTTCATCTATACAGAGTATTGTAGATGAATCATGAAATTACTTCTTTTGATTAGACGAATTTGTGTAAATTTTCTATCTTTCCAAACCGTTTGTTCTCCCCGCTAGACCTATGCTGTTCAAGGAGACTGGAACAAATGTGTTCTATACAAACAAAGCGACTCTGAGAGTATTGGAAGTTTATTAGCGGATAGATCCAAGAGATAAGTTTCAGTCTGACCAGGACTCATCGGCTAGATTTACCTGCAAAGTATCAAATATTGCTTTTCGCACTGAGACTAAAACTGCTCACTCATAACTGTCAGCCTTACAGTATTATCCTTTGGGCTGAAAAACTATCAGAAATATCGGTATATAATCATATGAAGCCTGTTTGTTAATGGAAACAGATTAGTCCCATTCAAATAAAGCAACAACACGAATTTGCAAGGTATAACATTGAGCGAAGCAATTGTTAAATACAAAAAGTATCGTCATACATCTGATAAGGTATACTAGCTTTTTAGTGGATATTTTGTGAATTACAGTGGAAATTTCTGTTGCTGCTTCTTTGAAAGTATGAAAATCAAATCTTGAGTGAAGTTATTCAACGCAAGTATGGCTTTACATTATAGCGTCAATCAGGCTTTAAAAAATAATAAGTGGATCGATTCATTCAGTCAGTTTTTCACTTCATAACTGAATAACTCCCTTATGCTAAGCAAAAATGTTTTGAAGGTGTCAGCAAAAACGGAAAGTAATTTTCGAAAGAAACCGTACACTGAAATATATTCCGAAATGAAGAAATATCATATTGTCAGATTTAGTAGTTTCATAGATATCAAGTTCGTCTAAATTGAGTCAGCAATGTTATAAAAGACTATGATTAGTTAGTTGTTGAATCCAATAGGAATGAACTATAAACAAAAGTCTCCTTACATTTATATTGGCATTGTTGCAAGTGCTAGTGTGTAAGTTGTTGCTATTATAATATCATAACAATAACGAAGTCTACGGTATACTAGCTTATCGGTAGAGTAGCTTTTTAAAATGATGAGAAAACGAGCGGTTTGCAAAACAGTAATAAAAAATCTTTTGTACCTTTGGTAGATGATGATAAGAGGCTTAAGTAACAGCATTTATAACCAATCTTATACTAAAAAGTATTTGATGTGACCAATTTAATTAATTCCACACTTTTTAAAGCTTTTTCCTCATTAGGTAACTTTACATCTTGAAAAAAGTTAGATTTCCTGTTTGAAAATGTTCTGAATTGTTTTTTCTGCTTTTCAGACAGTAATAAGGTGACTGTTTAAACTTTTATTCATTTTCGGTCTGTATATCTCAGGAGAGTTGATGATTTTGGTGTTCGGAGATTCTAAACTGTCCCACAATGTTATTCATGAAGGTGAAGTAATTTAGCAGATGATATCTATTCTGAGAGTAATTGATAACTTGTACAGACTCTCACTATTTATAGATTTTTTACTTTCTATTAGATATATTAAAGCCTGAGAAATTAATTGTTGAACAAACTATAATGTCTGGACTCAACTTTCATTGAAGCTGCTTAGGTAACTCATTCAGATTTAGTTATGATTCAATAAAAGTTTCAACCTGCATGTTTACGCAATTCCATTCATCTGGATTTCACTTTATCAGTAAGTGCAGAAAAAAGAGAAGAGATACGCTAAAGCAGATTGGGATTTTTTAAAAGCTGTATTGTGTGAGCTGGTTTAAAATTCACACAGTAGCAAATGATGAAACGTGCAGAAGAACCACAATTTGTTATGATGAAGCATTCAAAAAAACAAATTTATTATTATTCTTGTTTGCCCTTCGGTTCCGAGTGAAAGATAGAGCTTCAGTAGCACGTCACCATTTCAATCCTTTCTCTGCAGTCTTCAAAACCTGGCTACACGACTGCTCACAACCTCTCATTTCTTCCTCACACCATCTCCTCCATGTCACCCTCAGCTGTAACGCCCAACTCATCGCTCCCCATGCAGGTTCCACACGAGGACCTGGCCTGACACATGGTGTCCCCAAATAGTCTTCTCAGTGTACGTCCAATCCAATCCATCTCCACTTTCTTCTGCATATTTGTTGAACGATGAGTTCTTGGTTGGTTGGCTCATTGCCCGGCCAGAGTTCCTTGTCACTTATCCTTATCATTCTGGCCATCTGATCGATGTTCAGTATCGAGTGAGCGTAGGCAGTAGTTGTTGATGCATGTCTGCAGTTTGTTGGAAACGCGTTTCCTAACGTACCAACTCTCTCAACCATCACATAGAAACACTGACTTACTTGACACAGGTGTTGGAAATCTGGATCTTGTTCTTTATGCTGAGTGAAGTGAAGTGAAGTGAAGTGCAGTAGATCTCCGCACTGATTTCAGATTGATGAAGGTGTGTCTTGGCATCTTTCCAATCCTGGCTTTGACGTCCTCATCTGAGCCGTCCCCACCGGTAATTGAGACGATGCTGCCCTGTCCAGGTGGGTGAAAGAGACAACTACCTTTAGATTTCTCCCGTTCATGGTAATTGGTGCTTGTTGTTGTTGTTGTTGTTGGTGGTGGTGGTGGTGGTGGTGGTGGCGGCGGTGGTGGCTGGGCATCTTCATCACCCCTGTCTTCTCTACGTTCACCTGAAGTCCTGTCTTCGCCTCTCCTACCAGCTTGTTAATTTTCACCTGTAGATCTTCGAGTTTGTGCAACCAGACATTAGACATAAATCATCATCGGTGAAATCCAAATCTTCTAGGGTCTTTTCATAGGTTCAGCTAGCATATGCCCATCTTCTCGCTCCTCACAGTTTGCTGCATGATCCAGTCAACCACAATCAAGAGGATCATCGTTGATAGTAGGCGGCAACCTTGTCTTATTCCTGTCTTCACTTCAAAGGCACCGCTGAGCTTTCCGCTGTGAATCAGTTGGCATGTATCATCACATAGCATATAGCTGTTTGATGGGTAGGTTGATAAAGGTTAGTGGCACTAAAACCGTAGTGTTGAAGCAGCTGCCTGTCAAATTACTTCTTGATCGATGCTGTTGAAGGCTTTTTAAAAGTCGATGAAGTTGAAGTTGAGTTGAGTTGACTGCCACTCTATGCTCTGTTCTGTTGCAGGTGGTGGTCGATTCAAGAGTTTTTTGAAGTGGTCAGCTCATCGTTTTCTTTGTTTCTCCTCTTTGCCAACTAAGTTTCCTTCACTATCTTTCATTGGTTTCACTTGTGTTGATCTCTTCACCCCAGAGAGTAACCTGGTTATTTGATATCATGTTTTCAGGTCTGTGTCTCTCCTACCTGCAGCCTGTTCTGCTCCACTTACCAGTGTGTTGTTGAAGTGTCTTTCATCATTTCGCGAACTCTTCTTCACTTCTTTGTCCAGTGCAGTGTTTTATATGTTGTGTTCGGTTCCTCTTTTCGTTGTTCATCCCTGCACTTGACTGAACTACACTGGTTCATCTTCTGCTTCACCATCTTCCTATCCCTCCTCTATCGGCTTCCATGTGTCCGTCGAGATCCATTCCTTGTTTTGCCTCTTCTTCTTCCTTCCTAACACGGTTATGCAGGTTTCCTTCCACGTCTGTTTCACAGAGTTCCAGTGTTCTTCCATGCAGGTTTCCTTGGGGATGTTGCTCAATGTCTCCCATTTCTTCCTGATGACTGACTGACTGACTGACGTGAAGATGTCCTTTGTAGTTTCCTCCTTCAGTTGAGTTGAGTTGAGTTTCTGTTCTGGGTGGTTGTTGAACTTGCACTGTGGTCTATCATCACCAAGTTCTTCTTCGAAGACTTTCAACTTGATTTTGAAGGTAGGTTCCTTGCACTGGATAGTGGTATAAGTGATGTGAACCTACATCTGCCCCCCTTCTTGATCTGACTTTGTGTCCAGTAGGCTGCGTGTTCACTATCTTGAGATTGAGATGAAGTCGGTCTGATTTTCAGTGTGTCCTGGTGTGGTGTCTGGTGAAATCAAATCCATGTCGCTGTCTTGTGAATATCCTTGTGTTTGTACACACTACTTGACTGCAATCACCAAATCATTAAAGGTGCGGAAGTCTGTAAACAGTTCTCCATTCTCACTCATGATTTCACCGAGTGCTTCTCGACCCGTGATTAGTTCTCTTCGTGTGTTGTCCACTTTTAGTTTGGCCGGCATTGATGTCACGCCACCCATTAGAATTTTGACGTCACGATCGCCAATCGGGGTGGGGTCTTTTCCATTACTGATTGCAGTTGTCTGTAGAATTCCTCCTTCTTCTCTTGATCCACATTATTTGTAGGTGCGTAGCGCAGCACTGAATGATTGTGACTTTCTTTCCTTTTGATTTGAATCTTGTTGCGATGATTCTGATCGTGGAGAAAGAAGATTGGTTCCCACTGGATGAGAGCCTTCGATGCTGTTGGGTATATCATGATAGCCACTCCGTGAGTGTGCTCATGGTTGTCGTCTGTGTGACAATATCGGAGTAGATAATTGACTCTGACGTTGACAGTTTGGAGAGTCGACTTCGATTCCATCTGCTTTTGCGGAATCTTAGCACTTCTGTGCTATATCTTCTCGTCTGTTTTGCAATCTGTTCAGCCTTGCCAGCCAGCCAGCCAGCCAGCTTCAAACATTGTGCGGACATTCCATGTCTCTATGCCTACTTTTCTTTCATCGAGAGAAGAGGAGACACATCGGTCAGTCGGCTTGCCGAAGCCTTTCACCAACCGGCGTCATTTCGTCTTTCCGATTCCTGTGAGGAATAAGTTTATTTTTAATTTATATGTTTTTTCTGTGCTTTGAAGTTTCTTTAGCGATTGGATTGTTTTTCGGGTGTAGGGTTGCTATTCCTATGCCTAACATTCCCTCTTTATCTGGGTTTAGGACCGGCCAGTATATCAGTGAACTAGTGAGCTAGGTGGGATTATGCAAACAAATTTAGATGACTAACGTAAATGTTTTCACCTAAATACCTTATGGTTAATCATCGTGGTAATAAAACCCGTTTCATCTTCATTGTCAAACTTTTTCCTTAGATCTGAAAATTTCCCTATGAGATATTTATCTGAAGATACTCTTATGCAGTTTACAAAAACCAGTTTGAACCACCTTAGTTATTTTTGAACGCATATGTTTTCATATGATAGAAGTGACTTCGTCTTTTCCGGCTCTGTAACTTCATGGAACTAACCAACTATGAGTGAAGATGTTCTGATCCTGTTTTTGGCAGTTTCTGATATAATGAACAAAAATAAACCTGCTTACAAGTAGTGCATGATCTGAAAACGTGAGTAATATAAGTTTGTAAAGTTAGTGTTAAGTATCATCTGTTGGTTTCGAGTTCCATTAGGAACTACAATATAGTCATAGAGTAATTTTGACTTGCTCAATCAAGATTAGGATGGAACCGATAACCGACAGCAACTACCTGATACTTGTCAAATCTTTGATCATACCTATAGGTGTTTCCAGTATTTTTACTAGCCGATTAATGGGCCTGACTTATCATTAATTCACACTTTCTTTAAATAAAGTCTTATATAATGTCAAACAACTTTAGTTGACATTTAAAATGAAGAACAGTTATTCTAATTTACCATCTTCATTACTACTGAAGTGCAGTGGAATCGAAAATCGTTAAAAATGAAGCTATTCATGAATGAATCTTCCTTAAAATGAAAATGATGTTAACATCGTATTTAGCAAATCCTTGGACTGAAAATCATTAAAAAATCATAGTAAAAATATTTACAAATAAGAGAAAAATATTCTCACCCTGTTAGTGTGAGATTTATAGTCTTCTCAAGTTAATATGCAAACTTAATTTTGTTCCTTAAAGACTAAAAATAAATATTTTACAGGGTAATATCAGTATTTGTATGTTCTAATATTCAAAACATTGTTCACACAGGTCTACTATCAGGTTTTCGTATTTATATTATTCTCATCTGTTTGCCAGTATTTGAAATCAAATCTATATTTATTTGATACGATTATCCTACATAACCTTATTTTGGTATGTTGACCTTGACTTCATGGAACAACGGCTTTAACTGATACAAAACTGGAGTTGCCGCGGAAGCTGAACCACAGGTCTCTGAGGTTACCGGTAAGCATTCTTACGACTAAGCTATATAACCCAACTGCTGAACAGGTTTAGCTTTAATTTCAGCTACCATAGTGAACTCGCTTAGTAATTTTACTGGTCAGTATTTGACAACAGCGTAAACCAAACCCTACTTCATGGTTTCATACTTATAGAAACTCATCAGATCTGAACGCGAAACGTCTCGTGGAATCTGATAGTCCTTTGGGACATGAAGTGGAACCACTTAGAAGACGACTAGAGGTAAGGTTTGTTGCAAATTTTCAGTCTATAGCAATCACCCATAGTACCGAAATAACACCGTACTATGCGGTACTTAGTTTAATTTGTAGTTATGATCCGTTAGATTAAGAAATAGTACTGCTTGCAGTCCAAGTACTATTGCATGTCTTGCTCTTTTACCGCATCGGTAGGTCTTTCGAGACTATGTGTGTGCGAATGAATATTTTCAAGCCAATGATTAGTTCTGCATAAGTTTCCTGCCGTTATCATAGTTTTTGTGACAGATGCTGTTGTAGATTTAAGACATCGAGATAAAGAGTCTATGAGTCTATGCGAATTATGCGAACCATATCCACCACTAGCACAGAAAACAGTCCGACAATGGAGCCTCGGGATTGACATAACATGAAGTTCCATGTCATTTTATTAGATATGCAATTCGATGGAATAACAAGTTGTGTTGTTCCAAAGTGTAACTTATCTAATGTAAAATGCAGCTGAGAAACTGACTTGGGAACGAAATTAAATAAAACGGAATTTTACGGCCGAGGATTAAGAAAATATGAAATGCAGTCAGTTCACTAAAATACAAATAAATACTTGAAAACATTTGTTCTCCGATACAAATTTAAAGTCAGCAACGAATGTGAAAAAAGCAGGATTTAATGAATTTATAAGTCCCAGCAGTATTCGTCAGCTGGATATCGTGGGTACTTGTAGTAATGATGGGTAGTGGTTAGCAGTGGAATCCAAGATTTGGATTTCGTCCTACTTGAGACTCGTTAGCCCTATGTACCTGCCTCGCAGTGGGGGGTGTTGTCCCAGCTGGGATTTGAATCCGGGACCAGCGGCTTCAAACGTCAGATCGTTATCCACTACACCACTGAGCCGCGCTGGCCAATCTTTGTAAAACGGGTATAGTTTTTAGTATTATTTCTTGTATTGTACCGTCGTTGATTGGAGCGGATTTATCGGCCTCTATAGGCATATGGGTTCTTGTGCGGATGCCTCGATATTACCTGTGCTCTAATTATAGTAACGATGGTATAATACAAAAAATAATACTAATGATAAAAATGGTAATAGGAATAAGGTTAATTAGGCGGAACAAATCACAGAAGGAAAACAAAATATCAGATAGGTGATAATTAATAGCGAAGAGTAAATAAGAAAGATTAAATATGATTAGACTATCTTCTAGCCCCTACCATGGCAGATTCAAGCTGATACCATTTCCTTCTGAATGCAGAGGTTTGTTTTTACAACTTGAATCACACAGGCTTCTGCATATCTAAGCAACTTCTTATTCTGCTGTCTACTGATAACCGTAAAGGACTTATAGGTATCAATATCATACCCATAATCCATTAGGTGTTTCGTCATCGAACTCCTCGGGGTCTTCTTCTTAGCATGCTTCAACCATTTGGGTAGGTGTTTAGCCATTCAAGTACACAGACGCCTCTCCTTACGACCAATGTATCTGCTTCTGCAGGCAAATTCAAACTGATGTATGCATTTAGATATGTTGAGGGTTGGAGCCCTGTCTTTCCCTGATTGTTGCAGTACCCTTTTGGTGGTGCTAAGGAGAATCAGTTTAGCAGCGTAGTAAGTCCTTCTGGCGGACTTCTCCAGTCTTCGCCTAACTACTTCTGGCAGGTCGTTACCTTTGAATGCCAAGGTGATATAGCGTAATTTCTTCTGCACTGCTGTTCTGCTTCCTACCCATTTTGCTTGCTTTCTGGGTACCCATTCTTCACTATGACTTTTTAAAAGTCAACTTTTCTTACTCTAGTGTTCTGTCGGGACAAATATTCCTGGCTCTGTTAAGCAGCATTCCGACTACATTCACTCTGTATTGGATCTTGACAAAAGTCCTAAAATGAAGTCACTGTCCTGTTCATGAAGGTTTCCTATAGAGGACATTTCGATAGATCCATCGATTTTTCTCACCAATGAGACATCCAAGGAACTAATCATAGTATTTTCCTCACGCTCAACAGTAAAGGTCAGGTTTCGGTGAGATGAACTGAAGCTCTTTATTAGTGCTTTTGCCTTCACTTCGCTATTACATACAATGAATATGTCGTCCATGTAGAGCTGGTACAGTTCCGTCTGACCAGTGAGGGACTTCAAACTACTGTTTTCAGACTTGATAAAAATAAGTCAGCGAAAAGAGGACCCAGAGGGCTTCCAATTGCGACTTCATCAGTTTGGCGGGATAACTGTCAGTTGAACTGGGAGTGGACGCTCTTGGTGCGTAGATTTGGGAGCTTTGTCAACTTGTTTGCTGGGATAGGGATATTACAAATGAACTCAATGGCTTCATTAACTGGTACATTTGTGAAGAGAAATACAATATGAAACTATCGGCGCTCAAGAGACTCAGTTTTCACCCCTGTGTGAACATTATTATTGTTATCATAATTTTTTTCTCACCTTAAATCTACTACTATCCAAACTCAGTTAACATCTTCAAACCATTCAATATTCAATCTCGTTTTTATTAACATTTGACCTGTGAAGGCTGTTCATTTCTGTTATTACACCTAAATCTGTCTCAGTCTCCGTCTCTCTCTCTCTCTCTCTCTCTCTATATATATATATATATATATATATGTATGTATGTATGTATGTATGTATGTATGTATGTATGTATGTATGTATGTATGTATGTATGTATGTATGTATGTATGTATGTATGTATGTATGTATGTATGTATGTATGTATGTATGTATGTATGTATGTATGTATGTATGTATGTATGTATGTATGTATGTATGCACGTTCTTTGTCATTGTTTAATAGTTTATATAATCAAGTATTTAGATTATAGAATTGACAAGTACTACTGGAATTTGTAAATTCATTAAGTCTTGCTTTTTTCACATTTGTTAGTTGTTTTAAATAAATATTTCTGTTGCAGTCATCAACGAATGTTGATGATAGGTACTGAAATCCTGTACCTTCATAAGTATCCCTAAACGTCTAAATAATCCTTCCTATTCACACTGAACAACAACAAATTGAAATTCGAGAAGAAATTAGTGCAATATTATTCACAAGTTGGACTGCAAGGGCTATGATGACTAACACACTAGACTTATTTACATACTAACCAACAAACATACAAGGATCAGCGAATAAGCAACAAAACAAACCTACCTCTAACGTGTTTTCTTGTGGGGAACTAATTGATTTCTAAACTGTTTTTATCACAAATTTACGATGAACAGCTTTTGAAGATGATTCGTTGAAAAGGAAACTTTCTTCGCTGAATTGTCTTGTCAAATTTACGTATATTCAAAACCCATTGAGAACCTAGTGAATCGGACAGTTTTCTCTTCTTATATCAGTATATCTTTGTAATGTGCACTAAAGACCTCGAAGAGAACTGAGCATAATAACACACTCAGCATGAAACCCAAAAGCCCTGGACTCGAACTATCACATCGTTGTCAGTGTAAGATGGACAAAATCAACGTAGAACTTCGCACACAAATGCATCCGTTTAAGTTAACATGCTTCACGGTAGCATACAAAAACAGGTGGATAGAAAAAGAGTGATATCAGAGTAGACAAAAATGTATGAGGGAACCAGTAATTAGAAAATTAAAACAAAGGGGAATATTGAAGCTCCTGAAAGCACCAAAGAGTGCATACATCTGGACTATTGTGACCAATTTTCAGCCATGTAACCACGAGTCCACAATAACTGATTCCGATCGTCTCGTGGACCCCACCCATACAGTCCGTATCTCCCTACTCACCTGAGACCAACAGTTAGGAACTTCATGGAATCGTCCACGTCTTGGAGTGGCCATCCTGAAAGCCCCCTTCAACCTAATACAATTCCCCCACCGTGGTAAGTCGAGGTAGGCCGCGTGGCTCGACATGCACAACACTTGTCCAAGATATCTCAGTCAACTAAGGTTTGCAACCTCATCGATTGACCTACCTTTCTTCCCTAGTACCCTTCGCCTGACCTCAACATTGATCACACGGTGATCCCACCAAACGCGAGCAAAGCTACGAAGAAATCTGTGATTGAAACTCTGTAATCGTTTCATACCTACTATTTTTCATAGCTCTGTCTCACAGCCGTATAATATGAGAGAACAGAATGCAGTGGAGTATACTCATCCTTCGATAGACAGTTGAATATTTCATCAGATGATGCAAGTTGGTAAATGCCCAGCGGGCCTTCTGTATCTGAACTGAGATTTCGTCGGCAACCAGCTCGTTCGACGCGTTCATGCAACTCGCCCCACTTCACTCCCTATCATTGAAGCAGTAATGATTGCAGACCAGTCGTTGAGCATCATCCTACATCTGACAGTTGTTAAACGCATGCCAGCCACACATACTCAGATTTCTGCTAGATGAGTTCACAAGACCCTGCATTTTGTCAGCGTCTTCACCTATCAGGACAGTATCGTCT
Source organism: Heterobilharzia americana (assembly GCA_944470555.2). NCBI lineage: Eukaryota > Metazoa > Platyhelminthes > Trematoda > Strigeidida > Schistosomatidae > Heterobilharzia > Heterobilharzia americana. Next base: position 72,303,798 of record OX104134.1, read on the forward strand.
ATATACTGCAAGTCAACTAGATGACCTCCAAAGGGATAGTTCGTCCCCTATGATGAAGTCAAACGTATCTAAGATTATGTCAATCTGTCCGTCGACAGAGAAGTTTAAGGAGAATAATGGCAGTGGCCTTCAACACTGAATGTCGTCATTTCACCAGACAACTCTCCATGTATCCTTACATGGTTGCGTAAGTTTGGGTTGAGGATTTGGATTAACTTTTTACATGCTTGATTGATACCCCTTTCACACCCATACATTGTCACAACATCTCACGGTCGACAGAGTCGAAGGCAGCCTTTAGGATGAGAAATATGGCAACTGGAGTCTGCTAGTAGATTTGGCTATTTCCTCGGATCCGTTGGAGGGTGGAAATTACATCGATACACCCTTGACTGGACCTGAAACCTGACTTCTTTTCTTGGGTTTCCTATTTCTAAGCTGCGACTAGGCGTTGGCTAACTATGAACCGAAGGATCTTGGGAATAATATTAGTCAGACTAATTCTCCTACGGTTGTCACGGGAAGGCTTCCTTCCCTTCTTATTTGCTCAGATGATCAGAGAAGTAGGCTAGTATGATGGCACTACCTCTTATTCTCGTATACTACCTAGTGCTTCATCAATGTACGCTATTTAGAAATCTTAAGCTAAGATAAAGTATTGCCTCAACATTTAGAGTTTTTCTTTGGTTTTCCAACCGATGTTTATGCCGGATTAAAATCACCTGAAGCCTACTACTACCAGAAATAAGTACAAAAAACTAAGGACATAATTGGGACTGCAAAATATGAAAGTGATCAGACAAATAGGTCAGCATTAATTTCCCACTTATCTGCTTATTAGAATTATGGTCGGTCGTTTAAACGTTACAGTTAGGGAAATTGAAACATCCATTTAGCATTAATGAATGATAGTAACATACACAACTCGAAATTCCATTGACTGTCTATCTCAAAGTGCGCATTGAAATTCTGTTGAATATATATATCAGTGTTGACAGTCAAGTTTCAGAAAATCAACTTTACAATAAAATATATTACGGTCGTATTTTTGAGATGGGAAAGTCACATATCCTCAGCTAAAGATATTTTTTATCATACTATAAGTATTTCTCATCAAAGTGTTACGTCTAGTCACTTTCAATATTTGATTTTTTTCAGTTTCCATCTGTTTGAGAAGAAAGATGTATTCATTGTCATTTTAAAGGACCATACGCTTGTGCTTGAAAACACTGGACAAGATTTGATACAGTGGTAAATTATATATTTCAGTGATTATCACAAATCTATATTTGATACACTACTGATAAGTAGATGGAATGCTAAGCATTGAGCTGTGATAACAGACTACTAATGGATAATAACAACCTCGCCTGGTTAACTAGTTTACTAGTTACTAGCCGGTCCTAAGCCCGGGTAAAGAGGGAAGGTTGGGCATAGGGCTAGCAACCCTACCCCGTAAAACAAATCTAACCGCTAAAGAAACTTCAAAGCACAAACAAAATATAAAAAATGAAAACAAACTTATTCCCCGCTGGAATCGGAGAGGCGAAATGACGCCAGTTGGTGAAAGCCTTCGGGAAGCCAATTGGCCGATGTGTCTTCTCTCGATGAAAGCGAAAGTAAACGTGGGGACATGGAATGTCCGCACGATGTTTGAACCCAGTAAGGCAGCCCAGATTGCAAAGGAGATGAGAAGGTATAACATCGAAGTGCTTGGGATTTGCGAAAGCAGATGGAATGGGAGTGGACTCTCCAAACTGTCAACTGGAGAATCAATAATCTACTCCGGTCACCCAGACGCCAACCACGAGCACACTGAGGGAGTGGCTATCATGATGTCCTCAAGAGCATCGAAGGCTCTCATGCAGTGGGAACCAATCTCCTCCAGGATCATGACAGCAAGATTCAACTCAAAAGGAAGAAAGGTCACAATCATACAATGTTATGCACCTACAAATAATGCAGAGCAAGAGAAAAAGGAGGATTTCTACAGACAACTTCAATCAACACTGGACAAGACGTCAGTTGGCGATATCAAAATTCTGATGGGCGACATGAATGCCAAACTGGGAGGGGACAACACGGGAAGAGAACTAACCATGGGTCGAGAGGCACTAGGTGAAATGAATGAGAATGGAGAATTGTTTGCAGAATTCTGCGCATTCAACGATTTGGTGATTGGAGGCAGTGTGTTCAGGCACAAAGATATCCACAAAGCGACATGGATTTCACCAGATGGACACACTAAAAATCAAATCGACTTTATCTCAATCTCAAGAAAATGGAGACGCAGTCTACTTAACACAAGGTCAAGAAGAGGAGCAGATGTAGGTTCAGACCACTACCTAGTGCAAGGAACCTTCCAAATCAAGTTAAAAGCCTTCAAGGAAGCTGGTGATAGACCTCAACCCAAGTACAACACTCGGAAACTGAAGGATGAAACTACAAAGGAGATCTTCAAGGCAGCCATCAAGACAAAATGGGAGACATCGAGCGACATCCCTGAAGAAACCTGTGTGGAAGAACACTGGAAGTCTTTGAAAGCTATGTGGAAAGAAACCTGCACAACAGTATTAGGAAGGAAGAAGAAAGAAGACAAGGAATGGATCTCGACGGATACCTGGAAGCTGATAGAGGAGAGGAGGATGGTGAAGCAGAAGATAAACCAGTGCAAGGATGCTCAACGACAAGAGGAACTGAGCACAATGTATAAAACACTGGACAAAGAAGTGAAGAAGAGTGCACGCAAAGACAAAAGACACTTCTACGAAACACTGGCAAGTGAAGCAGAACAGGCTGCAGGTAAGAGAGACCTGACGACATTGTATCAAATAACCAGGTTGCTATCAGGGAAGAGACCAACACAGATGAAACCAATAAAAGATGAAGAAGGAAATTTAATTACAAAAGAAGAGAAACAGAGGAAACGATGGGCCGACCACTTCAAGAAGCTCTTGAATCGACCACCACCTGCACTTCGTCCAGAAATACCACCTGCAGCCGCTGAACTACAAGTGAACATTAATCCCCCAACGAAAATGGAAGTCCTGAACGCCATAAAGCTACTGAAATGCGGGAAAGCAGCAGGACCAGATGGAATACCGCCAGAAGCACTGAAAACAGATGCAGAGACAACAGCGGCCATGCTCACACCACTATTGCAGAAGGTGTGGAAGGAAGAGAAGGTACCTGACGATTGGAAGAAGGGTTACCTTGTCAAACTGCCGAAGAAGGGAGACCTCAGTGCTTGCAAGAACTGGCGCGGAATCACTCTCCTGTCCACCCCAAGTAAAATATTAAGCCGCATCATCCTGGAGAGGCTAAGGGATGCACTGGATTCAAAACTACGACCGGAACAGGCAGGCTTCAGGAAGTACAAATCATGTGCAGACCAAATTGCAACGCTTCGCATCATCATAGAACAGAGCATAGAATGGCAATCACCTCTCCACCTCAACTTCATCGACTTTGAGAAGGCCTTTGACAGCGTCGACCGAGAAGTAATTTGGAAACTGCTTCAATACTACGGAGTACCGCAAACCTTTATCCGCCTCATTCAACAACTATATGAAGATGCCACATGCCAAGTAATCCACAATGGGAAGCTCAGTGATGCCTTTGAAGTGAAGACAGGAGTGAAACAAGGTTGCCTACTATCCCCCATGATATTCTTGATTGTGGTGGACTGGATCATGCAGCAAACAGTAGGCAGCGAGAAGAGGGGGATACACTGGACGACGGAAAAGAACCTAGAAGACTTGGATTTCGCCGATGACTTATGCCTAATGTCACATAAACTTGAAGATCTGCAGGCAAAAACTAACAAGTTGATAGAAGAGGCAGCGAAGACGGGACTTCAGGTGAATATAGAGAAGACAGAAGTGATGAAGATACCGCACCACCACCATCAACAACAACAACAACAAACTCCAATCACTGTCAACGGGAGAAACTTAAAGGAAGTAACCTCCTTCACTTATCTAGGAAGCACTGTTTCAACTACAGGCGGGACGGACGAGGACGTCAAAGTCAGAATCGGAAAAGCAAGACAGGCATTCATTAGCCTGAAACCAGTGTGGAGATCTTCTGCACTCAGCATGCGGAACAAGATACGGATTTTCAACACCAACGTCAAGTCAGTGCTCTTGTATGGCTCAGAGACTTGGCGCGTCACGAAAGGTATTTCCAATAAACTACAGACATTCATCAACAACTGCTTACGCTCGCTGCTGAAGATCAGATGGCCAGAAAAAATAAGCAACAAGGAACTCTGGGAACGAACCAACCAAGAACCTATCACGCAACAAATATGCAGGAAGAAGTGGAGATGGATTGGCCATGCACTGAGAAGGCCGACTGAGGACATCACGCGTCAGGCCCTCGAGTGGAATCCCCATGGGAAGCGACGAGTTGGACGTCCAAGGGTGACATGGAGGAGGTCGTGCGAGCAGGAAATGAGAGCTTCTGGGCTGTCGTGGGACCAGGTTCAAAAGATCTCAGAGAACAGAGGTCACTGGAGGCGTGCTACTGAAGCCCTATGTTCCACTAGGAACCCAAGGGACTAATAATAATAATAATAATGGATAATAACAGTATATAGTGTAGTGTTGTTTTATTTATTGTAATAAGTTTGTATGCACATCAAATTTCGCATACTGAGGAACTAAATGTAGATTTAATGCTAAATGGAATCAGATAGGTTTACATTCATAAGTAAGTTATAGGTTTATCCGTTATTTCATCTTCTCTGCACTCATGAGAATACTATAAATGAATATAGCAAGCTTTAAAAAGATGAAATGAAAGGGTATACTGATGAAAACTACAAGTCTCACTTACTAAATGACTAGTGTGTTTGGAACATAAGCAATATACGTATCAATCTGTTAACCGAAAGAAAAGTAGGACAGTAAAGTCACACGTGAAACCTGTATCTGAATACACTCATACTTTCAGTCAGGATAGAATTTTATTGTCACGGGAATTTTAGGATATAGAAAACAAAAATGGTATGATTTATGCAAGAAAATCTGAATCATTTTGTATTGTCTTCTAGGCTGATTCTGCATCACGCACAGCTGAAGAACAGTCTTTAGTTTTTTGATACTCAAAGTGAAATTATCGCTACTAACAATCGATTTACTAATTGTGTAGTAACGAAGATACACACAGGGAATTTATGCCTTCACAAATAAACGTTAAGTTACTATTCTACCCTTTCAGTAACAGATTATTACCTCTGCTACATGTACAGTAAGTAAAGGACGAATACCTAATCATTCTCACCTATTTTATAAATTGTTTGGGGCCAGCTAGATTGGGGATGTAGGTCGCGAGTCCCCCCCAGTTTAAGACTCTTCGGCTGGATTCGGTTACGTCTCAGTAAGTGGTGGTGTTCCCACTGGGACTCAAACCTAGTACCCAACACTTCAAATTACAGACACCTATTCAATAGGCCTTCGTGACTCGGTAGCTCATTATAAGATGCTCAGAAGTCTAAAACGTTGAATACTGGGTTCAGATCTCAGTAGGAACATCATCACTCATCGGAATGCAGCTGATGAGTTTTAAGTAGGATGCCCACTGCTAGCCGCCAACAGGCTGATAACACCAAAATGAAACTTGGGTTGACATCGACGCATCCGCTCGGGAAACCCATTCGCCAACAAGATCTGATCAACTCGATTCAGTTTAACGACAGGAATTTATGGGTATCATTAAATTCCCTAACTTTATTAGCACTATAATTATAACATTAAACCAGAATCTATTCATCTTAGGTTTTCAGCATTCCTCTCAGGATGTTCTTCAAACGTTCTAAATTAGATGTTCCAAAGAACGTGGTCACTCAAGGTAGTCCTGTATCATATATTTTGAAATACTTATGAGGCTAAGAGCTGCATTTAAAAGACCGTTTTGCTAGTTTCTCATCAATATATTATCACTTCCATTAAATAACGGTTGTTTCCATCCAATAAACTAATCTATGTGTGGTAGACAACAGTATATAAAACTCACCAGCTTATGATCAGTTCGTTTTTGGACAAATGAGATCTTTGTTTTCACTGAAATGTGTAAGGTGGAAAACACTGTATTTATTTTCAAGTTGCCTCCATGCTTGTCAGGTATGTAATTAACCGAACGTTGAAGCTTCCTACCTGGAACGTCTAAATCACTATGGTCAGCCAACTACTTTCTCATGGCTCAAATGAATAAAATCAGAAGATTGAACAGCAAGCCTACTCAGGAACCAAAGAAGAATATAAAACGAACTACGAGACTCATTTATACATAAAAATATGACCGAGGTAACGCAGTTATAACTCAAATTACAAATAACTGACAGTTAAGAGTAACAAAGATGTTGGCAACCAGTAAATAAATCTTCATCAATATGTTTGAGACCGCGTTTTCACGCACTTTATGTGGTCAAGGGGCGTTAAAATGCAACTGGCAATATCAAGTTTCGTTTCATACAAATGAATCAACTAAAGATCCTCACAGATGCTGTCCCAAATCTGAAGATCGTCTTCAAAATATGTAATTAACATTCTCTTAAAACTAATTTGAAAGATTACAACTTATTATGATTAGTGAGAGTGTGAAACTGATTTCAGGGTAGTAGATGGTATATTATTCTTGAGTAATTCTAGATATATGACATTTAAAATCACAATATCTATGAAATAACAGTAAGACTATCTTCGCAAAACACGTGAAATTGGATTTCACACTGCTATGAATATTTCTACAAAATAAGAATATAATGTGACTTCTACGGATACGAAATACCTTTTTCTTTGGAACTCAAAATTCCAGTAGCCAGGTAGTGGTGAAAAAAAATCATATCTGTCGTCAACCAATTTTTATCGAGAAAATAGGAATTTTGAAAGTGTTTTCGAAAAGCTGCAAAAATTGTTGAGATTTAGAAATATTTCAGTTAAGGAAGGACTAAACTTAGGTCGTCAACAAAATACACCGATTCTGTTGAAGCACTGATAAGGATTCAAATAAGTAAGCAATGAAAATAGTTTGTCATTCGGATATCATTGATTTATTGCAACCTATAAATTAACATCTGATTTACATTAACTCCTTTACTATTAAAGTTTCATTTGCCTGTTTAACTGGAATTTAACTGAAAAACATAAGGTTGTATACACTAATTTGACCCGCTTAATTTGATATATTTGACGGTTAAACACTATTAGTTATCACACACGTAGTTTTCGTTCTATCTAGGTGAGTAAATCTATGGATAATTACTCAGTTTACTACATCCTTACTCAGATTTACAAAATGAAATACTCCTGATTTAAATTAATCGGCACAAAGTCCTCCGATTTGTTGTAAAGTATTTCATTATAAATAAGTTGGCATATTTGTTTAGCTTGTCGAGAAAGACACCCATTTTATGCCATGCAGAAGATTTTTTGAGTTGTTCTTACTCTGACTAATTACTACACTATAAATTCGTATTTAGAGATATAGATGATGAATTGACTAGAGAAATATAGGCTATTCAGGACAATACAAGAGAATATATCACTGATCTAGGGGTTGTCAGTTTGGTAATGTGAGATTCAAGATATCAAGACGACAGTTAAACAACAAAATGACTGCACCCCCAAACTATGAAAGTAAAAGACAATTTATCAAATGAGTGGTGATTTGAGCAACTTAAGGTGATAATTATAATAATGAGCATTATAATGAAACAGAAACTGGTCATAATCCAGTCTAATGCGTGGATTTTATTTCAGGTTTTGAATTTCTAAAGATTTTCGAAATTTAAAAAACAGTAAAGTAGGAGATTACAGGTAGAACCTCTTGTAAACGATTATTAGGGTGGGTTCCGCAATAAAGTCGACATTACCACCTTGATTCCTTAGGAAGACTTTTTTGGATTTCTAGATATGAATACACATGACATGACTTTCGCAAACTATTTGATTTTTATGGCTACCTACAAACTATATTCGTTGAGTGCGTGTCTACCAATTTACTTGGTCTTGTGAAAATGACTAGACCAGGTGTGTCATGCTTCGATTTTCGAAATAAGATGATGGACAGTATTCTGCTTAGGTATTGAAAATAAAATAATTATTTGTATTTACTACATTTGTAGGACTCATTATGAAGTCAAGATAGTTATGCCCTTTTAAAAGGCTACTTAAGTTATCCGGCAACCACTGATAAAATTACCTAAGCCGGAGAAAAGTCACTGTCGATATTTTCAGCGGATAGTTATTGTTCTTTCCTATGTGGTCGTAACAAATAAATGCAATTCTCATTTCTACCGTACTCCCGAAGTAATTCTTTCATTGGTTTGGTATATTTCATCTACTTTGCACTGTTTTTCTTTTCTTGACTAATTTACGTGATATGAAGATTTTCATCACACTCCTCCTTCTACTGTCATGGATTAATGGACTTTGATTTCTAACTGGAAAGTATTCACAAATATTCCACAAATTCAGGTCAAAACTCATGAGTGTAAGACAATAAGATTGGGTACTAGAAAGAAAATGTTTGGTTTCGAAAAGGCTTATGCACATATATGGCAGAGGTTCAAAATATAATTCCACTTTCCCGGTGAAGGTTTGCAAAGTTCTAAAGTTAAAGAAATTATGGGGTGTAAATAACACAGACAGGTATAACCCGGTTGTGAAACTCCACCTTAAATTACTTTAGAAGCAGATTTTCAGGTTTCTGAAATCACCAAATAAGAACATACTAATAGTATTGTTATTAACATCTCCAAATAAATCCTCGAGTGACGACCATGTGCAGACATATACTTATACGGAATGGTGATCGGCGATGAAATCAGAACCTGAATCACGACAGGTTACTGGCATGGTTTTCTATCAAATGAGCTACAAGTACCGGCTACGGACGAGATCTCGATTCCTCTTCGAATATCAAGGGTTTTACCTAGTTACCATACAAGTCAGTGATAAGTTATTGAAACGAAATCATGACCTTGTCTGGAGTTGGATCTCGTAACTAATTTGGTGGAGTATCGTGCCGGTTACCCAAGGGATGTTGGTTCGAATCCTGTTGAGTTCAGGTAGTGTTTTCGTCTTCAGTGGTTACTCTGTATCAATAAAACTAGTCTATCACATGACAAGTATCTCAGGTAGCACGACTGAAAAAAATATTTATTAAAATCCATTGGTTTTATGTATAACATATATATTTTTGAAAACCTTCATTCTGTTAAAGACTGGAATCTCGAGAAATAATGTTACTGAATTTTACACTCCGTAATAAAATGCAGGGAAGAAGTGTTCCTTATTTAGATAAACTGCAAGGCAGAACATTAAAAATGTACGTTCGTTGCGAGAATAAAAGACACTGATTACTTCTCATTTGAACTGTTGTGAAAAATACTTCCCCAATTATAGCTAAGAAAACAGTATTAGAGCACAATGTGCTACAATGATATTACAGAATAAATGCAAATATAAAAAGTCTAGTGTTTTGCTTATTACTATTAGCGTTATAATTATTTGCCCTTCGGTTTCGAGTGAAAGATAGAGCTTCAGTAGCACGTCACCATTTATTTCAATCCCTTCTCTGCAGTCTTCAAAACCTGGCTACACAACTGCTCACATCCTTTCATTTCTTCCTCACACCATCTCCTCCATGTCACCCTCAGCTGGAACGCCCAACTCATTGCTCCCCATGCAGGTTCCACACGAGGACCTGGCCTGACACATGGTGTCCCCAAATAGTCTTCTCAGTGTACGTCCAATCCAATCCATCTCCACTTTCTTCTGCATATTTGTTGGACGATGAGTTCTTGGTTGGTTGGCTCATTGCCCGGCCAGAGTTCCTTGTCTCTTATCCTTATCATTCTGGCCATCTGATCGATGTTCAGTATCGAGTGAGCGTAGGCAGTAGTTGTTGATGCATGTCTGCAGTTTATTGGAAACGCATTTCCTAACGTACCAACTCTCTCAACCATCACATAGAAACACTGACTTACTTGACATAGTGTTGGAAATCTGGATCTTGTTCTTTATGCTGAGTGAAGTGAAGTGAAGTGAAGTGCAGTGCAGTAGATCTCCACACTGATTTCAGATTGATGAAGGCGTGTCTTGGCATCTTTCCAATCCTGGCTTTGACGTCCTCATCTGAGCCGTCCCCACCGGTAATTGAGACGATGCTGCCCTGTCCAGGTGGGTGAAAGAGACAACTATCTTTAGATTTCTCCCGTTCATGGTAATTGGTGCTTGTTGTTGTTGTTGTTGTTGTTGTTGGTGGTGGTGGTGGTGGTGGTGGTGGTGGCGGCGGTGGTGGCTGGGCATCTTCATCACCCCTGTCTTCTCTACGTTCACCTGAAGTCCTGTCTTCGCCTCTCCTACCAGCTTGTTAATTTTCACCTGTAGATCTTCGAGTTTGTGCAACCAGACATTAGACATAAATCATCATCGGTGAAATCCAAATCTTCTAGGGTCTTTTCATAGGTTCAGCTAGCATATGCCCATCTTCTCGCTCCTCACAGTTTGCTGCATGATCCAGTCAACCACAATCAAGAGGATCATCGTTGATAGTAGGCGGCAACCTTGTCTTATTCCTGTCTTCACTTCAAAGGCACCGCTGAGCTTTCCGCTGTGAATCAGTTGGCATGTATCATCACATAGCATATAGCTGTTTGATGGGTAGGTTGATAAAGGTTAGTGGCACTAAAACCGTAGTGTTGAAGCAGCTGCCTGTCAAATTACTTCTTGATCGATGCTGTTGAAGGCTTTTTAAAAGTCGATGAAGTTGAAGTTGAGTTGAGTTGACTGCCACTCTATGCTCTGTTCTGTTGCAGGTGGTGGTCGATTCAAGAGTTTTTTGAAGTGGTCAGCTCATCGTTTTCTTTGTTTCTCCTCTTTGCCAACTAAGTTTCCTTCACTATCTTTCATTGGTTTCACTTGTGTTGATCTCTTCACCCCAGAGAGTAACCTGGTTATTTGATATCATGTTTTCAGGTCTGTGTCTCTCCTACCTGCAGCCTGTTCTGCTCCACTTACCAGTGTGTTGTTGAAGTGTCTTTCATCATTTCGCGAACTCTTCTTCACTTCTTTGTCCAGTGCAGTGTTTTATATGTTGTGTTCGGTTCCTCTTTTCGTTGTTCATCCCTGCACTTGACTGAACTACACTGGTTCATCTTCTGCTTCACCATCTTCCTATCCCTCCTCTATCGGCTTCCATGTGTCCGTCGAGATCCATTCCTTGTTTTGCCTCTTCTTCTTCCTTCCTAACACGGTTATGCAGGTTTCCTTCCACGTCTGTTTCACAGAGTTCCAGTGTTCTTCCATGCAGGTTTCCTTGGGGATGTTGCTCAATGTCTCCCATTTCTTCCTGATGACTGACTGACTGACTGACGTGAAGATGTCCTTTGTAGTTTCCTCCTTCAGTTGAGTTGAGTTGAGTTTCTGTTCTGGGTGGTTGTTGAACTTGCACTGTGGTCTATCATCACCAAGTTCTTCTTCGAAGACTTTCAACTTGATTTTGAAGGTAGGTTCCTTGCACTGGATAGTGGTATAAGTGATGTGAACCTACATCTGCCCCCCTTCTTGATCTGACTTTGTGTCCAGTAGGCTGCGTGTTCACTATCTTGAGATTGAGATGAAGTCGGTCTGATTTTCAGTGTGTCCTGGTGTGGTGTCTGGTGAAATCAAATCCATGTCGCTGTCTTGTGAATATCCTTGTGTTTGTACACACTACTTGACTGCAATCACCAAATCATTAAAGGTGCGGAAGTCTGTAAACAGTTCTCCATTCTCACTCATGATTTCACCGAGTGCTTCTCGACCCGTGATTAGTTCTCTTCGTGTGTTGTCCACTTTTAGTTTGGCCGGCATTGATGTCACGCCACCCATTAGAATTTTGACGTCACGATCGCCAATCGGGGTGGGGTCTTTTCCATTACTGATTGCAGTTGTCTGTAGAATTCCTCCTTCTTCTCTTGATCCACATTATTTGTAGGTGCGTAGCGCAGCACTGAATGATTGTGGCTTTCTTTCCTTTTGATTTGAATCTTGTTGTGATGATTCTGATCGTGGAGAAAGAAGATTGGTTCCCACTGGATGAGAGCCTTCGATGCTGTTGGGTATATCATGATAGCCACTCCGTGAGTGTGCTCATGGTTGTCGTCTGTGTGACAATATCGGAGTAGATAATTGACTCTGACGTTGACAGTTTGGAGAGTCGACTTCGATTCCATCTGCTTTTGCGGAATCTTAGCACTTCTGTGCTATATCTTCTCGTCTGTTTTGCAATCTGTTCAGCCTTGCCAGCCAGCCAGCCAGCCAGCCAGCCAGCCAGCCAGCCAGCCAGCCAGCCAGCCAGCCAGCCAGCCAGCCAGCCAGCCAGCCAGCCAGCCAGCCAGCCAGCCAGCCAGCCAGCCAGCCAGCCAGCCAGCCAGCCAGCTAGCCAGCCAGCCAGCCAGCCAGCTTCTAACATTGTGCGGACATTCCATGTCTCTATGCCTACTTTTCTTTCATCGAGAGAAGAGGAGACACATCGGTCAGTCGGCTTGCCGAAGCCTTTCACCAACTGGCGTCATTTCGTCTTTCCGATTCCTGTGAGGAATAAGTTTATTTTTAATTTATATGTTTTTTCTGTGCTTTGAAGTTTCTTTAGCGATTGGATTGTTTTTCGGGTGTAGGGTTGCTATTCCTATGCCTAACATTCCCTCTTTATCTGGGTTTAGGACCGGCCAGTATATCAGTGAACTAGTGAGCTAGGTGGGATTATGCAAACAAATTTAGATGACTAACGTAAATGTTTTCACCTAAATACCTTATGGTTAATCATCGTGGTAATAAAACCCGTTTCATCTTCATTGTCAAACTTTTTCCTTAGATCTGAAAATTTCCCTATGAGATATTTATCTGAAGATACTCTTATGCAGTTTACAAAAACCAGTTTGAACCACCTTAGTTATTTTGAACGCATATGTTTTCATATGATAGAAGTGACTTCGTCTTTTCCGGCTCTGTAACTTCATGGAACTAACCAACTATGAGTGAAGATGTTCTGATCCTGTTTTTGGCAGTTTCTGATATAATGAACAAAAATAAACCTGCTTACAAGTAGTGCATGATCTGAAAACGTGAGTAATATAAGTTTGTAAAGTTAGTGTTAAGTATCATCTGTTGGTTTCGAGTTCCATTAGGAACTACAATATAGTCATAGAGTAATTTTGACTTGCTCAATCAAGATTAGGATGGAACCGATAACCGACAGCAACTACCTGATACTTGTCAAATCTTTGATCATACCTATAGGTGTTTCCAGTATTTTTACTAGCCGATTAATGGGCCTGACTTATCATAATTCACACTTTCTTTAAATAAAGTCTTATATAATGTCAAACAACTTTAGTTGACATTTAAAATGAAGAACAGTTATTCTAATTTACCATCTTCATTACTACTGAAGTGCAGTGGAATCGAAAATCGTTAAAAATGAAGCTATTCATGAATGAATCTTCCTTAAAATGAAAATGATGTTAACATCGTATTTAGCAAATCCTTGGACTGAAAATCATTAAAAAATCATAGTAAAAATATTAACAGATAAGAGAAAAATAGGTGAAATTGTGGTGGTTAAGACCACATGCTCAATTTCATGGAGGCCTAAGCTGAACGAGTGTTCAAAACTTCTTTGTGCATTCAGAAGCATTTATCCGTATATTAAAGCTTTATTTTATTAATCTTTATCTCATCTTGATCCCAAGGGAACAGTGAAAATGTATTATTCCTACCTTTTTCCAAATTTTGTATTATCATAATTTTGTTTTTCTTATACCCTCTTCAATTTTCAACCTTCATATTAAATGTCTTTACATGTGAATGTGTGTCTTAATTGTTCGAAATGCAGTTCGCGTATATTTCACATTAGTCAGATGAGCATCGTTTTTTGTTACATTATAGTAGTACATGAAAACCCAGCGAGTACGCATGAATATAATCTTGCACTCCATTGGCAGAGGAAACTAGTACCTTTGATATAAATGACATGCCGCAGTGATGAGGTGAATTCGGTGTTAAATAAGAAGAACTGGCTTTAAAGTAGCTCTGCACCTTATCTCAGTTCCCCTAAGTATTTACTGCTTACCTAGTTTTATATTATACTGATTTTTCTATACTCCCTCAGCGCTGAAACCCAGGACTATGATTCTGAACGACGTAGCTATTTGTATGAAGGAGGATATTAAATTTTTTACTGTTGCAGACAGGACTTGTCCAAGATGAATAATGGAAGAGTAATCTAGGTTTACAGCGTTTAACGGATTAGCCTTGTACATTAAGCCCAAAATACTACTTCTACATTACAGCTCTCAGATATATATCAACACTTATCTTCGCTGAAATCCTGCTAGCATTCGAAATATTTTTTTATAAAATAAAGTTTACATACAGACTTCTCAAATTTAGTTTACTCCAATAACTAAGTTAATAACAGAGCTTTATGTCATGGAAGTTTCTGTGTAATCGGTTCCTAGCAAAAGACGTTGGTCAGTATGTTGCTACAGCGATTAATAGGTAATCTCTCTAATCAGCCCTAATTATTGTATCATCAATTTTGATCCACAAATTTCTCTGATATAATTCTTCTATATGGTAGCGGTTACAAATATCCTTTAAGGTACATTCTAACAACACAGTAACAGATGGTCGTCTCCTAGAGGTTAGAAATAGTTATTTTGAGTGTGTCCTTGTCAACTTAAAAGCGAGAAGGGAGCAGTTTCTTTCGCAGATAAATTTTTCTGATACAAGATTTCATTACGAAAGTAGCTGAAACGTTCATCCATGGTGTTATCCAGACTATATATTAAACGCGAGAAAAAAGAGAAAAAAATCAGGCACTGTAAAGAAAAGGGATTCTATATGAGTTTTATTTATTTCGTATGGCATAAAGGTGTACAGTAGTGTCCATAGGATGATGTTTAAGGCAGGCACCACAAATTGTGTGACAACTTTCATGTAGTTACGGCTAAAACCGTCATCCAGTATTGCTCATCAAACATTGCACCAAATAAACAACTTTGTTATGAAAGAATTCATCCGCCTACTAGTATGTAACAGTAATAACGATAATAGTAATAATAATAATAATAATAATAATAATAATAATAATAATAATATTAATAATCAGTTTATTAGCCAGTCTCTTTAGGAGTCTCTCAATAAGAAGAACCAACGTGAAAAGTGAAACATCCTTTTGGAAAAGTAGCCATTCATACAAAATATTGTGACGTAAGAATTTATTTGCACATCTTGTATGATAAAAGTGTTAGCTAAATCGCAATTCAATCAAATGTGAAACAGAGAGGAATTCATTCATTTCATCTTGACAAGATTTTAACGGTAGTAAAAAATTGATTGGTTAATTCAATGACTGCTCTTCTCACAGATAAATGTTAATTATAGGAACAGAATAAAAGTTATGAAGATTATTGAATAGTTGATTTCCCTAAATTTGGTTTCACCAGTAGTACATGCCCTGAATTCCCTTAAAAACATTAGGCTATAGGACTGCAATAAAGCTGTTGCAAGTGAAACGAAATGAAGAGTTTTGTAATGTAGACTGCAAACACTAAGAAACTATATAAAAAGAATTTTGGACGAAGCCAAAGCATGGAACAATTTTCAGCTTTTGAAATAAATAAAACTGTTACATGGGACCATACTGTGAGTAATTTTGTAACCATAGCTATGGCTCAAGATAAAGTTCTTCTTGTTGAATGTTAACCGAAGTTCGTTGTGCAGACTACAGTATGTACTGTCACTGTGAATTTAAGCTGAAGCTGGAGGAAGAGAAGTTTTGTAGTATTAAGACTAGGAAACCACATGAACTGAACATCCACATTCTACTGTGAATTTTGAGCAGCCTCTCTAATTCTTTTACAATTTAGAAGCATCTCATTCTCAGAATGACAAGTGTATACGTGGTGAAACGGAACACGTTTTACTTTTTCCCTAGCTGTTTATCGTTAGAAATTCAGTTTGATGTCTCACAATCCCATTGTACTTTTCATAGACGAACTAAGAATTTTCCCCACCCTATTTTTGTTCCACCTTACTCGCCCAACTGAAAAAAGCCTCTCTGACCGATTTGCTTATTCACTCACCTGTATTACATCGATCTTTGCTCCATATCACAATGTAATTGGATGATTGTAAAGGTCACCACCTTCTGTACCAAAACTTGACTATTAACCTGAAAACTTAGTGTCAGATTCATACTCTTGAAAAGGATCTTCCCAGCATGATCGAAACGTTGAGAAATAATACAAAATATTTATTTATTTTGTTATTTGTTCTAATATACTACTCCAGGATTACACAAGTAAAAATGTGCCTTATACAATGTAAAATAACAAACCCTAGAAATCCTGAGTTTTTCAGTCCATTTTAGATGGTAACGGTGTATTCATTTTCCCACCAATGAGGTTTCATAGGGGGACGTGAAGCCATTGCTTACGTGCGACTTCAAATATACGAAGCTCAAATAATTCAACCTTTCGTCTCAACTTTTGAACACATGATATGATTCTACTAAGCAACATGAGCAATACCATCGATATCATTTTGCAGTAATTTGAAGATTCGCTCGTCAGATCAGAATGGTTCAGATATCGGACGACTATTTCACTCATTTGTGTAACCAGTTTAAACGCTATAAGCGATATTTACCGTTGTGAAATAGAAAGTTTTCTGTTATAATATGACCACTGACAGTGTTCAATAGTTCTCAATTGCAAGCATTGTGGTTGATAATGAAGAGAGATAAGACAAGAGACCATCTTGTTACCAGCAATTGAGGAAATAAATAGTAGCAGACTGAATGTATGCTATTTATAGCCTTTCTTAAAGCATGAAAAAGTCAATAGGCTGGTTTAAATAGAAGTATCAGTAAAGCGACCAATAGTAATAATGATAAAGTTGAATTAATCTGATTATGGACAGAGCGAAAGAATATAACACGTAAAAAAATATGGAAGTATTATTCATCATGGACTAACATCAGTTGGGGAACCATTGAAAATCTGGGAGCACTGGACAGCTGTTTCGTCCTAGTACGGGACTCCTCAGCAGTACGCATTAGTGTATAATGCTCATTAGCGACTTGCTTCCAGATGGATATCACGAAGCTCTAATGAGAAGCCGTGACCTATGGGGTCAACCAGTCGGAAGTGAAGTGGATGCTAACTGAAGACCTTGGGTGATAGTCGCGCTATTTCGTGAAGTGACAGAAGTTGGGA
Organism: Heterobilharzia americana; assembly: GCA_944470555.2. Classification (NCBI taxonomy): domain Eukaryota; kingdom Metazoa; phylum Platyhelminthes; class Trematoda; order Strigeidida; family Schistosomatidae; genus Heterobilharzia; species Heterobilharzia americana. The sequence continues at coordinate 72,321,070 of OX104134.1, forward strand.
ATTGTGAACCACTGGAAACCGACCCAGTGGCTGAATGGTTAACGCATTCGCCGTGAGACCTGAAGGTCCTGAGTTCGATCCCTGGCCGGGTCGTGGGTGCGTACTGCTGAGGAGTCCCATACTAGGACGAAACAGCTGTCCAGTGCTCCCAGGCTTTCAATGGTTCCCCAACTGGTGACAGTCCATGATGAATACTACTTCTAGATTAAAAATCCCCAGTCATCTCAAAAATACATTGACGTAAAAAATAATTTGGATGCCCTACGTTTTCAGGAAAATAATCACATTTTCTAACATTTTCCTACTTACTTTATATTACAGTGCAACAGGAAACATAAATCGTAAGCTCGGAAAATTAAAGCCGACCAACCAGTATGCTCATTTGGTGTCATATGAACACACTGGTTCGTTGAAGATTGATTGATTGCTCATTGTTACTGAAGTAGATCAAGCCCATAGAGCTTTGATGAACAGATATTGTAAATGAATATGAACGGTAACAGAACTAAATTATATTGTAAATTTGACAAAGCATTATTTACATTGAGCGTGGGGTTAGCTGAACATTTTTGTAACCCAGATAGTTGGTCCACTGCCAGTTTAGTCTGCAAAAAGCTTCAAGTCAAAGTATATTTGAGATCTGGATACTTTTGTGTTCACTATCTAACTCGGATGAGAACGGTCTCATCCCCTAAAGCTTCAAAAATGTTTTTTAGTGATTATTACTACAATCTATGTTTTTGTATTTCACCTTACTATGTAGTATGTGAATAAAAGTTAGTTATTTTTCGACTGAATAGGAAAAATTCCAGAAACATTTTTCTTTGTAAGAGCACTACTACTATTGACTGAATAAACTCTCATAAAGGTACTACTTTTAAATCAATAGAAAATAAACATTTTATCTTTCGGTAGAAAAGTTCAAACTTCAGACAGTTTAAATGTGCCTAATTCATAAAATCTTCACTTGCCAAGTCAGTTTTATTTCCCAGTTGCTTTTTGAGTCGGACAAACATACCATACATCATACAGTGCAAAGAAAAGGTGAATGGAAAAAGAAGTGTACTGAAGTGAGCAAAAGTGTGTATGAGACAAGAGATTACAAATGTATATAGGTCAGTTAGTACTTTCTAGGTAACAAAGAACGTGTAAAACTGTTCTATAGTGATTGGGCTTGATCCGTATCACACAGGTTCCAACCACTGATTCTCATTATCTTAAGTATCCCAGTTAGGCAGCCAATACGTTCCCACTGCACTCAGACCAAGACTCTGAAACTCTATGAACTGATATCATATATTAATCTGACCACCTTCATCCTTCTTCCGTCATAATCTCTTTTCAGCTAACATCACAGGTTGGGTTAATTAGTGGCACAGCACGAGCAACACAAGTCTAAGCCACCTCAGATGGATATCTTTTGCAATCATAAAGTGACCGATGCTAAAAGTGCTTTTAGTGTAAAAACTTAGCTTTATTTAGCACTTATTACATTCAGAATAATGCAGATTCTTAAGTAAAGTGGTTAATGTATTTCACCAGTTCATTCCAATATCCTCGGACTCGAGTTACGTCCTTACAGTCATCTAATATTTGACAGTTATGAAACATATTTCAAGCGTACAAAGATCCCGTTTGAGAGCACTCAGAAGGCTCTGTGCTTCGTCAGCGTTTTTGACTAACAGGAGTTTGTTATCTACTTACCCTAAGTCAATCAAACGCTCTTCGAAAACTATACCAGTGCCTGATAGATTATAGTTATTTAGATTTAACGAAAAAATGGTGATAATGAGTGCCCTTGACAAACACTGTAGGTTATTGCTACTCTGGATAAAATTCTGCACAAGCTGTTAAATAACTTCCTGAATTTGACTGAAAATCACTGGTCGGAATAATATACTTGATCTGCAACTTGTTTCACACTCACACAGTGCCACAGAAGATTTTGGTCTACAGAGCTGCAAGCCATTTTCAGGTCAAGAAAATATGGCAAGTGTCGGGTTTCTGGAATAGCATCAGCTTGAAACACATACTTTTTGAGTAAACTTCTGTGGGATTTCTCAAGTTATATATATCTGACTAGACAAACCAAGTTACCATCAGAACATATTGACATGGGTATCTGTGAAAGCAATATTTACGTTTAATTTATATCACTTTAAGAACCACTGAGTTGTAATTTATTCTTAGTCTAACACTCTATCCACTGAGTAGTTTTCATACTCCAGGTACTGAATCAAAAATCTTAAAGCAGTTCTCAGAATTTCACTTGGATATGTCAATGCAATTAAATAGATAAAAAATATCATATACCAGAAGCAGTATATACTATATCCTGTCAACAGTTAGGCTGGGCGTCACTGCACTTCAGTTTTTGAAGGATTTGCTGATAGGATGTACAGATGATGTACAAAATTTGGTTGTTAAATTAGTCGTTAAAGTAAGTAGAACGGCAAGTCCCCTTCTGGAATGCTAAAATTGCAAATTTACTTTCCATAATTACTTCTTTCAGTAAAACAGCAAGCGTTATTTGTAAATTATACCTCTTTAATGAAAATCATATGACCACTACCTTCAAATAACTCTTCTCGGAAAGGACCGTTCCTTTCCCTGTAAATTTTTAGTCTGGTCATCTTAAGTATGACTTGATATTTATCGTTAATTATGTAAATAATTGATTTCAAATAGAACGAATGAAATTAAACACACTAAGAAAATTGAAAGGGTTTTACACTTCATTTTGTTTATATCAGCTAATCTTATTGAACAGGAAGAAAGAGGTGTCTAACTTCCTGTAATCGTAATTTTGACTACTGTCGTTTTATAGACCATCTAAATTGATTAGTTTTTATCTATGCGACCATGAATCTTGAGTGATGCAAACGTTACCATGTTTAATTGTTATTTACTGGATTATTGTGTCATTTTGTTCCACTGAAGAATGAAGGACACCAAAAGCTATCATCCATACATACATATATACAGAAGATCAATACCAGTGACTAGATCTTAAACTTTACTGCAGCACAGCATGGTTTGGACCAGCAATCTAGTTTTCAAAATTAAATTTTATCTCACGTGAGTCTAGATGTTCATCGTATGAGTGGACTGACGGTTAACAAATTTGGCTTGAAGAAGGAATCAAGCAACTCAAAAGTAGTCGATTTTAAATTTTAGTTTCTTTAAAAAATCAGTGTTAAACTCCTGAAGATTCACTAATCTCTAAGATACCAGTTCAGCCTAATGATGAAAATCGAGCAGTGCGAAGTTTCCTTTAGGAACATCCTACCTATTCAGTTTGGCTATTCATTGCCATAGCGTGCTCTTTTCGTCAAGTCGTATAAAGATGTCTACCTTTTGTCGCGTTAATCTAGCTACCTGGATTGAAAATGGAATAACATGGCTGGACATTTCTTTATATGTACAAGTCTCAATCCATTGACATTCTAGGCCATAACGTGAATTACTATGAACTGATAATTATGCTTCAGAATCGTATGTTATCACATCATAAGAGCATTTGAGCGCGAAACTCATGAGCACAACTTTTAACAGAGGAAAAAAATCGTGTTGGAGGTCTCTTTTGATTGTCTGACAATCTTTGGTAGCTTATCTCACCCCTCTGACTGGTATTTGACAACGATGATTTACCAGTCTAATTTATTCTAGTTTTCATTATATTGACTTCAATGTTTGAAAAGCGACATATCAATGTAGTTTGCATATATTGGTTCGTAAGTCAAAATGTAAGGAAGGTTTTTTCATTGGTAAATAATACAAATAAAAAATTTATATCTTGAAGACAGTCGTTGACCCACTGGAAGATATGCTTGTAAATCTAGTTGTTGCGCACCAGTTTAAGAGGTGGATCAAGAATGAATTCGAAAATCAAACTCATTATATAATCTTAGCCAATGAAACAGACTACAGCTTAGCTTATTTTGTCCTTTGACTGGTAACTTAGAATATACATTTAAAATTACGTACTTAAAAACAGTAAAGTTTATTTTTAATAATCAAAATAATATTTCTGATAGATTGATGGACACTTTGGTGAAGATACGTAGATCAATGAAATTTAATCCAAAATCTAGGCAGCCAAAACTAACAGAAAGAATGTTTAAATTGATATACTTTCACCTTTAGGTTAAGACCGCTATATAGGCATCTGCTTCTCTAGAGTTTGGTGTCCATTGGTGATTAACGGTTTCATTTCCAGCAGTGTGGGGGAGTGAATACATAAACGTATTTCAATGACAAGGATTCCTAAAAATGTTAAATATAAAGTTCAATTCCTCATTTGTAATGAATAGGTTGTAATGATTGGGCTGCAATGTTATCGGTCCAGAATTGTAATAAAAGCATCTCAATGTAAAGCTCAAAATGAGGACAGTTTATCTTAATGGAATGATTCATGTGTTACTGTTCATGAAAGGACTGTAGAGTACTCCACTCTTGTACTGATACAACAGCTTAGGAATCGGTGCTTTACACTCTAAGAAATCACCCAGAAATCCATCTGGCAAGATTACTATTACTTTATTACCATTAAGCATGCAACGAGATTCTAGAAACGTTTGAAATTTAGCAGTGACAGTCATACATGGAAGACAATTGAAGTTAAGCAAATAACTTAAAATAGTTTCCTAATCTATCAGAATTTAACAAAGATTAACAAGGAGTTTCAAGCTCGGTAAAATTTGACTTACACATGAGCTACACTCTAGGTTATTCTTCAGAGCAATCAAAATGCACATCTTGTTCATTTTTCACTTAAATGCAACTGTGTAGTAGTATTTTGATTCTTTTAAACAACGTTGAATGAACTACAAATCTCTTGCAGTTCTAAATGATTGCTAATTAAAGTTTTAAATGCAGTGGAGTATTTATCGACTAGTCAGAACAGTGGTCTTGACTACAATGCACCCTGCCCCGTACCAATCTTCACTGATGAGATGCATTTCATGATACTTGTATTAGAAGTACATATATAAAACAGAAGCCAACTACTAATCTGCGGAAATTTTCTTTGATGTTTAATGCTACTTAGAGTCAAATTAAACTCAAAAGAAAGTGTACATTAGTTTATGATAATTATTTCAAGTTTGTAGTGGGGTTCGGAGGAAAAATGGAAGCACTTTTTCAAACTACATATATCAGTGAGTTTTGTAGAAAATGAAATCAGCACTGACGATTCTTTGAAACAAAAACAAATTAAATCTTGATTTAACACATTTACACCACATAACTGTTCATTATAAGATCAAACATTTGGAATTTGTCACAATATAGTTCTGGCATTGTGCATGATTGATTAACAAACGTAACTAATCTTTCCTAAAATCAGTGAGAAGAAATACATTGCGTGTTTTCAGAGAAGAACTTTGGCAGTGTGATACAACGTGATTGTATATTAGATTTTTAAAATCTTTATAGATTTATTTATTAGACCTCACTAAAATGAAGAATCTTAAAATAAGCCAGCTATTACAAGGTGAGTAACAATATACAACCACAATATAAAGCGGAATATAGTCAAGGTCTTTGATGCCAGAAAGTACAGTCAGAAAAGGAAGTCAACTACTAATCCTTGTTCAGTGAATAAAAGCCAGAAGTATACAATGTAAACAACTTGATACCCATTTCTATTTGCATAGAAAATGAGACACAAAAGGAGACAAGATTAGAGAACTCAAGTGTAGAACGTTATGTGTTCATGTTGGTGCTATTATAAGTAATTAATTGTGCTTGAAATGTCATTGAGTAAATAGCGTAACCAATACCACTGGACTTTACATCTAATAAACATACCTAACATACTGCTCAAAATTTGACATAGATTTATTCTTTCGTAAACTGAAAGCAGCTTCGTTTACATCAGTTCTACTTTGGCGTAATATCTACTTATCAACTAAACAGTCGTATATCTGCTAGCAACATATTCTCCGTATTCCTCTGGAGTTGCTGTCGATGTTGCCTCCGACTTGAAGGATGTCATAGAGGATTGTTGGCTGAAGGCTGTATGCTTGTGTAAGCTTATCAGAATGGGGTGTCAGTAGCTTTACTTTAATTCAAACTCACCCTATGGTTCGAACTTGCATCAGTCATCTATAAGGTCAGTGAGTCTGTAATCCGTCTGTGAATTCATAAGGAAAATAAGATGATTTGAATTCACCTTCAGTCAATAGACCAAGCAATATACAGGAATTGTGAGCATGAAAATTACTAACGTGGGCTGTTTAGATTATGTGCTACAAAAATGTACCTTACTAAACTGTTTGAATGAGGAATTTTAGCACTCAACGGGTAGGTAGAAATGCTCGTCCAATGAACAGAATATTACACAAATAGATAATTTTTAATTTGTTGCGTAACTCTATTCGTATACCGTATGACTTATTTATGCAAAGCCAAACCCTTCAGTGGCAATTATTAAGTGTAATAAGAATTGATTTTAAAATAGAATAAACAGAAGGAAGTAGAATTAGGATCCTAAGAGCTAAAGTACATTGCCTGTTGAAATGTCTTGTATGTAAATGCAAAACTATAAATTCTTTTTATTTCATTCATCATCATGAACAGACGAGTGAATTGCTTCAATGCATAAAAACTAACGTTTGGATTAAGGTAATTAGGCAGTGAAAACTGGTTTTGACTGGACAGTCCAAGGAACGTGAGATAAGATTTTTATTCTTGCTTACGCCCCATGAAGATGGATTGGTGATCAAACTACAAGACTTACCTTTTCATTATATTTACGAATTGAAACAAATAGGAGACTTATTTGCTAGAAGAAAAATGTGATATAAATATCTACTAATATTAACTATCTATATTATCAATAACCTATTGTCCATAACTTCACGGTTTTCAAATTATCCGTTGACATACGTCCTTTTCTACAAAATACTTTCAGCTGACAGATTCTGAAATGCGAACTTTTGAACATATTTCCCCATAGTCGTTTCCCGTTTAATAATCTTATCTTATTAATCTACCATCCTAGAGTCTCAGAACAGTGGTTTTGTAGTCAAACAAGAAAAAAAGGTCTTCAGTGTTTTGTTACATGTCTCTCCGATTCGCTTGTTTACAGCATGTGATATCAATAAAAAGTAGGTGAATAGTGGTTAAGGGAAGAGATTGTTGTAAAATTTGGGCAGATCAATTGAACAGTGATGGAAGAGAAGAATTCTGGGAAAAGACTTCATACCTAAATCAGTTAATCAAATATATGACAGTCAAAATACATTTAATTGATATTTTTAACTAGTAATATTCTTGAAACCTATTATGTGGTCATTTCTGCCGACATGTTAAAATGTGGTTAGGTGTCATCAAGAGGGAATTGTTAGCTACTGAAGAGTTTTCTGCAACAGTTGACTTAGGTCCTAAATAATATACTAAGTCACATTTCGAACCTTTTCATCTCATTCACTCCTATTTCAATTATCAGTAACATTATCCGTTATTGATATCATTTCACCTACGGGAATTGTGTTAGAGGTTCACAATTTTCCTTTTCCTACCTTCGCTTGATTCGACCTCGGACTTAACCAATAAACCTCAAACAGTATATCAGAAACCTCTAAATCCCTATTCTGATGAATAAACTGACTACAAAAGGAGGGACATCTTTCGATTCGATTTCCAGGTAGTAAATACATTAGTTGAATTAATGATTGTAAAATCCTTTCACTTCATCACTTTCTCCTTGTATGAATGTCATCAGTGATACATAAGAAAGGCAGTTTTTTCTGTTTACAGACTGAAATACAAATGCTGAGTGAATAACTTTGAATAAAGTTTTGTGATAAAGAAAGTTATTTAAATGTAAAGAGAAAGACCATTTAAACATCAGACAATTAAGAAGAAACAAAATTCAATGTGAGTTTGTTTGCTGGTGACTGACAGTCTTACTTCGGACTGATCATCTGCATTTATTTGCATTTCAGTTACTGATGATAAAATGCTGCTATAAAATCAGTGACAGGAAGTTAAAAAGTAAGTTACATTTAACAGCTGTTACAGAAAGGTGGCCGTTGGAGTTCGATAGACCTGTAGATAATGCTGTGAAGTTAAAATCTATGAATTAGGAGTTTCAGTCCATGGATTGAAGCTACCACTCACTGGGTTGATGGTACACTCAACTAACAAGTCTTTGACACGACAAAGAATGAGTTTTATCTTAAGTACTAAAAAAGAATTATTGTTCTGGAGGTGTTGAACTACATGTATAAAGAGCCAGTTTAACTAAAGCGGTTGATCATTTCCGACCTAAAAACGATAAAGTTTTAAGTAACAGCTACCATTCAAGAATGATTCTATTAAATCTGAAACTCACATTTTCCTTACATTTCCCATGTAGGATATTGGATTGTATTACGTAGGCGAAGTCCAGGTGCAGAAACAAAAAAAACAGTAGTTAGGTTTTTAGTGAAACAAGCTTAAACTGGTATCTATTCTTGAAAACGAAAGCAAATTTATCAGAGATTGTTCTTAAGAAGATGTATAAACATTACAAGATTCAATAACCACTAGTCATGTAAAACTGTTCGGTGTAGACACTATTACCATAAAAAATTGATTCAGTTGAAGCAGTTTGACTGCAATTTCCACATGTGTATTGCTTGTTCAAAGTAAATAAACCTAGAAACCATTTACGTCCAATAATGTCAATCAATGTACAGACCCTCAACACATAGAATTACCCAATGGCTAATGTGATTACTGGATCCGACTGAGAAATGACTGAGTGCAAACTTAATAAGATACATTTGAAGTTATGAGATACCTTAATGGCATCGACATTAAAATTAGATTGTGTTTTCTAATATCCCTGTGGTTAGGACAATACACATTATATATATATATATATATATATATATATATATATATATATATATATATATATATATATATATACATGATGTCAGTTCATAGTGAATACCAACCTGAAATCATAGATTTGGTCTAGTTCAGCACAACTGAATGCGAGTCGGATGTTCATTCAACAGAATTCAGAGAATATGCACAGAAAATACTAGAAAAGAAGAAAAAAGAACAGTGTTGAAAAATAACTATCCATCAAAATTTATAAGTCTATACGAATTGGTAAAAGCGCCAGAGCCTTCTGTTTGCTCTACGCAGAAGAAAAATCTTCTTAACAGGCTTTTGTACAAAGGTGATTAACATGCAGCAATCTTTAAGCAGGAAAACTACACCACCATTAAAGGGATATACTGTATAGCTGAGTCAGGTTAACAATAACTATCTAGGCTGTGAGCGCACTGTACTAAGCCCTTACAGTATGTGAACGGCATTGTCACATCCCATTGCATTTTCTAACTTATGCGTACAAGTGGTGACATTGACAGGGAGGAATCATAGGTCCATGCAAACAAGGGTCACCAAGCATATCCCAAAGTGGCTTCAGAGGTAAAATGAATCACCTGGGACCATAAACTTTGGTAGCTCTTCGATTCCTAGGCACATCGTTGAGGCAGGTTAGAGGACTGAGGTTTCTACATCCTTTCAACCTACCTTTAAAACATGTTCGTAAATTTTCCGAGGTCTAGCCTACTAGAAATTTTAAGCCACCTTTATCTGGTGGAAAGCAGTTTGTTATCAAGGTGGAATTCATTGTAGACTGACATCAGCTGCAGAACCATGGAAAACTCGGAGGCATTAGACAGCTGTTTTGTCCTAGTGACAGGATCATCTGCAGCGAACACTTGTGGCTTCGCCAGAGATCGAAACCAGGACCTTCAATCCTCCGAATGATGTCAGGCACTGATGGAGGCCACCCTAAAATCAATGAATCCAAACAAATTTGTAAACAACAATTGTTATAATATTTAATTTTGTTTATGAATTCAGCAGCAAAACGATGGTTTATTTACTTTAATTTTTGATAGGATGATTTTATTGGTTACTTTGCATTTCACTCTGACCTTTCGACCTAATCACTTTTCATATTTTCAACCCTTAAATCTCTATGACCTTTCATAAAAATGCATATGAAAATTAAGTGTGACAACAGATTGTTGCAATGTCTTCAGCAGATGCATAACACTATTCAGATGAATTATATTTTCTCAATGTCATTTAGAAGTTTATAAATGAGACCAATAAATTAATTTGCCCTTGAGTTCCTAGTGGAATATAGGGCTTCAGTAGCACGTCTTCAGTGCACTCTCTTCTCTGAAATCTTTCGAACCTGTCTCCACGACAGCCCACAACCTCTCATTTCCTCCTCACACGATCTCCTCCATGTCACACTCAACTCAGACGCCCAACTCGTCGCTTCCCATCTGGGTTCCACTCGAGCAACTGGCTTGACGCGTGATGTCCCCAGCCGGCCTCCTCAGTGTATGCCCAATCCATCTCCACTTCCTTCCAGTGCATATTCGCTGAGTGATAGGTTCTGGGTTGGTTCGTTCCCAGAGTTCCTTGTTGCTTATTCCTGTTAGTCTGGCCATCTGAGCTTCAGTAACGAGCCAGCGTAGGCAGTTGTTGATGGATGTCTGTAGTTTGTTGGAAATGCCTTTCGTAACGCGCCAAGTCTCTGAACCATGTAGGAGCACTGACTTGACGTTGGTGTTGAAAATCCGTATCTTGTTCCACATGCTGAGTGCAGTGCAGTGCAGAAGATCTCCATACTGGTTTCAGGTTAATGAACGCCTGTTTTGCCTGCTTTTCCGATCATGGTTGCTTTGACGTCCTCGTCTGTGCCACCGCCTGTAGTTGAAACGATTCTGCCTAGATAGGTGAAAGAGACTACTTCCTTTAAGTTTCCCCATTGATGGTGATTGGAGCTTGTTGTTGTTGTTGGTGGTGGTGGTGTCGGTGTTGGTGTTGGTTGTGTATCTTCATCACCTCTGTCTTCTCTATATTCACTTGAAGTCCCATCTTCGTTGCCTCTTCTGTTAACTTGTTGGTTTTTGCCTGTAGATCTTCACGTTTGTGTGACATTAGACATAAGTCATGGGTGAAATCCAAATCTTCTCGGTTCTTTTGCCCGGTCCAGCCAGGGTATCCCACTCTTCTCACAGCTCCTCACTGTTTGTTGCATGATCCAGTCCACAACAATCAGGAATATCATAGGTGATAGTAGACAGCCTTAAGTCACTCCTGTCTTCACTTCAAGAGCATCACTGAGCTTCCCATTGTAAACCACTTGGCATGTATAAATGGGAGTAGTTGCTTTAAATTCTTCCACGTAGCTGAATATAATATCAATCTTTGTGACGTCTTTGTCAAGTATTATAGAAGCACTCAGTTGTGGAGTGTCGTAACTGTATATGCAACGCTTAAATAGTTATGAACTGCTTCCCTAGAGGGCTCATAGTTTATATCGTCACCTTGTTGTACGATACGGAATAAAATTACTAAATTTGGAAACAATTAAGTCAATTAATTTAATATCATTCATGCACGAAAGACAGACACGTTTTCATTTCAGGAATAGAATTTAAACTAAAACCTTATGAGAAGCCATAGCAACGATTACGTTGTCAATGTATATGCATGTGTCTCAACAAATGATGCAATCTTGGTTTGTATTGTCAAATGTAAAAAAAATAAGTTGAAATATGCGTCAGTTTACCAGCTTATTTTGAATGCTAACCATAGTAATGCTCCCATTTCATTGAAATTAAATTGCTTGCTTTTTTCTGGAATGAAAAGTTGATTGCATTTCAAATACTCTTGTGGGTTAGAACTCTAATATTACATCCACTTAAATAACAGTCATTCCTGTCTGGAAAAACTATGGAAGCAAAGAAGAATAAAACATTCTTCCTTTAAAGTGTCGCATTTCTGTGAAGTACTGACAAGTATGGTATGTTTTAAAAAAGTTGAAAATTCACTTCAAGAAGGTAAGAATTCTGATATATGAGACTTAGAACACTAATGAAAACAGATTTTCCTACCCAGTAGCTTTTCCGATCTCTTTGTTGAAATGTTCTGGCACTAAAGTATAAAAGCTGTCCAGAAAGTGAATTGATTATTTTTATGCTTATAGCTCTTAGATTAGACCCAATACATTTGTAACCTAACAACAGTTTATACTGAAATAGATTTTTTTTAAGCACACTAAACAGACCTCATAAAAGAATCACTAGGTTGGAGGAGATATTTCACCCTTTAACGGGTCATGTCAGTTAATTCCTACCCAGTTGTACTAACATTCAATATTTGAATAATAATCAAAATATTGATTGTAACGCTGCCTACAGTTGATCAATAACTTATGGTTACTTTGAAGTAGGGCTATTTGTGATTGACGGTTTTCCGAGTTAGATGTCTCTAGTCACAATGTACAATTTGTCAAACACGTTTAAGAATAAACTCAGAAATCAGCTGTTTACTAAAGTGTTTCAAAGTAGTTAGAACATTCTACAGGTTTCATTTACCTCCGTCTCTAGACAGGATCATCTGAGTGTTTACCTCTTCGATTATTTTCACTGTAAATGACCAGACAACATAATTGAGTTTTGCCTTTAATCATTCGGCATCAAAAACTGTACCTGAATCATCATATTTTAATTCATTTACAAAATAAAGTTCACTTTTGACTTATAGTCATGATATATGTTAACTGATCACATGAAGTAAAACTGAGCCAAGTTTGGATATTATACTAGAAGCAGTGATTAATGAGTTGACACTTCTTTTATCACACCTGTGGTCCACATTTATTTTCATACTGTTGATATCAGTAGTAAATTTTCATGAACATCATATTTCTATTAAGTTGTATATATATCACGTTTTCAGCTGTTAATAATATAATGAGTAGTTACAGCTTACTAATTCTGTGAGTTACAGAATGCAGGATGCATTTTTTTAGTAAGGTTATTGAAATATCCATGCTGGAAAAAGTTATATTTTGAGCGTAGTTACTTAAAATGTCTAATAATCTGAGTTACGCGTCAAAAATGAAGCAAGCAATACTGTTATGACATTTATTTACCTTTTTAATACTTTATTTTTCAATCAAAAAGTAAGCTGTGTTTGATCAGTGGGTTTTGGTGATTTTATTCGAAATAATGATCTGGAGATTTACAGCCTGAGTACAAAACATTGGCTTCACGGCTTCAGGATGCTTGCTACACTTATTCGTAACCAATGAATAAAATTATGGGCTGCAAATAAGATCCTTAAAGCAACAAAATCAGTTTATATCCGTTTCATTCCTGCAGGCTAGACTTATTAGGAGAAATATGCAACACTCCAATAGACAGACGTATTTTATATTTCTATAAACTCAAAAGAATTGTTCTATTTTCGAAATTACTAAATGTTTGTCGAAGTAAATGTTTCAAGTGAAATATTCGTTTCATCTAGAAAAGTTATTTATTTAGCGAGGGTTACTTCAAAGATAGGCCATGTCGGTTACAGTTTTTTACTTTTCATACTTCTTTCACTGTTAAAAATTGAGAAAGAATGAATTTTTTATAGAATCTTAAGTGCATATATTGTCAGACAGTAAGTACTTCCGCAACAGTCATTTGAACCATTATCCGACAATAAGCTACTCAATTGCTTCAGACATACTCAGGTTCTTTATCTGCTCATTACTGTAGTGATTTATCAATTTATGTTCGTTCATAGACGCAGTTCTATATAATCAAACTCAACAGTATTTCTAAGCGCATGTATGGACTTGATGCTGTGGAGGACCAATTTTCCATCTTTGTCCTACGACTTATTATAAGGATTTTTTGAATTGCTTGTAACTCTTTGTTTCTCCGGTTACCTATTTTTATCTTAACCTGATTTACAGAAAATCTTATGTTAAGAATCTCCGGAAGTTAACCTAAAGTAAAACAGGTAAGTGTTGAATTACGCTTTATTAGTAGATGTTCTTTAAAATACACGGTTTTGTTAGTATTGAGTTTAATTGGTAGAATGTAAAGGGAAATAGACTGGTGTAATTTAGTATTGTTGTAAATAAAAAAGAGTTGTTTGATTTGACCGTAAACTGGAAAACATATGTTGTTCCTAATCAATACAGTGACACAATTATAATACTTAGAATTTTATAAAACTTGTAAATCGCTTCTTCACTTCATGTAAAAAGTTTATTCAGGAATCACTTATCCTTTGATAGGATACAAAAAACTCACTTCTTTTTGTTATACACACAATCACTTTAATCGAATATAATAATCAACCTGTCACAAGTCATCCTTTTTATGGGCTCATAAAACACAAGTAGTACACTCACTCAATTTCACACCTGAATTTTCATGTATTTTGACAGATACGCTAATTATTGTGGCCTACTTCAAAACATTGGCATTTCTTTTGAGTCCACTTATGTAACGGATAATAATTATAGGTTATAATCTGAGCATAGCAATGAGAAGAACATATACAGAAGATGGTGGTTTAGCGTTCTCTGGGTTTCGATATTATGTCATCAACGTTTCATCATCAGGCCTTGCGATATCTTCAGTGCAAGCTTCATAAAGAAGTTTATGTTAATACTTATGCACTTTCCATTGTTACAATGTTCAGGCTATCTAGTTCGACTTGTAATTCACGGATTTACTACCCGGATGGACTCTGCTTCGTTCAAACCTGCATGGACACTGGTCTTGCAGTAAAAATCCAGGTTGCAGCGTTGAGCCAATAGTTCGGACGTAGACGAGTTGGTGTGAACTACTGGAGCACTATAGATGATCTATAAATAATGAGACCTAATTAAATTGACTGGCATGTCTAGCCTATCAGATGTTCTGAAGTTGTTCTGGTTACTGCATGTTACTAAATTGCCATAGGCAATGGAATGCTACTTGATCTTATAGTCTTGTAAGAGGTTTGAAGAGAGTTTTATGCTATACGCATTCACTTCACCCCGTTTACGTCAAAAGACCTCTTTATGAAGTTAATGCTAAAGATGTTAAGAAGCCTGGTGAAGAAAAGTTCACAACAAAATAGCAAAGCTCAGAGGACACCAAACCACCATCATCCTCATCCTGAGCTACAAGTCTCTCCCGTCATTTCAACAAACACGCAGAAAAAACATGGTATGTTTACTATATGAGTTTAAGTAAGCAATACTTATCCATTCTGTAGTGAAGGCAGTAGGTAACAACAAAATACACGTTGTACGTCTTTTGCAAGTTGATAATCCCCAGTTTTGTTTATTGACATACAATACTGAAAGATGTGTACAAGAAGTTCATATGATAACAGTGATTAGTCAATTCATCTGAGAAACATGGATATCTTTAACTCCACTTACATAATGATAAATTGATTAGTAGTATTCGCTATATAAATAGGTGCAAAACACCACTGTACTAACATTAATCAAACACACTTGTAATTCACCTTTTAAGTTTTAATAATACAGCAACTGGAATGTTAGTTAAGCAAAACTATGATACTGGATTTTGTCTGAAGATAAAATGACGAGGTACCTTTAGCTTGCATTCGGTGTTGAATTTGATTTATATTTCTTTTTAGCAGAGTGCTCTGACAGTAAATTTTTCACAAAAATGCAGGTTCACCTTTTTGTTACCCTCATATATAATATCAAGTGAGTATTTGGCATTTATCAATAAGATTCATTGTACACTGAATACGAAAAAGATGACCTTAATTTCATTTAGATCAGGTATGTTGGGTCATTGTTTGTATTTAACCTTTAATATTATTATTATCGTCTTATATAGGTGATTCAAGTGCTTCACTAATTTATTACACTAAGATTAATTTAACTATCTTTCAAAGTTAAAGTATCGGATTGTAGTAAAACGTTCCTCCGGTCAAATATGGGTTTCATGGTTGATAATGAAGAACAGTAAAAAGAGGTTTTCATGTAATTTTCTACTAGCTCTTTACAAGGAATAAATTTAAGGTAAGTACCAACCTTGGACATTGGGGAAAATGGTAGGTAGAATTCGGCCTGCACTTAAAATCAAATAACTAACTGAATTACTCTTCTGTGATCAGTCAACATATCTAATCCATTCCTGTAGGAGGTTGGTGGTGACCCGATTAGCTCAGTAGTGACGTCTTTGATATAGGTTTAAATTTCTAAAAAGATGTTAATTTCCTTGATGTTAAAGACACGCTTTCCTAAATAATACCAAAAAGCGCGAAATCCAGGTTCACAGCTACCCATCAGTTGTGTCCAACCGTCTAACATCAATCAGGGCGCATCGTGATGCTGAGCCTTCTAGCCCGGTGACCATACTACAAAATGATCGATAAAATTTGGTCAGCATTCGGGACTAGTCAATATTAGATTGATTGCTCTCCAGTGACTAGTCAGTGTAAATTATTTTTTGGGTCAAGATATCCCACTTCTGTCATGTAACTCATAATAGATGAAACCACAAAAAGAAGCTTGGTAGTATCATTTTAACCTTCTTAACTGGAAACTGATTTTTGTAGCACTAGTTGAATGGCGTAATATTTTCTTCTCAATAAGAAGCGGCCAATCATCGCATTCTTTTAGGTTGTTTATGAAAAAAGTTAATTATGTTGACCAAAGTTTTAATCACAGATATGAACAGCCTGAATAGGGCTTTGTACGAAGTAGACAACAGCTATTCAACGCTTTTTGATTTTGAGAAATGATTTTTAAGCAATACTGACGGCCAGTTAAGTAACCATTTAGAGTTGTACATTTTCTGAAAATGAACTACGTTTCCAGGTGAAATAACGAAACCTAATAGGTTTTTTTAGCCGTTGCTATGATAGTCTTTAGTGCTACTGGTATTTTTTGTAACACTTAAGATAACCTTTTAAAGTTTTAGCCCAGTAAACAGACATGTAGAAATCACCAACATAAAACTCATCATATTTTTGCATCGATACAAGTTGCCAAAGTCGTAGCACCAAAATGAGGGTTAGTTAAGAAGCAGCATCATGAATAGTTACAAAATTCAAATGATAAATAATAAAAACGATTTTCTTTGGAAGATAACTTTAGACAGGGGATTTTACATCTAAGGTGGATTGGCTGATATTGGCAAAATAAGCATCGGTACCAGGTACGGAATTTGAAGAGCAAGAAATAAATGTAAAAATGTCCCTTCACTTATCCATGAACCCCTTCGAAGATTCTGCTTTTTATCGATGCCGCTACACAAAACATTATGAAGTTTCTAAGATAGTAGGACAATTTTAAGTAGGAGAGCTTAGGCTGAAGAACTGTGTTTACAGTGGAGTTAAATAAAAGTAAAGAGAGTGAACAGTCTGTGTTATCTGCTTATGGAACACAAAGTCTTACAAAAAAGAATAAACAGATTGACTCATGCAAAATGACAACAACTGAATATCTTTCCCTTCTTAAAGATCAAACGGTGAATTACCGAAAACAATGACGGGTGATCAAATTCAAACTCTAAGCCCAAAACGTGCTTCCATCAGTCTTACCAGGAAATCACAACCAGCGTCTTTAAACAGTTATTGTTGTAGCTTACAAAAACTCTCACCATTCATTTTTTAAACTACTAACGCAACTTTAAATGTGGATAAAGGTTGAGAATTCTTCATCATAGAATAAGTGAACCAACTTTGTGAGTCATTTGTATAGTCTGTCAAACGTTTTACTAATCATTCCGTTTTTTGTTCGGAGATTTGTAGGGACTTTATTCATTTCAAGTTGACACATTAACCATGGACTGACATCAGTTTACGAACCACTGTAGACCTGGGAGTACTGCACAGCTGTGTCGTCCCGAGATGGGACTTTTCAGCAGTTCGCACTTATGAATATGTTAGAGATCAAACCCAAAACCTATTTTTGACTCACGAGTGAATCTATGAACCTCCTTCAGAAACCATAGTTTTTTTAACTTCTAGCATGTGCACCCTAATCTATTTATTAGGCTTAAGCAGCTGCCTAGTCACCGTATTGCTACCACCTTCATCCTCTTTTCGGAAATTACAATTTCACCGCATTGTGACAACTGCACAGACTCTTTGTCGGTTTACGTTTAGGTCACCATGTAATCTCATTATACTTGAAAGCTACTAAATTGCGTCCCTGTGTATACAATAATTTGGTCATTGTTGATTAGATCTACTGACACTTCTTTGAATCTTTCAGCATGTTATATACAATCTTTCATAGAAAACTAGGAGAATATGAGGTTTCAATAATAGATTCAGTTATGTGATATAAAGCACACAGTGATACAGCAATATTTACTTCATGACAATCACAGCATAAATTATTGCTCATAATCGAAACAATGTTATCACACCACTTTCAACAGTCAATTTTATAGTCCTGTCACCTCAGATTCGTTGATTTTGTTGCTAGTAAATTCTTCCATATCTCTGGTATACGTGTTGTGTCATTCTCACTACGTGAGTTGGATGTTGATTACTGAATCTTTGTTCATCAGGTCAAAGATTCACTAATCAATCTCTCTCTCCACCTAATTATATTAGACTTAAACACAGTGGTACTACCCCACAACATTATGGGGTTGCATGTTAATGCATGCATCGCAAAAGCTGAGTATATTCTAGACTATTGATCCGATTGGGTTCTGTTGTTCTATATTTAGCCAAATTCCTATATTCCTCTAATCTAATTGACACTGACCAAGTAGTGTGACCTATGTACTTGACCTCACAGTCATTAAATGGAATGCGGTAGACAGGAGTATTTTGCTTAGTTGGTTTTATCGGGTCGTTAAGCCGACCAAGCTTATCTCTGAGTGAGTTTGTAGGTTCAAATGACACCTTAATTCCAGTTTTGTAGAGACTTATAGGTAGAGTTCCTGGTGTTTCTTCCTGATGCGACGTCTTACTATCAATGAAAACAAAGAATATGAGGTGATAGGACAGTAAAAATCTGATGCCTAAAGTTGTGTGATTCCAATAATATGATTATGAGCCATAAATATGCTCGAGATGTCATGAAGTAGACACTACTGTATCACTGTGTGCTATACACCAAATAAACAGATCATATACGGATTTGCATTCTACCACATTGTCAAAGTTTACACGCACATAAAATATCAGGTTTCTCTTGAAATACTAGTTTTATTCATGTTATGCTATCTATCCACTTAGTTCTTTTTCAAGACACCTTTGACACTTATGCCGTCATGTAAGTTCGCTATTGTTTATATTTCTCAGTACATTAAAACATATATTCTCCATCCATCATATCACTGGAATTAGAGCAAAACTGTCACTCTGTCTTTCTTTATTGTATGATCAAGTTAACAGCCGTCATGAACACATAGTTGCAAAAGCAAACTGCAGCAACCAGGTACCAGTCTCAGTTACCTAGGGTAGGTTTCTCGAACAAGTGTTTGACTTAGTTCCCATACGCTTTACTCACCAAGCTGCCTAATCTGGTCTCACTCACCGTCTTTTGAAGTCCAGAAATATTCCAATAAAGCTCATTCGTATGACTAGGGGTTACTGTATAAACAGCTGCCAGCAACAAACATCAGCATATATCTTTGTCATTTTGTATCATTACTGAACAGAGTGAAAATGAAAAGCATAGGAAGCCATAGAGGAGATTTAAGGTTATAAATAAAATTTCCTTCTGGAAACAATTAAGTTCATAGAAAGACGAAAAGATTAGATGGTGACAATGCAATTCGTGAGTGCTGCTTAAAATATATTTGGTGATGATAACTACAGGTTACTTACATCAGAAAAAGTTAATTTTTTAATTTGTAGGTAAAGAATCGTTAACTGATTGTTTTATTTATCTGCGAGTGGGAAAAAGAAGCACTAGGAGGAGTATGAAACGGACTATACAGGACTTCATTAAGAAAGTTTGTTTTCTTCATCAAGTTATTTTCAGAGAGATTTAGAGGTTTTTAGTTTGTCAGAGAAGTGAGATTTTCCCAGTTGGTATTATTTCCACTTTTTATCGCTGAAGTGGTAATTCTTAAAGTAGATAGTAAAAGGGATCATACTGGGTTACTTAGCACTTACTTAAGACGAAGACGTGAAAGTTTAATCCATTTTAAAATAATTTTTATGTATAAAACAGTGAGGCAGAATAAAAAAGTGATTAACTGCTTCAGTATATACGTGATGCCTCAGTGCTGTTTGCGAAAAATGACCGGATCCTCTTTAAGCACTGGAGAGATATTTCACCTTTTCACAGACCTTCTTCAGTGTCTGCTTCGTTGTGTTCAACTATGAGTCACTTCTCTTGCAATATCTTAATTTCCAATTAACTAGATATAATCATCTCAGTGTTACACTCAATTATATTTGTACCAACTGCAAGGCTGTCGTGCTGGATAGCTATATGATCTTTGCACTAGAAAGTGAATATTATTTGTTCGGGTATGCTTCGGACACTCAATTAAACGAATGCTTACAACTTTAAGAAAAGAAATTTTAATGATTTTTGGACAGCTGGACAGAACTCTGTAAGTTGATATATGCTACTTGCATGCTATTTTCTCTTACATGCAATGAAATTGATGTATTAAATCTTTGGCATCACATTTAAATTATGATAAGGTAGTCAGTTAGGAAGACAAATGGTACTAGTTGAAACCTGGTCATATTATATGCTTAGTTAGAGGAGATTACATATCAACGTGCTTCTCCACAATATCGGAGGTTTCGCAAACTTTGGTATGCACTGTTTCACTTGCCATGAAGGTATAAAGTATATTTTCAGCTCTATCTGTGAGGAGGTATATGGTGTCTTGAAGATAGTCTTGGAGAATAAGCCCCTAAAATGTTGGCTGGTTTCTTGTTCTCCTGATATATTATCTTCCATCTACTCATATAATAGGTGGAAACGATCCTTATTGACATTCGCATAAAAAGACAGGAAAATGTGTTAAATTATCAGGGACAATTAAAACATACAGTACTTCAGTTTGTCTTCTTAAGCTATGCAATAATTTCAATACAGTTTTGAAAGTATTTTACAGCAATAATGGTAAAATATACAGAAGGCGTAATGTAAAGTGAGAAATACCTGTGCAAAAAGTTTTCTACTAAACACATGCTTACAAGGTGATCTTATATTACACGTAGGGTTCCTAATGGAACATAGGGCTTCAATAGCACGTCTTCAGTGCACTCTCTTCTCTGAAATCTTTCGAACCTGTCTCCACGACAGCCCACAACCTCTCATTTCCTCCTCACACGATCTCCTCCATGTCACACTCAACTCAGACGCCCAACTCGTCGCTTCCCATCTGGGTTCCACTCGAGCAACTGGCTTGACGCGTGATGTCCCCAGCCGGCCTCCTCAGTGTATGCCCAATCCATCTCCACTTCCTTCCAGTGCATATTCGCTGAGTGATAGGTTCTGGGTTGGTTCGTTCCCAGAGTTCCTTGTTGCTTATTCCTGTTAGTCTGGCCATCTGAGCTTCAGTAACGAGCCAGCGTAGGCAGTTGTTGATGGATGTCTGTAGTTTGTTGGAAATGCCTTTCGTAACGCGCCAAGTCTCTGAACCATGTAGGAGCACTGACTTGACGTTGGTGTTGAAAATCCGTATCTTGTTCCACATGCTGAGTGCAGTGCAGTGCAGAAGATCTCCATACTGGTTTCAGGTTAATGAACGCCTGTTTTGCCTGCTTTTCCGATCATGGTTGCTTTGACGTCCTCGTCTGTGCCACCGCCTGTAGTTGAAACGATTCTGCCTAGATAGGTGAAAGAGACTACTTCCTTTAAGTTTCCCCATTGATGGTGATTGGAGCTTGTTGTTGTTGTTGGTGGTGGTGGTGTCGGTGTTGGTGTTGGTTGTGTATCTTCATCACCTCTGTCTTCTCTATATTCACTTGAAGTCCCATCTTCGTTGCCTCTTCTGTTAACTTGTTGGTTTTTGCCTGTAGATCTTCACGTTTGTGTGACATTAGACATAAGTCATGGGTGAAATCCAAATCTTCTCGGTTCTTTTGCCCGGTCCAGCCAGGGTATCCCACTCTTCTCACAGCTCCTCACTGTTTGTTGCATGATCCAGTCCACAACAATCAGGAATATCATAGGTGATAGTAGACAGCCTTAAGTCACTCCTGTCTTCACTTCAAGAGCATCACTGAGCTTCCCATTGTAAACCACTTGGCATGTATAAATGGGAGTAGTTGCTTTAAATTCTTCCACGTAGCTGAATATAATATCAATCTTTGTGACGTCTTTGTCAAGTATTATAGAAGCACTCAGTTGTGGAGTGTCGTAACTGTATATATATATATATATATATATATATATATATATATATATATATATATATATCTGGTGATTTGGATGGATAACTTTGTAGTTGATGGTGAATTGGACAGGCATCCTATGATAAAGTCTTATGGGTGACCATTCTTCTTCAGAATAGACACCAAGTAATTTTCTTCGTTAAGTTGTTTCATTGTAGTTCTTTTGGTTCTTTGAATTCAACCTGTGTGCAGCTACGTTTAGGCGTTGTTGGGTTGTTGCTACTGTAGTTGAAGGTTTGGTCAGTGTGTGTTGACTTCCAGTAAATTTGAATCCCCAGTTCTCCTGCATTGACTCTGCTGACTGAAACATCCACAAACGGCAGTTCGTTATTTGAAGTCTTCTCCATTGTGAACTTGATGCCGTTGAAAACGTTGTTGACCAAGTGTTAAATGTTTTTTGATTCATCCCTTTTAATGATAAAAGAAGTATCGCCCACATAGCGGATCATAATTTTGGGTTTGATCACGGGTAAAATCATGGCTTGCAGTCTCTCCATTACTGCTTTTGCAATTAATTCAGACATCTGTGATCCCGTTGGAGTTCCTTTCATCTCTTTTTATATCCTGCCATTAAGTTAGAGGTGTGTTGTCAGACAAAGATCAGTGAGTTCCGTTAGACTTTAACACTGAAGTTTTATGCTTTCCAAATTTCACGTGTTGTTTGTCAGGAGGAAGGACTTAGTATCCTAAGCCAATTATCGTTCAAATGATGTGTATAGTGCTGTGATGTGAAAGTACACCACTGATTCGTTGTTTTCTATATTTTTGCCCTCGATCCTTTCCAAAACTTCTGTCGGTGATTTGATGAGATGTTCTCATGGCTCTACAAGTTATTTCAGTTTCCCTGAAAGCATATGTGATTGTCTAACGTAATGTAAATAATAAGATGACTAAATTTTCCTCATGAAGTGATATCGTTTTTTAGACATGATGTTATATATTTATCTAATAACTGTAGGCACTCATGACTAGGTGCCGTCATTCGTTCGTTAATCAAGCTGATAACTAAAAAGATATTATTTTTGCTCATTTCGCATTTCAGTGGTAAATCGAAAAAGATTGTCCATACACACATCATTAGCAGGAAAATAAAGTTATTTTCCTTCTCATCAACAAAGGCAGACTATCGTTATCTAAAGTTAGGTTGGCATAAGTAAGCGAACTTCATCTGATAACTTTTCGACGAATGTATGTAGCACAGTAAATATAAATTTAAAGTTAGGTATTTCAAGTCAACATATTGGTAGCTCTATATTTCTTCCCACAGTTCAGCAAAAAATCTATGCTACGAATTGTTTACAGCCCTTCTAGTCTGACAATTTTTAAGTGAATTTCTAATTTTCGTTTACATAGCATGAAACCAATTCATGTCAGTGATGCACATGTTTCTTTTGTAAAGTTTTGTTACAAGTGCAATAATAACAGTTCACCTCAACGCGATACATGTTTATGTACCGGGTTATGAGCCAAACTAGTTGTGTGAGGGATTGAGATACCATCCATTTCCCCAAGCAGAAGCAGTTATCACAGAATACGTGGACAGAAAAGCACCATAAATGTAGTTAGTTGCAGCTGTACAGCAAATGAGAATAATTTACATGGAAAGAAGAAGTATGGGCATTTTAACTTCTTCAATCGCTATCTATCTGTTTTGTCTAAAATTACATTATTCCAGACCACTTAATACTAAAACAGGAAAACTTATTTCATAATTTCGAAACTAATGGCGAAGGTAAATTTCCGCATACTACTGTCTCGTAGTTACTCGTAATTTTTAATCAAATTACTGTGTTGTGAACAAGGAAGTCCGCTTCTACTCATAAATGCATTCTTGGCGTGGAACAAAAAGACCCTGTGACATCGTTTTCGTTCTTTTTCAAAATTACTCAAAATTAAAAGATACAACATTAATTATCATTCAATGACAAATTCACACACTGGATTCAACCAAACTGTAAGTCCCTCGCATCTCATTATGGTTACGGCTGACGTTCTGAATATATTAACAGGTGAGCTATGGGTAAATCTCAGGTCACTTAAACTTCTAGATGCATTTTGCGAAAGAATGCGAACATGTTAGGTATGTAGGTTTTTGGCACCCTATTGATTTTCCATAACTATCTGCTATCGTATTGGTTAAGCATTGATGGGAAAAATCAAAAATATCTTAAAATGTTTGCACAGTTTAGCTGAACATGGTACAGAGAGCTCAAACCACTCATCTTTTTTGTTAATCTATACCCACTTGTTAGAGTCCTGGAAGTCAATACACAATCTTATCTAGCAGTCAAGCGGTACATCGTAAATGGTTTAGGGCCCTGAAAAAAGTATTGTCAAAAAATAGCGATTAATATCTATTGATCTCTTTTTATTTTGTGTCTTCGCCAACCGACCATATAATTATGGTAAATAACCTTACTATTAACTGTTCTGACTGATATATGAATAAGTACCACTGAAGATTATAAGCTCCTGGGCTAAAAAATCTATAAAAGTACTGATAGATAAAAGTGAATATTTTTTCATTCTATGAAGGCATGGGAAAGTCAGTGTCTCAGTGTTATTTCGTAAATATTCACTTTCTAAACAGCTGTGAATACCTTTGGCTAAGAAGGTGTAAGTTTGGAGTAAAGCGTACTGTGACATTCTCACTTACTTCTCTAACTAAAATGTCAGTATCGAAACCCAAACTTTGTTCAGTATTAGGATTGGAGACAGTTAACTGACCTTATGTGAAACTTTTCTTCTTCATTTCATTCCTCTGCTCCGAATTCTTTTAGTACTACTTTACATATTCAGTGCTTATCCCCGACATGATTGCCTATTATTTAGACATAAAGCTTTCAAAATAAACTCACCACTTCCAAATAGACTATGGATTAATTTCTGTATGAATATATTTGTTCCGGAAATCTTTTGAGACCAGCAAATGCCAAAGTGAGAAGACTTCAAATATATATACTTGAATGCATCGTACCCTAAAAGATGTCAAACTGTTTGCATTTTACTCTCAAAAACGAACTATATAGAATGAACACATAACACGGTGCTGAAATTTTCACACCTTCCATTAGCGTTTTATTTTAGTGATTTTAAACTGTTCAATATTTAATGCTATATACAGTGAGTAATTTGTGATAGCGATCGACTGAGTGGCTACCTTTTTTCCTTTGGTCGAGAGATCTTAGTCAGCAACGATAAACGGGATGTCATAGTGATATATTTGACGGCAATTTGTCATGATATAAACTTGGTTTAGTTACTTAATTTCAGACTTTGGGAGTCCATTTAATCCAAGCTCTGGAATTATATTTCATGCCTAATGATATCCATCAAGAAAGCGCATCTGCCAGTTTGAATACTCAGTGCATTTCTACATGGGGTAAGTTTTGGCTTGAACAGCTTACCGATCGAGCCCATTTACTTCGGCACTGAATGATGAAGGTTTGAGTCGCTGAGAGAAAGCCGACTTTCTCATGGTTGCAAATACATTTTCCTAATGAGTGGTAACAAGCTTGAAATATAGGCTCAGGCTGGTGCTGACCGCTTAACACTAATCTGCAGAACAGCTGAACGTATACCGTATAATCTAATCATAAGAACTAGTAATTCCATATTTGCAAAGGTTTCTGATAGAATCTGGTACCCATTGCTAAATATTCAACTAACTCATAATGTAGAGATATTTTTAACTAGGTGTGCTAAGATATTTATGGAACTCAGTTCATATATTTTGTAAAAAACCTATTTGCCAATATTGCATTTATGTAGAAACAAACACAATTGATTACTATTTCTCAAATCCTTTTCCGTGTGTGTTTTCTTTTCCTCTTGTTATCATATTTTCTCCTGGTGCCAATTCCTTGAAATAATATCCGTGACATTCTGACTGAACAGAGGTGGTATCTGCCTACATCTTCATATTTTTATTGAGACTTACTTGGAACTGTTACCACTATGCATAAAAGGGTTACAAAAACGTGACATATGAACTTTAATAGCACGATAAGTATCCCTGGGACTACTAATTCATGGCATTAAATCAACTATTTCGACCCACCTAGAAACTGCTTCATTCATTGTATTGCGTCCACTGTGGTTTATGTAACCGTGGTCATAAACATGCTCATTGGTTTCCGAATTTCCTTATATATTCTTGCCTACACATGTTTGTTAACTTTCTGAATGTAATCAGGTTTGTTTGAAATTACTATCCAATGGCCTTTGTCTGACTTAGTAACTTCCACGGTGTTGTCAATGTTAAGTTTCTTCAGAGCTTCTGTTTTTCTTGATCATGGATTTTGATTTATTTTCTTCTGTCTTTCCAATATTAATGCACATTGTGCTGGCACTTCATCTGGAACTGTTTTATCTACTGACCTTCATACTATCTCAATTTTGGGAATGACACGCTAAGGTTCCTATCCGCTAACCGTCAAAAACTGAAGTTGAGTCCTGTTTCGAGCACCTTCACTTCTGTTGAGCTGAAGATTCTAGTTGAGAGGTTGACTACTCACTTTGATTTATTGAATATTTTACTGGAGTTGTAGTATTGGAAATCTCGTTATTCCCGATTGATTACTTTCCATGCATTATTTGTCGAACATCCTAATTGAAGTGAGTGTGTTCAGTTTTCTGCAGGCAGTTGATCTCGCTTTATTGAAGTTTTCTACCAGTATTCCATAGACGTCTTTGTAACTGTTTGCATCAGTTTATATTTTACTTCTTCTATATAGCTGTAGCTCTCACACATGTTTATGAAAGACCACAGATCAAGTTCAACAACCACCCAGAACAGAAACTCAACTCAACTCAACTGAAGGAGGAAACTACAAAGGACATCTTCACGTCAGTCAGTCAGTCAGTCATCAGGAAGAAATGGGAGACATTGAGCAACATCCCCAAGGAAACCTGCATGGAAGAACACTGGAACTCTGTGAAACAGACATGGAAGGAAACCTGCATAACCGTGTTAGGAAGGAATGGATCTCGACGGACACATGGAAGCCGATAGAGGAGGGATAGGAAGATGGTGAAGCAGAAGATGAACCAGTGTAGTTCAGTCAAGTGCAGGGATGAACAACGAAAAGAGGGACCGGACACAATATAAAACACTGCACTGGACAAAGAAGTGAAGAAGAGTTCGCGAAATGATGAAAGACACTTCAACAACACACTGGTAAGTGGAGCAGAACAGGCTGCAGGTAGGAGAGACACAGACCTGAAAACATGATATCAAATAACCAGGTTACTCTCTGGGGGTGAAGAGATCAACACAAGTGAAACCAATGAAAGATAGTGAAGGAAACTTAGTTGGCAAAGAGGAGAAACAAAGAAAACGATGAGCTGACCACTTCAAAAAACTCTTGAATCGACCACCACCTGCAACAGAACAGAGCATAGAGTGGCAGTCAACTCAACTCAACTTCAACTTCATCGACTTTTAAAAAGCCTTCAACAGCATCGATCAAGAAGTAATTTGACAGGCAGCTGCTTCAACACTACGGTTTTAGTGCCACTAACCTTTATCAACCTACCCATCAAACAGCTATATGCTATGTGATGATACATGCCAACTGATTCACAGCGGAAAGCTCAGCGGTGCCTTTGAAGTGAAGACAGGAATAAGACAAGGTTGCCGCCTACTATCAACGATGATCCTCTTGATTGTGGTTGACTGGATCATGCAGCAAACTGTGAGGAGCGAGAAGATGGGCATATGCTAGCTGAACCTATGAAAAGACCCTAGAAGATTTGGATTTCACCGATGATGATTTATGTCTAATGTCTGGTTGCACAAACTCGAAGATCTACAGGTGAAAATTAACAAGCTGGTAGGAGAGGCGAAGACAGGACTTCAGGTGAACGTAGAGAAGACAGGGGTGATGAAGATGCCCAGCCACCACCGCCGCCACCACCACCACCACCACCACCACCAACAACAACAACAACAACAAGCACCAATTACCATGAACGGGAGAAATCTAAAGATAGTTGTCTCTTTCACCCACCTGGACAGGGCAGCATCGTCTCAATTACCGGTGGGGACGGCTCAGATGAGGACGTCAAAGCCAGGATTGGAAAGATGCCAAGACACACCTTCATCAATCTGAAATAAGTGCGGAGATCTACTGCACTTCACTTCACTTCACTTCACTCAGCATAAAGAACAAGATCCAGATTTCCAACACCTGTGTCAAGTAAGTCAGTGTTTCTATGTGATGGTTGAGAGAGTTGGTACGTTAGGAAACGCGTTTCCAACAAACTGCAGACATGCATCAACAACTACTGCCTACGCTCACTCGATACTGAACATCGATCAGATGGCCAGAATGATAAGGATAAGTGACAAGGAACTCTGGCCGGGCAATGAGCCAACCAACCAAGAACTCATCGTTCAACAAATATGCAGAAGAAAGTGGAGATGGATTGGATTGGACGTACACTGAGAAGACTATTTGGGGACACCATGTGTCAGGCCAGGTCCTCGTGTGGAACCTGCATGGGGAGCGATGAGTTGGGCGTTCCAGCTGAGGGTGACATGGAGGAGATGGTGTGATGAAGAAATGAGAGGTTGTGATCCGTCGTGTAACCAGGTTTTGAAGACTGCAGAGAAGGGATTGAAATAAATGGTGACGTGCTACTGAAGCCCTATGTTCCATTAGGAACCAAGGGGTATTTTCCCCGCATTAATTTGTTATGTTTTTTGGTTTGACTGTTTTGATTTCTTGAAAGCAGTTGATCTTACTTTATCTGATATTTCTACTAGAAATTTATAGTTTTTGCCGTTAACTACCTTCTTTATTTTACATTTTAGTTGTTCAATTTTATTCCAGATGGTTATAAACTTCTTGATAATCCTATGGATTCCTTCTTTGAAATAGAGTCTGCTGAAATGATTGATTGTTCTTTTGGTTTTGTCAGTAGATATTGGAATAGGTTTTCGAAAGTGTTTAGGAATACTTTTACTTCTCATACATATCTCATACATCTCTCAACATTCAAAATACGATGTTTTTCGAAACATGATTCAGTTAGTGAGAGTCATGTGAATTTTTTGACTAGCATTCGAAAAAGAAGACCATAGGTTTAATTTATGCTGGGATCGTTGTCAAGTAAATGCTACTATATCACTGTGTCATATCGGTCGAATGAACAAACTTGATATGAAATTACATTCTGCCATATTGCCCAAGATTTACACTTATGTCAAGGGTTACGCTTGTTTTTAAATGCACTATTTTCCTCATTAGGTGGAACAATTTTCTGATATACTACTTCATTCTTTCTCATATTATTGTCCTTAGTATTTTTCTAAGAATACTTGGTAGTTTATTGTTCGATACGGTCGGTTTGTCATTAGCCCTTGACGTTCAAACAGATATTTTGAGTCTGAGTACTTAAAGGGCAAATCAACATTGAATAGGTAAACCACTGTTTAAAACGAAAAGTAAGAAATGTGTGAAATCACACGCAACACAAACAACTGTGATAGTTCGTCGGTTTCTTGAAATAAATCTCACGGTGATCAAACGTACGGTTTTTAAACCTAAACGCCCCCAAAAGCACTAATATGGGATCACAGACTCCACCAGAAAAGTGTCATTCACTATCTTGACTGGAGTGCTTCCAAAGATGTAAAAGGGTGCAAAAAAACGTCCAGTGCTTATTATCAGATTGGTTGATATGGAGCGTTCAAGTAGGAAAGTTGGAAAACACTGATTCCAAACCAGTGATGCACATGACATCTAGCTTCCAGAAGCATTGACGGGATTTGAACCTATTTTGGCAACCCACAACCATAGGAATGCGGCTCTTGATGTTGCTCCACTACTTTGTGCATTAGACTAAGTCGAAGGCTCGGAAGTCATCCCCTAAGACAATCACTTACTTCGGTTTGCGATCCCGGGCAGTATCCCACTCCCCACACAAAATGTGAATTTACAGTATAAAATGAAGATTTCGAAGCAATTAACCAACTTACCTGCAAATACTCAAGCCGTCTACACTACAAACTCTATAATCCATTGTTCAATTTATTGTGACTGTATCGCTTTTGTTTTTACATAAGGACTGTATTTTCTATTATTGCCATCTCCACTTTCATCTTTATCTTCACTTCACTCATCTGCTCTCTATTGCTTAGACTTCTGGTGTGTCTGTACCGTTTTGAGTCGCTGAATAGTTGCCTCCATAAAGCTATCCTCCAGTGCGACATCTGACTCAGCTATCCTGAAACTACGCGTATCGTGTAAGCTCGTCACCTTCAACATTCGCAGTTTGATGAAGATCAGACAACTGGCAGGTTTGACTATGACTCTGGAAAGCCTCTCTATTGATGTATGCTACATCTCAGCGACCCGCAAACAAGATCTCAGTGAAACGATTCGAACTATTCCGTCATCTGTCAGCTCGAGAAGTATGTTGCATGTGCGCTTATCCCGGGACTCTGTGACATCGGTAACAGGCCTATGCCTATGCTCTGACGGGTTGCAGCCCGAATGCAAACAAGGATGAGTTCTACCATCAACTGAGTGACCTTGTCAACCAAGTGCACTCGACAGATGTCGTAATGCTAGTTGGGAACGTGAATGCACAGGTGGGTCATCTAGGCTCAAAGAAGAGTCGTCTAGGTGGCCAGTGGGGATTAGCTGGTCACAGGTCAGATAATGAGGATCGTCTTCTGCGGCTCTGTGCAGATCACAATCTATTTCTAGACATCACCAACTTCTGGTACAGCCATCACCATTGTGCTACTTGGGGTCCCTCCTCTGACACTTAAGCCTGGACTCAAATAAATCATATTGCAATCACAGACCACTGATGTGGGTGCATACAAGACTACTCCTCCATAGGGAGTCCTTGTCTGGACTCTGATCATCATTTAGTGTATTCTAAGCTCATCTAGAGCCTTGGTGGTCATCAAAATCATCGTCCTAAATTGGTGAATACAAGCAAATTAGTTGCACCTAACACTGCAACTAAGTTCCAATCCGAGCTAGATTTAAGGCTGGCTACCGATCCTTAAGAGAGTGTAGACAAGCATCGATTTCACTTGCAAAATGCCAAAAAATGGCGATTAAAGCCGCCTGGGGTATGGCTAATAAACACTGGGTCTTTGTGAGCTCACTGCAACCTCTTTTTGCTTGTCGAAGCATCCTTGAGGATAGGGAGTACAGTGGTTCGCATAAGTCTCTTGCACGAAAAAATTTACAACACTTGCACAAGGACCGACCGTTAGGCTTAGTGGTCAGAACGCTCAAGTGAGGTGGAAGCAGCAGCTGCATCGACCAGTAGTCGGAAGCCGTTCCAGCTCATCCAAGCCATTCGCAGCAAGAAACTAGGTGTCAGTGAGGTGCATAGTACGCTGATGAACAATCTCCAAAGACATCTGAAACGATTGGCGGAGCAATTCGAAGAGCAGTTTAGCTGGCCCACTGCTCCAGCATCCTTACTTTCAGTGTTTTGAACTCCGGGGCGTTTTTAAGAACGGAGGAATGACTCTAGTCAGGGAACTGACAAGATTGTTTGAGAAGTTGTGGTAGACTGAGCTTTCCATCACTCTGAAATGAAGCCACCGATGTGCTCATCTTCAAAAGGGTCTACGTAATCTATGTGACAATCATTGGAGTATCGGTCTGTTACCAGTCGTGTCGAAAATATTGACTGTTATCGTAATTCGCAGACTTTGCAAAAGGCGAGAGAAAATGACTGGTGAGTAACAGGTCAGGTTTCGTCCAGGTCGTGGGTGCATTGACCATATAGTTACCGTCCACCAGATTCTTGAACATCACCACATTTATGGGAGGCCAACAATCGTTGTGTTTCCTGATGTTAGAGCTACCTTTGATTCTCAGGACAGAGTTGTAATCTAGAATTGTCTGTTGGAGACTGTTGTGCCTCAGAATACTGGCCTTTCCGGTTTTAGGATGTCCGACATCTCTGTTTTCGATCATCGTTTTCTCCGTAGGATTGTCCGTATCCGGTGGCAACACGATGTGAGTAGTTTTGGGAATAATGAATATTATTATTCAACAGGTGAAGTCATACTAGGTGATGACTGAATGTGAGATGAAGATCTAGACCGCAGTCGGATTCAGACTAGCGACCACGGCTATCTCAGATAGTGAAATGAAAATGAAGTCATCTTGACACGTCAGCTTCAGTAGCCTGAGCATGTGCTACACATGTCGTCCTAACGCGTTCCATACCGTTCATTGTTTGCCAGCCCTAGGACTGAATGGAAGAAGGAGCGGCTTGGTTGGTGTATGACGTGGTGCCGTGGAATGAAGGATAGTTTTATCAGGTTAGCGTTTGTTGGTGCATCATAACTCTCCGGGTGGTGATCGAGAGATCACGCAACTCAGTGGCTTGAGATTTTATCAGATATGGCTCAGAATCGAAACCAGTGGTGACCATTCTCTTCCTTACTGTTGTCGTCTACTGCTGAGAAGTATTAGATGTTTTGTTTTGAATGTATCTTATTGGAACGCCTTTCTAATCACTCGATTCTTACTGTGTTTTTCTTTCTTATTTATCCACTTCCTTTAACTTTATGTTTTCATAATGTCATATTATTTTGCATGCCGTATTTCTTGATATCCCTAATGAACCGTGTTTGTGTTTTAATAAAATAAATAAATAACGTAGCCACCTCAAATAAACCCATTGTTTTCCTTTCCAAGTGAGCCTAGTCTGAAGTAAAACATAACCTAGTTGATTTTCTTATTTCCTTCATGATACTGAAATTAACCACAGTCAAATAGTGAACTTGAACTTGTCAAGCAAACTAAGGAAGCAGTTTAAAAAGAAGTATACTACATATTAACAGATCATGTGAAATGAACCCCAGTGACGTTCAATAAAGATGTGGGTGAATATTAGGACTGCAATGTGTCTATTTTTAATGTGAGCCTCCGAAATTATCATTTTTTGATTTTATGTAGACAGTCAGTGTAATTGACAGCGGTATTCATGTCAATCTGATAGTGAAATTTAGATGATGAAGCAGTCACTTTCATGACAAATGCTAGTGTTTATCGACTTAGTAAAAGGTGATTCTTCAACACATGACTTAAATAAAGCTGCTTAATAACAGACTATGAACAGAAATGTTCTCTGAAAGTTGTCAAAAATATAATCACCTAGTCTGAATGGCTGAAATAATA
Source organism: Heterobilharzia americana (assembly GCA_944470555.2). Taxonomy (NCBI): domain Eukaryota; kingdom Metazoa; phylum Platyhelminthes; class Trematoda; order Strigeidida; family Schistosomatidae; genus Heterobilharzia; species Heterobilharzia americana. The sequence continues at coordinate 72,354,423 of OX104134.1, forward strand.
CACCAGTGTACAAACAGTGGAGTTATTACTTGCTCAGCAATCTTTGCCTAACTTTGCCATTTCCTACATGATTATTCCAATTTACGTGAAAAATGCTATGATGACCGTAATGTCTTCATATCTTCTACTTGCAGAGGCTGCCGTATAATCAAACAGTGGAGTTTATTGCGAAATGCTAGAGATAACCCGAATTGGCAAATGCTAAACAGTTCTTTTAATTTGAGGATGAAATTTCGTTAACGGTTGGGCTGTTTAGGCAGATGCAACTCTGCAGGTAAGTGGGAATGGTAAACGCACTCACCAATATAATCACTATCTGTAAACTAATAGTTGGCATAGAGCAGTTCTGAAGGGTTATCTTACGCATGACAAGTCCAAACATATGAAATACTGAAATTTCTGCTAAAGGCTTTCGGAATCTCCTGGATTTTTAAGTGCTTTTACCTAGCATGAAGACCTATTTGCATATTCCAACGACACCCGATTTAATCTAGTGAGTAGCTTAACCCTTGAGAAGTCGAAAGTACTTGAATTCTCATTCATTATATTCAAGCTAAAATGGAATGTTGACATTGAGCATTTCTGACAGACATCACTTGTTTATGACACATCACAGAGAACTCTCCGTAAGCTGTTAGACAGTGAAATGAGTTCAAAAAGAGCGACTTGATCAATCGAATATAAATGCTCAGTACTCCTATCATAGACGACAATGTAACACGTCTCGTTAAAAAGAGTCATCTTCAGGTCCTAAAAAGACAAGTGTCGGACGCTGCCAAGTATACGTGTGTTCTGAAACCTGTTGCAGTTTGAAGATTTAGTGGACAAATCCTCATCCAGATCCGAAGCCAGCCTGGTTTTCTCGATTTTGTCTCTGTCAAGCTCCATGGCAAGTTTCACTTCTTCAAGATACAGCCTTATTTCTACTGATGTACGTCAAAATTAACTCTGGAGACTGACAGTTCATATACCATGAGAACTATCAGTTGCTTAGAAGTTAAATAAATTCGAAAGGTTCCAGTCACTCAAAAATAACCCATATATTTTAGGAAATGAAGGAATTCTGTTAAAAATTCATTGCTTTGAAAGTACCGTACAGCATAACTGATTATTTTTTTTCCTAATTATATTGGTAATGTGATAGACATTTATCCCTTGATTTCTCCAGGAATATATTTGAACATGGAGATTTGTGTTGTGTCAGTGTAATCATGATTGAAGAACACAAATCAATATCAGTGAAACAATCATAGGAAACAAGAAAGTATTTAGAGGTAGCTAGGACCAAAGTATGCTCCACATTAAGCAACTGTTTGATTGCAAATAAGCTTTTCCTCGGTTTGATTATAACTGCTGGACAAATGGAGGATTTATTGCTATCAAATCTATGTAATCTCAGACTCACAAGAAATGAAACAATTTAGACTTGCAGAGTCCACAACAGCTTCTTTAATTAGCAGCGGTAAAGACATACAAGCAGCATGTACTGTTTGTTATCTCTGTTTACCTCAAAGATGTAAGACGCATATGGCATTGTTTTCAAAGAAATAATTTTCATAATCTGTGATAAATATCCAAGAAACTTGGAGGCGGAATCATCTTGACACCTAACTCTCTCAAGATATACGCAACAACTATGAACTGAATGTTTATAACTCTGATAACTGGTGCACTAGCCAAAAACTCCAGTGAATTTAGGTATATAACTTACTACTGACCAATCTTGTACATCTAAAAAGTAAATCATATATATATAGACATGGAATTTCGGTTTATAATAAGACATTTACGAGTATGCGAAAACTTCAAAATACTAATGATTCCATAAGGAATCATGGAATCTAAATGCTGTTTAACTTTTATCCTTGGTTTGCTTTGTATTCCTTGTTTTTAATCATTTCAATGGAATGGAATTTTGTGTTTCGTTTAGACAAAGGTGTAGTGCATTGAACCAATGAAACAGTACTCCTTTTACAACACTCAGTCATTGAAACTGGTCATATGACTATTATTTACTCGATTGTGTTTACAATTTATTTCACCAATAACTGATCCCAGGAGTTTATTTTGACTGAGCAAAATGACAGTTGCGATTTATTTAAAAAAAAGTTATTATCGGTTGACACTGTATTCATATGTATAAGTTTCCTTCATCAGGTAAATGTATCCGCCTTCAAATGAGTTTCTCTATAGTCTGCACAAAAATAGTAAAGATATCCCGACGAAACTGAAAACCAATAAAAATCTCTTCAATAAATCATCACGCTTGAAATTTTTCAGAAAAACGTACAAGTGTCAGATTGCTTGAATGGATGAAGTCAATAAAAGATGACTTTATGGGAGTTTTCGAAAGAATTATTGATATATCATTGCATAAAAAATCACGAAATAATTCAGCGAAGTGAATTTTTTTGATGAATCGTTTTCAATATCTTCACAATCATACTTCATGTCTAATAAACAAAGAAGCGAATTATTGACCAATGTTTCAACGCTATGTCATCAAACTGGAATGTTCTAGGGTGAAAGTGTGAGCCGATTCTAGAGTGAGGAATACATGGCGTAATCATGGTATGTATGAGGAAAATATGTTGTTAATGAAAACAATTTAATATATTATTGTACTTACTGTATCATAGCTTTTTCTACTTTTGAGGGGTCATGAAGCTATTTAAAATGAAATCTGAAGATTATTACTTGAGCATTCATAAAATTATGTCAGTACATCAAGTTTTATCTTTTAAGCTGTTACACAGCAAATTAAATCTTACGATAAAAGAACACGTTATGTAGCTGCGTTTACTCTTTATAACTGAAATGCGTTCAGAAACGTACATTAAATAAACAAAACGCTTTCGTACTTAAGTAACTCACTGTTTCGATTAATGTACGAAAAAGCTAGTTATGCTGGCTTATGCAGTGACGACAGTATATTATTTGGTTCAGAAAATAATATATGGGATTGACCGTGTTCAAAAATTAAGAAAACTTATTTACCACTTTTTTAAAATACTTGAGTAGCTCAGCCACGAAATCTCATGATCAAAGAAAACCCATCATCTGATTATACTCAGTTTGGTCATGTTTGTTGTCAGTAGCATGGACATAAAGACATTTTATTGGGAAGTGTGTAAGTAACCTAAAACTGCAAAAAATCTAACTAAGGAGGATAAGGTAGTGCGTGTTTTCTAATTAGTTGTTGTACAGGCAAGGGGTTAGAACGACTTTAACTGGAAAATCAAACTAGAGACCAAACACATTTTAACGCTCAGTTGTAGGCAAAACAGTATGCACATGAAAATCATTTTGTAGGTGGTTAAATAATCTACGTTTGTACTCTTAAGTGCTGGTCAGCAATCACATGAATTTCAAGTTCAGAACATCACTTTAAGGATTATATTTGTGTCCGAGGATTAAATCTTTAAAGCAAATGAGACAAAATAGGAGGAAATTAATATTTCCAACAGTATTCAGACAGGAAAATAGATACAGGTAACCCTCAAACTGAATACACTGTAACAAATATTTCGCCGAAGATTAGTGTTTCTTCGATTCCTTTATCCATATAATTGTACACAATAATTATATATACACATAAATGTATTTACAGAACTTGAACAAATCTGAACTTCAAGAGTGATTAGATTTACAATTTCTCAAATATTCAAGATTATTGTCCAAAAAGAAATAATCACACTAAAATGAGTGACATTCTTTGTTTGCTAAACATTTGTTATGATACAAGATTCACACAAAAAATAACACGCGACATTCCATAAGAAATAAATAGTTGAATTAAGCAAGTCAACAGAAAATTGCTGCACCATGTGATCACTTTGTTTTAATTAAGTACTAATTGTCATTTGATTTGCATCATTGCGTTCTGTTTACTTTTAGATTCCAGAGGTGCTGTAGAGCAGTTAACTGGAAGAAAAAGGATTGAAATTAATATTTATCTGAGCATCAAGGTAACTGATATCCAATACCTACAACCAGATAACTACTTTAGAGAATGTGTATGAACACTTGTTACTTTGTTAGAACAATAAAAATATGGAAGCGATTAAAAGCTGTTCTCAAAATTTTGTAGTCTTACTAAATAATCACGCCACTGAATTTCATGGAAAGGAAATGCTGCAGTAACATCACAATTTAAACTTATGGACAGTATTTCTGTAAACAAATTTCTAGGTTAAAAGAGTTATGTTCACTCAGGTTGAAGCTATCCACAGACTAACTGAAGGTAGAGACAAATACAGGTAATTACACAGTAATTGTGCTTACGCTGAAAGTGATAACAATAATGATAATAATGTTCGCTTTATTTCAAACAACATGCTTAATATACTATAGAATTTTCAACAAATTACACTTCAACAAATTAACTCCTTGTAAAATGTTATAATAATTCTTGCATGTAAATGATGTTAATCATAATAACTGTATTAAACGCACTAATGTGAAACACGCAACTGATGTGAAATTAACTTCTGACCTAGGACTTGGGAATGGATAGAAAAACTGAACGTACTAACGGTAGTGACAGTTCATTAAGACCGTACAAAAATTGGCAGTTCAATATAGGTATCATATATATAATAATGTGCTGTATTTTTTTGCATTTATAAGTTTGTTTCTATGTAGCGTAACGTTTTTTCCTTGCTTGAAAAATGGCAGTTTGAAAACACTTTAAAAGTGTAAGAGTACATGATAAATCTATTTAAAAGATTCAAACAAATTGAAAGGGGAGAATTCGACTGAATATATTCGGTGGAAACATTTTGGCAGCACAGAGTTTAAGCAGGCTGCTTAAGCGACTAGATATTTAAATACCACGGTGAAACCATAAACTATCTAAAGTTCCCTTAGATTTCGTATTTGTCATTGTTGAAAGTCATGTAATTATCGGTAGTGAACCACTTCCATTGTAAATTTTACATCTCAGGATGGAGGAGTTTCATCTGAATAAGTAGGTGAAAAAAGAAAATTGACTAGTTTATCAAGGGACTAACTGTTCTACAATTAGTTCAGTTTATCCTCTCCAAGGTATTATTCATTATAACTTTGACCTTTGAATGATAAAACTCTATGTGCGTATTAGCCCTAAATCTGTTCGGCTAATACGATGGTAGAGCAATAAGGAAAAAAGAGAACCTATATCTCACGATATTGAAAAGCGTAAACTGATGACTTCAAATGACAGGAACGAAAACTGCATGCCTTCAGGCCAAGTCGATACAGACAGTTTTGAGCAGACATAAGGATGCCGTGTTGAAGAAAAGGACGATATATGTAGTCTACCCACCCAGCTTCAACTGCTGACAAAAAGGCGATACAATAAGATAAATTAATTATCACACAAACTAAAAAACGACTGTTGACAGACAAAGTACATCATTTCTGTTTTCAGTACTGCGGAGCACCTGCATCTATAACTTTAAAAAGAGAAAATTGGTAGCTGAATGCCTTATATATCTAAATTTGCTATGAGTAGAAAATCACAGAATTACATTGGAAAATATGAAATCCACACTTAAATAAAAAATGAACAACCTGTTTTTTATACAAAGCTAAATAACTACTAGGATGTTTAATATACTGAAAAAAGGCTTCATTTATTACTCTGGTAAGGCTGTGTTGATAAACTCATTAAGACTGTTAATGGAACTAACATCGGTGAATATCAGACCTTAGACCACATAAAACAACTGTTATTTATTCCATATTAGATGTGTTTATTTGGTGTATAGCACACAGTGATACAGTAGTGTCTACTTCATGACATCTCGAGCATATTTATGGCTCATAATCATATTATTGGAATCATACAACTTTAGGCATCAGATTTTTACTGTCCTATCACCTCATATTCTTTGTTTTCATTGATAGTAAGACGTCGCATCAGGAAGAAACACCAGGAACTCTACCTATAAGTCTCTACAAAACTGGAATTAAGGTGTCATTTGAACCTACAAACTCACTCAGAGATAAGCTTGGTCGGCTTAACGACCCGATAAAACCAACTAAGCAAAATACTCCTGTCTACCGCATTCCATTTAATGACTGTGAGGTCAAGTACATAGGTCACACTACTTGGTCAGTGTCAATTAGATTAGAGGAATATAGGAATTTAGCTAAATATAGAACAACAGAACCCAATCGGATCAATAGTCTAGAATATACTCAGCTTTTGCGATGCATGCATTAACATGCAACCCCATAATACTGTGGGATAGTACCACTGTGTTTAAGTCTAATATAATTAGGTGGAGAGAGAGATTGATTAGTGAATCTTTGACCTGATGAACAAAGATTCAGTAATCAACATCCAACTCACGTAGTGAGAATGACACAACACCTATACCAGAGATATGGAAGAATTTACTAGCAACAAAATCAACGAATCTGAGGTGACAGGACTATAAAATTGACTGTTGAAAGTGGTGTGATAACATTGTTTCGATTATGAGCAATAATTTATGCTGTGATTGTCATCAAATAAATATCACTTTATCACCATGTCCTATAAATCAAATAAACAAATCTAATATGGAATTAAATTCTCATACATCGCCCACGTTTTACACTTGTATTTGTAATCGCTTATCAACGGTAGTCACCGCTTTCTGAATCTTTTAACCAGCTGCATAGTTTCATCATTTTATAATAGTTCTGAACATTCATTTTATGATGCAGGTCATATTAAATTAGAAGTTCAGATAGGTCTTTCAGTAACCTGTGTTTTTACTGATGGATATGTTGTTGATAATTTACTGTCTTCAAACTTGTTTACCGAATTTTCCTGATTCCATTTTTGTTGGAGTTACTTGACTTCGATTTTTTGGCAGCAGCAATGGATTTTAGTTAGATGAGTTGTTTGAATGTGAAGTTTGGGTTCTTATATTGAAAAACCACAACTTCAGTTTGATGCTATGGTTTCAATTTTCTTTCGTAGTGCTAAGGACGTCTTTAAGTTTCTCTGTGAATAAAGTCTTAGCCAAGGTCTGCAGTAACTGTATCTGCGTAGTGTTCAAACCCACTGATGAATTTCTACATCATACAATTATTCGGTACAACTGATGTAGAAATTCAAGTGGGGCTCTGATCTTTAAACGCAAGCTTTTTAGAACTATACTAAGAATAATGCCAATCATTTGTTTCCCTTTTGTGAAGTTGTCCGTCATTATTTTATGTAATGAATTGTGATTTTTGGTTATTTGTATTAACCTAAGTGTTTAAAAAATGTTAAAATAGAAAAAGGTCAGCAGACAATCTAATTCCTTCCTTACTGCAATTAGAAATTAAGTTTCCTGATAATTTTTTTTACTTTTGTATGTTAAGTTAGATCATAAACACCTAGAGAGGCCAAGTTATCTTCAATTGAATACTGTAGCAAGGCAATAAATCATGTAAACTTGTATCATACGTTAATTTTGGTAAAACATTTATCTCAACTCAATATTTAGCAACATATTTTTTACAGCTTACATTATTCCTCATTCTTAGTGCTAGGAAGTTCAATCTCAGACTGTAAATCTAAATTTCAAAGAACCTTTAATAAACGGTGAAGATTTTATCTGTGTTTTTCTTATTATTTCCATATGCAACACGCTAACAGAATTACACTCAAAGTCTGGATGGCTCTTCAGTCGGTTACCCTAGCATTTGGTGCCTGGGACTGACATTTTCCACGAATGAATTTTTATTGAACTCTAGACTAACTCTGTTTATAATCAACCTGATGACTGGCCTGCATACTTGTTGCTGCGTCGTTGCATAATTTTATGTGGTTGCTAATGTTTTGTAACAAACTCTGTTTTTAAATTTGGTCTACAAATGTTGAATACTGTCACTTACACTACGCAATAATTTCTTCACAAGAAAAATGACAGCTTATGTATTGAAACTTTTTAGCTTTCTACAATGTTTGACAAACCAATGTAAACTGTTAAATATTACGCAGATACTAAAACACAAAACGTATGAATTTACAGTTGTAGTGCATAGGAAATGAAAATAAAGGAAAAAGGTTTTCTTCTTCTGTTTTCATTTCCTGGTAAGTATCTTACGCATAGTGCAAGTGTAAGATCAATGGGAAAAGGAAAATGGGGAAAACCATTAAGCAAACTGAGTTTTGAGAAACGGTACATATTTTAGAACTTTTTCAATCAAATTTAAACGGCTGTGATTATTTTAAGTCCCTGAGTTGAATTTATCTACGCACACTGCTAATGAAAAACTACAGACCATAAAGGTAGATATGATACACTTATATCTTATAGCAGTGTGCTCAGATGCAAGTTTATGGAGGTTGAAAGCTAACGAAAACCTTGGAGAATATGAATTCATCATGCCTAATAAAGAGAAATTCACAGTGAAGTACCTGACTTCGGGAAAAATGTCAGTAGATTTCAAAAAACTTAGCTATACACTTTTCATGGTTAGTTAGAGTATAATTCAAAAGAAAAATAAGCTATTTCCTGCTCAGAGTAGTGCAAAAAATAAACCTTTTACAAAGCAGCTGATTTTCAGCAATGCCACTGAAAAGATTTCGCCACTGATTTTTGTTGCTTATTTATTTCGACAACATGAGTTCTTCAACCATCACAAAGTCATGAAGTAAATCAAAAAGCTTTAAGTCCCTATCACTTCCTTTATCATAAACAAATTTTTCATATACCAAGTTATCTTTGTAGTAAATTTTCGATAACAATTAAGAATATTTTTTAAACCTAGAGATATCAAGTGGGCGAATTCCAAAACTTTATGCAAACTAAGCTGGTTGTTATTGACCATCACTCAGAATAAAACATATATACCTACATTTCTGGAGCAAACTTACTACATTCGTGCTTTATGGAGGCATTTTATAGGAGTAAGACTTGAGGACTATAGTAGATTCTCGTTCCATTTTATTTAGTTGACTCCATGTGTCTAACAGTTAAAATTACTATTTGCTGGGTTAACTGTTGGAAGCAATTTATTGTTCTTATTAATGTCAAGGTAGGGTATGACAATATCTGAAACCAGATATTTGGGAAATTTTACTATCCCTATTACAAAGATGGAGAGGGACTAAGAACCATGCAAACCACGTCTTAAATTTGTGGAGTTAAATAAGGACAATTGATTGTGTCTGACAATTTACTTTATAAATACTGCTGTTTCACTGTGTGGCATACCTAATAAACAGACTAGAATGAAATAGACATTGACATGACGTAAGGTGGTTGGACACTGGTGGTCAGAACCCAGAAGCTAGATTTCGTGGATGTTGTCAAGTGCTAAAAAGGAGTATCTGCAATCTGTACAGAAATGATATCAATTAGGAAATTAAAGGCCGTGTAACTCTTCTGTACTCATAAACATTACTATGAATGACCAAGCAAGGACTTTATAATGGAGAATTTTTGTAGCTCAGATGGATGGTTTTGGTTGTATTGTGTTCTCTGAGTTGGGTTGTATAACTGTGAAGCATTCGTCGTCTTTCTGGACGACATCTTCAGCACTAACTTTAGTATGAAGTTTATTATTGTTATTATTAGTCCCTTGCGTTCCTAGTGGAATATAGGGATTCAGTAGCACGTCTCCATTTCACTCTGTTCTCTGAAATCTTTTCAACCTGGTCCCACGACAGCCCACAACCTCTCATTTCCTCCTCACACGATCTCCTCCATGTCACCCTCACCACGGACGCCCAACTCGTCGCTTCCCATGGGGATTCCACTCGAGCAACTGGCCTGACGCTTGATGTCCCCAGTCAGCCTTCTCAGTGTATGTACAATCCAATCCAATCCATCTCCACTTCCTCCTGCATATTTGTTGGGCGATCGCTTCTTGGTTAGTTCATTCCCAGAGCTCCTTGTTGCTTATTCCTGTTAGTCTGGCCATCTGATCTTCAGTAACGAGCCAGCGTAGGCAGTTGTTGATGAATGTCTGTAGTTTATTGGAAATGCCTTTCGTGACGCGCCAAGTCTCTGAGCCATACAAGAGCACTGACTTGACGTTGGTGTTGAAAATCCGGATCTTGTTCCACATGCTGAGTGCAGTGCAGTGCAGAAGATCTCCACACTGGTTTCAGGCTAATGAACGCCTGTCTTGCTGTCTTTCCGATTCTGACTTTGACGTCCTCGTCCGTCCCGCCACCGGTAGTTGAAACAGTGCTTCCTAGATAAGTGAAGGAGGTTACTTCCTTTAAGTTTCTCCCGTTCATGGTGACTGGAGTTTGTTGTTGTTGTTGATGGTGGTGGTGCGGTATCTTCATCACATCTGTCTTCTCTATATTCACTTGAAGTCCCATCTTCGTTGCCCTGCCTCTTCTATCAACTTGTTAGTTTTCGCCTGTAGATCTTCAAGTTTGTGTGACATCAGACACAAGTCATCGGCGAAATCCAAGTCTTCTAGGTTCTTTTCCGCAGTCTAGCGTACCCCCCTCTTCTCGCTCCCTACTGTTTGCTGCATGATCCAGTCTAGTCGACCACAATCAGGAATATCACGGGGAATAGAAGTTAGTGCTGATAATGTCGTCACGATCATACAACCCAGCTCAGAGAACATAATACAACTAAGGACTGAATAAAAAGCATCACTTAGAGACCCAAGAGTAATTAATCTCATGCTATGTAGTCTTAAATGCTGGGAAAATTTCATTGATCATTTTGAAGCGTGATCATTAAGCCTGTAGGCTCTCCATCGCAATGCACTTCCACTGGTGTTAGGTGGTTGGTGTCAGCTAGCAGGAGACTCTGAATGTAAGTGTTTCCTATAAATTAATGACACTACAAACAACTGCATTCAGAAGCAGTAAAATTTATACTTAGCGTATGATTTTAGTGCTCGGGGTTGTATAAGTAATAAAATAAGGTTAGAAGATATTTTCGTAACTAAAGTACCACAGTTTTTACCATTTATCAGTCCCAGTAATTTTTGCCAATTACAGTATCTTTAAATAAACACAACTCTTGTTATCATGACTGGCCAACATAAATAATATAACTTATTTATGTCCCGATATGATTTGTGACTAGTTTTGACTGAACGATTAATTTTTTGTACGAAAATAGCATGCATGACAAAGCTAATAACGTAGACTGTGCAGCTGGTTCTTATAAAAATAGTGATCTAAGTGGGATAACTTAGTCGTTTGTGAATCGCATCACGGCGAGGATGGAGTTTATTTCATAAAAAAGATCTTCATAAGACAGTGGTGTCAATAACTGTTACCTTCTTATAAATTTCTCTCTTATTTTACTGATTAGAGAGAGAGAAAAAAAGAAACTTATGTAGTGCTATTCAATATTTTTCAGTATAAACTTTAAACTCATTTCACCTGCCACTGCTGTAGCAGCCAAAATACTGAACGTCTGCTTTTAAACAAAACGATTTCGGTTGTGTAAAAGTTCATTCTTAAAAATCATAACAAAAGGATTTTTAGACTGAGATCCCTCCACAAAATGGCCAAAGGCAATTTAAGTTGTCACTAAATACTAGAGTCCTAAAATGATCACAAACCCAATGGCACTGGAATTTGATGAAGCGAAACGATGGGATATGATCATAAGTAACTGTATACATATCCTACCTTGCTAATCACCATCAAATAATAATATAAACTTTAAGAAAATACAGTATCAAGGCATCTGAGAAGGATCCCATATACCAATAGAGACCGATCAGTTCGGTCCAGTTAACGACGGAATAATATAACCGTTGCACAGAAAATGGCTGTCGTGACACAATGGTTTAGTGGTTAACGACCTAGTGTTTGAAGCCATCGGTTCTAAGTTTGACTCCCAGTAGGGACACCACTGCTCACTGTGAGACAGGTACGTCCATCTGACGAGTCTTAAACAGGACGAAACATGCCTTTTGAATCCTACTGCTAGACGCTACCCATCAGCAATATATCCTACAATTGTTGGATATTTTCTCCAGTAACTTACTTTTTAGTGACGTACATTGAAAAAAGAGCTAAGGCTTAGTCTGCTATTAAAAGTAATTGTGTGTACTGAATAAAAGGATCTCATATTTATGTAATCTTGTCATCTCATTATTCAAATTTCTGTTTTTTTTATTAGTGACTGTACTGGTATAGGTTCGACTGTATAGGGACAAAACATTACCAAGGTGACTAATGAATTCATATGTCGGTCTCATACCTGAAATCATGTGCAAGTGTATGTGTTAAACAAACAAAAGTTAAACATAAAATTAACTCCTTATTACATTCCGATGAATGTAAGCCAAATGACGATGAAGACGATGTGGTAATTGAATCTAACGAAGTGTGGATACTAAAATTAGAAGTAATCAGATAAACTATTTTTATGCAAAATGTTATAAGGTAGGCTGAGCAGTTGCATCTAAGAATTCTATATCTAGTTTCAAAAGTGTTTGTAAAACTACTCATCACAAGCTTTTACAGTTACTGCAGTGAACAGAGCTTAGCATTAAGTCGCAGGTCTATTTGCTCAGTAGTCGAAGCAGATATCAATTAATGGTCTCAGATTTTGATCTACACAGATCTTAACAGATTTAATTTATCGAATGAAATCTACCTTTCAGCATGGCAAAGTATTCTGTTCCACGATTTTTGTTTAGGGATTCGTTTAAAGATGATGCATTAAATCGCTATGTTTCGCTTAAATTAACCCCACGAGATTATTTGTATACTAAGCGGATAGGAGACAAAATGGAATCTAGAAATTGGAATGAAAACAAATTATAGGTAGGCGTCAACCCTTAGTTTAAAATGTATATAAATAAGTAGGGCAGGAATACATACCAAACTATTTTATAAGGCCTAATAAATATCACACAAGCAACTGCAACCACATGAGTGGTATGAACTCTGGGGAGCAAAGATTATGTGAAAGTATCTTCGCGTACACATGCATACTCAGAGAAGTTATTCCTGATGTTTTTGCTTCATTGAGCTGCATAATGAAAGTTAGATGAACAATATTACGTTTTGTGTCGTTTGAAAATAAGATTTTATCATCATATATTTCTGTCCTTATTATATGTGCAAATACTGGAGATGTTAAGGATTTCAGTAGCATCTAATGTGAGTAAACATAGCAGTTGCATAAATAACAATCGACGGTTGGTCACTTTGTTACTTTCTTTCCATTAACTGCCTCCATAGATGTCTTTCCGCTCCACTTTGTTTAAATCTATGGATCACAGTTGATATGAAAGAAAAACTCCTGAAAGGATTTCTTAGTATTCTAAGTCTTTACATTCCATCATAACGTGCTGCACAATATCCGTATATGCTGCATGTGAAAGGTCTGAAATTCATTTCCTTGCACGCTACATAATCTGGTGTTTGTAATGACGTTCTGAGGTGCTTCTTTTATACTTCTAGGATCCTTTGAGTATTTTATAGATTCGTTAAAATTTAAGGTATATCCTGGTGTTCTGGATGCTTCTATTGTCTCACTGAGTAAAATTAAAGCTTCCGACAATACAGAAGTTCACATTTAATGTAGATTTGCAGAAAACTGAATGAATGCTGGAACTATTTTAACCGGACTTAAGAAATCTCACACTATTCCCTTGATATGAGTCCACCTAGTATGTTATTTAGTCACCAAATTTGCTTTTTTCTCTTACTTGAGAAATATTTTTCCTCATTGTCCAATGCATTAAAGTCAGATTAAACTCTTTTATTCGAAAAATTGTGTTGCTTATTTTGGATCTAATTTCAACTTTTAATTTAATGTTAGGTCTACTTGATCTGCCTTTGTTACTTACTGAATACTGACTAAACTTTCTCTTGATATTTCTGTTTTAATTGTCTTATTTTCTGATCTTTGAGTTACTGGAGTGCTCTTAGCTTCAATAACGTTGCGCCTGTATTTTCAAATCAGGAAAAAAAACTATTGGTGATTCATTTTGTATTCTATGTCGTTGTTTATTTCACCTCTACCAACTCTCATGGTTATTCACTGACGTTTGCTTCAATTCTCTTGCATGGTCATCAAAGTTAGGGGTGTGTTTAGTACAGGCTTATTGGGTGATGGATGATACTTTGAAAGATGGGTGAGGAGTGTCAGTCAGTAAGCATAAAAAGTACAAAATATATTGATCATGCTAGTAGATAGACAGTATGGCTCGTAGGTCATACAACCTGCCTGATATTCTTTAGATCTGATGGCTTATCGGAACTGACTGCAAAAGTTACCCTACGAACCACCGAACTGATAAATTTGGTCTCATAGTTCAACTGGAAAGGTAAATTTTAAATGATATAAAAGCCTAAATAGTTATTTCAGCAGATGATCTCTAGAGTTACCCCTTATTCAATTTCCTTTTCTTCGATTTCTTTTTATGCATAGTGTCATGGTAACAACTGGCTAGTTATACAAAGTCAATACTTCAAATGATTTCACTCATACACTTGGTCACTTTAATTACGTAAAACGTAGTCGTATACTATCTGATAGACCTTAACAGTATCATTGGCTTAAGTCTACATTCTGCGTGTCGTGCTGTTGTAAGGTGATTAAAACCTCGCCAACAAATGTATTTTCATAGTCTGTTACCTTTAATTATTTACAAAAAGTGTAATTTTACATTTACGACCTTATGCTTTGTATTCGTAAATAAATGTTCGGATTCATTAGTTATGCATCTATTTTGACCTGTGAATTCACGTAAAACAGCGATATTCAGCTTTCTCATAATATATTTGATTATTTTATTCGTATTTATGTTTCAAAACATAGATATTATTCTTTCTCATTACAAACAGTGAAGCTAATTCACGTTTGTTGAAATTCGATCCAACTAGACAGGTTAAAAGATAAAAATAACAAGAAGAAAAACAACATCAATTCATTTCCAGATGAACAGAACTGACCCCAGTGAGATACATTTTGCCACTGACTTCATAAGAATGCGTAATAAGTATATTCTTCAACAATATTTTCACAATGGTAGCTTCATTTACATCATTGGCCTCTTGCAAAGAATGAATAGGAACATTTTGGTGTGAAAGCTTCATACTTCATTTTCTCTCGGTGTTCTGAAGTTTGTGTACTTACTGTATGGACTGTTGTTTGAAATTTAATTCAGTGAACAAGAAGACAACAATACCTAGGTAATACTCTTGTAGACCAATTAAACTACAAGTGGCAACTGTGGAAATTAGATATTGCTTTACGAAAATTCACTGAATTAATCTAAAAATGTAATCAATAGCAAAGCTCACCACAAGTGAATTTCTCGACTCAAAACCTCGTAAAATCAGCGAAACTATATCTGATATTTTAGTGCGTTATGCTTACTGTCAACTGAATAAATTCTAATTTCTGAAGAATTTCTGAAAGCCAGTATTTTCTGGAATATATGTCTCGGTTGAGAACTCATACTGAAAGATAGACCAGATTACTAGTTGCTCTCTGTTTTCTACACTAGTTGACATTTAAAGTCACCCTTAATCAACTGGTTTTGCAGTTATTGTATTCCCCCTATGAAATGAATGCTGATCGTGAACTAAGACCTATGAATCTTGTTTTTATTCATCCAAAGATTATATCTAGTGAGAACATTTAGATAACTATCTTTTTTAGCTAGATGAATTCAATTGGCAGAAAGCGCTGAAACTGAGTTTCAAGCTTGCTGGATCTCAGCAGCAGTGAATACCTGAAATCTCGACGGAACAGACCTGAATAGGCGAGGCTAAAAGTTACCCTCACTTGCCTAAGAAGTGGAAGTACAGCCAATACTTTGCCCACGAACAAATGGCATGAAACACGACTTAATAATAGATAACATTGTAAAAACTACACAAATAGGTAAAACACCCATACAGAGCACGAAGAATATGTACAGTTTCACAAAAAACGCTACAACCTATCACAAGCACGATAACTAACATCTGTACATTAAGAAGGTGAGCCTTCTACTTTGGAAATCACACTGCTAAATGAACAGTTGATTTCGGTCAGTAGTCAGGGCCAGATAACCTAACATCGGTTACTGTGCAATGATCAATCAGTCTTCATTTATCTTTCTAAATAAGCCCAACACCCAGCAATCGCCAATTTATCTAACCGCAGAATATTCTGTTTATAACACAGCGACGGAGATCCGTCTAGCTATAACCCTTTTAGGCATCCTGTTCATCTTATTTGATACTTCATAACACAAATCACATGGTTCAAGTCCCGATTAATTTAAAACTGTAACTGACTTCTGCATGTTATAAGATTAGCCAAATCATGTTAATTTTCACCTCATCTTCCTATCCCTGTAACGTAGGAGTAAAACATCGACACTATGTAACATTCTGAATTAAATTTAACTAGTTTCTTAGGCATATCAGAGTTTGACGTTTCGGCCACAATGTATGGTTCATATTCATATCAGGTAACCACACAACGTTTAGAGATAGATTATCTAGTGCTGATCCCCTCTCTTCCTTTGTGATAAGGGTAGCAACATTCCTCAAATATCTGGAACAGGTGCTGAGTCATTTCTGTTACACGTATTTGATATTGGTTAGATAAACAAAGATTCAGTTATCATTCTTTCTCCAACCCGAATAAGTTAGTTCTTAGTACTGTCACTCTGTCTATCTATATTTTGTCATTGTGTATAGCCACAGGGATAGCTATAGACAAGATTTTGTGAACATTCCTTATCTTACTAATGTCTACCAATCATGAATTAGCTAAGTCATTGAGCTCAAACAGCCTAATTGACCCTAGTTGACTACCCTGGCATAATAAGAGATTCAGGACACCAAATTATTTGCTCAGTTGGATCAATGGGATGCTCCAGTCTACGAAGCTCGTTTTTAAGTGGGTTTGTCTGTAGGCCCGAATGACACTGGTTCAGAATCCTCTGTAATGACTCTGAGGTGCCTTTTCATGTGGTAAGACCGTAGGGGTTTTGATTTCTGTTATCACAGCACCGCCATTATTATTACTAATACTTTACCATTAATATTTTCCTACAACTAGTCATATTTTTCTTACAATCCATATAAAACCTATTTTTTAAGCTGAAAAAGTACTTATTGATGAGTAAAGCGTCCTGAGTCCTTCTGATTTATTGTCTCAGATATCTGACCCTTTTGTTTGGAAATTTCACAAAGGTTACTTTGGCTGACACATGGTGAAACGATTAGAAGTCTAATTGATAATTCAAATTGGAGTTACCTCATGAGAACTGTTGTCTACACTGTCATATTGATTCCGTTTAATTCTCCAGTCCAACATAGCTAGGTCATTTTCACCACTTTAAAACCCAAAAGTAGATCAGAACGCGTTCACCAATGAATTTATCTTCAGAGAAACAATCCAAGTGCATCAGTTACGATACTACATACACGTCATCTACACATCTAAACCATAATTTTGGAGTAAGATTAAATGTGTCGAAGGCCACCTGTACCCGACATTCCACGACTCGGTATAATGGAGATCCAATACCAACTTCCGTTGGTTTCAGTATTTTATTCCCAACTCAAATTCTGTAAGATTCTGACAGACAGCCGTATACTCAGCATAATTTCTTCTGCTGGTACCTTGATTAGTAGCGTGAACTCATAGTCACTAGTGGGGGCATTTCTAGAGCCACTTCAATCGGCATACTGCTACATAGACTGTCTGCGTCAAAACTGAATTTTTTTACTAAAATCTAAACGTATACCGTATAATCTAATCATAAGAACTAGTAATTCCATATTTGCAAAGGTTTCTGATAGAATCTGGTACCCATTGCTAAATATTCAACTAACTCATAATGTAGAGATATTTTTAACTAGGTGTGCTAAGATATTTCATGGAACTCAGTTCATATATTTTGTAAAAAACCTATTTGCCAATATTGCATTTATGTAGAAACAAACACAATTGATTACTATTTCTCAAATCCTTTTCCGTGTGTGTTTTCTTTTCCTCTTGTTATCATATTTTCTCCTGGTGCCAATTCCTTGAAATAATATCCGTGACATTCTGACTGAACAGAGGTGGTATCTGCCTACATCTTCATATTTTTATTGAGACTTACTTGGAACTGTTACCACTATGCATAAAAGGGTTACAAAAACGTGACATATGAACTTTAATAGCACGATAAGTATCCCTGGGACTACTAATTCATGGCATTAAATCAACTATTTCGACCCACCTAGAAACTGCTTCATTCATTGTATTGCGTCCACTGTGGTTTATGTAACCGTGGTCATAAACATGCTCATTGGTTTCCGAATTTCCTTATATATTCTTGCCTACACATGTTGTTAACTTTCTGAATGTAATCAGGTTTGTTTGAAATTACTATCCAATGGCCTTTGTCTGACTTAGTAACTTCCACGGTGTTGTCAATGTTAAGTTTCTTCAGAGCTTCTGTTTTTCTTGATCATGGATTTTGATTTATTTTCTTCTGTCTTTCCAATATTAATGCACATTGTGCTGGCACTTCATCTGGAACTGTTTTATCTACTGACCTTCATACTATCTCAATTTTGGGAATGACACGCTAAGGTTCCTATCCGCTAACCGTCAAAAACTGAAGTTGAGTCCTGTTTCGAGCACCTTCACTTCTGTTGAGCTGAAGATTCTAGTTGAGAGGTTGACTACTCACTTTGATTTATCGAATATTTTACTGGAGTTGTAGTATTGGAAATCTCGTTATTCCCGATTGATTACTTTCCATGCATTATTTGTCGAACATCCTAATTGAAGTGAGTGTGTTCAGTTTTCTGGAGGCATTTGATCTCACTTTATTGAAGTTGTCGACCAGTATTCCATAGACGTCTTTGTAACTGTTTGCATCAGTTTATATTTTACTTCTTCTATATAGCTGTAGCTCTCACACATGTTTATGATAGACCACAGATCAAGTTCAACAACCACCCAGAACAGAAACTCAACTCAACTCAACTGAAGGAGGAAACTACAAAGGACATCTTCACGTCAGTCAGTCAGTCAGTCATCAGGAAGAAATGGGAGACATTGAGCAACATCCCCGAGGAAACCTGCATGGAAGAACACTGGAACTCTGTGAAACAGACATGGAAGGAAACCTGCATAATTGTGTTACGAAGGAAGCAGAAGAGGCAGGACAAGGAATGGATCTCAACGGACACATGGAAGCCGATAGAGGAGGAATAGGAAGATGGTGAAGCAGAAGCATCAGTTTGCACTTTAGTTTTTCCATAAAGATTTAGATACTGTGGAACTTCTTGACTATTCCATGTATTTCTTCCTGTAAGTGGGGCTTATGGACACTTTCCATAGCTGCTCTAGTTTATCCTTCGGGTTCTGAGGACGTAAACAGTAATGTTTTTGAAAAGAATTCCATGAAAACAGTGAAGTATTAAGTCTCTACTACGGAAGTAAGGATGGTGAACACATTTATAAAGGCAAGTCATAACAACAGTCTTCATATTACTGTAATCATTATGGATGAATCAAGTAACTTGTCAGTGATTAAGTTTGAACAGGTTGATGCCAATTAACCAAAACAGAGATCAATCTGAAAGTATTTCATTTAAGCAGACCGTTGATAGTCAATCCAACGATGTTTTACTCATGAACAGCAGTTAGTCAGTCATTTAGAATGCTGATTTCAAATTTGATCGACTTCTCGGAAAGTAGAATAATGATTTCTATGAAATTTAAATTGAAGATGACAAGAAAAAAGTATGTGAAAGAATTGTCAACAGGGGTTACCGTTACTGAAAGCACACTTTTATTCGAACACACTATGAACATATAAAACAGTAGACGATCTAACCGAACATTGCATTCGTTTGTGCCAGATTCGTACAGTTATGGCTTGGCAGGAAGACATGTTCAATGGACAGACAGTTTGAAACCTTGCTGGTGTTAGAAAGCATTTTAATAAATACCACTGATAAGTGACACGTACTAAAACAGCCAATCACGTGACCTGGTGAACAGACTTGAGTTGTAAGAAAATGCATGAAGATTCAGTCTGGATTTTGATATTTCCGACGAAAAAGATTTTCATTTTATATACACTGGTAGCGTACATGTGGATATTTGAACTTAAGAATATTCAGAAGTAAGAGACGTTAATTTATTCTCTTCCTAACATAGTAATGATGGATAGTGGCTAGCAGTGGAATCCAGAATGCGCATTTCGTCCTCTTTGGACTCGTCAGCCGGGTGTACTTGCCTCTCAGTGTGTGGTGTTGTTTCCACCGTGATTCGGACTCGGAAGTGATCGCTTCAAACGCCAGAGCGTTATCCACTACACAACCGAGCCACGATAACGGCTTCTTGTGCTACGGGTATGGTTTTAGTATAGTTGCTTGTACTATACCGTCGTTGATTGGTCTCTATTGGTATATGGGTGTTTGAGGCGATCGCTCCTGTGTCCGAATCCCGGTAAGAACAATATCACTCACTGGGAGACAGGTTAACTCAGCTGACAAGTCCCAAATAGGACGGAATGCACATTCTGGATTCCACTGCTAGCCACTATCCATCATTATTATAACTAGGACACAGGTAATTTCGAGGCATCCTCATAACAGCCCATATGCTGATAGAGACCGAACAATTCGGTCAAATCAATGACGGTATAATACAAGCAATTATACTATTTTCCTAACATAGTACATCAAGTAAGGCAGGAAACTCAAATAAGTTGGAGGAAAATTGTCATTGAAGGATTGAAAAGCCTGTCTCAAGTAACTTAACAATAAATTTATCTAGTAAACACCAAGACAAACTGTATGAGCAAGATATCATAACTCAATAATAAATCACTGTCTTCTTGTCAACCATTTGCCACCTGTGTCATCAAAATATAAAATAACTGTGTTATCTTCATAATAGTGCACTAATTTCAACGGAATTAAAAGTTGAATGATACCTTTTTCCACGTTTCATTTTCTGGATTACCTGGTTGAAAATCTTTTTGCTCTGTGATATTTTTTCCGACTGAATTGTTTTCCAGTGCTAGGCTTTGATTCAACTCGCGAAGTATGTTCGTACAGTTCACTTCTAACATATTGTCACCTCAGTTATCTGCTGACTTTCTTGTACAACCTTTTGTTGCTTATAACCTTTTACTGTATTACTATTCTTATCTGTTTTCCTAAACGTTAGCTAAAAAGAATTTACTGGTAAAATATAGTTGTTTCTTCATAAGCCTTATTTGCATCTTGATAATTCTTGCTACATTGTCCTAGTCCATATTTAGGGGTCTCATTTCTTGGTCCTATACTTCATTAAAACTTTGTTTTGTTTCATATTTTAATATCTTTCATGCTGTAAGCAGCTGAAGAGTAACCAGTGAAGAGAATCTGCTTTACGCTTTATTCAAGTTCATAATGCAAAATTAGTGCACAAAATTATCATACTGTTACTTGAAGACTGGTACAAGTGAGTAACCTTCCAAATAAAGCCTCAAACAGATCTTATATGTGATAATTGTTCTCCTAGTGCCTTTTATTTAACAGCTTAAAGACTTCTTCATCAGTTTAAAAGGAAAACTGGTATGCTAAATAAAGAAGCGTATTGTTTGGGGTTGTCAAGTGGTTTTCTGTCACCTATCGTGAATATTTTATTCATGCTAACCAGGTATTTGGTGTTGTGTAAAGTGTCTTTCATATGACTCACATAAACCTACTGACCAAACATGGAGAAAAGACAGTTAAAAATTAATGGCTAGTCACTTCTTTTTATTGAGAAACTAAACTTATAGTGTTTGTAGTGAAGCATTAAGGAAATTCAGGGTATTATTCACTTGATAAACCAGTATTACTGTATACTGTATACATTCTTAGCTAGATGGTTCACTCCTGAATACACAGCAAAGTTATATTAAGTAGATTTAAGTTTTTGGTTACCGGTATGTCAGTACTACCTTTCATCAAATAAACTGCTAAACAGGTTTCCTTCTAAATTCAGTAGTTATTGCCACAAAAATATCACAATCCGTTAACCGATAGTTTCATGGTAATTATTCATATCTGATAAAGGAAGAATTAGGTAAAAGGTTAAGCTGATGAGTAATAAAAGAAGTCGAGCTTTTTATTTCAGTCTCATGGAAGCGTTACAAAGCACTTAGTTGACAGTCCGAAATCAGAACAGAACTGGAAGTCTGATATTGTCATTCAGCTCGAATAGTGTATTACACACAAGCTTTCAGCTTGTACTTGTCAGTGTGAACTCTTTTGTGACTTTCATCATATGAGTCTTTTTGTTTCCAATCTTTCAAACAGAAGTGTTAAACGAAAGTTTTGCTGAAAAATCTCAGTTGGTAGATGGCGTTGTTCAATGGAACTGTTAGAATAAGTTACCAAAAAATAATCGTAAAATTTGAAGTAAGTTAAAAATTACCCAAATAAATTTGATCGAAATGAGTAAACTATACCTGGTCATTTTTCTTCTGAAGCAAAATGAGATACACATAGATTATGGAATAAACATAACTTCTTAGTTCGAGATCAGAAAATCGAAGTAATTACAAGAAAAGTGATCCTAAATTAACTTGAATGCAATTTGTCTTCGGATACGAAGACGACTATTCAAGTGGAGTATTTGATTCCACCAAGTATGCAGAAATTTTAATAAATGAGAGAAAAAATGTTCTAAAAACAAGTGTTTTTTATTAGATTTGCCAAAGAATTTGATAAAGCAAACAAAGGAATAAGGTATACACGCAAGATAAACAAAGTATTTTAAATTCTACAGTTCACTCGGAAAAGGAATGTGTAAAAGAACACCATAAACATTAGATCTATTATAGTTTTGTCAAAAGGAGGATTTCTTTCTTAGAGGAATACCTTTACAGACTGTAATTCTATCTAGTCAATTGTTCAGTTAGTAACAATTTTGTTTAGTCAGTACCGGCTATTGGTTCACCAAGTTTTAAGTGTACGGCATGTGGTATCTTATGACCATTTGCTTTGAAAACATGATTTAAATCAATGTCTGCATAATCCTATCTACATACATTCACTTACAGTTGTCTAAATGTACTCCACTTTATGATTTAAAGGTTGACTGACTTATCTGCACCTCATGAAAACAAGCTCCTGGTGATAATCAGCGTTCAATGTGATACTCATTGACTTCTTTATTTATTTATTTTTATTTATTTGCCTTAACTACTAAACTATATTGAAAATGAACTCAGTCTCAGTCTCTAAGATATAGTCAATTTCCTAAATACTGTGACTGCAGTTTTGAAATCAAAGTTTCCTACCAATTATCTTGTGTTAACGCTTAGTCCTATGAAGAGCTTTCAGTTTCTGATCAGACGAAGTATATGGGTGATTAGATGTACAAGGAGAGCAGACCTTAAAAATAAGTGTGTCATATTATGTTGCAGATTCACATTTTAAAAATATTCTGGTAGCAGTGAAAATATATTTCTTTCGTTTTACTAAACCAGTAGTTAATTTCTTTACATATTACGTTAAAAATGTTCAAATTACGTTTGGAATATTTGTTTTCCGGGTGAATACATGTACAAAGTGTATTGGTCTGCTTTTTACTGATTTATTTTCTGAATTTTACTACATCTTCTTTTTCTCTATAAAAATATGTTCATTCATCCTATGAGCATACTCCTCTCATGATAGTATAAATTGGATTTATTCTGGGTTAGTTTTGATGGATTCAAGCTTTACTTGTCATCTTAATCATACATGGGTGTTACTAGCCTGTATGATTCAGAGCGTCAAAAGTGTCATACATATAAGCCTCTTGAAAAATATAGTAAGTTAGAATTAAAGCTAAGGGAGACCTTAGTAATCACTGAAATAATGTTAGGTTTTCTCGCTATTGTTAAACAAGTAGTCTGTATCGGAAAATACACAGATCTGGTTGTTTATTCCGGTAGTTGTTCGACTGACCGTTAGCGTTACCTTTAGTTTATCCTACGGGTAACTGTAACTATAGTCAAGTGAATACAGATTTCTTTTATATTATTGACTAAGTATCTCAAGGTTTTGACGTAGAAAAAATATTTTATGAAACAATCTACATCCAAAGAAAATATTACGGTTATAGCAGGAAACCGTAAACTTTAAAAGCTAAATATTTTTAGATAAAAAGTAGCCCATAAGATTACTCCATAATTACGAGAAAACCAACATAAGAAGGTAAAACGCTTACATATAATGTGGCTGCATAAAACAAGTTTTGTGAGGACCTCTTTAGGTCCGTAATGCTTACTCAGAAAAAAAGCAGTCAACAACAAAACGAAGTCAGGCATATGGCAAGTTCAACACAGATATTCGAACGTTAATATAGAACAGCAATTTGTGAAAGCTGTTTACGAGTAACTTTTAAATGTTTGTTAGACTACCTATTGAACTTAATATCCCTGAGTTTAAAAATATATCCCAAACTAATATTGGAGAGAACTATGTTCTCATGGTTTTAAAAATCTATCTTTGAAGACAATTTCATTTCATACAAATGATAATTAAGACTTTGACAGTAAACCAACCAACTCGAAAGTCCTAGCAACACCTAATCCATACTCTTAAGTCTGGAGCATTCGTCACCATCTCGAAAATCGATTATGTTATAATTATATTGATGGTTCACGCTAGCAGCAAAGTAAAGAGATAATGCATAAGGAGACATGAGAATCTGTATTTATACACGTGAACACCTACCAGATGGGGTGGGACTGTTCGGAAGTTTTCCTCCTTCTCCGTCTTCACGGATGAATTCGCTGATTAGGATCAATTATGTGACTAAGCTATGGACCAGCTGATATATATATGTAAGTTGGTACTTTTCATTTGTGCTGGGTGCTAAATGGAAACTGTACTATACTGTTGTTGGTCCTGTAATGTTGCTTTACTATGTACATCATTTCGGGTTTCGATAAAATACTGATTCCTGTATCATCAAACTTTCAAAGGAATAGTTATAACAGTTTTTATCAATGTTCTTGTCAGACTTACTTTCTGCTTCTAAATAATCTGGTTTGATGAGATGCGTAGGCAGGTGAGCTTAGGTTAGAGGTGGTAGTCCGTTCAATCGGAAAAAAAGAGAAAGGAATAAAATTGTGAACTAATGAGTCAAATAACACGCAGAATGCACTAAAAAAAGGAGTTGACAAGACTTGACAATTCAAAACTTAGAAGACGAGATACTATACAAACGGATTGGTGAGTGCCACAGAATGCTTTGTTAGATTTGTTGCCAGGGTTGACATACTATCAAATTATCAAAGTTAATAAAATATTTCAACAAATATATACCGATCATCTGACAGAATAAGGTGCACTGAGAATTCATAAGCACATCTACTGAGTTATGCCATGTATATCAAGTAGCATCATGTGTTTTGATATCGATTTCACAATTATAGTGAATGTAATGATAGACAGAGGTTCGAGTACTCAGTAGTTTTTTAAGACTTCCAGATTCACCTTGAAAGTAGTTAAGATGGGACCGCACACAATCACTTTTTTAGATAGTGTAATTAAAGGACGAAGATTATCTGAACAATGTGATGTATTTGGATTAGATATTTCGAACAGTCTGATCACACATCTACTTGTCAAGTAAATTTGCACAAAATAGAAGGATGAAGAGTGCCATAGTTGATACTAATCTCGGTAGGAAAACGAAGTTCACGAAGATAGGCATAGTGTAAGAACAAGCTTTTTTTGGTATACATAAAGCTAGTTTCAATTTGTGTATGACTATCACCTTTGCAAATGTCAGTATGCGTCCCTAACTGTTTTTATATAAAACTTTCAAAGCTGTTCGAGCATCAATTTTGTGATCCGTTTCTACAACGTATTTAGCTGTAGGTGATGAGGGTAGTTTTCCACCTGGGCTTATTAAAGTTTTACACTCCATATATTTTTGAAGCCATTTAGGCCCATTTTCTCCCACCCTTAACTGCATGGCTGGATTACTTTTCCCTATGTGTGTGAGACCGCACACATGTAAATTGGTAAAAGAGACTACCTGATTCGATTTTTTGAAGAGAGAACATTCAAATTTGTTATGAATAGCTTTTACGAGAGGCTGGTTCGCACATCCATCTGTAGAAAAAACAAGCCGTTTCATTTTGAATTTGGTGTTAAGAGATATGAGCTCCAACAACTTTCTTCTGAGAATGAATTTTCAGTCCTGTGATAGGTTTCGATTGCCTGACCCTGCTTACAATTCACTCCCCAAAACTTCGAAACTTCGGTTACTGACCTCTACACGTTACTGAATGTTCTTTCGAACCTCGCTCTTACTAACACTATTGTTTATTTCTTTTAATTCTTCAGTTTACTCAATCTTTTTGCAACAGAAGCGTGCGAATTTTATTATAGAAATTTTTGAGGGTCAAACCATCTATCAACTTTAAGTGGCCAATCATTTCAAATTTTTCAAGAAAGAGTTCTACACCGAAATCTCGGTTAAACTTGCCTACACATGACTGAATTCACAGATAACTCCCCACTTCAATTCTCCCTTCTTTCTATATGAATAAGTATGTATAACAGTTGCCCAGCTGTCCCAGGTTAAAAGCGGGGCAACTGAACAACAGAATAGAAATAATTACGGAAATCAGTGAATAGGCACAATAAACATTATTACAAGTGACTCTCAGTGGAAAATCCTTATTTCTGAGGATAACTTTTTGCCATTCAGCTAAGAAAACAATCGTTAAAATAATAAATCCTGAGTTAACTAGTTACTTAAGTATATCTAGGTGCATACGTACATTTTCACCACCAATACCTCGAAGTTTGAAAATTCTAGAGAAATCTATTTCAAGCGTTTAACAGTTTTTATCAGCGGATGATACACGTTTTGCTTATTTATGACCCTGTTTTGAATGTCCAGCGGGTGTCTTTTGAAAACAAATCTCGCATTCCAAAAAATCATTATATAAACCTACTTAATAGCTTTAATTATTAAGTATATAGTCTCCAGATTAGAGTAGTTTCAAGACTCAATTGTTATCAGACAACATGGTGACTTGAAATATTTCGAAATTTGAGATGTGACCTTGAACATATGTAGGGAATAAATTCAGAGCTGACAAGTAGTTTCCAAAGAATAGTGTCATGCACATCAAGTGTGAGTCGTGCAATAAACTGTTCGTCATGTTCTAAATAAGCATGAGAGCAATTTTATAAGCTGACTATTCTCCCGAATATTTTCCATCTGCAGCATAGATCTCATCAGAAGACATTCATTTTATTACTCCAGTATTCAGCGTCATATAGCTGTTAGCAACCGATTAGTAAACTTTAGCTTTAATAATGGTTCACTAACCAGTGGTAAGTAATGTTGTTGTAAACAAATTTTTAGTTGTATAAGAACTAAACTATTTGGGCGGATTTTAAAAACACAACTTAGAGGTGTTTTCCAGTGGCTTTGTTGGTAGTTATACTAGAACTTCTTCAGTTTGTTTACAATCCATAAAACTGGGTTCTTCCAGGCAGAAAAGACAGAGTAAAAATAACACGAATGGTAAGAAAAATGATAACTTCCTAAGAAATTCAAAAAGTTAAACTCATCTCGTCAAGCTACCAGCTGCCATTAAATTTAATGGATTTGAGTGCTCCTCTTTCCTTCCTTTTCAGATGTTTATATTTCCCAAGGTACTTTACTCACTAACTATCAATATCACATTGGTCACATTCCCTTAATTGCAAAAGAATAGGAAGGAAAACTTCTAAACTATGTGGGTGAAACCTGTTGTTACTAGAGTTTGATTCAATAAGTTTTTAAAAAGATTAAACTTAGTATTAATTATTTAAACACTTCATATTCATTACCGCAAAAATACTGTTAGTGAGTGTCAACTCGGAGTTAAATTGAAGTGTAACATTGTAAAGGGTTCAGCCATAGCAATACCTTGGCTAATAGAAATAAAGTTTGAAAATATAAGTGGTTAGTCGGAAAATCTCTGATGGTGAGTCAGCGATTTCGGCAGAATGCAAAGTAGACAGGACTCAAGTGTCAAAACGATAAGCCATCAACCTGTAGTTCAACCTCCAAGCTAAACAGAAAACATTTACCATTATTTCGATACAAGGTTTTGCTAGTAGGCTAAAACGAAAATTAATTTCAAAAGTTTCGTGTTGGCACACGTGAAATAATTTTGTACACTACACTGATTAATACAGCCTAAAAAGCCACAGGTGTTCTGTTACTGTATCGGCAGATTCTTTTCTAGTATTGCAAAGTATGTATAATTCATTAACTGACAACATAATTCACATTTTTTTCAGTTAGTTTAGGACCTTATTCTTTTTTCTGAAATACCTCATAAAGAGGAGGAAGTAGGTATTTCCATCAAAAATTCAACCTTAGACAGGTGATACGCGACTATGTATTTCACTGCAGGAACTGTCGAAGTGAATCTCTAAATCCATACAATCGTTTTATAAGCGACTAGAAATCATTGCTGTCTCGTCACGTTAGAAAGTGTGGCCTACTGAAACCTTGGGCTACCAAAACATTTTCACCGAGCATATTTCATAAAATTCTTCCCTTTACGTTTGCCACAATCTTTTGAATATGTCTTCTAGACACATCATGTGCTCTTGAACACTTTAAAACTGTTTTCAAACTGTCATTTCTCAAGGTAAGAACAAAGTAATGATAAAACGTTACCCAGAATGGAGATTAACACATAAATGCACAAAAATACTGTACATTATTGTTCCTAGGATACCTACTTCGAACTACAGATTTTTGTACTGGCTGGCCTAACTACCACCACCAAAGTTACACTCGATTTTGTGCTCATTCATGATTCCAGACCAGACACTAAACTAACACCAGCCACCATTTTCACATTAGTGCCTTTAATACTGTTATTATTGACACTATACAGATGCGACAGTTACTTATAAAAATATTGTACAGGGAGTGGATTTGCTGAAACATTACATGCTGAGAATTCTATACTGCATCACACCTGTTGTTTGGGACAAAGCGATTATTACTTTTTTGAAAACATTAAATACATAATAGTTAATAATCTGAGCTACAAATATTTTGCACCATTTTAAAATCATACGAGTTTAACGTGCTTCATGTTTTACTAACATAGGAGGACTTTTCTAGGAGGCGACTTTCTACGAAATAACAAATATTCTTTCTCCACGAATGTCCATATTGGCATGTTCTGCAGAAGTGTCAGGTACAGGCCACCGCTTGATTATCCAATAATATGGAAATAGCTGAAGAAAGTGGAAGTTGAATGGTTCAACTAAGAATACGGAAAATATACTCACGAAACTGTGTATTGCAGTGTTAACATTAGCAACTGGAAATTCAAATGGGTGATACACAGAACAATGAAAAAAATCCTCAGGACAAGATTAATTGGAATGTCAGACGCATCTACACTAGGGGAAATAAATGATTGCGTTAGCAACATATAAAAAACCACTGATAAAAGTGAAACTACTTCTTTAGGACAGACTGGATTACATTATAAGGGACGTCTCAAAACCAGAATTCTTCACCGCTTCAGAAGTACGGCTCATAACATCAGGATTAAATGAGGACACTTAATGAGAAATGCGGCAACTAATTGTACCAATAGACAGGCAGAAGAAAGATAACACTCAGCTGACCATACAAGAACATAAAGCAACAAAATAAATGAAAAAAGAAAGGTGGTCACAATGCCTTAAAAAGGGCGCACTACTTTGGTCACGAACAAGTAAGACTGCATCAAGAGGGAGGATTTACTTAAGGATGATAATTTGTATCAACCACTTGAGACTAACTCTATCCAAAAGTCTGACAATTATATCACGAAAACATTAGGCAAGGTCATCACAGCAGAGGGAAATCAAAAACAAGTGGGTAATGAAATGAAATATATCTATCCTTTCTCAGTTTTACGGCAGACCTAAACTACAATAGACTTAATTCCGAGGACCCCAAACTATAATCTATTCAGGGAGCTTTCGGGGAATCTGAAATAACTTGTAGAGCCATGCGAACATCTCATCAAATCACCGACAGAAGTTTTGGAAAGGATCGAGGGCAAAAATATAGAAAACAACGAATCAGTGGTGTACTTTCACATCACAGCACTATACACATCATTTGAACGATAATTGGCTTAGATACTGAGTCCTTCCTTCTGACAAACAACACGTGAAATTTGGAAAGCATAAAACTTCAGTGTTAAAGTCTAACGGAACTCACTGATCTTTGTCTGACAACACACCTCTACTTAATGGCAGGATATAAAAAGAGATGAAAGGAACTCCAACGGGATCACAGATGTCTGAATTAATTGCAAAAGCAGTAATGGAGAGACTGCAAGCCATGATTTTACCCGTGATCAAACCCAAAATTATGATCCGCTATGTGGGCGATACTTCTTTTATCATTAAAAGGGATGAATCAAAAAACATTTAACACTTGGTCAACAACGTTTTCAACGGCATCAAGTTCACAATGGAGAAGACTTCAAATAACGAACTGCCGTTTGTGGATGTTTCAGTCAGCAGAGTCAATGCAGGAGAACTGGGGATTCAAATTTACTGGAAGTCAACACACACTGACCAACCTTCAACTACAGTAGCAACAACCCAACAACGCCTAAACGTAGCTGCACACAGGTTGAATTCAAAGAACCAAAAGAACTACAATGAAACAACTTAACGAAGAAAATTACTTGGTGTCTATTCTGAAGAAGAATGGTCACCCATAAGACTTTATCATAGGATGCCTGTCCAATTCACCATCAACTACAAAGTTATCCATCCAAATCACCAGATATATATACTTCTGATGACGATTCATCACACTTAGTACATACTTTTAAACATTTCTTTTTTTAAAAGACGTTTGCCTTCATCTTGCATTTGAATGTTTGCTTCTGAAGATAGTTCGCAATTACTCATGTTTATCAGTAGTATATAACACTTGGTTGTTAACCGTTTCAATAGGGTAAGCTACTGAAGCACTTACTGAAAAATCCTGTCTGCTCATTTCATACTAAAGTAAGTGCTGATTATCTTATCTAGAAAGATAGTGAAAGCTTCACAATGAAATCACCCAGCTCAGAGAATGCAACGTAACCAAGAACTCTAGTGTTAGTTTTATTTCCTTAAAGTTTATATTTCCATGGATCGAACTTTCAACATTAAACAAGTGTTTTCTGTAACACAGAACTGTAAAAAATTAATTCAACTGTTCTCCTAGGATAAGAGATAGTACATTAATTAGGTCTCAGTATGTTAGAACTTGGACATATTATGTAAGTTATGTTGCTTTCATAAGTTTTTCCCTTCCTCAAGAGCACCCATTGAATGTAATGGAGAAAGAACACATAAGTCCTAGACGTATTCTCTTTTTAGACTACAATTCGCAAGAGACATTTCACAAAATTCTTCGCTGTCAGGATTTTTGGATAAAAACAGTAAAATAGCTAATCAACAAGACTAATTCACAACCCAATCCAGTGTGACAAGCCAAACAGTTAAAAACAATCCCCACACTTTACAATTTGTACTAGTGCTAGAAAGCACAAAATATCCCTCAGAAATTTATAACTTTGTATGCTTCACCTTCACTTACAAGCATAGTCTCGAAGGAAATGTCATTCAGCATCGACATGGGACGGCACTATCTCGTCACAGTCCAAGTTTTCACACCTCGTAGCAGCACATCAAAGTGATATGTACACATATGAAATACCGAGAAATGAGAGAGTAGTCAAAGGTGGTAGATTGATTATCAGAGACTTCATGGAGTGATCCAATATTTTAATCTGATAGCACCTAACCTTTTTCCAGCCAAAACTTACTTAAGCCAATACTGCACTATGAAACAGGCAGTCATTAGGCATGCATGTGACACGTCCAAGTAGTCTCAGTCCATGAAGTTTCACAGATTCACTAAGCAACTTACCTTTTCTGCCCAAAACTGTACGTCTGACTTATGCACTGCATAGGTGATGGTTTATATTACGGTGATGGTGGCCAAACACCTTAAGTTTATTCATATCCGCTACTTCTAACTACCATGTTCCATAATTACTTGGTATAAAAAAGTGAACTGCAGCACAGTACACTCAACCGTTAATAGGAAATCGCATCTCTCATCGGCGGAGAGAACGCGGGGGTTTTTGCAATCATGTAGAGATTGCGTTGTTCACTGATCCATCTGAGTTGTTCCGACTTCTTAAGTAAGCGAAGTGATCAGTATGCTCAAGCACTTCACTTCCTACTGTCAGACGAGGCACTAGCAAAGAGTATTCTTAAATCAACAACTTGCATATAGGCGGCAAGAAATACATCTCAAACATTCCCAAGTCGCGACTCGAGGTGCCCAGTAGACTCTGTATCTCCCGAAATATACCTCTGAACTGCACGAGTAGTCAGAAACCACTCATGTTGATCGCTAACAAGACCAGGGTCGTTTTGCTCGTTTAGGGGTAACACCACACTTTGTGATCTTGACTGGTTATTTCCTAACGGAAACCCAGCTGGGCTGCTGGAAAACTACTTAGCTATTGGAAATGTTGACGTGGATGATGCAACTCATAAATTATTTGCAAACTGATGACCCTACTCGGAATCATCACCTGCGTACTGTAGGTCTGCGAAGGAGTCTCCTATGATAACGTCAGATGAGAATAGGAAATCGGTGTGTACAAAAAGTGCACAATTTTAACGGAATATTTCTTTACTATGAGCATAAATATGGGTAGAACAATGAGATGTGATTTCATTTCGGCTTATTAAACGTATCGCATGGTAACAATATAATTTATTGCACAACTTTTCGTCACAATTATTGTCAAGTGAATTCAGTTGCTATAGACAATCAAATTACTTCAAACCTGGCTTCTCTTTGAAGAAAATAAAATCTGAAATGAGTTTCACAGCGAATCAGACACAAGTGTTCGTTAAGTACTTTGACAATAAACTTGCAAAGAGTTTATTCCGCAAACCACACTCTTAAGTAAGATTTATAATTTTTATTATTTTTTATTTATTAATTTATTAGTCCCTTGGGTTCCTAATGGAACATAGGGATTCAGTAGCACGTCTCCATTTCACTCTGTTCTCTGAAATCTTTTCAACCTGGCTCCACGACAGCCCACAAGCTCTCATTTCCTCCTCACACGATCTCCTCCATGTCACCCTCACCACGGACGCCCAACTCGTCGCTTCCCATGGGGATTCCACTCGAGCAACTGGCCTGACGCTTGATGTCCCCAGTCAGCCTTCTCAGTGTATGTACAATCCAATCCAATCCATCTCCACTTCCTCCTGCATATTTGTTGGGCGATCGCTTCTTGGTTAGTTCATTCCCAGAGCTCCTTGTTGCTTATTCCTATTATTCTGGCCATCTGATCTTCAGTAACGAGCCAGCGTAGGCAGTTGTTGATGAATGTCTGTAGTTTATTGGAAATCCCTTTCGTAACGCGCCAACTCTCTCAACCATCATACAGAAGCACTGACCTGACGTTGGTGTTGAAAATCCGGATTTTGTTCCGCATGCTACACACACTGGTTTCAGGCTAATGAACGCCTATCCTGCTTTTCCGATTCTGACTGGCTTCGACATCCTCGTCTGTGCCTGTGCCACCGCCTGTAGTTGAAACAGTGCTGCCTAGATAGGTGAAGGAGGTTACTTCCTTCAAGTTTCTCCCGTTCATGGTGACTGGAGTTTGTTGTTGTTGTTGATGGTGGTGGTGCGGTATCTTCATCACATCTGTCTTCTCTATATTCACCTGAAGTCCCGTCTTAGCTGCCTCTTCTATCAACTTGTTAGTTTTCTCCTGTAGGTCTTCAAGTTTGTGTGACATCAGACACAAGTCATCGGCGAAATCCAAGTCTTCTAGGTTCTTTTCCGTCGTCCAGTGTATCCCCCTCTTCTCACAGCTCCCCACTGTTTGCTGCATGATCCAGTCCAGTCGACCACAATCAAGAATATCATGGGGGATAGAATTCTGCATTCTCGTTCATCACCTCACCTAGCGCTTCTCGACCCATGGTTAGTTCTCTTCCTGTGTTGTCCCCTCCCAGTTTGGCATTCATGTCACCTCACACATTACAATTTTGATGTCGCCAACTGGTGTGTGGTCTTGTCCAGTGTTGATTGAAGTTGTCTGTAGAATTCCTCCTTCTTCTCTTACTCTGCATTATTTGTAGGTGCATAGGGTAACATTGTATGATTGTGACCTTCCTTCCTTTCAAGTTGAACCTTGCTGTCATGATCCTGCATGAGGAGATTGGTTCCCACTGCATGACAGAGAGCCTTCGATGCTGTTGGGAACATCATGATAGCCACTCCATAACTCAGTGTGCTGTGCTCGTGGTTGTCATCTGGTGACAATATCGGAGTAGATTATTGATTCTCCAGTTGACAGTTTGGAGAGTCCACTCCCATTCCATCTGCTTTCGCAAATTTCAATCACTTCAATGCGATACTTTCTCATCTCTTTTGCAATATGGGCTGCGTTGCTGGGTTCAAACATGGTGCGGACATTCCATGTCCCCACGTTTACTTTTGCTTTCATCGGGAGAAGACATATCGGCCAATTGGCTTGTTGAAGACTTTCACCAACCGGCGTCATTTCGCCTCTCGGATTCCAGCGAGGAATAATTTTGTTATTATTTTTTATATATCGTTTGTGCTTTGAAGTTTGTTTAGCGGTTAGATTTGTTTTACGGGGTAGGGTTTCTAGCCCTATGCCCAACGTTCCCTCTTTACCCGGGCTTAGGACCGGCTAGTAACTAGTGAACTAGTTAACCAGGCGAGGTTAAGTCCATTAAAGATTTATAATAGGAAGTATTAATTATTATTCTTATGCTGAGCAAAAAATCTTCTCTACTGTCTCAAGATGTGGAAGTTGCAAAACATTTCACTTCCATAACTTTGAGATCACGATACAGTACGGATTTCAAAATTATTAGATGTATTCCACAGAAGAATACATGAATTGGACTTTATTTATAATTCATAAGCCTTTAGACAACTAACTCGAAAAAGGGCCGCTTAGAACGATGTTCAAACGTGTGTAGGACATAATCTTTGAAGCGAAGAATGACGCCATTAGGTGTACTCTGTAAGAAAATACTCATTCACCATAATTTGCTAGTAAATGCAGAAAATAAGTGAACGAACTGCAGTATAACCAAAAAGGCTTGTACATAAATTGGTACCAGTGGGTAACCGATGTAGCTGTCTAGTCCTTAGTAGTCATCTAAGTCTATCGATCACAAAGAAGCCTATATTTCCACACCTTTTCATCATGGTGGGTGAAATCGCTATTCTGGAAAATTACGAAACACCTGTATGTCTGGCCTTCATGCACAAAACAAAATATTAGGCGACAGAATGAAAATTTGGATATATGTACGCTATCCTTGAACTGGATTTACAATCTTACATATGCGTATCACAACACACCAATTTTAAGAAGTGTTTTCGATAGCATTTCCAAGCACATTTTCTATAGTTTGAAAATTAGTCGAAACATGCTCTAAGCGATAGTGAATATGAAGTAAACTTTTCAAAATCATTTTTATTCGGAAAGCGAAAAACGAGTTCCATCGAAGTCTTTTTTTAAATGAGACGAAAAAAGTCTGAACTGTGTATTTAGAAAGGTAGTATTCAGTTTTTTTATTTTGATAGCCTCAATGTCCAGAATTCCTTTTGAATCTTCTTCTCGTAAATTCATCACTTCATCTTGGAAATCTAATCGTCTAAGCCATTTCTGAGTGGTATTATGTATCATACCTAATAAGCCTATCCCTAGCAACTTTTTCCTTATGTTTACACTATTAATAACGGTATTTCAGCTACTTTTATAAAGCTGTTATTTTCAACCATTACTCAGCTTCCACTTTTGAGGAAAATTTATTCATTCACTGTATAAATGGTCAACTTCGTGAAGTTTCTTAATGACTTCTCTTATTCCAACTAGTTTAGACTACCTTAAATCTGTTACCCTTCGCTTCAATCAGTAAGGACTTGCAAACTGAAAAGCATAAGCATTTTTAAGGTTGTAGGTAGTTGAAGAGATAATTCAGAATATCTTGATTCATATTATGCTGCTTTAATGGTTTTTCCGACTGTATTCAAATACCTATATAATTAGTTAAATTTAAATATTCAATTCACTGCTACATCCATGAGTTAACTTCTTGTGTTAATCGGTTTGAAACAAGCTGGTCCCATCAGTAATTCAATACACAACTGGTACAGGCTATTTCATTGACTACTGGCATCAATATATTGATAACAGATGCAGTAAAACACATTGAACTTCATTATTCCCTATTATATTTCGGCTGGTTCTTCATTCATGTCGTTTATCAAAGACAGACAACTCTTGCATAAAACAACTGTTCTTCGAAACAGTGAGCAGACAACACCTTAAAAACGCATTTTCTATTCCTTTTCAACGTAAATTCTCATTCCTGGGTTTCTTAAATTCTCAAATGATATTACATTCCTGTAATATCCTTTAAACTTATCTATTAGCACCGAAGATTGAAAGATTCAAAGGTATAGTTACAAACATGTCAAGAGAATTATGTTTCAGACGACAAATTAAAACCAGCTTTGTAGTTAATTCAGTCTTCCGCATAATGTAAGAATCGTAAATAGGAGGGAAGTATGTACACCAAAACTACTTAACAAAATGCAAAGCCAGTTGAGAATCTCAGTGTTTTCCAGTTAATCATCTGACAATATTTCAAAGTCCGAATCGAAAGAAACATTTGACCTGTGTATTACAGTCAAAAAAGCAGAAGTTAGTACAGCCACTAAATCTATCCATCAGGTTTGCATTGTAATCTCAAAGGCAAGTAATGAATCACCGCTACCCAGCATATTTTACTGATGGGTGATAAGATTCGATTGGTAAAGGGCTCTAGACTGAAGATAATACCTTCATTCTGTTGTCTAGTCACAGTCAGTTAGTAATTACTAATTGGAGGTTACTTCGAGTGATAAATAGAAACAACTAGAATTACTACAGTATAATATTTAGGAATATATTTCTATCTTTTTGTTTTATACTGTAATATGCTGTGTAGAAATACAGTAATATTTTGTCGAAGCCAACAAGCACACACAAGCACAATCATACGAGCTCACATGTAGAGAAAAATTTGTGTGCACTGAGAATATACGATACACATACTTTACATTTATGGTAATGATTATTATTATTATTATTATTATAAAAAGTGCATTTCAATGATATACACAGCGTTAAAGTTTGATTATTATATGATCCTCTTAAAAGATACCTGCATTTGAACTGGTGTAATTTCAACGGTAAAATGACCAAGAAAAGAGAACAAAATAGGAAAGAAAATTTAATCGACACTAATTTTTCTCGCAATTACACCACAACAATAACGACAACGCCCATTACCACCACAGCTAACTGGCAACACATACAAACATGCCAACAAGTAATCATATACATACACATAGACACACAGGTGCATACAAATGTACACATGAAGGCATAAATATCATCACTAGCAGACGTATATATAATAAGTAGGCAAATAAAAATACAGCGAAAATCGATTTCACTGAAATCACAGTTGGTTGAAGATAGACTGGTGTGGAATATAGAGAGATACAAGCAATAGAAAAGACGAATGAAATTTACTCTGTTATTCTACACTATAGTTAGTTGATAAATAAACTGCTGAAGGAAAATTATCCATAAATAAAATGTAAAATCGAAGCAAAGTAAGAAAATTCAAAATAACAAAAACTTGCGTAAAGTTTATTTAGAAGGTAAAAAAGAGGAAAAGTAAAGATAATGAGTGCGAGAATAAAAGGGAAACTGCAAAGGATAATCAAAAAGAAACACAGTGGAGAACTGCAGAAACAAAGAGAAGTTACAATCAGTAGAGCGATATATAACACTGTATACAAATGTTTGCTAGTTATACCGTACAACAAATAAGTTATGGCATAGCCTCAAAATGAAATACACACAAAGTGTAAAGATGTGAACAAATAAGATGCGTGCATGTAAACAGAGTAATGGAATTAGAAAGTGAGTATTGGATAAAAGGAAGAATTACTACTGACCACATAACAAATTTGTTCTATCTTAGGTTACAATAACAATAATAAGATAATAGATATTCAATAAATATGTAGAAAGAGGATGCTAACAACAATATGAGTTATTATTATAAAACAGGTGATTTCGTGTACGCATATTAAAGAAAAGAGTTAAAAAGTAAATTTTATTCTATAAGTTATGTTATCATTAATATGTGCTAGCCGTTGGCAATAGCAACCGGTTGACCATTGACAGTTTTCAGTTTCAGTATACCATTTTCTTCTACTTCCACTGTTTCTACACCATCTTGTACGATTTTCCGTGTGGTAACACACTTCCCATTTTCAATTTTAGTAGACGTGGATCGAAATGTCTCTTTTCTAACTGGTGTATGACCAGGCCGACCACCAGCCCCATAACTGAAACTGTAGGATGTCTTTGTAGATAAGCTACGCACTGGTACAGGTTGAGGGAAGCTAGTTTTACGTACACGCTCAACATGATGGGTTTTGGTCTGGCTGTTATTGTTGGATTCACAACTTGTTTTATGATGTAAATGGCGACTAGGCTTTTCATTAAAACAACTATCATGATCAAACATATCGTGCAGACGACTATGTGATCGAAATAATCCAGCTGTATCCATAAATGCATTCATCATATGAACATGTTTACTGAAAAATTCACGGAAAACATCTTCTGGATCTCGAAAAGTAAAACCGAAATCATTAAATGGAAAGAAAAAGTCACTTGTTTCAAAAAGATCTTCGTGGAAGAAATTCCCTGCTGCTGTATGTCGGCGCCTTCCACCAGTTGATTTTGATGATTTGACATTCGTACGATTTAAACCATCTTTACCATGACGATCGTATACAGAACGTTTTTGCGGATCCGACAGAACCTCGTAGGCTGCACTGATTTCTTTGAATTTCTTCTCTGCTTCCTCTAAATTTGTTGGGTTCTTATCTGGATGCCATTTAAGCGCTAAACGACGGTATGCCCGACGCACTTCTTCATCTGTGGCTGTTTGTGTTAATCCTAACACTTTATAATAACAAACTGAACTCATAATGGGTAGTAAAAATAAGAATAATGATAGTCAAAATGGTAATTACTAGTCCACTGTTTCAAATCCAAGCATGTAAACGACGGAGAGAAAAACCTTTCGCTCTCAAGATAAATCTATACGTGATGGTCGAGATCGATAATTCTATCTTCCTGAAAGAAAGAATATGATTCATAAAGTACAAACAATTGTATTAATTATCTGTAGAGCAGGTACTAAAAGATAAATTAATCAATAGGAATAAACATTTGTCCCACTTGTCTACAAACCACTGTAAATGTTAAACAGTAATTTAAAAAATTGAAAAATTACTTCCGATTACTGAAGGCTCAGCACTACTGTATATTTCTTTTAATCTATTCTTAAACCACTTCAAAACAAGAGCCAGTAACTCCTCAGTGGATTACACCAAGAACATCTACACCTACAAGTAGTAGGCAATAATGTCTTAGAGTGAAACAGTTCAACTGAAATCAACAGCATTCATAAATTAGTTTATTTATGTATACATGCTACTGACGGCGTAAAGCGTCAGACGGATCCATGAACAATGAACTATCGAAGGAAGCTAAGGTAACCATCACTTAGAATAATTTTAGCAACTAGTTAACGGG
Organism: Heterobilharzia americana; assembly: GCA_944470555.2. Taxonomy (NCBI): domain Eukaryota; kingdom Metazoa; phylum Platyhelminthes; class Trematoda; order Strigeidida; family Schistosomatidae; genus Heterobilharzia; species Heterobilharzia americana. The sequence continues at coordinate 72,394,107 of OX104134.1, forward strand.
TTATACTATCCTTGCTGCTTTGAATGTTTTCGCAAACGATACTAATTAGAAGCGTCATACAGATTTTTGTGCGAAGCGTGTTTATTATGTGACAGCTATTGTGATACAAAGCAGTTACTCAGAGCAAACTATGAGCAGTATAATTGGAATTCATCGTATCCAACTAGCAAATGAATTTATAAAACTCATCAATTGTTACAACAATGTTGTGAACTGATCAAAGTAGGAAAATGTGAACCATTGGATTTCGATCTGGTGACTTAGTGGAAACGTACTTACCGTGAGAACTGACGGGCTCATGGATGCGTACTGCTAAGGAATAACATACTAGGACCGAACAGCTGTACGGCACACCCAGTTTCTTGATGGTTCTCCAACTGATATCAGTCCATGATGAATACTACCTTGAAGACTTACAAGCTGAATATTTATATACGCATTCTCATGTAATAAAAGTGTCTTTTCGAATAAACTATGATCAGTTGAAACGAATAAAAATTTACCGTTAGGTGGCATTACACATACTATCAATATTCTAAAGAAACTTAAGAAAATTCAAGTGAATTTTTACCAAATAATTCAATTCATCAGACTACTTACAGAAATGATAAACAAATGGTGATATATTGCATGTCTTATTTATTCAATTTCCTGGCAAAGGCACAGATAGACCGAAATCGATTTCAACAAAAATGTAACTAAACACATTACATACATTTATTGTAAAAATCAAAGTTCGCTTACAACTGGTATGCCTAAAGGTCTACAAAGTAACGACATACGAGTCAGAAAAATGTATGCAATATCTATCACGCATACACAAACACTGTGATTTTACTACTTATCACTTGACTTTGACTGTTGTTGTCTTGCCAGAATAGTAATAATATGAATGCAGCGTAAAAGTAACATCAAAAGAATACCAATATATTTCAATATGATTACGATCTTAAACAATATTATACAAGCATTAATTGAAACCAGAACAAAGATGGAAAAAGCATTGTTGGCGGAAGACAGACTTTGCATAAATATAGATATCAAGGTAAATGAAAATTTACAGTCATATATAGAAAGTCTACTTAAATACTTGACAGGATTTTTTAAACTTCGGGAACAAAATTCGAACTGATAAAGTTGAATAAGTGGAGCATTGGGTAAATGGACTATAAATGAAACATATTTATAAAATCCCAATGAGGTCGAAAAATGAATTGTTGACGTTTCGAGACTTCGTTGAAATCGCTTCATCACAGAATAAAACCTTTACAAGTTATCGACTGCTTAAACATCAGAAATTTACTTTTTCGCCTCATTTGGATTCCATAAATACATTTCATTTGTTACTTGACAGAAGATTCATTTATTTGACTATTAGTTGTACTAGGCTGATTAGGGAGTAATAAAAACGTAAACATTTCCGAAGTCGTGCTTTACTTTTACTACATGAGACATTTACTATGTGAGGTCTAAAAACACTAATATATTGAGTTAAAAGTAGAAGAATTAAAGTTATAGCCCCCTTATCGATAGAGAACTTACAAGTCACGAAGTCAGTTTAATTGATTACCTTAACGGATCAGCTTACAATGATTGAACTTGCTGCACAGCGTACATGTGCTGTACCACTATAATCTACAATATCATCACAATATGCTGAAGTCCGTATGTATAATATAATACATACGAGTCCCATTCTACTTATTAAAGCTTGATAACAAGCCAATAGTATTCACCTTTACAAAACGAGTATAGCCTTTAGACTGCGATTGTTATTAATGATTAACAAATAGAATCTAACCTCTAGTGATTAACTCATATCTCAAGTTATGACCAATAGTGTACTACGTCGCCAATTTCTCTTAGAAACTCTAGAAGCAGAACAGCTTAAATTTCATTAGTATGTCAGTTACACTGCTGTTAAGTATGAGCGTAATGACAACTACATAAATAATTAAGAGAAACGCAGAAACTAGCGCAAAAGTGCACCGGTTCAAGTTGCCACACTCCACAGTAGTATGCAAAGAACAAGTCGATAGAAAAACACTGATATCGAAGTAGAAAAATGTGCACCGAAGGAGAAAGAATTTAAAAATGAAAGTTATTCAAAACATTCAAGCTCAGACCAACAGTTAGAAACTTCATGAACTGGTGCCAAGTCCTAGTCTGGTCAACCTGAGCCCTCTTCCAACCTAATCCAATTTCTGCTAGCATAGTATGTCGAGACCGGTGGAGGTTCAGAATGCACGATATGTCTCTCAGCTAACTTAGTCGAAAGACTTGCTGTTCTTGCCTAGTACCCTCCCGCTGATCTCTACATTGCCAAAATGGTTACTCCATCAAACGCAAGCAATGCTACGAAGACACCAGCGGTCAAAAACCTATAGTCTCTCCCTATTATCTACTTCTAACAGCCAGGTTTTATGACAATATAAAGGAAAAGAATGGAATACATGGCAGAACACTCGTCCTTTAACAAATGTTCAGATATTTCATCAGTCGGTACCGGAGATGATAGAAGTTAGGCAATGACAAATGGACATTCTGCATCCAAGCTGAGATTTCGTCGGGAACCAGCCTGATGCAACTCTCTCGGTAAATGAAGCAGTTGGCGTATTCACTATCTACCATCAATCTGGGAGTAGTTGCACATCAATCCTGGGAGCATCATATAGCATTTGATACGTGAAAACTCATGCCAAATATACCCAAATTACTGCTCAATGAGTTCATATGACCGTACACTTTATTAGCGTCTGCACCTAGCAGGACAAAATAGTTTGGATGCTCTAAATCAACCAGATGGCCTCCAGGGAGCAGGTTAATCCCAGGGAAGTTAGACGTACCTAAGGTTATGTCCATTAGGACGTCTAAGACGAAGTTAAGCGGGAACGGTGACAGCAAACATCCGTGCAGGACGCCGCTAGTCGTCGTCAGTTCACATGAAGACTCTCCATAAGCCCTAACATGGCTGCGTCAGCTCCAGTAGAGAGCTTTGACAAGCATCATATACTTGTTCGATACTCCTTCTACAGTCAGACACCGCCACAACACCTCATGGTCGACAAAGTCAAATAACGCCTTCAGGTCAACAAATATACCGAGTGTTGGCCACCAGTTAGCATACCTTGTTCCAGGACCTGTCGGAAGGTGAAAATATGATCGACGCACCCTCGTCCAGGTTTGAAGCTTGGCTAGTTCTCTCCGGTTTACTGTTCTCAAGCATGGGATAAATACGAACCGCAGGGTCTTGGACACGATGTTGGTCAAGCTGATTCCCCTATATTTGTCATAAGAAGACTTATCTCTCTTCTTATAGTCTGGAGCGATCATTGAAGTAGATCAGGCCGACTGAACTACTTCTGATTCCCATACACTGCCTAGTACCTCGGTTACTTTATTCAGTAATTTCCCACCTCCATCCTTGAGAACTTATGGTGGAAGACCTTCAGGTTCTTCTGCTTTGCACTGTTGCAGGTTTCAAACAAACTTCTCAACTTTGAGGAGCGTTGGAGGACTAATATCTATGTCCCAATTAGGTTTGGGCTGGTTGGAGGCTGCAACGCTTCGCATCATCATAGAACAGAGCATAGAATGGCGATCAGCTCTCTGCCTCAACTTCATCGACTTTGAGAAGGCCTTTGACAGCGTTGACCGAGAAGTAACTTGTAAACTGCTTCAATACTACGAAATACCGCAAACCTTTATCCGCCTCATTCAACAACTATATGAAGATGCCACATGCCAGCCAAGTAATTCACAATGGGAAGCTCAGCTCAGTGATGCTTTTGAAGTGAAGACAGGGGACAGGAGTGAAACAAGGTTGCCTACTATCCTCCATGATATTCCTGATTGTGGTCGACTGGACTGGATCATGCAGCAAACAGTGGGGAGCTGTGAGAAGAGGGGGATACGCTGGCTGGCCTGCGGAAAAGAACCTAGAAGATCTGGATTTCACCGATGACTTGTGTCTGATGTCACACAAACTTGAATATCTACAGGCAAAAACTAACAAGTTGATAGAAGAGGCAGGGCAGCGAAGACGGGACTTCAGGTGAATATAGAGAAGACAGAAGTGATGAAGATACCGCACCAACAACTCCAACAACAACAAACTCCAGTCACCATGAACGGGAGAAACTTAAAGGAAATAACCTCCTTCACCTATCTAGGCAGCACTGTTTCAACCACAGGCGGCACAGGCACAGACGAGGATGTCGAAGCCAGTCAGAATCGGAAAAGCAAGACAGACGTTCATTAGCCTGAAACCAGTGTGGAGATCTTCTGCACTCAGCATGTGGAACAAGATCCAGATTTTCAACACCAACGTCAAGTCAGTGCTCCTACATGGTTCAGAGACTTGGCGCGTTACGAAAGGCATTTCCAACAAACTACAGACATTCATCAACAACTGCCTACGCTGGCTCGTTACTGAAGATCAGATGGCCAGACTAACAGGAATAAGCAACAAGGAGCTCTGGGAACGAACCAACCAAGAACCTATCATGCAACAAATATGCAGGAAGAAGTGGAGATGGATTGGATTGTACATACACTGAGAAGGCCGACTGAGGACATCACGCGTCAGGCCAGTCACTCGAGTGGAATCCCCATGGGAAGCGACGAGTTGGACGTCCAAGGGTGACATGGAGGAGATCGTGCGAGGAGGAAATGAGAGCTTCTGGCTGTCGTGGGACCATGTTCAAAAGATCTCAGAGAACAGAGGTCACTGGAGGCGTGCTACTGAAGCCCTATGTTCCACTAGGAACCCAAGGGACTGATAATAATAAATAATAATGGTTGGAGGCTGGGATATCGAAACCCTGTTGTGCGCGAACTGAACTGTGCTTCAAAGTGTTCTGCCCAATGTCCTAATCATCTATCCTGAGAGGTTACCAGAGTCCCATACTTTTCGGTGATGGTCTCAATAACCAGTCTTGTTGTCGATATCCTCTATTAAGCTTAAATAATTGCCGGATATTACCCAATGCTGATGTCTTCTCCATCTCTTTCGCATTCGCCACCCACTACTGCTCGCGATCATTCAGAAGACTAAATTTCACTAGGAATTAATTCGAAACTGATTATCCTAACAAAACTAACCCGTAAATGTCATATCATACTTTGAAGTGATGATTGATGGCTGCTTCAAAAACTGACTTTTGAAGTGGTAATCAAAAGTGAAATAGTATTTTCTTAAAAGTAAGATCGAAAACTTATTACTACTTAATAAAAGTTCATATTTGTTTGACAAACTGATTCGTAGAAGAAGTCATTTATTTATCTGATACTGATCGTATACTGTACCGACAGTGAGATAAAGTGTAAGTGTGATTTAATTGAATGCGCATGTTAATTACATATATTTTGAAAAGAAAAAGCCACATCCAATGAACAAATACATTTCACAACGCCCTACTCCAATTTAGCTTGCTATTGAAAGTTACCACACCCACCGGAATTCCCTTCAGCTGGAAAAACCTTAAATACTACCGTTCATATTTCAATTTCAACCTAAGAAACTTTCTACTGATACCATCTATCTATGCTTAATGTTGGTAGAATGTATTCTTTACCTGTCATAAGACTAATTAAATCCACATGATCTCTGTAGACTAAAGAAAAATAGCCCGAATATTATGTATTTGTTGTTCAATCTTTGAAAGAACAATCCAAAGTATCTCCGCCTACGTACTATAATTCGAGAAACCTAAAAATAAGAATTCACAGAATATGTTCAAGTGGCGTGGATAGGATGTAAAACATCAATTTAATAGCTAAAAACACCCAACTTTAAAAAAAGTGCTAGCCAAAAACAGTTGAGGGAAACATAGTAGAATAATATGGTGTTCATTGGGTATAAAGAGATAAATGATAAATATCTTTGACAACGGTCGGTTTTGGAAGAAGTGACCATTTACAACCTATAACTAATAAAGAGTTCAACTTCTTAGTGCACAGTGTGCGAAAATCGCCAGTAAATACTTATTTCTTAGCTTCATCCTCTGACAAATCAGCTTAAGTTTAATTCCTGTTTAAATTACAGTTAACATTCTACACCAGGATGGGTCAGCATGTATAACTCATGCTAAATGAAGAGTGAAACTAGACAACTTACTGAAACGATATTTGCTCAGTAACTCCACTACAAAGAAGAAAAAGCATTCCTTTGTCATGAATCTTTTAATAGTTATGTCTTTCACCTCCACATTAAGGAAAAGCACAATCAATAAACTCAGTTTCCGGTGGTCCAGTAAATATACCCACAGTATAACTAATCATACACTGAAGTGAATGCTAACTGAATATGGGTTGGATATGAAGTGAACAAACACGTTGATAACCTTTAGACTATTGTGTATCATATGTTAATCTGGCAACAAAACTAAAAAGTAAATTAGAAAACCTTTACAATAAACGCAGAGGTTATAATTTTGGATTTCATAAGAAAAATATATGATTAATGAAATTCAACTTATCTATCTAGCAGTGATTATAAGCTGTAAAATAGCTCAGGCGTAATCTGAAATAATAATATCAAGCTAATCAGGTTCAACCATCTAATCATTGGATTTTGTCTCGAACTCTTATGACTGTTTCGAAAAGTATAAAACAATATACATTCAGTCATGTTAAGCTTTTACTTAATAATGCAACATTTACATATTTTAAATTCACATCTAATACAACTTATACATTGGTGCTATCGACCTCAATAACCTTAAAGAAATAACTCTAATGATTTGCTTGCCATATTATTTAAAACTGTTTCTTTTGAAAAAACTTATTCTTCACAAGTGTTATCACTGAGATAGATCACCGTGAATGACAAAAATAGTCTGTAAATGTGTAGTGACAAAAGACTGAGTTGAATAAAGCTACCACACACAATATATATATATATATATATATATATATATATATATATATATATATACATATATATATATATATTAGCACATGAATTCTACAGCTTGGTCGTCTAACTTGTGGTCATAGGCTTGAGAGCTTGTTTAAACACTTACGTGGCATTTTCGGGTGGTAAAGATATAACAGATTTATCCAAATAAAGATCAATAAAAATGATGGAATAATAAAATGGATTAGTTGAAAGATAAGAAAAGACAAACGATTCTTTATTCACAAACTTTCGTTACTCATAAAATCTGCAAATAAAATCACGTATAGCATAAATGAATAGTTCCAAGTAGGTAGACTTTGAAGGAGTACAGTAAAACAGAATCAACAGAATGCGAAAGACATTCAGATGAGTAAGATATATGTGAGGAGAAAAAGAGAAAATGAATAGAGACTACTAGAGTATTTTAAAGACATTTGTGGTCGAAAACTTACAATCTCTTAGGAACCGGGAGTTTCTAATATAACATTGAATCGAGTTTAAGGTGTTTCAATCTATTCGGTTATCACAAAAAGCATATAAGGTAAGCAATAAATCTATTTCAAGGAAAACTATCACAAATACATATTTCCAATTAACTATTACAAATAAGTCAGTACCCATTATTACAACCAGGATTCACTGCTACTAACTTGATAGTTTCAGAAAGATGAATTGTGCAACCAACCAACTTAATTAGGAGAAATGCCTTTTATTGCTGTAGAGAATAATTAAAGACAGATGAATATATGACATTAATTTTCCTTAATTTAGTGCAAAAAAGTAGTTAACAGATTCAAGTCTTACAACCCCATACTTATAATAAATACAACTAATTCAATAAAAATATTTTCTCAATAATTAGTCAGTTCATTTATAAATTCACAAGTTCTTTTAAACACTTTCGGTGTGTAGTGTAGCGTTTAAAGAGTAAAGATGAAAAGAATTCTCAGTCACAGTAAATTTACAAACAAATCAAACTTTTATTTTTTTCACGATGTAACAGTTTCATAACAGATGATTGGAGGCAATCGGAAAGAAGCCTTGAACTTAGGTTTATTCCCTTTTGGCACTCATCAACACATCTGCAAAACGGGGAAAAGTAATGACCGATAAGAGGTTTGAATCTACTCATCCAGCGTCGCAGGCAGTGATGTTACCAGTAGGCTACTCAGACAGTAAACATTCCTCTTTAACTGGGTGATATATCAAAAATACCTTTCTCATGTGGAATTGCAATCTGATACAATGCCTAAATATGTCAATATATGGCTTGATATACCATATTTTATGTTGGATGCATCCATTGCAAGTACCAGATTAATGTGTTACGGTTATATAGGTGTCTTGTTCGCCGTTCGTGAAGGCAAATATGAAAAGATATGTTCATCAATAATGATAGGTAATGGTCATTTGAAAGTTATAACGACGAATTGCTCTTCAGGAGTGAACACATTTTACATATATTGTGAATATTCTTCGTAAACGACTTCTTCCATAAGATGTTGGAAGAGTGTCCGAGAGGCATCGATCACATGACAATTTATTTCCGTGATGATTATATTTATATTTGACTACTCCGATCTTAATTTCTACGACACTGGAAAAAGTAAGTTCTGTATAGTGATAATTCAACAATACAGAATGTTTGTCAAAGTGTCAGCGTTGATACTTACTGTAATCTACTTAATTAGGCATTCATGCTTATCTTAAACTGTTAATCATATTGCGAAAGTGTTTACTAAACTTGGGCTTAAGAGTCAAATGTCTAAGGCATTACTATTATTAAAACCCATTTTATTTAGTGGATTAAACATTGATGAAATCCGATCATACCCTGCAATAAAACAGGTGAGAATGCTAAAGCATTGTGCGTGCATAGCAAATCCATTCATTGTTGATGCATATTAAATCAGAGGTGATTATCCGGGTACTCAAATGTATCGTACGATGAACTGCGACAAAAATGTAGGAAAAGTGACCTCAGTGAATGTTTATTCTTGAAAAATTTACAATAACATTATTACTCAAAAACATTCATGATAGTCATGTAGGGTTTGTGCATAGGGCGAAATTAAAAGGTCCTTGAGGCACCAGATTTGAACACCAGGAATCAATTCCTCAATATAGGCGCAAAAATTGGACATTGTGGTAGAGTGTAGTTCTATTCTAGTTGGTTTTTTAGATGTATCACCCGGTGAAACAGTATTATTTATTGGATTACGTTTTATCTTGATAAGACTATGGCCAAAAAATTGTGTCTCAAATGTAATTCAGTAAATTATAATGATTCATAGTGTGATACATCTGAGAAATCAACTAAGTTATAATTTCGAGCTAATTCCGTCCCTTAAACCTAGGGAAAACGGGGATAATTAAAACGTAATTAGTACAAATTCACGAAAACGCTCTTTGTTGTTGTTTTGAATCACATTATTTCCTGGGTAACTGCAACTGACTGCAGTAACCGCAATATTAGTGTCTATGTCTTGTATTACGTTTAATTTCGTTCAGTGGAACAAAAGTTATGAAAACGAGCTAAATAATTGCGTTCATAATCTCATACATTAGTTGCTGATGGCTTGCAGAAGAATTCAACTACATATTACGGGTATCAAAAAACAATTAGATTCAGTGCTTATCACCAATGTTCAAATATTTGCCAACTTTCAATTGATGCAATTCGTGTCACTCTCCTTATAGGGTATAAATAAGATTTTAATTAATATCATTGCAAAGTATTGACTGTTCACTACAAATCCCTTCCTCCCTACACAGGGTGTTCCGCTAAAAAAACTATAACATACTGTAAATAAAATATTCCCTGCTTATTAGATTCAACAGAACTGCAGTACGCACATGACCGCTGGATGCATTTATATCAGATATCACTGTGAAGAGGGAAACCAATATACATTCTAGAACTCTTAACCTTCAATTAACACCGATTATATATATATATATATATATATATATATATATATATATATATATATATATATATATATATATCTGATTGTCTATTAAAGGTTGAGTGTACTGTGCTGCATTCCACTGTATAGCTGTGAAACGTGGCCATTAAAAGTAAAAAATATGAGGTTCCAGGTGGTTGACCGCCATCACCTTCGTAGCACAGACCGTGTTTCGTGGTGTCACCACATGAGTAACGCAGAAGTCAGATGTATAGTTTTAGGGAGGAGAGGTGAGACAGTTGACATGGTTGTGAATCTTCACTGACTGAGATGGCTAGAACATGTATTACGTATGCCTAGCCACCGTCTGCCTCGTCGCACAATGTTGGTCGAAGTAGGTTTAGGCTGGAAAAAGGTTCCGGGTGACCAGACTAAACTATGGCACCAATGTTTGAAGTCTTTGACTGCTGGTTTGAGCTATGTGGGGTGATGTAGACTAGGCGGTTGGAGTCTGCGGGACAAGAGGAACCAGTGGTTGGAGACTAGGTGATATGGCTCAGAACTGATGTCAGTAACGCAAATGTGGACACATTATCCACATCTTAACCACTGTACTTAACCTCATTAGTTTTTCACTCCTCCTTCCTCTCTTTTACTACATTATGTTTCTTTCAACCGATTTTTCGTTTTCTTCATCTTCCAGTTTATTGACTTGTTACTTGGTGTGCTGATATGAGATGCGGCAACTTGAACAATTTCGCAGTAATGCCTTGTCTTATGTTGATTCTGATGGTATATATATATATATATATATATATATATATATATATATATATATATATATATATATATAATTATTTGGAGTTATGACCACCTAAACGTGATTTACAAATATCATAGCCGACTAAATGGTATATTATGATTATTATCCTTAAAATTACAGCTAGTATTGTGATCCTACAAAGATGCGGATAATCCAGTAAGCCTCGTATACAGTTATAAATTAAATATATTATACAAAGTCGTCATCACAAGTTGAAGATCTCTGCTGATTCTACATAATTTTTTGATTTAATCTCAACCAGGTGGCGAATACGTTTCCACAAATAATTTCACCTGACAAGTAATCCTGACTTTGAAAGACAATCTAAGCACAGATGATGGCTAATCTGTCCTCAACTAATCATACCGGAACAAATAATTGTCCTAGTTCAATATAAACGTTTCCTGGCTCAAAAGACACATCTTTTCAACAAAGGAACCAGCTAATCACATTCCCTTCCTCATTTTTTTTCTTATCGCCTTAAACAAAAAGAGGGGAGAAGTATAACGTGCAATAAAGGTTGACCTAAAATAATAATAATAGAGTATATACAAATGTGGAATAAAACAGACAGATCTAGCCTGTAGATTCACTTACAATAAAAAAGATTAGGTCGGTCTTTCTTTGAATGTAAATAAGCATACTGATTGTGTAACAATTAAATTCAGTAAACTGATGGACTGTATGCATCTGTGATTCCTTCTTAAAAAGAAACAGGAATTGAATATACAAAGTTTTCTAAATCAAGCACTTAAAAAACTAGCGTACAGCAAACGAATAGGAGAATTCTCTTCTTTATACTGATACCTCGCTACGGATTCATCTGTATACATAGGTTAACACATGAGAGTGAAGATGAAAGTGTTGCACTCAGCCATTTTCATAACACAAACAACTGTAAATTTCAACACAGCTACAATATAAAAAGACAGAAGAGTCAGAGAAATCTTGGTTGCAATGTGTTCTCTGAGCTTGGTTGTTTAGTCGTGGAACTTTCATCATCTTTCTAGACGAAATCATCAGCGCTAACTTCAGTATGAAGTGAGCTGTCAGTATCTCTCCGTGAGTGATTTAGTCGCTTGCCCTCACGAACTAGAGAAATGTTTTGTATTACATAATAAAGGAATATACTGTATTGTTCTGATTAGCGGACGTTACTACGTAAGCTTATAATGCATTCAAAACACGTGTTAATATATCAGGACTCCCTTTACGCAACCGAAATAGAAAGTAACACGGAAACACTGGTTCAAGTTGCTATACATAACTGCTTAGTGATCATATCATTACTAAAAAGACTATATGCAAAATGACAGCGCCAAGTGCTGGAGAAGGAACTCAAAGTGAAAGTTACAGTCAATGAGTTGAAAAGTGAAGATTTTATCCATGAAATAGAAACAACACTAGGCAGAGTAGGTAGGTAAGACAATCCCAGGTGAACTGCGGACACAACATGTAATAACGCTCAAGCGACAAAAGTAAAAAAGGAAAAGGACTAATTGAGCGAAGAAATATATTCCTTTTCAATTAAGTCTTTGTCTTGGGCTCTAAGCTAATATATGGTTTTACAATTTAATCAAAGCACAAATCAAGTGGTGGGGGGGTAAGTTGGTGAACAATAATCATAATCATAAAGATGATGATTTAGAAATAAAGATGTAAGTGATCAATATTGTTATTAAAATTGGAAATACGAAGCGGTTATTCTTAGGCAAATGGAGTGATTTTTGATGAGTGTTCCATCATAAACAGCAAATGATTACGTAATGGTAAGAAAACAAATGAATATTAGCAGAAACAAGAAGGGGGAAAGATGTACAAAGTAGTACTAGAAGCTATATCATGTTGACGGCCATGGTAATGAAAGTGGTCGAACAAACTTCTTTTGAATACAAAGGTTAGGTTTGTAAAGATGGATTGTAGTCGCCTCTGCTACGTAAAGTAAGTAAGTGCGTAATCCATGTGGTAAATTAATTGGAAAATGATGAATAATTTTGAAAGCTTCTCTAGTATCCACTTGATGTTCCGTGTCAACTAACTGTGCAAGTATGGAGCTCTTTATTGTTCTGATTTGTCCCTTGCTTAACAATGATGGGTGGTGTTCAAAAATTCGGCGATAAAACTGCTCCGCTGTACGCCAAACGTAACTAACTCAAAAGGAGCAATTTGATTGATAAATGCACATGAAAGTGGCAGAATCAGGCAGCTCATCTTTATTTCCTGCCCCTAGAATTGAGTGGTTGTAGATGGGACATAATTTAGCGGCTGGGAGTGCTTTTTCCAAGATTCTTTTTATGCGTTGTGTGACGACCTAATTGAAAAGGAATATATTTATTCGCTCAGTCAATGTTTGTAAATGTCCAAATGGGAATATTCAATGTACAGAAGAAAATCAGACCAGTTTCAGTGAGTAAACTGACAATTCCACTTTAGATAGTAAAATTGGAAGATGAAGATTATCTGAACGATGTGAAGTATTTGGATTAGATATTTCGAACAGTCTGATCACACATTTACTTGTCAAGTAAATTTGCACAAAATAGAAGGATGAAGAGTGCCATAGTTGATACTAATCTCGGTAGGAAAACGAAGTTCACGAAGATAGGCATAGTGTAAGAACAAGCTTTTTTTGGTATACATAAAGCTAGTTTCAATTTGTGTATGACTATCACCTTTGCAAATGTCAGTATGCGTCCCTAACTGTTTTTATATAAAACTTTCAAAGCTGTTCGAACATCAATTTTGTGATCCGTTTCTACAACGTATTTAGCTGTAGGTGATGAGGGTAGTCTTCCACCTGGGCTTATTAAAGTTTTACACTCCATATATTTTTGAAGCCACTTACGAAAGAAAAGGAGAATCAGACAACTGAATTAACTGGTATCTTAAAACTACCTGTCAAGTTCACACATTTAATAGACCATCGGTTACAGCTTTTATATAGCACTCTCCTCAAAACCGGTGGTTATTATCATAGGTGTTAAACAGTGAATCCGCTTTGTAGGCATATCAACAGTATTTTTTAAAATCATGAACTTGTATCATTTGGATAACCTATTAGGCCACAGAAAGAAATGAATGTATGTTTCACTGGAGGTCAAGAACATTTTAGAAGTGTATACACTCCATTTTTTACTTGATAGAGCTCATTTGATCACGACATTGGAAGTACATATTTATTTCATGATAGAACGTAGAAAGTCCTGGAAATGATCTCAAATAGAATTGCGGCTGTACACCGTAGAGGAGATTTAAAGTTCTCTTCTCTAATAATTATTTAGTTTCCCATGAAAATTGTCTCCAGGCTTATTTATTTCATGAAAACACCATGTTGAGGTGTATTAGATTTCTTAGATTAACCTCTTGTCAACACTTACGAACATACAGTGATAAATCCCTCCCTGCTCTACTTAAATTCAGCGCCTTTAACTCTTTGAAAGATAGTTCATGAATATGAATGAGATTGTTCCGATTCGACATAACCCCAAGCGTAGTTATTGTCAACTTTGTTGTGTATGTTTTCAAAAACGTAAGTCTGTATCATGAATTTACTTTTTCCTCTAATAATCACATTGGAAGATAACACATATTCTTGGATGTCTGGAATCCATAAAGTCTTCTGCAAGACCTAACCACTTTTTGCTCAGAAAACAAATAATACTCAGCCTGAAAACTCAAACGATCATTGAAGTGTCAGCTCTTTGTAATACGAATGCAAGCAAAAATAGCATGCAGTATAGTGTTTAGCGTGTATTGAAAATGACCAATTTTTTCTAGATAAAACCATTTGTATGTTAAAGTGTTCCTCAGTTTACGCTTATGCAATTCACCATACCACTCTCTGGCAAAGTAGTTTACCTATTTTCTACAAGCAGTACAGAGGATAACATGCAACCAAACCCAGTAAGATGTTTCTGAACTTACTGATATAATTAGACGCAAAAATAAACAGGATAGTGATATTATTCCTTGATATTACGTCATTGTGCACAAATTTTCCACTGGGAACGGTTGGCTGTATATCAGATATTACACGAAATGAAGTGAGTATTGGAATTCCTATAACGGTGAACACATTGTGTTCAGTTTCTTCTGAAGTGTCTATCACAAACTGTTTTAAAGTGAACAGTAAACAGACTTCGATAATTTTGTCGCACTATGACAAAACGAATCTGGTTGCATATCTGCTTGAAACGACAAAGAGAATATGGTTTGTTGAAAAAGGGACACAGAATCCGATGTAAACATTCAGATAGTCAATATCTGCAAGAGTTTATTCAGAACTTGATAAGAAGATTAGACAAATCAATCATCTCCAAGTGTCACCAAAAAGATACATCCACTGACCTTGAAGTTAAAGACGATAATCTACCCAAAGTTATTACAAACAGACTTCGGGACTTGTTGAAGAAGACATTTCCTGCAATCACTTGAAGATAAACTTTCAGTAACGCATGCATCTTACTGTTGCGTCTGATCAACAGGATTTCTGAAATGTCCATGTCAATTTGCAATCATGGATACAACTTCCCCTATGTTATTTATCTGAAATTCGCTACGAAAATCCTTTTCCAAAGTGAGAAAGAACATTCCCCGGTATGAACAGAAAAATAAAAAATAAGGAAGATTACGAGTTCTTTTCTCTCCCATCTAATAGACACTGGTCATACTGTAGAATCATCATCATCATTATCAACATAGGACCAGGCATTACTGCGTAACGGTCCGAGTTGCCACACCTCATATCAGCACATCAAGTAAAAAGGTAGTGAGGTGAAGGATGAAGATAAGTGAATGCAGTCAAAAGAAATATAAAGTACGAGAAGAAAGGAAAGAGGAGTGACAAAATAGTGAGATTCGGTATAGCGTTGTTAAGATGAGGATAATGTGTGTATACATCTGCGCCACTGACTTCGGTTCTGAGCCATATCACCTAGGGTCTCCAACCACTGGTTCCTCTTGTCCCGTGGACCCCAACCACCTAGTCTGCATCGTCCTACATGGCTTAAACCAACAGTCAGAGACTTCATACATTGGTGCCATGTTTTAGTCTGGCCACCTCGGGCCTTTTTCCAGCCTGAACCCACCTCAGCCAACATTGTGTGACGAGGCAATCGGTGACTAGGCATACGTAGTACGTGTCCCAACCATCTCAGTCGATGAAGGTTCACAACCTCGTCGACTGACTTACCTCTTCTCCCTAAAACTCTACACCTAACTTCTGCATTACTCACATGGTGACACCACGGAATACGTCCTATACTACGAAGGCAACGGTGGTCAAATACCTGTAACCTTCTCATGTCTTCCACTTTCAATGGCCATGTTTCACAGCCATACAGTAGAACAGAGCGGACTGCTGTGCAGTACACGCGACCCTTAATAGACAAACGAATATCACGGCGGCGCCATAGGTGGCGCAAATTGGCAAAAGCCAATCGAGCCTTTTGTATCCGTGCAGAAATCTCATCGGCAACTAACCCACCGGAGTTGATCCTACTTCCCAGGTAAGTG
This sequence comes from Heterobilharzia americana, assembly GCA_944470555.2. Lineage (NCBI taxonomy): Eukaryota > Metazoa > Platyhelminthes > Trematoda > Strigeidida > Schistosomatidae > Heterobilharzia > Heterobilharzia americana. The sequence continues at coordinate 72,410,254 of OX104134.1, forward strand.
AAGTGGTCAACACACTCAACCACTTCACTCTCTATTGTTAACCGCGGTACCGCTGAAGACCAGTCCTGGAGCAAAAATTTGCATTTGGGTGGTGAAAATCGCATCCCAAACATTCTCAAATTCCCACTCAAAGTGTTCAGAAGACTCTGCATCTTGTCAGCGTCTTCACCTAACAGGACTATGTCATCTGCATATTCTAGATCTAAGGAAAATTCACCTGTGATCCGGTCAACGTCTTTGTAATTAGGTGACGAGAGGGAAACCTCCATAAGAATATCTATGATAAAATTAAATAAGAATGGGGATAGTGGGCATCCTTGACGGACACCACTTGATGAGTATAGCTCCCTGGACAACTCACCATAGGCTCTAACATGCCCACAAGTGTTCGAGTAGAGAGCTTTCAATAAGGTGATGTACTTACTAGGCACGCCTTTCAGTGACAGACACTGCCATAAGACTTCTCGATCAACGGAGTCAAATGCCGCCTTCAGGTCGAGAAATACAGCTATTGTCGGGCGTCTGTAAGCATGCCTATGTTCCAGGACCTGGCGCAGTGTGAATATTTGGTCGATACATCCACGGCCAGGTCTAAAGCCTGCCTGGTTTTCTCGGGCTTGCTGTTCCCGAGCTCCACTCAGGCGTCGGAGAATTATAGAACTTAGGATCTTAGACACTATGTTTGTCAGGCTGATTCCTCTGTGGTTATCACAAGAGGACTTCTCGCCTTTCTTGAAGACTGGGATGATGAGTGACTTAGACCAGTCGGAGGGGATCGTATTTGATTCCCATATACTGGCTAACACTTCCGTTAGCCTGACTAAGAGAACTCTACCACCATTCTTGTATACCTCAGCAGGTAGTCCGTCTGGTCCTGCTGCCCTTCCCCGTTTCAGGCTACCTACCGCTTTCTCAACTTCTTCTAGTGTTGGGGGACCTGTCTCTATGTCCCATTCAGGGTCCGACTGGATAGCGGGCAGCGCAATGGTGGCTGGAGGCCAGTTAAACTGTTCCTCAAAGTGTTCTGCCCATCGTCCCAGTCGCCTTCCCTGCGAGTGAATCGCCGATCCGTCCTTCTCCGCTATAACCTCACTAACTGTTGTTGACCATTTCCCCCCAGTCTCCTTAATAAGTCTAAATAACTGTCTACTGTTACCGATCGCCGCTGCCTTTTCCATCTCTTTAGCCTTTGCTGCCCACCACTGTTCACGATCGTTGCGCAGACTTTTCGTCAGTTTATTTTTAAGTTGCGCTCGCTCTTCATTGTACTCAGAGCCTGCAGGGATGCATTCACGTGCATCCATTAGTTTGGAAGAAGCTGCTGATATCCACTGGCTCTTTTTAGCCATTATCTTGGAGTCGGCTACAGTCTCCAGTGCTGCTTTTACAGTAGACTGAAGATGGCACCAAGCTTCTTCTGGATGAGTGACAGTCTTTTGTTCCGATAACTGCCTAGCCAACTTCTCACTGAACACGGCTTTGGTGTTTTCGTTGTCCAGCAGAACTCGTAGTGGTTTTGTTGCCAAATTTTTTCTACGTCCATTGAGACGCAGGCATATACGTGCTCGGACCAACGCATGATCGCTGTCCAAACACGTACTCCAGAAGGAGCGGCAGTCTTCCACCGATCCTCTCCAGCGATGACTAATAGCAATGTGGTCTATCTGTGTCCATCGCTGAGTCGAGCTCGGTGGACGCCAGGTCAGACAGTGCCTTTCTTTATGTCTGAAATTTGTGCTGGCTAAAAATAGGCGGTTATCTGAGCATAGTTGTAATAGGCGATCACCGTTATCTGTACGTTCAGCTGGGATTCCGAAAGTGCCACCTAAGTGCCTTTCTGCCTCACTCAGTCTACCCACCTGTGCGTTGAGGTCACCTGCAACAACCACTACGTCCGAACGTTTGGCTTTCGAGAGGAGGTTAGACAGTTTATGGTAGAACTCGTCCTTCACTTCATCCGAACTACAGTCAGTGGGTGCGTAAGCAGAGATTACAAAGAGACAACGGCGAGTCTCACTATTCCTTTTAGTTCTCACTGTGCCGTTCAGCCTCATAGCGCAGAGGCGACTATCAACTGGGATCCAGTCTAGTAGTGAGTTTTCTGCCCTGGTGCTTAATGCTATACCTACACCTGCAAGACCACGAGAGCTAGCTATCGAATCTCCAGAAACTCGAAGGGTGAATTTTGCAGATTCACCAGATTGGTCAGGAGAGGTCAGGTGAATAACCACACTTGGGTCCTGTATGCGTGTCTCACAAACACAGCACACATCCATGCCTCGAGTTGCTAGAGTCTTTGCCAACGAAGCCTGTTGGCCAATTTGACGGAGGGTGCGGACATTGAAGGCTCCAATATGTAATTTGGAGCGTGGTTTAAGGAGACCAGGGACGCTGTTCTGTGGACTCAGATCGTTGTCGAAGGCTGCAGAGGTAGGAGAAATTGAAGATGATGCAGCATCATTAATTAAGAGACGTGAAGGAAGATTAGAAGGTAATGATGGAGGAGGAGGATAGCAGTCAGAAGAAACTTGGGTGCTGACAGAGTTGTGAGGGCGGTTGACACTTCCCGGCTGCCCACACCGTGGAAGGCTATTTCTTCTTAAGGTACCTGAAAGAGATTTGTGTGACCGCAGAGCCCATCGGACATCTGCTTGAGGCCTGTCACACCCAGCCTTTTGAGTATGATTATTTTGAATTTTTGTATTTTTGGGGCCGGATGGTCGAAAGGAAACGACAAGTGAACCAACACCGCCGGCCCGGCAGACCGTGGGGCGTGGTGGAGTGTGTTATTTTTGGGGCCGACCTTTTCTAACCCCCCCTTCCACTGAGAAGGCAGCATCAGCTTGGCACTGCTGGTCATCCAAGGGAAACACCTTACTGCTGTCACACCCCATCCAGCTAGCAGCAGTACGACTTCGCCCTCAGACCCCCATCATAGTGTAGCAATTTACACTATGACGGTAACTGCTTTTCGTCTAACCACTACCCAACAGACCTTTCTGGTATGGTAGGACCTCGAGGGAACAAGCGTTCCACCAGCATAGCTCGTTGGGTCATTGTGATATGCAAGCCCGACCACCACGTCAAGGTAGCAGCTATCGGTCGGGTCATACTGTAGAAACTGCAGAACTGTAGGATATTAGAACTGTTTTTTTCAGCAATGCAAAATACTGAACCGAATATCACAAGTACAGAGAATTTCTTTTTCAAATTGCTGAACCAGAATAATCATAATCATGAAGCCTGAATTTTGTGTTCAAAAACGCTTCATACATTTTTTTATTACTCCCATAGTCATCCACAAGGATGAAAGTCACGTAATGCAGGCAAGCAATCATTCAACCAACTTGTATATATTCAACGCTAATCTGATTTTACGATTCGTACTATTGATTCAGCCTTTTGATTTTTATGTCTCTCACAGTTGACTTAAATATTCCGTAATTACTCACTCCTTGTTGTGACTTCTTTACATTTTAGTATAATTGTAATCATTCGCACACCTAATAATCCTTTTATCTATTAGGTATTTGTAACCTTTTGAAATAAACTTTCAAGCAATTTTAATCCCATGATCAGTTGATGGCAGAGATACTTATCGATATTTATGTAATCTCTAGACTTGTAAATTTTTCTAACCACAAAATGTTGCAATAGAAAGCAAAACATGCTGAGAACAACGAAAATACGTATTCGTTCACTTTCTCATCTTCCCCATGTCACTTATTTTATTTTAGAAGTAGTATTCATCATGGACTGACATCAGTTGAGGAACCATTGGAACTCTGGGAGCATTGGACAGCTTTTTCGTCCTAGTATGGGACTCCTCAGCAGTATTCCCTGGTTAATAATTTACTAAGTAGCTATACCTTCAAAATAAGACCTTAAATATATAGACTGTAATGAGTAGAAGAAAAAAATTATTGGTTCTATGCTAGCAAACGTCTTTAGTCATATATGACAATTACATGAACAATTTACACTATCCTTTCTCACATAATGGTTGAATGAGATCTAATTATCTGTAAGGTGTGCGAACAAGGCATTTCCTCTAAATATGTCGAATGAAACTAACCCATTACAGTGTTCGTTGACATGAGTGATTGAGTACCAAACGACCTGATAATCAAAGGATCTGAGGAACCAGACAAACAGACATACAGGAAGATTATTTCGCTTAAGTAGTTGGACTTTACGAGCCACCTGACTCCAGTCAGTTGATTTAACTAGGAACCAAACTGTTCTAAATAATACATAGAGAAACACAAAAGATCACATGAGATATAGGTAAAATAACGATAGGTAATAAGGGTGATATTTCTCCCAATGAATAGTAATAACCTGGCAGGTGAAATAATCAATCAATGAAGTTAAGACTGCATGGCTGAAAACATTCAAAGCACCTTATATATCAACCTACTGAGGCTAAAATGTAGCTACCATGGAATCAATATTTAAATCCAACAGGAATTAGGTTGTCTTCACTTAATTGTTAGTCTTTCTACAACTATTTTCAGTTTGCATGGTAGGAATGAACATGGAAAAGTTTTGTCTATAAACTTGAAACAGTTCGAATTTCGCAACAGGTTATAATGAAGAAAATAATTAAAGATTGGAGTCATATTCCTTTAACGAAAATAAAATAATATCAGTTTGACTATCTAAGATAGCCGTGATATGGCAAGCTTGCATTGATACTGGGTGGTGGTTGATTGAGTGCTTGACTATGCGATTGATTGGTCCAGGCTGCGACCTGGAGGTCGTTGGTCTGAATCCTGTTGCCCAGGACTAATTGCTTGAAAGTCGAATGTTGAACACGATAAGCGGCACAAACATTCAACAGACACTTTTAACCACCAATAAAAATGATGTACTAACGGATTAACATATCACCACACATAGGATGCATCGGTTAAAGTTTAGCCACTATGACCCAAGAATAACTTGTTAACTAGAAGAATGACGGCTGTGGATCCCACCTGGAAGAGGCTAACAGCTGATAATTTTAAGAGCTGGAATGTAATTAAACATTAACCTTGTGCTTCCTCGTTTTCAATCTCTTTCAGGAGTCATATTTCATAAAAAGTCATTAATAGAACAGTTGTTCATGTACAGATTTTACGTTTATTCGCGTATTATTTAATCCAACTACATACACGAAATAAAACAAAAATAGGCTTGTAGCAAAGAAGAAAGCAAGTAGATGGCAGTTTTGGCAACAAGACAGCCCATAATATGACTTATTTGATACTAGTTCCTCATAATGTCATCCAAGATATCAACAACTTTTGGTATTACATAAAGGTTCAATAAAAAAAAATTCTAGTAGTATGCAACAAACCGATTCAACAGAACCCTGACCTAAAAAAGTGTAAATCACAAATGATTATATTAACCAAACTACTTTTCAAAGGGATACATAGTCTTATTCGTATCTGTAGACAGTACATACAAAAACAACAAAGTATCTTAATCAGGAACCATTCAAACATAGAGAGGAAGAGATGAGAAACAGAGTTTATCTTGAAAATCAGCAGAAAATGATAAGAAGAGAAAAAGGCTATTCGGAAACGACTGCAGTGGGCTTGGAATTCAAAATCTCATGGAAAATAAAATGTAAACACCAAATTTAGCTTTTGTGGAATCATATTTATTCAGGTCTTCAGGATATAATCAAAAGTACCCTGCGTCTAAAACAATAACGGAGATAAAATAAGAGGAGGATCCCTACCTTACCATTGGACTCCTTCAGTAACCACCAATTCAAGAACCTATTTTGGAACGAAATGGAGAGAACCTATATAAGCAATGCAGTCTATTATAAAGGAAATAAGCGAACTTTATCGCACCACAGTTTGGCGCTAAAAGAAATAAATGGAGAGACAGTATGGTTATATCCACTAAAACTTTTAAAGAATGTGGTTAATATATGTCTACAGTTCTGAATGGTGAAAAACTAAGGTTCATTAATGACAAAGTTTTAAAATATCTGCTACTAAAACTTTCTTCACAAAGTTATCACTGATAAATTCAGTAGACCTGGTACCATTACTGTACACTTTAGGATCAAAATTAGACCTGACAGACTTGGTACATTGCTTACAAAGGAAATGTATTCGTACCATTAACATTATTAGGACACAAGCTTGATACAACATGGGCACCAAGAGACGTGCCATGCAAAATGTTAAAGTAACATTATCGGGACAGAAAACAGAGAAAGGATGTAAACAAAAACAGAGGTAGGTTATTAAAGAGAGTCTCCAAGGTATATCAGAAGAAGCATTCACGACTTTCGTCTTACTTTTCCGTAATAGATAAAACAAGAAAACTGAAGAGTGATCGATTTCGAGTCATGTCTGCTATCATCATACGCTACTGCAGTTGTATGAACTCTCGCACTCCATCCACGGGATCGTGAGAAACTAACCCAACACGGCTATCTTCTATCTTACGGCGTCACGTGGGTTATCTCCACGTCTTCCAGTTAGTCCCAGACCAGGACAAGTACTATCGAAGCTAGTGTTTCAAGATGACTACACTTAATGAATTAGGATCCTTATCGCGCCAGAACACATGCCATTTCGCCCTGGACACCAATAACCCTGTAGAGACAACAGTGATTGAAGACGAAGATTTATCGGATACCCTCAGCTGAAAGATGTAAGGTTTCACGGGTGGAGAGGGGAACCGTTTACACTGATACATACCCGATCCTCTACAGCGAGGTTAATATCACGCCGACACCATATGTGCCTCAGACTGTTGTATGCCACTATACCTTCTGATATACTACCTGAAATTTTATTAGATACACCAACACCACTCACACAACTACCCAGTACACAAGCTTTTCAACAACTTCCAGACATTCATTATCAAAGATGAGTACAGATACATGGTCCTGTCAGTATAATACAAACACTTTGCACTTAGTGCCAGATACATACTTACGGACACTGATCGTCAACCAAGTGAGCGTGTTGAAGCCCTAGCCATACAAAAATGTAAGCTCTCCCTGCGTTCACAAGCAACTCATCCTTATGTTAAACCTACGCTGGCAGTGTTAACTTTATCTTATTAACAAGGTGGGTTTCAAAATTTGTCTCTCTTCACTCATCGCCTTTCTTGTTATTACATTTCGCATTGTCATATTTTTCCTTCTTCCATTTCCTTTTCTTATATAAAAAACCCCCAACAGGTAATTATGTGACCAGATTATTTGAAATGCAAGGAGCAAACACTTTATATTTTTTCTACACATTACATCTTCTAATTACGTGATCCAAAAGTCAAAGAGAAATCCATAAAAAGAAAGCTTAGACTAAACTCTTTATTGGTTCGGAACAATGAGGACAAGTACCTATATAGTGTCTTTACTCTGAAGGGTGAAGTACAGGGCTTTCGAAATTAAAACAAATTCCCTGAAGATATCAACCCACTCAAAGATTTCAAAGGGCAGCCTCGTCGAACGAAATGGAGGCAACCTCTACACCAATAACTACAACTTAGCATGTAATGCGTGTGGCGGTATTAGAGCAGTTGAGAGAGTGACTGTGAGCGAAAACCGGCTAGCTACTAAGTGAACAGTTTTCATGACTTTAGAAGAGCCTGTAGAGCATGAAAGCAATCTATAATTCAGACCCTACCATCAGTAAACCTAGAGATATAAAGTGGATAACCTAAAACCAATGAACTACAAGCACACCGTTATAGCGAAGAAACTCAAATTCACACATAAAAAACTTCAAGAAACGTTGACGATCTAACCCTAGCATCTACCATCCGTCTAATAAATATCATCTTTTAACTGGCAACACTTCCCAGTTCAAATTATCAACTACTAACAGTACCAATAAGTCGTCCAACAATCATTCTTTAACAATCTGAATTAAACGTCCTGTCGACAACACACTACACTACACTACACTACAAGTATCAGCAACACAACTCTAAAAGCATGCAAAACACAAAATGAAAAGGAATAGATGAAATACAGTGATAAAACACTGTTAAAATCATCATCCGAGTTTCTCGAAAATACAGAAGCCAGATTTCAGTCAAAGTCTAATTTATTACGTAAAGGCGGTTAAATTAGACAAATACCGATACACAGACAAACGCATAATCATGTGCAAAATTGCATCCATTCAAGTCAACATGTTTCATAACAGACAACACAAAAACGTCAACAGGCACAGAACAAAAAGAAAACAACAATCAACAAGGATATAGAAGTCTAGAGAATAAAGTCATGCGCATTCATACAAACCTCCAACGTTTCGAAGATAGTTCAGAGTCAACATATCTGCATCATTGTGATCAGTTCCAAGTCATGTCACCAAGATTCGACAACAAATGATGTTTGATAGTCTCAGGACTCCGACCAAGACGGCTACATCTTCCTACATGGCTCAATGCAGTAATTACTAACTTCATGCATCTGTATCTTAGGTCCCCTTCAACTTAATCCACCTTCAGCTAACATCATACTTCATGATTCAGCATGTGTCACAGTAACCTCATAGACAGAACCTTTCCTTGCACAGCAATTTATCCAGAACCCCAACACTACTTAACTCTGAAGTTCTGTGACGCATGAGTAATCTTGAAAAGTCACTTACGATCGTCAACTTACAGTCCTCTAGTATCTTATACCTGGAACATCGAAGTCTCTCAGCCGTAGGGAGGAGCACAATAAATTTCAAGCAGTGTACTTGTGCTTTGATACGTTGAGTAGATAGCTGGCACCGGATATATATATATATATATATATATATATATATATATATATATATATATATATATATATATATATATATATATATATATATATATATATATATATATATATATATATAGGAAACAAATGGGTATATAGTACGATGTATACATGAATGCTGTGTCATCGTAGGCATGCGTGTATATATCACTGCGTTACTCAATTAGAAGAGATGAATAAATCTTAGATGAACAAGCAACAAATGGCGCTGTATAGTCAATATCATGTTGTGTTTCAAGCGCAAGCACACTCGTAACAACTAAGATATCAGTTGATCAATACTTAAATGCAGGAAATGTAGATAATATGATTTAAGATCAGTTTATCATCCACTATATTTAAGTGCATAATTTACTGCATTGTTCCGCATTCTGGTTTCCGTTTCAACTTGAGTTAACCTCACAATACAACAATAATCGATTGCTTATATTCAGTGTGAGCTCGATTTCAGTGTGCCAGAGTAAGATGTCAGCTTGATACTTGTTAATTGACTAATTAATAATTAAAGTTAATGAACTTCGGTAAACAGAAGGCTTTATGTACTACTGTAGGAATCATATTAAATGTGTCAGAGCTGAGCTTGTAACGACACGTAGTTGACCAGAGCGAAGTGAGTGTTGTGTTTGAATTTGGAAACCCACTAACTGAAAGGCTTATTAAAAACAAGCACAACTGGAAATTTGATTACATCTTTGCTAGATCAACGCTTCCATTTGACGCAAGCTGCTTATTATGAAACTTCCAATCGTAAATTGAATCTAAGAAACACGCAAAGGTAGCACTTATAATGATAAAACAATTAATCCAGTGTGGCTTGACAGTTTTACATAATATTGGTTAGTGACGAATATTAGATTTGATACATGCAGTGCATGTAAAAAGAAGGACAAGGGATAGATTACATCATTTCGGGCAGGACAATTAATAGTTAACTAGATAGCTTGATAAAGATGCACACTAGTCACAATGAATCTACCATGGTGAAGGTGTTGAAGCATTTTGAACTTATTTATTTCTATTGGTTTCTTATTTTTCCACTTTATTTCTTCCTGTACACCACATATTTGCCTCTTCACTATAATTCCGCTGTACTATCATGTCCTCTTGAACTTCTTCGCCTACTAGTCAAATGACTTATCTCCATGATTATTATCATTGTTTTCGTCCAACTATTACTCTAACCTCCTTTAGTTTTACACTACTGCCAAGTTTCTTAATTGATGACGTAATTTAAAATCTTCACAAGATTCATATTCTCATTTTTATCACTATCATTATTATCACTTACTCGTATTATTACTACTATAATCCATATTTTTGTTTACCTAATACTCATATTCTCTTAGTGTGCACTTTTATCAAGCTATCTAGTTAACTATTAATTGTCCTGCCCGAAATGATGTAATCTATCCCTTGTCCTTTTATTTTTCATTATCAATTCGTTACCCCCTCCCAACCTAATCTCAATTCTGTTTCACATGAGTAAATTATTCACTCCATGTTGTCATGCCTCAGTCAATGTCTTAGTCTGTACTATGTGTGCATGTATTCCTTTGTTGCACAACAGTATATAAAATCATGTATGTAGAATAAAAAGCTGATGAGTCCTATTGAAATTTATGAATTCAATAGATCTTGCTTTAATTACGTTTGTTGCTTGTTTTAAATATCGCTAGTGGTCTCACTAGTCAATGCAAAGATGGAAATGAGGAATTGAAGCGTGTAAAGAAAACACTACCAATCAGTAAGTATCCTCTAGAATTAGCTGGAAATCCGTGAGAACACATAAGAAACTAAATGGCAGTAAAAATATGAATATGAATAGTCAGGATAGCACAAGTTAGAGTCCAGTGTGAGTCTATTGTGTTACAATATGAGTAAGGAACATTAGAAACTACAGTCAGAACTCTCAACAAGGCTTAAACAAAGGTGGGGTTCAAGCCTTCAAAATCAACTCTGTCGGTTTAAGAATGCAAAGAACCTAACTAAATAGATATATTTGATCTGCCGAGTCCCACGCAATGACCTTGGAGTCGATAACATAGGTCAAACTGGCTAGTCATGGACAGTTAGATAATTGAAACATTGGAATTCAGTTAGGTGTAAAGTGATAAACCCTAATCGGATCAATAATCGAGAGAATACTCGGCTGTTGTACTGTACACATCAACACACAACCACACAATAAGGTGGGAATAATCCTCTATAACTATTTGCAATATAGTTAGCTAGAGAGGGACATTGATTACTGAATCTTTGATCATCGAATCAAAACCCAACACATGTATTAGGAATGACGCAGCTCCTGCACCAGAGACATTAAAAACGTTGCTACCACTGAAAACAATGAACATAAAGTGTTAGGACTTTAAGAATCAGATGTTGATAACCGTACAATTACTTTGATATGTTTTTGATCCATAATTCATGCTAGAAACGTCATCAAGTAAGCAATGCCCTATCAGTGTGTGCTATATGAAATAAGCAGGTGTGATGTGGCAATTTTCTCCAATGTCTTTACTCCAACTGAATGGAGTGTTTATAATAGGGCGCATTCCAGTCGATAAGATTTTGATCTGGCAAAACGAAGATGTAACAACAGTAAAAATGTTTGTTTCTTCAATTTCACTCACCAAAACTCTACTTTCCAATTCACAATCAAAAGAAACAAATAGTAGTCTGTTATTGATCAGTCGGGACAAGCGATTACTATAATGTTCAAGAGTAGAAGAGAAAGTTTCCAGAGAAAGAAGGAAATTAGTACTTTGGGGATGATGATGAGGTTGATGAGTACACTTAGTGCTTTTGAACACTAAGATCAAGTTTCAGATAGTGAACCACCGATGATTCATCTATGCATAGATGATCGTCTTGATATAGCCTGATAATGCAGTTGGATTGGTTAAGTAACGCAATTCATGAGGATCTATAGTTTGAGAGAGGACTGTGTATTCTTAGTATTCCTACTGTTAGCCACCGAGAAAATCAACTTCAGGTATTACCAGTGAGTATGAGTTCTAGTGAATCTCACAGGTATATACATTGTCATCTGAATTACAAAACATTTTATTTTAGTCGTCATAGGTAATCCAATGCCAAATCCGGCTTGTCATATATTCAAGTTGTTCTGAGGTCAATAGACCAGGTCCTTTCATGGTTGGTTGGATCTTTTTCCCAGGACCATTCCCATGAGCATTTGTAGACTGCATACTTAGGGTTGACAGATTCCCCAAACTGAATCACAAGTGAAATATCATTACGCCGTGTACATACTTTGAGATCATTTATTCGAAGGCTTATTCTCATTCCCGTTGATCTAACCTTCTAATGTTCTCAGATAAATTTAATTGTCTAAATCACCGTAAGTGAATAACTTTATAATCCTACAAATAATTCAACCTTATTTCAAACTACTCTCTGAACTTTACTCTTCGGACACGCTTGATGAGGAAGTTAGGCAGGAAACCGCTTAGATGTTGAATAGTTCATCGAGCGTAATTTCTCCGACTATAACTACAAAATGAGGTCATTTTCTACTAGGTAGTATATCAAAAACCGAAATTCACTCTATCTACACTTTTGTTCCGTTTCTAAGGTTACACGGAGGCAGTAAAATCCATCGATAATCATGATTGATGAAGAGATGTAATCTCGTTTATAATACTTAGGAAAATAAGTAAGTGTAATTAAACAAAACAGTATTTTATCTGCAGAAAAGTGTAAAATAGAAACTTGAATTATATTTATTATCTTACATCGTAAGTAAACGAAGTTGACGTTTGGTTATCGAATGTTTTTGAATTACGTTGCTTCAAGTAAAGTTCTTGAATGACAAGTAGTGATTTTGAGTGAGATTGTTTCGAGGAAAGCATATCATCAACTACAATGAAGAACTTTGAAATGCATAGCAAACTTCGACGTTCCATTAGCTAGTGTGCCATTTTTGCGATTAGCAGTATATTCGCATGACAATATCTTCCATTTTGTTAACGTGGGACAAGGTCACTCCCACTACAACCACTACAATACAGGCTCGACATGTTCTCGTTATTTTCAGTAGTTGATGGAAGACCAAGGGAACGATGAAGGAGACGTTATAACCTGTCCCGGGTAATGGTTTTTCATAGGTTTGTCTAATCTCGCCTAGTTAAGTAGTTCACTAGTTACTAGCTGGTCATTAGCCCGGATAAAGAGGGAAGGTTGGACATAGGGCTAGCAACTCTACCCCATAAAACCAATCGAATCACTAAACAAACTTCAAAGTCCAAGGGAAATATAAAAAAACATCAAATTGAACTTATTCCTCTCTGGAATAGGAGAGACGAAATGACGCCGGTTGGTGAAAGCCTTCGCGAAGCCAGTCGGAAGATGTGTCTCCTCTTCTCCCAACGAAAGCAAAAGTGGGTGATGGGCACATGGAATGTCTGCAGAATGTTTGAAGCTGGCTGGCTGGCTGGCTGGCTGGCTGGCTGGCTGGCTGGCTGGCTGGCTGGCTGGCTGGCTGGCTGGCTGGCTGGCTGGCTGGCTGGCTGGCTGGCTGGCTGGCTGGCTGGCTGGCTGGCTGGCTGGCTGGCTGGCTGGCTGGCTGGCTGGCTGGCTGGCTGGCTGGCTGGCTGGCTGGCTGGCTGGCTGGCTGGCTGGCTGGCTGGCTGGCTGAACATCGATCAGATGGCCAGAATGATAAGGATAAGTGACAAGCAACTCTGACCGGTCAACGAATCCACGAAGAAGCCATCACCCAACAAATATGCAGGAGAAAGTGGAGATGGATTTGATTGGGCATACACTGAGAAGACCGATTGGGGACATGGCGCGTCAGGCCAGGTCGTCGAGTGGAACCCGCATGAGAAACGGTGAGTTGGGCGAGGGTGTCCCAGCTGAGGGTGACATGGAGGAGATGGTGTGAGGAATGAATGGAAGGTTGTGGGTAGTCGTGGAGCTAGGTTTTGAAGACTGTAGAGAAGGGGTTGAAATGGTGACGTGCTACTGAATCCCTATGTTCCACTAGGAATCCAAGGGACAAATAATAATAATAATAATAATAATAATAATAATAATAATAATAATGGGTATAACTGTTCATCTGTACTTATATCTGACCGGTAGACAGGACAATCTTTAGATTCGTAATACTCCTTTTAATGAACCTTCTCTATCCAGGAAATAATAACTCGAAATTATTTGTAAAATCAGTGTGTTTGAGTGAGTCAGTTTGCCAGTTCTTGCCTTTCACAGGACATATTCAATTTACCATACTCAACAGATAACAAATGACACAAATAAGAAGATATTAATTGTCTATTGCGAATATCACTTTTTATCTTGCACACGAAATCTACTTCCATCAATTTAAATGTGTAGATTTATTCTAATTTAAGTGGAATTTAGGCTTGAAGTGACTCCATGGTAATAACTGATTCAACTCTCAAATTCAAATTGATGCTCAAAGTCTGTTTACACAGGTTTAAAGTACGTATTTAACAACCAACCCTTACCCGCCTCAAATTGATATTACAGTGTGAAATGGAATGAGCATTGTAAATATTTGAGGTGGGTCTTTTTAGTGTCATTAACAGTTGAATTTTCATGACTAGTTTTTACTTTGTGCTCCCGAAAACTTCGAAACTAGCTTCTTAAGATGATTATTTTAAAGATCCAGATTATCTGTATCATTGACAAAAGTCAACCAAGTAGACCAGTGTATCTCAAAAGTCCATGTGTTTTATTTCAAATGTTTGGAGGTAACCAGCAGATAAAATCCTCTTTGTAGGTTGTTATCAAATGAAGTGCAATCGAGCATCATCATAGTTTACCCGCAAAGTTTCTGCAAACACTTCCCTCCCAGTATAATTATAAGCGAGTGTCGAGCTGTGCAGGCAGATAGCTTCCTATCTGTATGAATTTTGCTTTCACTTCTACAACGCCTGTGAATTGTTCAATTTTGATAAATTATCTCCACTTGACTGTTACGAGAATGCACTGAAGGTGCAGTGGAACTCAAGTCATAAATCACAACTACTTTGCCACATAACTATGTCAAGCCCAACTGCTCGTGGTTAGTTTAGGAATTGTTCACAGAATGGTAACTTATACACCCATCAAGTTCTATATATTGACAGCTGATTAATTCTGTCGACCAGGTCTACAAATGTAGTGACATTTACTGTGGTGAAGTGTATTTGAGTAACATAATTAGAACGCTGGCAATATCGAGGCATCCGCACAGGAGCCCATATGCCAATAGAGACCGATCGATTCGGTCCAATCGACGACGGTATCATATAAAAACAACTATACAGAAATAAAACGTTGAGCGGTAGGAAGCCTTAAGCATAGATTTTATGTTTGTGGGCACTTTTGAAACAATAAGGTATATCTGCAATCTTAAGTAAAATCATTTCCCCTTAGTGACTCAATCTAAGATTTTTATTTTTGCAATGTATAAATTTCGAACGAAACCCAAAAGTGATTGCTTGGCAAACTACGTTACTGGAGCTCTAACCGGTCATTTCCTGTCCACATGTCTCATTTGAGTTATCTCAGCACCCAGGGTTTCCTTTCGTCTCCAGTCGAATCAGGATTCAAGAAAGACACATGATACATGATCAATTAGGCTTGCCAGAATCTTGAAATAAATGCACATTATCTTGTTCGACAACCTCGCCTGGTTAACTAGTTCACTAGTTACTAGCCGGTCCTAAGCCCCGGTAAAGAGGGAAGGTTGGGCATAGGGCTAGAAGCCCTACCCCGTAAAACAAATCTAACCGGTAAAGAAACTTCAAAGCACAAACGATATATAAAAAATAAAAACAAACTTATTCCTCGTTGGAATCCGAGAGACGAAATGACGCCAGTTGGTGAAAGCCTTCAATAAGCCAATTGTTGGCCGATGTGCTCTTCTCTCGATGAAAGCGAAAGTAAACGTGGGGACATGGAATGTCCGCACCATGTTTGAACCCAGCAACGCAGCCCAGATTGCAAAAGCGATGAGAAGGTATCACATTGAAGTGATTGAAATTTGCGAAAGCAGATGGAATGGGAGTGGACTCTCCAAACTGTCAACTGGAGAATCAATAATCTACTCCGATATTGTCACCCAGACGACAACCACGAGCACAGCACACTGAGTTATGGAGTGGCTATCATGATGTCCCCAACAGCATCGAAGGCTCTCATGCAGTGGGAACCAATCTCCTCATGCAGGATCATGACAGCAAGGTTCAACTTAAAAGGAAGTAAGGTCACAATCATACAATGTTACCCTATGCACCTACAAATAATGCAGAGTAAGAGAAGAAGGAGGAATTCTACAGACAACTTCAATCAACACTGGACAAGACCACACACCAGTTGGCGACATCAAAATTGTAATGTGTGAGGTGACATGAATGCCAAACTGGGAGTGGACAACACAGGAAGAGAACTAACCATGGGTCGAGAAGCGCTAGGTGAGGTGATGAACGAGAATGCAGACGTCTGTGCATTCAACGACTTGGTGATTGGAAGCAAGGCAGTGTGTTCAAGCACAAGGATATCCACAAAGCGAGCGACATGGAGTTGATTTCACCAGACACGAGGACACACTTAAAATCAAATCGACTTTATCTCAATGTGAAGAAAGTGGAGACGCAGTCTACTTGACACAAGGTCAAGAAGAGGAGCAGATGTAGGTTGAGACAACTCACTATCTAGTGCAAGGAACCTACTTTCGAAATAAAGTTGAAAGTCTTCAAGAAAGCTGGTGATAGACCACACACAGTTCAAGTACAACACTCGGAAACTGAAGGATGAAACTGCAAAGGAGATCTTCAAGGCAGCCATCAAGACAAAATGGAAGATATCGAGGAACATCCCTGAAGAAACCTGTGTGGAAGAACACTGGAAGTCTTTGAAAGAGGTGTGGAAAGAAACCTGCACAACCGTATTAGGAAGGTAGAAGAAAGAAGACAAGGAATGGATCTCGACGGACACATGGAGGCTGATAGAGCAGGGAGAGGAGGATGGTGAAGCAGGAGATAAACCAGTGCAAGGATGCACAACAAGAGGAGGAACTGAGTACAATGTATAAAACACTGGACGAAGAAGTGAGGAAGAGTGCACGGAAAGACAAAAGACACTTCTACGATACACTGGCAAGTGAAGCAGAACAGGCTGCAGGTAGGAGAGACAGAGACCTGACAACATTGTATCAAATAACCAGGTTGCTATCAGGGAAGAGATCAACACAGATGAAACCAATAAAAGATGAAGGAGGAAATTTAATTACGAAAGAAGAGAAACAAAGGAAACAATGGGCCGACCACTTCAAGAAGCTCTTGAATCGACCACCACCACCACTTCGTCCAGAAATACCACCTGCAGCCGATGAACTACAAGTGAACATAAATCCCCCAACAAAAGTCGAAGTCCTGGACGCCATAAAGCTACTGAAATGTGGGAAAGCAGCAGGACCAGATGGGATACCACCAGAAGCACTGAGAACAGACGCAGAGACAACAGTGGACATGCTCACACCACTATTGCAGAAGGTGTGGAAGGAAGAGAAGGTACCTGGCTAGTGGTTGGATGAAGGGTTACCTTGTGAAACTGCCGAAGAAGGGAGACCTCAGTGTTTGCAAGAGCTGGCACGGAATCACTCTCCTGTCCACCCACACCAAGCAAAATATTGAGCCGCATCATCCTGGAGAGGCTAAAGAATGCACTGGATTCAAAACTACGACCAGAACAGGTTGGCTGGTTGGATTCAGGAAGTACAAATCATGTGCAGACCAAATTGCAACGCTACTCTACGCATCATCATAGGACAGGGTATAGAATGGCAGTCAACTCTACACCTCAACTTTATTGACTTTGAGAAGGCCTTTGACAGCGTTGACCGAGAGGTAATTTGGAAATTGCTTCATTACTACGGAGTACCGCAAACCTTTATCCGCCTCATTCAACAACTATATGAAGATGCCACATGCCAGCCAAGTAATTCACAATGGGAAGCTCAGCTCAGTGATGCTTTTGAAGTGAAGACAGGGGACAGGAGTGAAACAAGGTTGCCTACTATCCCCCATGATATTCCTGATTGTGGTTGACTGGACTGGATCATGCAGCAGACAGTGGGGAGCTGTGAGAAGAGGGGGATACAATGGCTGACCTGCGGAAAAGAACCTAGAAGACTTGGATTTCGCCGATGACTTGTGTCTGATGTCACACAAACTTGAAGATCTACAGGCAAAAACTAACAAGTTGATAGAAGAGGCAGGGCAGCGAAGACGGGACTTCAGGTGAATATAGAGAAGACAGAAGTCATGAAGATACCGCACCAACAACTCCAACAACAACAAACTCCAGTCACCATGAACGGGAGAAACTTGAAGGAAGTAACCTCCTTCACCTATCTAGGCAGCACTGTCTCAACTACAGGCGGCGGCACAGGCGCAGACGAGGATGTCGAAGCCAGTCAGAATCGGAAAAGCAAGACAGGCGTTTATTGGCCTGAAACCAGTGTGGAGATCTTCTGCACTCAGTATGCGGAACAACATCCGGATTTTCAACATCAACGTCAAGTCAGTGCTTCTGTATGGCTCAGAGACTTGGCGTGTCACGAAAGGGATTTCCAATAAACTACAGACATTCATCAACAACTGCCTACGCTGGCTCGTTACTGAAGATCAGATGGCCAGAATAATAGGAATAGGCAACAAGGAGCTCTGGGAACGAACCAACCAAGAACCTATCATGCAACAAATATGCAGGAGGAAGTGGAGATGGATTGGATTGTACATACACTGAGAAGGCTGACTGGGGACATCACGCGTCAGGCCAGTTGCTCGAGTGGAATCCCCATGAGAAGCGACGAGTTGGGCGTCTGAGTTGAGGGTGACATGGAGGAGATCGTGCGAGGAGGAAATGAGAGCTTGTGGGCTGTCGTGGAGCCAGGTTGAAAAGATTTCAGAGAACAGAGTGAAATGGAGACGTGCTACTGAAGCCCTATGTTCCACTAGGAACCCAAGGGACTAATAATAATAAAAAAAATCTTGTTCGACAAATTTATTTCAATTCAAGGTGGTCAGTCAACGTCAGTCAATGTATGAGTGACATTTCCCATCATAGTCCTTATATTCTCCTAATCTATGTGTTCCACACAAGTGGTGCTTTTCCCCTTCAACAAGCATTTGATAAATCTCAAGAGACGTTTTTCGTTTCCCCAACTTCTTTTGTCTTAACTAGTCAGTGAAGTTAACTCCTTGAAACGGAATTATAAACAAATTCAAGTAAATGTGGAATTTGTCGATCATATTTTTAGTGACTTTTTTAGTGGTGCTCGGCAACTGATTGTTCTGTTGGTAATTAGAAGTGAACATAGTAGTGACGCTAAAGTTAGCAGTACTAAGGAATGAATAACCGAACAGTTCTCTGTATATCCACTGGAAATACAATCTTTCGTGGAGTAGAAACACAATTGATTATTTCAGTAGTTGTTTGGGTGACCTAGTACAAAAGTGTCTTACTAACCTGCCATACGATGTGAGGTCCATCCTATACGACAATGCAATATGAGAAACAGTAAATGAGGAGTGAAACCAAGCACATAAGAGAGGCGCAGTTGGAGTTCAATTGATACAATTTGGAGACTTAAACGCACGAAGGTTGAATGTCAATGTGATAAAATGAAGGCGGTTGGTTTCAGGAATAAGCACTAAAGATATGAAAATCATTTGACTTCCCATTCATTTTACGTTGAAACAGGCAAACAGCAACTACAATTAACTCCTCCCTTAGAATAACTCCCCCCACCCTGTCTAAGTAAATACCTGTCTCATTTACTTTATAGTTTAACAGACAAAATATCTGTTAACAAATCAGATGTGAATTTAAGGTAATACTCATGACGAACTGACATCAGTTGGAAGACCACTGAAAACCTGGGAGGACTGAACAGCTGTTTTGTATGAGTGTGGTGCTCTTTACTTGTTAACATAGTAGACTTACAACGTATCACTGACGACTTATGCTTCTGCCTTTTAATCACATGTGTTTCGAATTCCGAATAACTGGCTTCGTTCAATTCGCTCAGTTGTGTATGTTAAGCTATCACTTAATCTCAATCATTACAATGAAGTGTAAGTCAACCACAAAGCAAGCAACGTTAACTTCACAGAAACACGGCATAATGTACACTCACTCATTACTCTTCACAATCTCAGACGAATCTATTGCTTTCTACACAGCTTGAACAGGTATTTCAAAGTCAGTTACAGGGTTAATGAAGAGACAGGTTCTAATTTCAGGTTGTATCACTGATATAAATGACAATATTATTTTTAAAATATACATGTAGAATATATCACATGTTTATAAAACCCCATTTATTCTATTCCATTTCACAAGAAATTTTTCGGTTCCATGCATTTTCGTCATTCAACAAACCCTGTACCAGTAAAGACTCACTAAGGTGAAAAGAGGCTCAAGGGAAATAGAAAAATAATATGGCTGACAGACCACCTTGCTGTGCATTTTAATCATTACAAGGTCGAGTGAGACGCATCGATTACACATTGTCTAATTTCTGATGAATTTCAACAAAAACTCGAAACCACGTTATGCGATGATGATTCAATTACTCGCGAATATGTTACGCATTACGAGAGAGACGACCGTGAAAAACATAGTTAACCACAGATTATTGCTGATGGTACTTCGAAACAAATAGTACAAATCGAAGTTCGTTCACCCGCCCACGAATGTGAAGTTAATTTTATGACAATCAGAATTCACTGATGAGGTGCACACTGAAGACAATATTTATTTCCAGAGTTATCTGATGGACAAAATCTAATCTTCGACTTGTTAAATCTCTTCATCAACAACAAAACAAGCAAATTGTATGTTTCACATGATCTTGCAATCCGATAAATTAATCAGATAGAAATCTGCAAATGTAATATAAAATGACACTTTAATGTGGATAAAGTTACTATCTACTAATCTGTGACACCAACCACCTGTGTACTACTACGGGAGAGGCGCAATCAGATGACCATAGTAATGAAGTGGCTTTATGTATTGCGGCGTACACTCAACAGAAGTTGACTGAGATTAACCATGGAATACATAAAACATATTCTATCCTAAATCCTCTACCTAAATTGACGTTTAATTGAAAACTTAGTGAAAATGATGTGTGAGGTAGGTGAAGCCAGTGTCACAGCACAGTGAATCAAGAAATAATGTATACTCAGTCTGTGTACTGAGAGTCGAAGTATGCAGGGATAATTCAGACTACTGGTGTGTGGATGAAGACATATAAAGCTAAGGATAGCTCACCTATGGTCACATATAGTCGGTGTTTAACTGACGAGATAGTTTCCTGTTGAGAAAAAGTGTCCGTTTCTGAATGTAAACCTGTGAATTTCAGCAGTAAAATAGGCTACGGGGCTCATTGACTCTGACTTATAAGCCCTAGTTTCTGATTACTTGTTAGACTGCCTACTCGCATGCATAAGAGTAGTTTAACACTCTCCGTAGTGCACTTTTAACTCCCGGTTTCTGTTGTGAGTGGTTGTAATAGAATGACTTTCTTTCAACAAATGTCATGTGACCAGCCATTAAACATTTATAGCATCGTTTAATCTGCAAAATAAATTTTTCTCACGAGAAAACTACCGCAATGATCGATTATCTTGCAATGTAATATGATTGTATGTCAGGCTTTCTATTTCGTTGCTTGTATGAACATAATTGTATTTTGGAAAACAAAACTAGGAGGATAATATAATATTCTCACTGAATAACACATTCAGCCAGGTTTCCAAGATGATTTCTCTGGTCATACATGTATGAAACAAGTTCTCTAAGAAACGGGATGGATTGTGGGTAGAATTGTAATAATTCATGAAGAATGTACGGGATGAGACAATTGTTGCTAGTTGGCATACTCACAACTTTTAAATATTTGTGGGCATTGAAAAGAGGCCATATGTTTACATGAGGATGGATAGAATAATAATAGGTAACCAACCTTTCTGAAAGCGGAATTGCTGTGAATCTGTATGGAAGTATACACATTGACTGCTTACTAGAGAGCTACTAGTTCCACGTTGTCTAGTCGTAGACTCTGACCAAATTCAACCGACCTTCTTGAAATGTGTCCATCAAGCTAGGAGACTCACCATCGAGATGCACTTTGATTGATGGTTGGTGAGTAGCAATTGGCATGAAGCCCTGAACCAGGTTTCATGCTTGATGGCACCTTTCAGTAAAGCATATCTGCAACCCTGACGAAACTGATATCCTTTGACAGATTAGAACTCTGGTCATTCAGTAATACAATCAGAGATATTATCACTCAGGTGATCAGACTGACGAGTCAACAGGTGCGACTTGATGTCCGAGGGTTGCTGCCGATTGCCTTCAAACACATGCCAGATAGATATATCGTTGCTTGCTGATTGTAACGCATGCAATAATTCAGACATAAATGTCGGTGAAATTTATCCGCAAAGGAATGCTTGATGGCGATCAAGCTGATTGGTATTACAATATGTAGCCTTTCATTTGTTGTCAGACATATTTATGTAATCGGCTGACTAACTAGATAACGCTGCTTCCCAGGTTGTCATAGGACATCTGGACAGGTGCAGATGTCGAACACTCAACAATAAAAGACCGAGAAATACAGAAATTTGACAACCAGATAGAAAACCTGCAATTGTGGATGAGCACTAATACTATGAAATGCGTGTGCCAATTTTGTCAACAGGGTCTTCGGGCTCATTTCAGTTTTTCCCATCCTGTTTCACTGATATGTATTCCTTCTTGCAAAAATTCTGTCGTGGAAATCACTGATAACGGTGGGCATGAATGATTTATAAAATCCCTACAGATTGTATACACACCCTACTCTTCATTCTCATCAGTGAAGTTCCAACACAAAATTTTCATTTCTTCTATCTGTGTACAGCAGAGATGTTTGTATTTTCTTGAAGCTCATGCGATTTGTCACTTTAGTTTCATGACATTGGTTGCATATGCACTGTTTCGGGGAAAAATAGTTCTCATTATACAGCGTGGAATCTATCTGACCTAACTACGATCCCTACGTCTCAACAACAAGGTGGTTGAAATGAGAAATTGAGGAAGCTACATGACATTTGTTATCTACCAATAACTGCGAAAATGGACGAAAGTGAATGTAGATTATGAAAATAAGTGATTTGAACTTCGTGTTGATCTTTATTATTGTTCACCATAGAGGAAGCTAGAAATATTTGTTTTATTCCGTCTATGACTAGTTAGTCTAGCCAAAGGATACTGGTCAACTGTCATTCTAGAAGTGATAAATAAAACCTTCAAATTAGACATCAGATGAATGAACAAAGAGATGTAAGGAAATCTGTGCAACAATTTAGATGACGTGTTGGCAACATAGAAACCCCAAAGGAGAGGTTTATGACTGCAGTGTCACCACAGGTTGACGCAGATATGAAACGTTTACATTCTCCATCTGGTGAATACTCTTTGCTGATGGCTATGAAGAAGCACAACTTCTGGTTCAACAACTACCAACCAATTACTATAAGTTGTGAAACAGTAAATTGGTTCGCTTGGTGGTCAGGTTTCAGAAGTGATTGCGAAAATTCGGTCAGCACCCTGAACTGAGAGACACGGCAATGTTTAATATTCCGTAATCTGTCGGTGTTTAGATTTTCTTTCTGTGAAGGTTGCAGGAATTTTTAATGACCAGTTTTGATAACATTACTAAATAAGAACAATAACGCAGAAATCGGAAGCCAAGTAATGTAAACCTCCGAGTTCGCATGCAGTGTATGTTGTGATTTTATTATCTGGTAGATGAAAATGTTCGGGTTTATCGTCACTAATTATATTTTAATTTTGTACTCTAAGGCTTAAACCTACACTACTAAATGGATATAAATGTCATTATGACGCATTAACTCGTTTTTTCAATGCAACTGTCATTCGAAATAAGTCAAGTTTTGTCGCAAATTAAAATAATATCATACAAACGAGCATATGTATCAATCGAGAATGCAATATCCACATACAGCATACCCATACATATTCCTTGTGATGTGAGATTTACACAAAACAAAACTATACTGACGTGTGATTTCTTAAAAGAAACTGATATGAAGTAAAACATGGGTGGAAGGCTTCAGGTCATCTCCCTTACACACAATGTCAATCGATCTATTCA
Source organism: Heterobilharzia americana (assembly GCA_944470555.2). NCBI lineage: Eukaryota > Metazoa > Platyhelminthes > Trematoda > Strigeidida > Schistosomatidae > Heterobilharzia > Heterobilharzia americana. The sequence continues at coordinate 72,434,247 of OX104134.1, forward strand.
GTTGGAAGCCACATGACCAGGTCAACTTCACACATCAGTTTAACATAGAGTGAACATCATTCATATTTCTTGTGCAGATTTCGAGCTCGAGGATAAGAAATATTACTTATTCATTTCAGATGGCAATGGGATGTGACCTCAAAATTCCTCCCCATATTTGTGTATGCTTTATCAATACTAAAACAATTTACATGGCAGGCAATTTTAAGGAAGCTCACAAAATTGACTAAATTTGTTTGCGAGAATCAATCAGTGCTGTTCAAAAATTGCAGTTAGTATGAGTGGTGTATAACCGTTAGTGCTATTCAGTGGTAATTATTATTCCGACTGTGCTGTCATAGTTTATATGGTCTTATATCCACCCTACAGTCCAGATAACTATGCTTCATACTCTGAGTGTGTAGTCATAAGCAAGTCTGCTGACTTTGTGTCAGTCAGCTATGAAATTGTTAACGAATTCTTTACTTCAGGGATTCTTCTCAGATAATATGCCACAGCTTCTGGCTCATTTCCCACGATTTGGAAGCCACAGGAATAATTTGAATAGAACTTTCACAAATGATACTTATGGCAGACAGTGGGTAGCAGTGGTATCCATGAAGCGATTTTCATCGCATTTGGGACTAGTCAGCTGGATGCACCAACCTCCCAATCAGTGGTAGTAAGACAAACTGATGCATGAACCCAGCACACATTGTCTCAATGGTCGGAGTATTATCCACGAGGATATCGAGTTATGATGGCCAATCATCACGAGACAGGTACAGAGGCAGCAGCATCATTCACCAGGATCAAGTTGCATCCAGCTGAAGGATCTCAAGTGGGACGAAACAGCCGTCCTGGTTTCCACAACTACCCACTATTTACCAATAGTGTCAGACTGCGAATTTTGTCAGGACTGAGGCATTTGTATAGATGTCCGTATGTTAATAACCGCAAGTTAACTCAATGCACTCAACAATGAGAAATGAAAAGCTGTTTTGTCGAAAGTGATGTTCTGTATAAAGTCCCTGACAAAATGTTCCAGATTTCAATCTGAGCAATAAAAATGTATGTCTTGCTACAAACTGTACTTTGTACCTAGCTATTCCATAGAATGTCTGTTAGGAATATAACAAAGTAATTGGGAATGCATCGATTCAATAAGGCATTCATTGAGTAAAAGTCAAAACCTGAACACTATGGTAGAATTTAATTTCATATTACATTCGTTTATTTGATTTATAACACACAGTGATATAATATTATTTACTTGATATTGCTGTGTATTATAAATGAAATAAACAAATTTAATATGAAATTATCAGTCAAAACCATTTCACTATTTTCATTCCAGGTTTAAGCGTAATGATGAATGTGCATGAAAACTGTGTGTAAAGTTCACATTGAGAAAAGGCAATCCTAACATCTGATTGATTTCCTCTAACTGACTGTGTTGTCCCTACAGCCTCAATAACAAAAAACTCCTTTTTAAGTTTGAAACGTAACACTTTTTACACAGCGTATCATCATTCACCCTCTCAGAAATATTTAATTCAAAGGCTTGAATCATCCAAAATAATTAGTCTGTTTCATCCAATGTGAAACTATGATATTCAAGCAAAGCAGAATGCGATATTACTGTCACCTTTCTACTTACGAGGATACTGTTTTCCTAAGCCTAAGCTTTATTGCATATCACAACAACCAACCTAATGGAAAGCATTTTCGATTTGAAGAGAAGACGTTGTAGATAAGAAACGCCAAATGGTTCAATGCAAGCTACTGACTGGCAGTAATTATGAGCAAATCAACAAACTAGGCTCATTGCTATGGATTGTTATTGCTACTGGTAGTGTGTCAAACATTTTCCCCTCTGGTTCCATGACCACTCTACTTATTTGTATCATGTGTCTTGATGTCTACTGACAGGGTTTATCGCTCTACCGGTTTTACAACATGTTATTTGTGGTTGCCATGTAGGTTTAGCTTCTTTGACCTGACAGAAGCATAAACAGTTAGTTAGTTCGACTTCAGGGAGAGAGTACTTTCCGAGTAAGCTCCATGTCTTCCACTGTCCATGGTTTTCAATGTAACATTGAATCTCTGGTGCAATTTATCATAAGTTAGATTATCAGATGTAAAGTAGACCATTACGTCTGAACAAAGCAGCCTGTATTTCCCTAATTGGTTTGGGTTTTTGGGCTGTAGGTGTTCGCTATTGTGTTTTTAGATAACAAATACTTCAGCTGATGAAGTCTGACCAAGCTGAAAAGGAAAACGTTGTAGGCATGCGATTTAATATAATATTCTTAGAGATGATCTCAATCTATGGAACTTAAAAGCACTGCTTAATTCTGAACTACTTCTTCATAACTGTAAGCAACGAATCTTAATCTGCCAAATGATGAAGCAAATTCTCAACTGTAACTTCACCTTGGATTCATTGGATAATTCTTCCTTTTCAAGTCAAAGTACCTGGCATTTCACTTCTCAAACTACGGATCTGCTTCTCAGGATATTCCGAAAAGTCAACAGATGATTTGGCTTTATGTTTCTCTAAATTTGATAAGCTTCGTTGAATATGCGACATTTATACCACTGACCATTTCCTCATGGGAACCAACGTGTTTCTTCACTTTTCCGATGCGTAAGTAATTTCACCAACTGAGTAGAAGACTCAGTGATGGGTCAAATGTTTTGGAGAGGAAATAGTTCACAGCCTAGGTGTTTATAGTCAAACTTCAGATGAATTGCCTCTCAGAATATTGTGCAATATATTATCTATAAAATATTCGTCCACTTAACAGAAATGTTTTAGAATATCAAGAACTAATGTGGTTCTGAATCTTCTGAACGCCAAAACACACTCTGATCACCTATCGACATTTTTGAAACTTTCTGTTGATCAGGACATATGATAGAACTTCTTAGAACACCATAATGTTGTTTAGAAACCTCTTTTCCTTACTACATCATTGTCTTACTTGTTAACTGATTACATTTCATTGCATCTATCATGTTCAAATTACGCTGTGTGGGACATCTACAGATTTGAGACTGCGGAAGACTGGCCGAAAATGGGTGAGATGGAATAGTATTTTGCTGCCTTACTCTAATTATTGTTCATCATGCACGTGAGTATTTGCATGAAATTTCCGAAGAGTATTAGTATAGACGGGAATTCAGTTCAATGATAGACGTAGTGATTAAAGTTAAAAGTTCTGGGTGTTGAATTCAAATATATTTACATAATTGTGAATTACACCACAAATGGATTACATCATAAATATTATCTGCTCAACTAACAGAATGATTGCAGGTTAACATATTTACAAAGTTCAAAACTATGTCACTGTATCCTTCTATCGATTATTGATTTTACGATAGCCTCAGTTTAACTGTCATCCGAATTCAGCTGAAGATGACCAGACAGACCAACAAATCAAAGTCGAAAATGACACAAAAGTGCATCAGTTCGATTTGCCACACTTCAAAGCAGGGTGCATGTAAGTCGATGAAAAGAGAGTTATCCTGAAGTAGACAAAAGTGCATGTGAGTAAATGAAATAAATCGATAAAACTTGATGAAAAATTGAAGACTTTGAAGATTTCACGAGAAGTGCCTCACAGCCCTCAGTACTAATACTAATGTATGGACCACTGTGCAGAGTACCCATTCTTCGATCAATAAACCCCAAGTATAGTCAGATTTCTGTTCAACATATTCAGAAGAATTTGCATTTTCTTCAATATTTTTGTCCAACTGCAAAGTGTGTCTGTATAACTTAAGTGAAGTAGATGTCTTCATGTAAGTCAGTCCCCATGATTTGCAGGCACTTAGGATTATGATCATGAGCACTTTTGCAACAAAGTTAAACAGCACTTTTGACGACGGACTAATTTTTGTTGTTATATTAGACGACGATTCCCCATAAGACCTTACATAGTTTAGTGAGCTTTCACTAACAGTATATGCTTCCCCAGTAATCCATATTCCTGGAGTCAAACTCTTCCATGAAGCCTCTTGGACCATGGACACTAATGAAGTAATACTGCAAGCATACAGAATTGTCACGGGAGGACAACCAAATTCATGCTGTCTAGTCGTAAGTGCTGATGCAAATACATCTTGCTTGCAATGAGGACAACAAGTACGAGACATAGATCTAGAGTATTCGACTGATCACCTCCGTCCAACAAACAAGTGTCACAAGTTTCAGGCGTAAGTAAATATGCTTGTGCTTCAAAACCTGTTGAAGTCGTTCACAGTGAGGAATAAACAACTGAAACCCACTGTGTTACGGCTTGCTGAATCAGTTGCAATTAAAAGATTCAAACTTGACCCATGTATTCAGAAAGATAATGCTGTCAATCTCACTCTATCTTGGTAGTTTTATTCTCCCAAATTTCTAAATATTAAATTCATGACCTCTTGTCCTCTTCTTCACTTTATTTTTCGATCTATTTCTAAACCTACTCTCACATTCTAAGTTGTACTTATAACTCAACATGGTGCAACCCTAATGACCATTAATCACTCCTACTCAACCATGACATCATTCTTACCAATTTTATAATAACATTGTGCACAACCCCCCCCCCCTTTTGTGAAATGTTCACTCTTTTACTGAATAAAATGTTAACCTTTGAGTAGTCTTAATGACATCATCAATCTCGGTCAAACTGAACCATTGTTAGCTTCTTGTCGTTTTATGCAAGCACTTTGTGAAACAATTTTTTACCGTAAACATTATAATCTATAGGTTGTAAAGCAACTGAGGGGAATCCACAAAGTATACGCAGGTCAATTCACCTACTATTATTCTTCAGGGTTTAAAAACTGAACAACTATATCGGTCACCAACTACTGGCCCATTCTTGTACACAACTCAATCCATTAGGACGTCAAATGTGACCGAAATGTCTTAGTGGATAAGTTTCTGATTTTGCCACTGTGTGAGGCAGGTTGGAATTATCAACCGAAGGCAAGTTTTCTCACGGTTGCAGATATATCATGCTGGTGACTGTCGACAAGCAGAGAGCTTAGTTCAATGGATTGATGTCAATCGACTCTCAATATGTAACATTCATTTAGTACTACGTGCACAAAAGCAATTGATGTAAAATGCAGCCTGTGCCTTGACATTTAGTTTGATGAGCAACGTTGTTCAGTTGTCACTCACTGAAGTAGTTTCAATTGTTTGTTTACTTCCAGTGATAACCAGTTGGGAAACGCTGAGACATTAGAATTGATGTCAGTTGTTGGCTGATCACTTTTCTCCATTCTTTCTTCGATCCGCGTTCATTTTCTGTGGTATGCAACTTCAAGGGAGACTATGGAATATGATCGCTTTGGAGTTCTACGAATATATTTGACACAGATTCTTCATAATTATTGATGTGACTTCCCCTAACTGTCTAATCAGTGTAAAGGTTAATATCCCAAGCTATATATGTTATTGTCGAGCTCCTACTTATGACTTTTTAAATTTAATAGTTTTCCTTCTAATTTTGGTTTAATTAGAAATTTGAGTGACATGTTGACCTAATTCTTTCTTTTGTACTGAAATACTGGCTAGATAAACTTTATGCTTTCCGGATGGTTTGAAAAACTTGGTCACCGAGTTAGTATGATTCATTGTACAGGATGTATTTTTACTTGTGTAGTCACGGCGTAGTATATTAGAAAAACTTGAAAAAAGCTCTGCTGTCGCGGCTCATGCTTTATATTCAGGTCATAAAATATCATTCGAACAGACAAAAGTTCTGCAAAAGGGTTTTCTTTCTCACAAAAAGCGGACCATTGCAGAAGCTTTGCACATCTGCTCATATCCTTCTTCGGTCAACAGAAAAGATGGGTTAGATATCCCACTAATATGGCAAACATTAGTGACTCGCCTAGGCAGTTATAAATAATATCTGAAGAGAAGGTAGATTGTCTAGTCCTATTACGTACACCTTACTGATCTACTGTTTTCATCAATTTTACACAACTTTCTGAGTCATATACATTCGATGAATCATAACATTTTGTTATCCATTTTGTTATCACTCATACCTCAAGTGTTATCAAAAGTACATTTATGGTTAGCATTATTATTAAGATATATTGTCTCATGTTTAGTAATGATGGGCAGTGGCTAGCAGTCTCATCTTCAAATATTCATCCTTCCAAACAAGTTAATCTATTCTTTCTCACCCTTGATGTCTCACAACCCCATTGTACTTTTCATAGACGAACTAAAAAATTTCCCCACCCTATTTTTGTTCCACCTTACTCACACAACGGAAAAACCTCTCTGACCGGCTTGCTTAGTCACTCACCTGTATTGCATCGATCTTTGCTCCATATCACTATGTAATTGGATGATTGTAAAGATCACCACTTTGTGTACCAAAACTTGACTACTGACCTGAAAACTTAGTATCAGATTCATACTCTTGAAAAGGATCTTCCCAGCAAGATCGAAACGTTGAGGAATAATACAAAATATTTGTTTATTTTGTTATTTGTTCTAATATACTACGCCGGGATTACACAAGTAAAAATACATTTTATATGCGTTCCCATAAATCTGAATAACCCATAGATTATTACGTCACGTACCATCGACTTAGAGTTTATATGTGTGAGTGTGAAAAAACATAATAAGGAGGAGTAATCAAGCCATGCATTTGGGGGTAAGAGAAAAGTTAACTAATTGACTTCAAAAGGAAATGGAGAGTGAAACTTAGATAAAGGTTTGTGGCAGACAGGCCTCTTCACTAATGACCAAACCGGTTACACAATTACAGTCTAAACAGCTTTCAAAGTTCAATCTAGAAAAATGGTCAAGGGCACATTTTGAAATATGTGGAAGTCACAGCCATTGGAAAAGTAAAACCACTTTTGTGTGTACAAAAACAATTTTTTTTCTTATACTACACCTACCTTCGTAAACTCTGGGTTTCATAATCAAGATCAGGATCGAATATATTATTCTTCAATGTTTATTTCCTCTAATTTAGATCCACTACTAACTTATTTGTTCTATTTTTGCTGCTATTCTTCAGTTTTACGTAAACTGACTTGGAAGGTAAATGTGTGGTCAGATTGTTTGATATGCATCATGAAAATGCATGTTATTGTTATTAACTTCCTCGTCTAATTAAACTCTCCATATTTATGAAAGAGACTAATTGTTTCAGAATGAATGTGATTGAGAAGACGAAATTAATATAAATAACTTTTTATTTGATTGAAAACTACCTACATCAACTTTCACATCATCATCATTGAAGATTTTGAAAGGACTTCATTGAAAGTGATTCCGTTGTTCCCTTTGTTATATAGAAATCATTCCCGTCGTAGTAAATGGAAAAAGAGGAAAATGCAATGGAATATGTTTACTTATCAACTTTGTATAATTTAAAAAAACTTGCAGTTAGGATGATCGAGTTGCAAATGATTTACAAATTGTACGATCCACCTTGATATGTCTCATATTTGAGTAGTTTTTTAAGTGCCCACATTTGGTATCGGAAAGGCTTATGTTGAAAACCATTCAACAGAGAGCATGGGGTGATCGCTGGTATAAATTTGTCATGAAACGGTGAAAGATGCTATTCAGTATTGAGGAAGCGAATTAGTTGAGGTGGGTGAGCTGAATTTTTTCGGATACACCGCTGAGTGGTTTCCAAGACTGTTTGAAAGCAGGTGAAATGCCAAAATTCTGATCATTCCAACACCCACATTCCTTTCAAGACAACTTTCATGCAGGGAACTAACCTTCCTAAAAAGACTTTATCATTCCTGCTCAAAAAAAATTTTATTATTCACCTGGATGAGGACGATTTGACCATTAGCCTTGGTATAGCTGAGTTTAGGTTGTTGCATCTTTTGAACTTTATGCCTTCAAAAATGGAATGGTTAAACTAGTAATTAGCTTCAAGTTCAATGTTCTGCCCAATATCTTAACTGATTTTATTACAAATGTTATTTCCCTATTGAAACTAACTACCCTTAAAACAAATATTATGGAATTAGTCGAAGTCTCATAACTGATGAAGTTTAATACCTTCAGAATGACATTTTCAGTGTTTTATAGAAGTAAGTTAGAAGAGCAAACAATTCCAGGTATATAAAAAGCTACAGATCTTATATATAATGTTGTACCTTTTGAAATTCAATATTATTTCCTTCTATCTTATGGTTGATTTTGGGAAAAATATACCTTCAATTTTATACTAACTAACAATAATGATTGTGAGTATCATGTTTGTTTTACTCATTTGTTGTTATTTTTTTTAGTAGACTTGAGCTTAGCAAGAAAACAGTGGAGTGTAATAGCTTTCTTTGCCATTTCATAACCGTATTTCGCCTTGTTCAGCTCACATCAGACTTCTCATACAGTTACTTCAACCTTTCTTCACCTCAGTCCTTCTGTCTATTTCAAGCTTTCAATAGTCTTTCATTCTCAACCATGGGCCTATTTTGTAGCAGCCTTTCACTGCTTATTTTATTTATTGACCCACTTCTTCTGCAGAGCACTTGAAGATGTGATAAACTCTGAGACTACTCATTAATTGAGGTTTGTAATCTTATTATCATTATTGTTACATATAATTATTCGTTAATGTGTATTACTTTTTTTATAGACATTCCTGTGTACTGACTTAAGGGTTTTACCAGCTCGGTTTTGTGTTACTGAAGTCCTATTTGAACATATGGTCTTGAAATTCTTAAGAAGAAGCATATGTATATATTGATGGACATGCATAGAAGTTGGTCAAAAGTCAAAGGAAAGTTTCATTGATATAGTGACTTGTGTCAAACTAGTTCAAATCAGTCAACTTATTACAAACCAGTAGACGGAAAAGTAATCCGATTCTTATGGATGAGGAACGACCAAGTGTCATGAGTAACCCTGACTGCTGTGACAATGAGACTAAAGAATTTGATGGGATATAGGGGTTGAAAATAAGATGTTCAAAGGAATTTTAAACACGTCCTATAAAGAAGAACTGAATCAGATTTGTCAGTTTTCACTGTCTTATTGTGGGATGTGAAATAGTCTCATGCTTACTGATCGTAACCTGAATAATAACTTACAGAACCCTCCTTTACAACTGTTCTTTGCGGAGGACATTATAGGAGGTTCATGCATCATTTTCAAGCCGTCTATATCTAGAAATTTGGGTATTTCGCAGAGATGTGAATCAGTTCGGCTTTGTAAGGAAACATATAATGTCTGTTGCTGCTCATAAAGCAATATTCCATCTTCGTAATATTATCGCTTAACAAGGATTTATGGCGGTCAATGGTTTATCGTCATTATTCATGAAGACTAAGAAGTGAATACCAATAAACTTCCACTTTCGTAGACTTATGAATGTATATGAAATTTGCGGATGGATGGTACGATGCTAAGCTGAAACCTAGTAGTGATAGGCTGTTTTGTATTATATCATAAGTGTGAGCTGGAATGTAACAGCTTCCAGACACCTTTTTTTTCAAAATTTTCCTCACCCATATGTGTCTCTGATGTGAGCTACAATCAAACAGAATGTTTTGGCAAACATGCTAATGCTGAACAACAGTTTCTAGTAAATCTCATAAATTGCAATAGCTTACATTTTACAGCAACATCCTTAGATTTTCTTTAAAATAATTCCTTCCTAGGAAAGTAATTCTGCTTCCAGTTGCCTTTTGCGGGCATTTCAATAAATCACTAGTGAAGTTTTGATTACTATTTGTCTCATTTGATATGATGCACTCAACCTAGATTACTTTTGACAACTGTAACTTTGTTCTTTAAACTAGTCAGTGATTTTTGATATCAAAACAATGATTCTTTTTCTGAATTTTTAGAGTTACCCTTATCGCACAAAACTTCAACTGCCAAAACTGATAGGTCTACACCATTAAAATGTTGTCCAGTAAAGCAGTCTTTAATTTGAATAGAGAAGTTTCTAGGCCTAATTGTAATACGGTGCACGCACTAAAAAGTAACCCTCAATCCCACAGTATATATGCATTCGTCTTCACCTTAATTTCAGTTAATAAACATACAACATTCATCTGATGACTCATTAGCATTATGGAAAAACTAATTAAGGACTGAAAGGAAGAGTTACGTTTTAACTGTCAGGAAATATTCGAACTATAATATTGCAGTTATTACATTCCTTTTCAAGCTAAAAATGTGTTTTCGAGCTCAATAAAAAGTGGAAAGTTCTCACTTCCTAATATGAATGACTACAGTGAAAGTCAGTTCACTCACCTGAGTATAAGCAGACTGTAATGAATTGACGATCAAACACTGAGCACTATTGGCTAGGTCAATGATAGTAACACCTGTGGACCGCATGTTCTTGAAAAAAGCATCCTTTGAATCAAAACATTTTGAAGGCTTCGATGACGTTATTTCCGAACGACGATACACAGGACAATTATATTTACCACGTTTTGTTTCAGAATAGCAGGTATTGTAAACTCTGACTCTTCTGGGACTGGATTGCCGAATCCCAAAGGAACTCATAAGTGCATTTGGATGACGTTTTTCGTTATGCGACTCATTGAAAGATACTGGTTGTTTGTTGAAAGCTGTTAATTCTAGCTTTCCGTGCATAGAAAGACACGCTTTCGGAAGCTGAATCCATGTTTTGTCCTGGGAAATGCGATTCAGATTGTTACTCTGATGAATACTTTATCACACATAACAGACACAATTTTAGCAAACATCTGTAGGTCAAACTTGTGTTTGTTCACTTGAAGCCTTCATTAAGCACAGAAGTATACTTTTTATTACTGGTTTTAAATAATTTCTTGCCATTCTTACGTAAATGAATAGAAGAGGATTTAAATTGTTATTTTAACATGGATCATTCTGTTGTTGTTGTGCTCAGTTTGATTCAAAATCCTAGCCAATATATTCTGAAGAATAGTCAGATAATAATGATTCTATGTAGGAAAATGAGCAATAGGTGCATATTTTTGTAGGTAGATTTACATAGAACGTGAGACGATCAAAGAAATTTTCCTATGACATGAAAATTTACTGGATAATAGAGAGACGGTTATACACATGAAATTCTTATTAACTTCAGACCGTCACCATTAAAATGACTACACACAGGAAGAACAAGATTTTTTCGAATTGCCTAGGAAGATTATTCTGGGTGTCATAACCTATGGTCTGTTTATTAAATCCCAGTCCCCACTTATTACTATTATTACCAATACTATTTTCTATTTAATATTCCTAAAAGACTGGGTTAAATGGCTGACAGTTTTAGATTTTAAGAGTCAGCCTACAAGAAGTCCCAAAACTAGGTGTCGTGCTTTTTGGGACACATCAACAAGACATATCTACAACCTTCAGAAAATTGGTATTCCTCGATGATTCGAAACTGTGTTGCTCAGTGCTGCTACCATAGAATTAACAATAAGCTATTCAGGTTAAGACTTACACCTTTAGTAATCAGTGGATAACACAAATAGCCCCTCTGGTCTTGAGTCGGATCACACAGAGAACACTATTTTCTTCATGGTTGCAGATATCCCTTGCTAATGAGTAAAAACATGCGCGAAACATGGCTCCAGGGCCACAGTGCACGGTATCGCTTTATCTCGTCACTTAGTGGCCAAATTGTAAATCTTGATCAATAGATTTTTAGCCCTGCTAAGGGCTAAAGAGTGGCAGCTACTTTAGTTATCCACTGGCGTTCAACTCATGTACATGGCTAACAGTTTTATCCATTAGTGTGACTAAATGTTAGACAACAAAACATTCTTGGGAGTCAGCGATGAAAAGAAGCCATTCTAACAGTAAATCAGGATTCTGAGGAAGGTTTTAGAGGGTGCAAGTTGCCAACTTCTATTACTGGGAATAAAAACAGACAAAAACTTGGTTAACATTTACCATATTCAGAGCTTTACAAACGAAACCACAAGAAATTAAAACTGGGCTCAAAAAAGTAGACAGCAAGCTATTAAAAACCCATTCTACTTCTAATGCTCAGTATTTGGGTTATGAATTGTGAAGGATTGCGTTTAAATGTCTTACAAAGTCAGTTTGATAGGGAGATATATATAGTATTCAAGTTTTTCCCTAGCCTCATGAAAGTAGCATAATTCTCTGGTCATTGAGATGTCAATTTTTTATTTCACGAAAAGTTAAATTTAGACAAAACAAGAAGAACTACATCTGAACCTGAGCATGAAAGGAAACAAGATTTTAACCAGTGCATTTGACAGGCACCACATAAGCACAGGACATCAGGTGAAACCTTCAGCTCTCTTAGAATAACAAAAATACAGCGAAATTCCTGGGTTGCAACGCTTTACAGAAATGACTACTATAAAATACTTTCAATGAGAATTCTTCACACAGAAGGAGAGTTTGGTTAGTTTATCACCTCTACAGTGGCTGTAACTTGATATTGCTTTACGTTCATTACATGATTCTTTATTTTACTCACCTAATGTCGTCTGGTACCTAGTGTTCTTATCTTACTATTCTCAACTCTCGGTACAAATATCTTACACGTCATATAGATTATCAGTGGTTTCGCTACACAACTTAAGATTACTTACTTCCTAACTTTAAATTATCTTATGCAATTCCCAGTTTGAATTTAGCTGAGAAATATTCGCTGAGGAAGAAATTAATATCAGCTTGTTGAAGGAAATCAACAGGAAGCCCTGAACCTAAGTTATTTACTTGTTGTACTTTGCAGTGAGGTGTATCTGAAACTTCGGGAAGACTGGTTTCACTTCTGGGATCCAAACTCAAGTCATCCACTGTTGCAGTCAGTGGACTGAACAAACAAAAAAGGTAGTGACTAAGAAATATCATAAAGTTTCGAGTCTTTTAGAAATGTTGAAGTAATATGCGGTGTTTAATAAAGCCTTCTATCAAACAAATTGTTCATGCAACCAATCAGTTTATCATTCGACTGCCGGCCGAAAATATTTATTATCTACCGAGGTATTGAAGGTATGAAGTAAGGTTTTTAGATTGGTAACCAAGTTATTATTTGTTCTCTTCCTTGTGAAGTTGCAGTAAACAATTAATAACATCTTTTCTGATTATAAGATGGGTTTCTTTTCGGAACTGATTTTATCCTCATAAGTCATTAATATTCTTAGTATTAGTGACGACTCAAGAAGTTCCTGACAAGACTCAAAAGCCTACGTATCTGTTGTTGCTTTGTGTAAGATGTCTAATAGTAAATGTGCGTTTCGACAACAGGTAGGATATACTTCGAATACTTTGATTGAAAGATATTGCTTCAGAAATAAGTAATTATTTTAAGTGCTTGAAAGGAAAAAACTAGTCTCCAGAAATGGCGTTGTTTTCGTTCAACTTGCCTCTTATCGTGTACTAACAGATTGAGAAGTCAATTGTACGCAACTGGGTATTGACCATCAACATAATAGTACCATACTCTTAAAGTGGTAACTTTTATTTTCCTCAGGGTTGGTGATTACTGTGTTCGGAGGAAACATCCATCTGAGAGTAAAGGGAATACTCTAAAGGCTTTCAAACTCTATACATTCATACATATTAGAGTGCCCAGTTTTTAATCTTACATTAGAAATATGTTACTTTGTTGTTTAATTTGTCAACAGATTAAAAGTTCTGCGTTGGGTTTTGGAGACAGTAAACTTATGTAGAGAAAACATTACATGAAGGATGTAAAACGTTGTTTGAACTCACAGATTTTGCTGACTTTTGAGATAATACCCTTCGTTTATAAAATCTGGAATCCGGAATTGATTTCGAACTATGTGCATCGCGAATGTTTCTATTAACTTGCTTCTGCTGCTCTTTGTTGAATAAATTTTCATCCGGTAAATCATCCTGTGAATCAGGTTTTGGAAGATTTAAGGTAATCGGACTGGCTGAAGATGTCCTAGGCGTAAGTCTGTTTCAGGACTGTTCATAAATCGACTTGGTAAATAACTGAAAACGTATTTTGCGTTTAGAAATATTCAAATGATAAATACAAAAATTTATTTCGAGGCTATCTTAAGGTCATTATTGATTAAGTAATCAAGAACCTGTGATGAGTTAGAGGTATTTAGTATCGATTTGTTTTAATGAACTTATAATTCATCATAGTATCAATAAAATGCAGCAGCATAATTATATATTTCAGTTTAGTGCAGGACGTATACAATGGATAGGTCAGTGGCAGCAGGTTGCTTAACTTTGAAAAATGATAAATCAAGCAACGAAATAAATAATAAATGGGAACATTTTCCAGCTAAAGAAACTAATCCACTGACTATGCAATAAATGCATTCATCTGCCTACAGTGACCCACTTATTACCCTCTGAAAATTCATTTCTGTAAACAATATTGAGCAAATGATATACAATAAATTTCTTGTGTCAGTGTAAGGTTAAAATGAAACCACATAATTTTAATCATTATCATCACACTGTTCACCTGAAAATCGTTTTATTTGACTAAATGTTTTTCAAAGGAAGTGCAAGAGATGCAAAGACCTCTTCCGTTAGTTAGAAGGCTTCAGCTGCCATATAAAGTTGCACTGCAGAGATTACTACAACATTACCATAATTGATTTTATTCCACTTTACATGTTTATCTAGCTAGAACTTTTATTTTTCAGATCACTCTGCTCCAATAATTAGCTTACACTGCACGCCTCTGCCAGAAAAAAAGGGGATTTTTTAAAACCCCTTCTTTATTTCTCTTTTTCTCAGTGTTGGTGCAATAAGATTACAAGAAACTTGGCTGCATAAACTAACTATATGACGATAATTTAGTCTCTGTAAAGTGCTACGAAATATTTTACCAAGATGAGTTTATTCCTATGAAGAAGCAATGTGGTTTAACCATTTTCGTCAACACTTAGTGTTCCTTATCAAATTACATCTGTTTCACCTATTCTAAAGATATTATTGGTTTTACTACTGTTAAGCGTCTTCTCAGACATTAAGATAAATATGACTACATTAACATAGAAGTTTACGTGACACCTGAGTGGAGCTACCTTGAGTTTTGTGGATTCTCCAATAAATTCACAGAAATCACGGCTGTCATAATCCTAGGTCAAGTGTCAACAGTTTGCTTCATTGTTATCTCTTATGGCTGCACCTTTCTGAGATCTCTCGGTAACAAAAACTGTTTAGCTTTTCACCTCGTCTGAATGTCATATTGAACTTGGCATTCTTTAAGGGGAACTTAGTATATATTAAACTCGACAGAGAGTACCGTAAGAAATTCATATCCCTGAATTATTGGTGTTTTGACGAAACTATATGACAAACTACGAAAATTACTTCATTTTACCAATCTTAAAAGATCATACACAGGGGCTGTACACACGACAACATACTCAAACTGAGATGGATGCAGCAAAGTAGAAATACCGGAAATATTTGTTGTTAATGTTTTGAAAAGCATTATCGATGTTTTCACATGTTATTTGAAATTTTGTCGTGATACTTATTACACAGCCTAGAAAATCCTCCAAAGATTTTATAGATTTCCTTCTCCTCACCTGAAGAGACTACGAACGGAAAAATGAAACTGCGCAAATTGAGTGATAAACCGGCAATAAACAAATTAACTGCCTGATAAAGTCTGAAATCTTAATCTAAATCTAACCTAACGTAATCTGTAATCCAATATTAGCTCGTGTGAAAGTGCTCCAAGTATATCGAGACTGTTTAAAGATATTACAAGTAGAAAAACGCTAAATAAGGAAGTTTGTCAAAAACATCTGTACTCAAAATCAGTTATCCATATGCAAGTCTATCAACTTGATCTTATCCAGCTATTTACATGTATCATAGGGTCATTTTCCTCTATTCAGTGAAATCAAACGAACCTAAACATGGCTATGAACCAGATGGCATGCTAGGTAGTGTATCTAACAAATATCCTCATATTCTGTGTCATCCATTTACCAACACTTTTAATGAGTCTCCTTCCAAGAATGATGATAGCCTTAAAGTAGTTCCAGTATCTAAATCAATAGTGTCTGAAACAAGTGGGAAGTTCAGAGCGATTGTCGCAACAACCTTACTATTCCTAAAATCAGTGGGTATTGGTGAAGGTAGCTACACCACCTCCATATTTCAAAGTGGAGCTGCGTCGATCTTGGCAGAAAAATTTTAAGCCATTCAGAGAAATCTCATTATCATCATAGAGATCATGTTGCCAGATTTTTTGAAATGTAACTACTCTAGAACTATGGTATACATTTGAAAATAGAAGAGATTATAAGTAATCCACCTTTCCCTGTAGTGACCTTCAGTTCACACTTATAATTTAAAGCAGAGTCATTTGAAATAAAGTTATTCGCTTCAAAGCACATCACCATCAACTGTGATGCTTTTTCCTTATAGTATTTGTCAGTTGTATCACAGAAGGCTGTAAACTCTAAAGCTGTGCGTGAATGTATAATGCAACCAGGGGACATGATAAAATGATTAAAACTTACTAAAGCTAAGAAAAAGCCGTTGCAATATGTGAGACTGAAAACTTAGTACCCAAAATATTTAATCAGGCTTTGACTTATCTATCTAGAATTATAATTAGTTGGTTGGAGGCAATCGGCAGGAAGCCCTGGACCTAGGTTTCGTGCTTTTTGGCACTCGTCAGCAAGGCGTATCTGCAACCTCGATGGAACTGATGTCCCACACTGGGTGAAGCGGGTTCGAATCTCGTTGCAAATGTGATCGATAGAATTCGATCTGCACTCAGGACTAGACAATATAAAATTGGTTGCACTTCCGTGACCAGTCAATAGAATTATAATTACTGTTACTGTCTGGAGTATAATCCCATAGGGAAAAGAGGAAAATATTGACCAGTCCGTGAATGACTGCTTTGTTGATGAATATTTCAGTGCTTGATACGATTAGCGGAATTTGTCAGCAAAATAATTCATTTTAGTGTAGAACTTTGGCACTGTGGTAGAATGTAATTCCATATTAGATTTGTTTATTTGATATAAAGCGCACAGTGATACAGTATTATTTACTTGATTACGATTCGAGCATAAATTATTGCTTATAATCATATCAGTGTAATCACACTTCTTTCGATATCTGATTTTAGAGTCCTGTCACCTGATTTTTCTTTGTTTTTTGTCTTTTGATTGGTAGTAAAGTTTTCCATATCTCTGTTATAGGTGTTGCGTCATTTCTATTACATGTGTTGGGTGTGGATTCGATGAACAAAGATTCAGTAATAATCTCTGTCTCCACCAAGCTACATTAGACTTAGACTTAAGTACAGTGGTTTTGTCCCATAGAACGACAGACCCCAATAAGATCAATAATCCAGAAAAACACTCGGCCATTGCATTACATTCATTAACACACAACCACACAATAGGGTGGGACAAAAGCATTTCACTTAAGTCTAATGTAGCTTGGTGGAGACAGAGATTATTACTGAATCTTTGTTCATCGAATCCACACCCAACACATGTAATAGAAATGACGCAACACCTATAACAGAGATATGGAAAACTTTACTACCAATCAAAAGACAAAAAACAAAGAAAAATCAGGTGACAGGACTCTAAAATCAGATATCGAAAGAAGTGTGATTACACTGATATGATTATAAGCAATAATTTATGCTCGAATCGTAATCAAGTAAATAATACTGTATCACTGTGCGCTATAACCTCGCCTGGTTAACTAGTTTACTAGTTACTAGCCGGTCCTAAGCCCCGGTAAAGAGGGAAGGTTGGGCATAGGGCTAGCAACCCTACCCCGTAAAACAAATCTAACCGCTAAAGAAACTTCAAAGCACAAACAAAATATAAAAATTGAAAACAAACTTATTCCCCGCTGGAATCGGAGAGGCGAAATGACGCCAGTTGGTGAAAGCCTTCGGGAAGCCAATTGGCCGATGTGCCTTCTCTTCTCTCGATGAAAGCGAAAGTAAACGTGGGGACATGGAATGTCCGCACGATGTTTGAACCCAGTAAGGCAGCCCAGATTGCAAAAGAGATGAGAAGGTATCACATCGAAGTGCTTGGGATTTGCGAAAGCAGATGGAATGGGAGTGGACTCTCCAAACTGTCAACTGGAGAATCAATAATCTACTCCGTGTCACCCAGACGCCAACCACGAGCACACTGAGTTATGGAGTGGCTATCATGATGTCCTCAAGAGCATCGAAGGCTCTCATGCAGTGGGAACCAATCTCCTCCAGGATCATGACAGCAAGATTCAACTCAAAAGGAAGGAAGGTCACAATCATACAATGTTATGCACCTACAAATAATGCAGAGCAAGAGAAGAAGGAGGATTTCTACAGACAACTTCAATCAACACTGGACAAGACGTCAGTTGGCGATATCAAAATTCTGATGGGCGACATGAATGCCAAACTGGGAGGGGACAACACGGGAAGAGAACTAACCATGGGTCGAGAGGCACTAGGTGAAATGAATGAGAATGGAGAATTGTTTGCAGAATTCTGCGCATTCAACGATTTGGTGATTAGAGGCAGTGTGTTCAGGCACAAAGATATCCACAAAGCGACATGGATTTCACCAGATGGACACACTAAAAATCAAATCGACTTTATCTCAATCTCAAGAAAATGGAGACGCAGT
The DNA here is from genome assembly GCA_944470555.2 of Heterobilharzia americana. Classification (NCBI taxonomy): domain Eukaryota; kingdom Metazoa; phylum Platyhelminthes; class Trematoda; order Strigeidida; family Schistosomatidae; genus Heterobilharzia; species Heterobilharzia americana. The sequence goes on from OX104134.1 coordinate 72,452,826, forward strand.
CTACTTAACACAAGGTCAAGAAGAGGAGCAGATGTAGGTTCAGACCACTACCTAGTGCAAGGAACCTTCCAAATCAAGTTAAAAGCCTTCAAGGAAGCTGGTGATAGACCTCAACCCAAGTACAACACTCGGAAACTGAAGGATGAAACTACAAAGGAGATCTTCAAGGCAGCCATCAAGACAAAATGGGAGACACCGAGCAACATCCCTGAAGAAACCTGTGTGGAAGAACACTGGAAGTCTTTGAAAGCTATGTGGAAAGAAACCTGCACAACAGTATTAGGAAGGAAGAAGAAAGAAGACAAGGAATGGATCTCGACGGATACCTGGAAGCTGATAGAGGAGAGAAGGATGGTGAAGCAGAAGATAAACCAGTGCAAGGATGCTCAACGACAAGAGGAACTGAGCACAATGTATAAAACACTGGACAAAGAAGTGAAGAAGAGTGCACGGAAAGACAAAAGACACTTCTACGATACACTGGCAAGTGAAGCAGAACAGGCTGCAGGTAGGAGAGACCTGACGACATTGTATCAAATAACCAGGTTGCTATCAGGGAAGAGACCAACACAGATGAAACCAATAAAAGATGAAGGAGGAAATTTAATTACAAAAGAAGAGAAACAGAGGAAACGATGGGCCGACCACTTCAAGAAGCTCTTGAATCGACCACCACCTGCACTTCGTCCAGAAATACCACCTGCAGCCGCTGAACTACAAGTGAACATAAATCCCCCAACGAAAATCGAAGTCCTGAACGCCATAAAGCTACTGAAATGTGGGAAAGCAGCAGGACCAGATGGAATACCGCCAGAAGCACTGAGAACAGATGCAGAGACAACAGCGGACATGCTCACACCACTATTGCAGAAGGTGTGGAAGGAAGAGAAGGTACCTGGCTAGTGGTTGGAAGAAGGGTTACCTTGTCAAACTGCCGAAGAAGGGAGACCTCAGTGCTTGCAAGAACTGGCGCGGAATCACTCTCCTGTCCACCCCAAGTAAAATATTAAGCCGCATCATCCTGGAGAGGTTAAGGGATGCACTGGATTCAAAACTACGACCGGAACAGGCAGGCTTCAGGAAGTACAAATCATGTGCAGACCAAATTGCAACGCTTCGCATCATCATAGAACAGAGCATAGAATGGCAATCACCTCTCCACCTCAACTTCATCGACTTTGAGAAGGCCTTTGACAGCGTCGACCGAGAAGTAATTTGGAAACTGCTTCAATACTACGGAGTACCGCAAACCTTTATCCGCCTCATTCAACAACTATATGAAGATGCTACATGCCAAGTAATCCACAATGGGAAGCTCAGTGATGCCTTTGAAGTGAAGACAGGAGTGAAACAAGGTTGCCTACTATCCCCCATGATATTCCTTATTGTGGTGGACTGGATCATGCAGCAAACAGTAGGCAGCGAGAAGAGGGGGATACACTGGACGACGGAAAAGAACCTAGAAGACTTGGATTTCGCCGATGACTTATGCCTAATGTCACATAAACTTGAAGATCTGCAGGCAAAAACTAACAAGTTGATAGAAGAGGCAGGCAGCGAAGACGGGACTTCAGGTGAATATAGAGAAGACAGAAGTGATGAAGATACCGCACCACCACCATCAACAACAACAACAAACTCCAATCACCGTCAACGGGAGAAACTTGAAGGAAGTAACCTCCTTCACTTATCTAGGAAGCACTGTTTCAACTACAGGCGGGACGGACGAGGACGTCAAAGTCAGAATCGGAAAAGCAAGACAGGCGTTTATTAGCCTGAAACCAGTGTGGAGATCTTCTGCACTCAGCATGCGGAACAAGATACGGATTTTCAACACCAACGTCAAGTCAGTGCTCTTGTATGGCTCAGAGACTTGGCGCGTCACGAAAGGTATTTCCAATAAACTACAGACATTCATCAACAACTGCTTACGCTCGCTACTGAAGATCAGATGGCCAGAAAAAATAAGCAACAAGGAACTCTGGGAACGAACCAACCAAGAACCTATCACGCAACAAATATGCAGGAAGAAGTGGAGATGGATTGGCCATGCACTGAGAAGGCCGACTGAGGACATCACGCGTCAGGTCAGGCTCGAGTGGAATCCCCATGGGAAGCGACGAGTTGGACGTCCGAGGGTGACATGGAGGAGGTCGTGCGAGGAGGAAATGAGAGCTTCTGGGCTGTCGTGGGACCAGGTTCAAAAGATCTCAGAGAACAGAGTGCAATGGAGATGTGCTACTGAAGCCCTATGTTCCACTAGGAACCCAAGGGACTAATAATAATAATAATACTGTGCGCTATATATCAAATAAACAAATCTAAAATAATTCATTGCCATTACATGAAGTCATGGTGAAGCAGCCACCAGTCCCTGACAAAATATGTCCTCTTGCCATCTAACAGCCAGATTTATGAACAGATTCATGCGATGAGTTAATCTCTCTTACCCCTACAACTGGATTTCTTCATCGGTCATCTGTAACAGAAACGACTTAGTTCAGACATCGTAGGATCAACTTATTACCTCCTGTAATTCTACGTAACATTTGTCATTTGTACAGATTCGAAAGGTGTATCGTGATTGCATAACAATGTCAGTTAGACTTTCCGTAAAATCACGCAAATTAGGAGTTATTTTCAATGGAAAATTATGACTTTTCGCTTCAAAACACTAATTAACTGGTTTTGATTTAACTTCTATGTTATTATTTAGTCTTCCATGGTTAAGTTATTCTACTAGAAAATTTCTGAATAACCCTCATAAATTTATGCCATATACAGTTTACAAATGACCGTATGATAAAAATACCATTTTAAATCGTAAATCTAACCCTTATTGGTTGTGACAGATAATGTTGCTCATCTGATCTATTGTGTAAATCGTGTTCTTCTTACCGATATGTATGAAGATATGCAATCTTAAAACTCTTGCTACTACTTTTGATTTTGCAAGTAGTGTAAATATTATAGCCAAATTCTCTTAAATCCTGTTTTAACTATGTGATCAAAGATTAAACAGTTAACATATCAATAGTTTTTACTGCCCTAATGGTATTGAAGCAGTTTCAGGTGTAGCTTTGAGTGCTACTTATCCCTAAACGCAAATTGGGTTGCTCAAAAAATGCCTTTAGTTTTATTGTCTTATAGATTATTACACGTCTGCTTTCCACTATTCATTCTATAGGAGTAAAACTTGGGCATTATAGTCAACTGTAATTCCATTTTTGTTTGTTTATTAGGAATGGAATTACTATGTCTTCTAGTTTTGAATGGTAGTGTAATAACTCATCCGTCTCTCATTGTTTACTGATGGACTGTTATGAATTTGTGATTGACATAAACACGACTGGACTTCATCAGAAGATGTCTTCGAAAATCAAAGCTTTTTTTGCCTATTATCTCTTCTTTTTTTTATGACTTAATGGACATCTTTAGTCATCAGAAAAAAGTTTTTTGCAGTGTGCTGACTTCAAACACAATATCATACTCACCTTCACTCAGAAGTGGACATATTAGAAAATATCTCTTTGGACATAAGTTCGGATTCGTGGTATGGTAACACTGAATGTTATAACATTTAAAATACCCTAACCGTTCCATCAATTAAACCGTCCATGTTAGCTTGGACTATGCTTATTACTTTAGTTACGTATTCAAAAATATGTGTTTGCCATGCATTAACAGTTCGCAATAAATAAAAATTAATTCAGTCTAGTTGTTTATATTTTTTTGTATTGAGTTAATATCTGCATCGTTATCTTGTAGATTTAGTGAGATTTTATCAACCTGTACAGTGCCGTTATAAAATAGTTTTGAAAAAAGTTGTAAGGTTTATAATGTGCTGATCGATCTAGGCCAGAAGACTAGATTCAGCCAAGTTATTCGTGATATATTCCAGAAGTGATCAATTAATTTTCTACTGTTAACTTAAATTTATTCTGGATAACAGAATCTTGATATTACCTTACTACGTTCTGCAGTATGCTTTCAGATGATCCATAGCACTAAATATACAAAATTTTTATGCTATAATAAGTGGAAATAGTCAAATGATTTCATTTTTTCGTGTTTGGGAAACACTATGTGAAAAAGCGGAGGGATAGCTTCTTTTATCAATTCTTATTCATCAGGGTAATTGTTACAGCCAAACTCTGAGATTGTTCTACTACTTCGAAAATGATTGCAGCTGACATATACTTAGATTAATACTCGTGGTTACTGCCTACTTTCTTTGTTTCTGTCATAAAGTATCTTGAATTACTGATATTAAAAGTTGTAATATACATACCTTTATTGATTTGTAGCTAAAGATAAGATATTTTTCCTGATATCGTTTGGCTCAATTCACCTGGTCATTCTTGGGCAAAAAAAGAATCAGTAACAAAATTTAATTTCTGTTCAAATTCAATCAGTAGAGTCCCTCACTATGAGGTTATGTTACTAAAGGTGTCTTGAATACTGTATCTTTAGTGAATACGATTGTATGTTAATTGTAGAAGAATTTGAGAAACCACAATCCCTAAGCAATACGGGAATTACAACGTCAATAGTTGATAAGCTCGGCTGGCCCGGAATAATTATTTATATAAAATTATGCCGCTTGACAATAGCGAAAAAAGGCCAAAGAAGAATATGGAGGTGAATTTGCTGTTCGCAGCAGTATTTTGACAAGGACAAATTCCTTCTTGGTGTAATCAGTAGTTTTCAGTCTGTGAAATCATGAAATGTTTTATACCATTTTCAGTAAAGCATACATAGAGCTACATATATGAATAATAAGATATCATCCTCAATAAAGGTAGAAAACTTTGGCACTGTGGTGGAACTTAATTATTTTATTAGATATTTTCCTGTTATGAGGATACTTCTATTTGGCGACGTTAAAATTGCAAAGGGTGAGGTGACATGAATACCAGTCAAACTGGGAGGAGACAACATACGAAGAGAACTGATCATGATCGAGAAGCACTCGGTGAAATGATGAGTGAGAATGGCGAACTCTGTGAAGACGTCTGCACCTCCAGTGATTTGGTGATTGGAGTCAGGCAGTGTGTACAAACAAACACAAGGATATTCAGAAGGCAGCGACATGGATTTGATTTGACCAGACACCACATCAGGACACACTGAGAATCAGATCGACTTCATGTCAATGTGAAGAAAGTGGAGACGCAGCCTACTTGACACAAGGTTGGATGAAGCAGCAGGGGAGCAGATGTCGGTTTACACCACTCACACCACTATCTAGTGCAAGGAAGCTACCTTCAAAATCAAGTTGAAAGTCTTCGAAGAAGAAGTTGGTGGGTGATGATAGACCAGAGTTGAAGTTGAACAGTCACCCAGAACAGAAATTCAACTGAACTCAACTGAAGGAGGAGACTACAAAGGACATCTCCATGTCAGTCAGCCAGTCAGTCAGTCAGTCAGTCAGTCAGTCAGTTAGTGATCAGGAAGAAATGAGAGACATTGAGCAAGATGAGTGAAGAAACGTGAGTGGAAGAACACTGGAAGTCTTTGACAGAGATATGGAAGGAAACCTGCATAACCGTGTTGGGGAGGAAGAAGAAGAGGTAAGACAAGGAATGAATCTGGACGGACACATGGAAGCTGACAGGGAAGTGGGTGAAAGAGGGAGAGGGAGAGAGAGAGGGAGAGGGAGATGGTGAAGCAGAGGATGAACCAGTGTAAACATGAACAACGAAAAGAAGAACTGAGTACAATGTTTAAACACCACAGTGAAGAGAGAAGTGAAGAAGAGTGCACGGAATGACAAAAGACACTTGCACTACACACTGGCAGGTGAAGAAGAACAGGCTGCTGGTAGGAGAGATAGAGGCCTGACAACACTGTATCAAATAACCAGATTACTATCTGGGAGGGAAGAGATCAACGCGGATGAGACCACTGGAAGATAGTGAAGGAAATCTAGTTACCAGTGAAGGGGAGGAAGAGAGGAAACTATGGGCTGACCACTTCAAAACACTCTGAGTCGACCACCACCACCACCACCACCACAGACGCAGAGGTAACAGCTGAAATGCTCACACCACTAAAGCAGAAGGTTTGTAAGGAAGCAATGAAAAGGAGGTATTTACCTGCCTGCCGATTGGACGAAGGGCTACCCGGTCAAACTCTTAAACAAGAGAGACCTAAGTGTTTGGTTTTCGTCGATGATGATTTATGTCTCATGTCTTGTCGCACAAACTCGGTGATCTACAGGTGAAAACCAACAAGTTTGCAGGTGAGACGAGGCCGGGCAGCCAAGACCGAACATCCTCAAGGTGAATGTAGAGAAGACAGAGGTGATGAAGATACCCAACGAACAACAGCATCAACAACAAGCTCCAATCACCATGAACGAGAGAAGCTCAAAGGAAGTTGTCTCTTTCATCTACCTAGGCAGAGCAGCATCGTCTCAACTAGAGGCGGGGGGGGGGGCGGTGGGGGCGGCACGGATGAGGACATCGAAGCCAGGATCGGAAAGACAGCAAGACAGGCTTTCCTGCATTACTCTGAAATCAGTGTGGAGATCTACTGCAGTGTAGTGTAGTGTAGTATAGTGCAGTGCAGTGCAGTGCACTCCGCATAAAGAACAAGGTGGAGATTTCAACACTAATGTCAAGTAAGTCAGTGCTGTTATGTGATGGTTGAGAGAGTTGGCGCGTTACGAAAAGCGTCTCCAACAATCTACAGACATTCATCAACAGCTGCATTCTACGCTCACTCGATACTGAACGTCGATCAGATGGCCAGAATGATAAGGATAAGTGACAAGCAACTCAGACCGGTCAACGAATCCACGAAGAAGCCATCACCCAACAAATATCTGATACGCAGACTTAAACCAAACACAATAATTTGAGTAGAGAACCGTGAGTTTATTTTAGTGTTATTCGTTTTCAGCCGTTCATAATTCGAGTCGAAGTAATGCATCGTCAGGTTGGCAAAGATGTATCGATTAAATCGAAGGCGAACTGAAGTAGGCCAATCAAAATTAGTGATAACACGATAAAAATTTTCAGTGTTTTTTAAAGTTCGCCTATTTTTAGAACGACTGAAGAGAGGTGAATGAAGCTAAAATGAAGGAGAAAACATTGGTGTTCTTGATTTAATGAAATAGCGTTATACATTACTTGGGTATAATAAAAGGCCAACACAGTAATGTGAGAAGAACCCGGAAAACTGAAATGAATAAACATAAGTTGACTGAAGAAGGTAACAAGATTTCCGGACAAACTGAAAATCTCAAAGTTTCTGGAACAACAGGTTATTGAATAGCCTTGCTGTTTGATTCGAAATAGTTGGCAAGAAACCATGGATACAAGTTTATTTTCTTTTTATGCTCGTCAGCATGGAGTGTTTGCAGCCTCAAACACACTGATGCCCGATGATTGATTCAAAAACGCGTCATCAAGAGCTTCAGTGAAAGAAGTTACCACTAAACTATTTGGGATGTGTTTGACCTCCTGTACGAGTGGATTAGATATATTGATTGTCTACTGTAGAGCAACCAATTTCATATTGTCTTGTCATGAATGGTGACAGAATTCCAAAGTTCATTTTGTAATGTAGTCGCTGAGCCATAAGATTCGTCACCATGGGAACTTTGATCGATGTTAATTAGTTAATTAGTTCTCTCTCTAGTGATCAACCGATGGATATTGAGCAGTATATAATTTTGAAAGTAAAGGTCGAACTCTCACCCTTTGACTGAAATAACCTTAATAAACCATGAAAGACTGATAATTGTTTATCAAATAATAAATTTCAGTCAATCTAAGTTATTGGATTCATGTTCTACAATAATCACTCTCTTTAGAATTCATAGACGTTCATTTTTAAATTATACATGGCAGAACGATGGGTAATCTGACAGTCACAGCCTTAGCTCCGCGTACGGAAGAGGTACGTCCAATCTCTACTTTGCCGTCATTAGAAGCACTTGGGCTTCTTTATTGCTTCAATTTACATCCTAATCATAGTGACTTGTTATTATTCTTTTATGTTTACTTTGCAGTTTATTTCCCTATGTCTTAGCACGTTAGTTCCAATCTCCTATTAAACTTCTCTTAATTCTCCAGTAAATTCTCCAGTTATTGGTTGCAACTAGGGCCATTTTTTGACCCCTTTATTAACCTTTAGTCACTACCATGATCTGTTGTATATTTTCTATAATTGCGCAATCTCTTTCAAACTCTATATATGACTCACAATTCCGTTTTGACGACCGAATGTTGACTCATCATCCAATAATAGACTTATTTGTTTGTTTCGCTGTTGTCATTATAAATTACTGGACGAAATAAGAATTACTTTCTCTAAATTACTTCGTGCTTTTGATTTCTCATGTTTTTAGCAGTATTACTTTTTTTAGTCAGTACTACTTCCTTATCCTGGCTAAAGCAAAAGTAACTTTATTCCGCATATGTATACAACATATTTTCTAAATTTTGAAATATATAACATTTTTTTTCTGATAGGTGACTTCCATAAGGTGACGAAAAATCAGGAATTTATAATTTTCTGCCTCATTGTGGTTTTACCAATGCATTTCATCTATATCATATTATTATATTCAAACACTCATTTGGAGAACTATCAGTTTTAATTGTCATCAGTACCTATGCAAATGCAATAAGCTTCTAATATTATTGTTTTCCATTTATCGACACAAGAGTTTCTAGGTTATTTGTCGGTTGGAAAGGAAACATAAGCGTGAAGATACAGTCTTTTATCACCGTTGTTTACTGCATTTCAACTAGTCTAATAAAGTCTTTGAGTAATATTTACTCCTATATCATTTGTTTTAATTTATTGTACAATGGAATACGACTTTTTCATTATAAGTAGTAATGGAGGAAGAGCAATTAAGTCTTCTACTTGAAGACTCAGGATGTTTTATGAGGTGTATTAAACACGAAAAGAAGTATAAATAGCTTCAAAATTTTCACTTCTTAAAGTTATTTGTTCAAAAAAAGTTCTTAATTTTCAGAAACACATTTACACCACCTAATATACTTCTAGAATATCATTAATATTTGCCCTATAGATTAGCTGCTTGAGCTACGTCACTTTTTACATCTCTTAACAAACATTCACTATAAGTTATGAGCAGTGACTTACTCAAATGCACTGAAATATATGCTAGTTATACTTGGCTGCAATTTATATGGAAATGGTAATCTTAGGTATCTCTGCATACAAGAGAAATACGTGGCCCTGACGATAACCATAATGAAAAAACAGTCAGATAGCAATCTGACACACAAAGTGATGCATTTCTGATATCTATGGTAGGAATATTTGTAGACGTACATGATTACTTTCAAGGTGATGTGTATGCAGAATTTTCCGTAACAGTTTAGAACGTTGACTTTATCAATCCTATTTCACCAGCTATCGATCAGATAAGACTTAGTCTTATTTTTACTCTGGAACAGATGAACTGGTACACTTATTTATTGGCATAATTTCTATTTCTTTCTGTTGACGAAATACGTCTACTTGTGATTTTTTTTTTTAAGTGAGAAAATGTCTTTCATATTAGGTACACATGAATAAAGCTAATGGCTAGCTAAATAAATTACTCAGTGCTGATTTGTACGCATTTACTCAAATGTGAATACGATTACGGATAAGATAACTTCGGCAAATTGTGCACTAATTATGTATACCAGTAAGTTAGCTGGACGTAGATTGACGTCACTCAGACTTCTAGTTCAACTGCAATGAAGTTTTAAACTAGTGAGACGCAATAAAATTTAAACTTCTTTCTTACTAAATAATTGCCCGCTGAATATTTCATGGCTAACTTGAGGATAAATAAATTCCTGTCAGTCATCATTCATTCAGGGAAGGAGGGTGTGCAAACAATATATGAGTGGTATTTTCACTGATGGAGAAGATACAGTTGGGATAAAAAAAACTTCTGAGGATCTCCAGTACTACTCATCCATTGATTATTGCCTGAAGTCGAGTTGGAATGTTAGCTTGGCATCCTATATTCAAATGTCACAGAACGTTGACAAGGCCAACTCAATGTACACTTAAATGAAATGAAGAGTTAATGAATCCTCGTTCTCATTACTGACTTGCTTCCATATGAGATTCTCCATGTTTTGATAAGAAGTCATGACCGGTGGATCTGACATAGTCAGACATGAAGACAGCTAGTAAACAACAGCATTGGATGGGGGTCTCGCTACATCATGAACTAACTGAATTAGGAAGTGTGGACCATTAGATACCAACTTAAAGGCTCGATAGTAATGTGCATGCCGCGGAACCTTAAGGCCCAGGGTTCGAGTCTGATTACCTCCAATGGAAAATGTTATCACAAATGCTTCAAAAATACATTGCATATAGAATTAAAATTATTTAAAAATCTCGATTTCAGAGTGATATTTCTACCTCAATAATCATAGACATGAAGAATTAGTCTCATATGCCACCTTCACAGTACTTAAGAAAAATCTGTTTTCATACCTGAAATGCAAGGATGATACAGTTAGTTTCGACAAGCTCATCCATGTTAGTTTCTGGTTCATCAATGTCAAAGATGAAGTTTTCTTGTTGGAATCATTCACATGAGGAGACATTCAATTTCTTCTATAGAGCTAAGTAAACAGGTCATAATAGCAGGATACTGGCAAGAAGTGCTGACGACCATTTCTGGAACAGCCACTGAAAATAGAACGTAGATCAATATACAAAATTCATGAGACATAGTAGATAAGGTTAAAAAAATGGTCAAATGGTATTTGATTACTGAAATATGCGTACGTAATCGTTTTGTTTAGTTCATTTTGCCATGATAACCTTAGATTTCCTACTCGCCGACTTCTGCTGAATAGTTTTTTATTCTTCTTCTTACAGCCCACTTAGCTAATTTAAATCATACTTTTTTACAAATAGTGTTCTCATGCCTTAGATCCAATTCTGGTACTTCTGAACCCTATTTATCACTTCATGTCTGCATTTTTTCCCCCACTACATGAGAGTGAATTACCAACTCCTGGAGCGTACATTTTTATCTTCCAACTGAAAAATCTACATGTCTTTCGAAAATTTCCCATTGTTGGAACTTTTCACCAAATTACTATACAACTATATAGTGACGATGGGAAGTTTCTAAAACAGTCCTGTTTGCAAATCACTGTCTTTTAATTAGGAATGAAAGACACTTATCGGAAGACTATACTTTTTTGCTTCACTTCTTTTGAACACTGTATGGTTATACTTACGTGTTTAACCAAACAAACTACTATTATTGTGGCTTACTTAAAACTGTATAGACAGATATTTCCAATTAAAATCTTACATCAAGCTCCCACCTTTTAGTTTCTTTTAGTCATTTAAATATGGCTTTGAACTGTAATGTTAAGTTTCAAAATGTATGGAACAAAATTTTTTTCGAAAACTTACCAGTAGATGGCAGTGTGCTTTTAAACGCACAAGAAAATCCATACTCATCAATTATCCAGCTGAACCTGCATATTTTTATGTTAGTTGAATGAACCACCATGACCACTCTTAAGTATGCTTTTCTGTTCATCCCCATTTCAGAATAGACGATTACTTAACAACAGGTAATGGTCATATATTTTGGTCTTTAATATTGTCATTACTAACATTATTGAGATGCTGAAATTGTTTCATCAGAAAATATTGTATATGTATAACAATATTAACATACATTTTATTAAACAATTATTTTATTGCCGTCAACAGAAATCTTATCACTTAAACGTATCCATCACCGTCTGGCGTCAGTTAAGAAAGCACTGAAAAGTCAATCAATCTACAACGATGATTTCATCTGCTTCAACTTATTTCTGCTAGCATGTTTGAGGGTGAGATTTTGGATGCAACATATGCTTACTAACTATTGGGGTGTGATACTACTAGTTTGTTTTTAGAAAAAGGCATATTTATTCTAACAAAAGGCAGCAGTTTGATTACATTGGCCATCCAATGAGCGATTATAATATTCCGATTAATCTTGATATTTTGAAAGAGCAAGAGAGAACATTAAGGCATGAAGAATAGTGATAAAATATTAGTACTTTAGTTCTTCGAGGTCACTCAAAACACCAAAGTTAGTTCGCCTACTTTGAAGTTATTATTCGTCCCTCGAATCAAGAATCAATAGTTACCTCTTACATTTTAGTTCCAGCTGTCTGTATCAATTCAGGTGTATCTAGCAGAGCAGTTGCTTCTGAAAAACAGAAAGAAGGGCTTACCTTAGATATCTTGAACATATCCTGAAAACTCTACTTTTGAGAGGAGTAAGTACTCTTAAGAGTGTAGATACCAAGTACCTAATGGTCACAAGATATGTGGCAGATGTTTTTGGAATAGTGCAAAGTAATCAGAAAACCAAATGATTCAGATCTTCTTTTCTCCGCTGAAGCCATTGCAACCAAATTTATGTGCTCAAGAAACACACATCGTCAGTCTTCACCTCCCCTCGTACCTTTTTTTATGATCTTACGCATATTTAGTTGCATCATTACCCTGTCTTTAAATTTTAAGTTCACACTGAACCTCAGTTTCAATCTGCTGAGTTCTATTTATTGTTTTGTAAGTTTTATTATCCTGAAGTTGTCTACTCATTGAATTATGCATTCGTTTGTTCGAAAGTCAACAGTATTCGTTTTTCTTTACGACGATTTTTATTTGACTTATAAGGCCGTCCTGACAACAACTATAATAGCTAATTCAACTTCCTTATTTTATGAAAATCTGTCTTTCCAGCGGATATGAAGAACGCTAATTGGCTGTTCCAGTGGTTACTAGGGTGGTCTTTGGGGTCATTTGGATTTTCCTCTCAATGAGAAAATATATTTGTTACATTCTGACTTTATTTCACTTCGCAAAGTTTCTTCACCTCATTATGTTACTATCCTGTTTTGAATTATCATATTGAACTGAAGTGTGCTAATATTTTATTGTAATTTGTTATTGCAAATACACTAGGTTGTAAGCAACTAGCTTGAATCCTTAAGGTAATAAGATGAATTTATACTGTACTACTCAGGTGTGTGTTTTGCTCTTGTAAAATTAATTAAAGGACATTTGTGTAAGCAGTTTGAATATCACGTCATGAAAAAACACCAGGGCTCAAAGATAGTCAAGTAGCAGACATCCGCATAGTGAAAAACAAATCTCCTCCACCAGTTAAAAATAGCCCAGTTTCTTTCGGCTAATCTGGTTCTCTTCACTGCACTGGTAAGCATCACTTTGATTTCAGTATTTTATAGAACCGAGTGAAGCTAAGTAAATGTTCATTCACTAACTTCACACTTACAAGAGTGAACGTTCAGAATGATTCCTATTGGATTGGACAGAGCTGTACTAGCATGTCAAAACAAGATTGTAAGGAGATATTTGAGCACAACAAACTTGTGTCTGAACGCTAATACATAACGCTTAATTATTGCTTATAAGTACATACATAAATCCTAAAAGCTGTCTGTCAAAACTCGCATTTTTATCTACACAGTCATATTCCAATCCGAAAATTTGCAGTCCTATGTGATTTTGGAAAAACAGAAGAATGATAGTTAAACTATAGGAGATTTTAGAGTTTCTCTTCAAGTCTTCATATTTAGAATAACTTATTGATTTACGAACATAATATAAATAGAAAACCAAGGCAAAACCTCCTCTTATTTCCCCAAATAAAACAAGGAAAGTTTTTTTATACTTTATTTCTCAATATGTGTCCATGTGAAATGATGTTTTGATATTGATGTCTAACTTGGATAGAAAACTTAGCCATCTACTTTATCATAGGGGAAGAAGAAATCAATTGCAAATGACCTTGGGTGGTATTGTCTCTAGTCTACAGTAATCGTTTGTGATGACTCCATGTTTAACATAAATATTATTCCAATTTCAGTGTGAAATATTTTTACGTTGATAGAAAAGGCGAACGATAAACTAATGAAGTCCTCATGATGGAGTAGACAACTTGAAATACCAGTAATCAGCTGTTTCATTATCTATCTATCTATGTATATACAAACATGTTGTGGAGTAGGGTAGTGTTTTATCTGCGTTGGTTATCGAGTAAATTTATATCTCTGTGGTTTACTTTTTTCCTTGCGCTTGAATCAGCCGATATTAGCTACACAATATCACCACTAAAATTGACTGCGAAGCATTATTTTTTTCATACAACGTTGAACAATTCATTTTGCTGAATTTCCATCTGGAAATATTTAACCAGCTGGTATATGATAGCATTCTCTTACATGTGAGCAAAAAACTTGCCAAAATGTCACAGTGAACTTACATTCAAATGAGTTTCAGCGTGTATCATAAATTGGTTCCATAAGAAGAAATTTGGACTCAGTGAAGCTTGAAAACAATAAGATTCAAGAAAGAAGGCTTTTTGTTATTGTCATTACTTGGAAATCTAAAGATCAATGTTTTCTTTCACGTTAGACGTATCCATAATTCCAGAACAGTATATCATTCTTTACAGTGAATGTTGAGACATAGTAAACTCTTATCAAACCACTATAGAACATGTAGCTTCATCAATACAAATTGAGTAAACCATGATATTTAGGCATTTCATCTATCAGCTGACCAGTGCAGCATGACAGATATGCTTGTCGACTATAATAGCACAGCGTGAAATAGCAGCTTCCAGCGTTCAAAGTCTAAACTGATTGGACCAGCATTATTGATAAAATTATCTTAAAAGTTACAGGCTGATTAACTGTTTAGTTTGTTTTTCACACAGAAGTCCAGAGTAATCATGTGATAGATAGCAACATCAAATTATATTTTCACCATAACACCAGTGTAACAACGTTCATTGCTCAATACCTGACTGTACTCAAAACCATCAATCTTAATCTTCCATATTTATCTGGACTGATGTAACGCTAGAATTGGTTTACGTATCTTCCGAGGTTAAATTTATGTGTTCATTACATCAGATTACGCTTTTACTTACCACGTCACTAATAGGCACATGGTCGTAAACGTATAACAATAGCAATGCTAAAACTGCCGTTGCAATTCATATTAGACAGAACAAATT
This sequence comes from Heterobilharzia americana, assembly GCA_944470555.2. Classification (NCBI taxonomy): domain Eukaryota; kingdom Metazoa; phylum Platyhelminthes; class Trematoda; order Strigeidida; family Schistosomatidae; genus Heterobilharzia; species Heterobilharzia americana. The sequence goes on from OX104134.1 coordinate 72,467,887, forward strand.
CGAGACGGTTACAGATCGAGTGACTAGACAGCTGTCTCCTTACACGCTTGAGGATTTCAGAGACCATTTTGCATTCGGCTGGCCGAATGACTGCAACATTCAAATTGTATTAAAATGAAGGCTATCTTTGAAAACCTAAGGTAAATCTTATACCAGAGAAATGAATGATGCTGTCGACCTGAGGCGTTCATTATTATCTCCACCAATTAGCCGGTCATCCTTCAGTCTTTTGAGAATATCTGTAAGTCGCTTTTCAGTTACTCCACACTCATTTTTTATATAAAAAGCTCAGAGAATCTGTCATCGTCTGAAATCAGTCAACATTTTTAGCACATACTTTTCTGTTCATTAAAACCTCATCGAAACCCTTGTCTAAGTTGTAACTGAATCCTTGTTGCATCTTATTTCTTTCAGCTCTTCCTATTGTGTCTTGGTTAGAGACGACGAAATTTGGATTTCATGTTAAATTATTAGTAGCGGTAATCAAATGACGCTGATTTGAAGCGTTGGCGTTCTGTGTTTGAGTCTGGTATAATATTACCTGTTTAACTGATCAGGTTTTAAAATCGCGTGAGTCTGAATACTGTTGAAATAAAGATTCACTTCACGAAATTTTGGTCGCATAGACAGGTCTTCGAGTTGTAGCGCAGATAAAGTGATAGATGAGGGATTCGACACAAATTTATTGGTATCAATGGAGATTCTTTTTTGGACTTTTATGGAATTGAAACTTTTATTCATGTCCAGTTGATCAGTTTGAACTCGTTTATTTTTCACAAGTCTCATATTCATTTAGTAACAAATCATATAAAGCAAAAGTTCTGTCTGATTCTTGCTCAGATGTTCATAAAGGAACGAAATCAAAGATGCTTTTAGTCTGACGCTTCAGCGAATGAGAGTTGATATGCATATAATGTCTACTAATGGCCTTGCAGAACCACTTAGGATATTTAAAATTCTAAATGAAGTTTCCTAGCAAGCAGACTTCCGTGTTTGCCTTAGCAAAGTTGACAAAGTAACTCAGAAATTCATTGGATTCCTTCACTACAGAAGAGTCTCTGTGATATTTCAGATCAGTGAGATTACCCATTAGGTCATTAGAGAAAACATGAAGTAAAGCCGTAGATAACGAAATCGCCATAAAAGATATCTTGCCCAACTTATTGTTTTTTACATGTTAAGATGGATAAGGCAATCACTTCAAACAATCAAGGAGTACCAGCCAACTGAAACGAATTGACCTTTAAGCTCAGCGTGGAGACAACAGAAGTCAGTGAGAGAGATGAAAACTTTCCTAAGAAATCTGAAGGTAAGCCGTTATTTCTGACATATCACCATGCACTCAACAACAAACAATCAGCCTGAAATCAGGCGAAGTAGCACACTTTGGGTGTCTGCACACAGTCAATAACTTCACCTTCCTGTGAAGCTGTGTTTCATTGATACTAATGTTTACCATAACCTCGCCTGGTTAACTAGTTCACTAGTTTACTGGCCGGTCCTAAGCCCGGGTTGGGCATAGGGTTAGCAACCCTACCCCCGAAAACCAATCCAGTCACTAAACAAGCACAAAGAAGACAGAAAAATTAAATTATTCCTCGCTGAAATCGGGTAGACGGAATGACGCCAGTTGGTGGAAGCCTTCGCGAAGCCAATTGGCCAATGTGTCTTCTCCCGATGAAAACAAAAGGAAGGATGGGGACATGGAATGTCCACACCATGTTTAAAACTGGCTGGCAAGGTTACCCAGATTGTAAAATAAATGACAAGATATGGCATAGAAGTGTGAGGAATCTGAGAAAGCAGATGGAATGGAAGTCGACTCTCCAAACTGTCAACTGGAGGGTCAATTATCTACTCCGATATTGTCATCCAGATGACAACCACGAGCACAGCACACTGAGTTTTGTAGTGGCTATCATGATGTCCCCCTCCCAACAGCATCGAAGGCTCCCTGTCATGCAGTCGGGACCAATCTCCTCCTCCATGATCAGGAAGGATCATGACAGCAAGATGGATTCAACTGAAAAGGAAGCAAAGTCACAACCATACAATGCTAGGCTAGTCTACGCTACGCTACGCACCTACAAATAATGTGGATGAAGAGAAGAAGGAGGAATTCTACAGACAACTGCAATCAGTATTGGGCAAGACTCAACCCAACCCAACCCAGCGCAACCCAACGCAACCCCAGTTAGCGATGGTGACATTGAAATTCCAATGTGTGGGGTGACATGAATACCAGTCAAACTGGGAGGAGACAACATACGAAGAGGACTGATCATGATCGAGAAGCAGTCGGTGAAATGATGAGTGAGAATGGCGAACTCTGTGAAGACGTCTGCACCTCCAGTGATTTGGTGATTGGAGTCAGGCAGTGTGTACAAACAAACACAAGGATATTCAGAAGGCAGCGACATGGATTTGATTTGACCAGACACCACATCAGGACACACTGAGAATCAGATCGACTTCATGTCAATGTGAAGAAAGTGGAGATGCAGCCTACTTGACACAAGGTTGGATGAAGCAGCAGGGGAGCAGATGTCGGTTTACATCACTCACACCACTATCTAGTGCAAGGAAGCTACCTTCAAAATCAAGTTGAAAGTCTTCAAGGAAATTGGTGATAGACTACAGTTCAAGTCCAACACCCAGAAAGGAAACTGAAGACGAAACAATAAGGAACATCTTCACATCAGCCATCAAGGAAAAATGGAAGATATTAAGCAACATCCCTGAAGAAACCTGTGTGGATGAGCACTGGAAGTCTTTGACAGAGATGTGGAAGTGAACCTGCATAACCGTGTTAGGGAGGAAGAAGAAGAGGTAAGACAAGAAATGTATCTTGACGGACACATGGAAGCTGATAGAGGAGGGAGAGGGAGATGGTGAAACATAAGGTGAAGCAGAAGATAAACCAGTGCAAGGATGAACGACGAGAAGAGGAACTGAGTACAATGTATAAAACACTACACTGGATAAAGAAGTGAAGAAGAGTGCACGCAAAGACAAAAAACACTCCTACGATACACTGGCAAGTGAAGCAGAACAGGCTGCTGGTAGGAGAGATAGAGACCTGATAACATTGTATCAAATAACCAGGTTACTATCTGGGGGGGGGAATAGATCAACACAGATGAAACCAATGAAAGATGAAGGAGGAAATTTAATTACCAAAGAAAAGAAACAAATGGAACGATGGGCCGACCACTTCAAAAAGCTCTTGCATCGACCACCATCTGCACTTCATCGAGAAATACCACCAGCACCCCGAGCCACAGAACTACCAGTCAACACAAATCCTCCAACAAAAGTCTAAGTCCTGAGCGCCATAAGGATACTGAAATGAGGGAAAGCAGCAGGACCAGATGGAATCCCGCCAGAAGCACTGAGAACAGACTCAGAGACAACGGCGGACATGCTCACACCACTATTGCAGTAGGTCCGGAAGGAAGGAAAGGCACCTGCCTGTCGATTGGGAGAAGGCCTATCTTGTCAAACTCCCAAAGAAGAGTGACGTAAGTCTTCGCAAGAACGGGTGCGGAATCACGCTCCTGTCCCTATCCACCCCAAGCCAGCAAAATATTAAGCCGCTTCATACTGGAGAGACTAAAGGATGCACTGGATTCAAAATTATGACCAGAACAGGCTGGCTGGCTGGCTGGATTCAGGAAGTACAAATCATGTGCGGATAAAATTGCAACGCTACTCTACGCATCATCATAGAACACAGTATAGAATGGCAGTCAACTCAACTCTACATCAACTCCATCGACTTTGAGAAGGCCTTTGACAGAGTCGACCAAGAAGTAATTTGACAGTTGCTTCAACACTACAGAATACCGCAAACCTTTATCAATCTCATTCAATAACTATAAGACGACGCCACATGCCAGCCAAGTAATTCACAATGAGAAGCTCAGTGATGCTTTTGAAGTGGAAACAGGAGATAGATAAGACTGCCGCTTACTGTCACCCATGATATTCCTGATTATAGTCAACTCGACTGGATCATGCAATAAATAGTGAGGAGCGAGAAGAGGGGGATACGCTGGCTGGACCGGGGAAAAGAACGTAGAGGATTTGGATTTCGCCGATGACTTATGTCTGATGTCGCACAAACGTTAAGATCTATAGGTGAAAACTAACAAGTTAATAGAAGAAGCAGGGCAGCGAAGACAGGACTTCCTTCAGGTGAACGTAGAGAAGACAGATGTGATGAAGATACCCAACCAACGACACCACCAACAACAAGAAGCTCCAACCACCATCAACGGGAGAAACGTGAAGGAAGTAGCCTCTTTCACCTATCTAGGCAGCACTGTTTCAACTACAGGTGGCGGCACGGACGAGGATGTCAAAGTCAGGATCGGAAAAGCAGGCAAGACAGGTGTTCATTAGCCTGAAACCAGTGTGGAGATCTTCTGCACTCAGCATAACATCCGGATTTTCAACATTAATTCAGCCAAGTCAATGCTTCTGTATGATGGTTGAGAGAGTTGGCGCGTTATGAAATAGATTTCCAACAATCTACAGACATTCATCAACAGCTGCCTACGCTGGTTTGTTACTGAAGATCAGATGGCCAGAATAATAGGAATAAGCAACGAGGAACTCTGACTGGGTAGCGGATCAACCGAGAAGCTATCGCTCAACAAATATACAGAAGGAAGTGGAGATGGATTGGATCGTACATACACTGAGAAGGCCGACTGGGGCATCACACTCCAGGCCAGGTCGTCGAGTGGAACCCAGATAGGAAGTGACGAGCTGGGCGTCCGAGGTGGGGGTGACATGGAGGAGATTGTGTGAGGAGGAAATGAGAGGTTGTGCGCTGTTGTGGAGCTAGGTTGAAAAGATTTTAGAGAGGAGAGTGTAATGGAGACGTGCTACTGAAGCCGTATGTTCCACTAGGAACCCAAGGGACAAATAATAATATAATAATGTTTACCATTATATGCAGTTGGTTGCCAGCCAAAAACCTAGCTCATGCGGCAACTCACAACACCTATACTCTGTGCTACAAGTATTTTCCACGAACTTTAATAAATACGATATATGAGATAGTTCAGATTTTTCGCTCGAAATGAGGATGATAGTAGACTGGCGTTCTCTGGATTTTGATAAAGTCGGCTAGGATGGTGGTGTGTCTAAGAAGAAATTACAAAGCTTGCAGAACATCAAACATTATATTAATAATAATCTAAAAATACAATATGGAATTTTCAGAACCAAATATTCCAAAAATACCGACCCCGAACAATATTTTTAGAGAAAGTAAATGTTGCATCTTAATTATGTTAGTAATAACGGTATTAAAAGCACTAATGCGAAATGGGTAGCTGGTGTGATATTAGGATCTGGTCTGAACTTGGGGATGAGTACAAATCCAGATAGTATACCGTGAGGAAAAGGATAGTGTTTTATCTTGCCAATTTTAAAGTGTTTTTCCGATAGAAAATACAGTTTACTCACTATTAACATGACATTGTTATTCATGCATGCTACACACATCGGAATAAAACAGGTCGAACAGAGAGGTAGATGGAAACTACGTAGAACCTCGCACGCGGTTGCGTCAGTTCAAGCTGGCACGCTTCACAGTATTATACAAAGAAGAGATAGGTAGAAAAGGAGTGATATCAATGTTGGCGAAATTGTGTGAGAGAACAAGCAGTTTGAAGATGACGGTTAGTGCAGATATTCATCCTTTAGGAGGATTAATAAATTCGCGTAATAGTTAATGATTTTCGGCCATGTCATCAAAAGCATTCAACCACTGGTTCCTCTCATCTCGGGGACTCCAGTCAGCTGATCTGGATTTTCTAACACAGCTCAGACCAGCAGTCAGATATTTTATCGACTGGTGTCACGTTTGGGTATGACCACTCTGAGCCCTCTTCCGATCGAATCCAACTTTCCAAAGCTTGCAGATACGGGTAGACGGTGGATCGGTATATGCAACATGTTCAAGCCATTTCAGTCCACGAAAGTTCAAAACGTCATCATTTACCTTGCTTGTCTAACCTGGTACTCTTCGCCTGACCTCAACACTGCCTACATGGCGATTCCACAAAACGTGAGCAATTCTACAGAGACATCTTTGATCGAAACCCCATAACCGCTTCACGTCTTCTATTTTCAACGACAATGTCTGATAACCGTATAACAGGACAGAATGGACTACAGTGCAGTATCATCGCCCTTTGGTAGGTGGCCGAATATCGCCCTGGCGCCGCAGATGACGCAAATAGACAAACACCGCACAGGTCTCCTTTACCTGAGATGAAATTTCGTCAGCAAGCAGCCAGTTTGGGTTGGAGTAACTTTTTAAGCATGTGGAGTGATTGACACATTCCACCACTTTACTCCCTATTCTTAGGTTGGGAGTAGTTGGATCATCATCGTTTATGTGACAGACATGCTCAGATTTATGTTCAGTGTGTTTTGGTTACCAGTGGATGACTGTATCCAATTATTCATTTATTATTCAGCGTTTCAGATACATTTGGGAAACTTTTTGACAACGAACTGTTTACGTTTGTGTAGCTGTGAACCATGCCGCTTGAATAAACTTCTAAAAAACATAGACATTATCTTCTGTGTCAAAGGAGCGATAATGTAATCACAAAAGCTACCAAAAAGGTGGGGGGATAAGAAGGGATTGTTTCTGAGTATTGCAAGCATTTCACTCTAATAGTAGTTTACTTACCATAAATAGACAATAAATCATTTGCTTATTGATTAATTCACGAAATCCAATTTACTGCAAGTGAAATAAATAAATTTATTCTTGTAACACTTCTAAGTCACGCTTGATAACAAATTTCGTTTTTTTTCAACACAGGTACACCAGCCTAAGAATAATAAAAATGACTAGGATAAGACTGACTTTTGTTTTCGTCTACGAAGAACAGAATGAAAAATTTCTTCATAAAATAATTTGGGCTCACTTTTAGGGTGAGCAATACCGTTCCTTTCTATAGGTAAAGTAGAGGGAGTTTTGAAGCGATGAAAAATATTTTTAGCTTTGAGTAAGAGCGATGATGGTTTCGCGCTCTCCAGGTTCTGGTATAATGTTGTGAATATATTTTATCGGGCCTGAAGAAATTATCAACACTAGCTTTATGAAGAAGATTAAGAGTAACAATGTAGAGATCTGTGTAGAAATATATACATAATTGAGTTACTCATGTGGTTTGACAAATTAACTGACTGTTCATTTGAACACTTGTCTGGATAGAAGTAATTTGAAACTATCAAAGACATGCTAAAATTTTTTATTGAGTGTGTTACCTCTGAAATAAACTTTTATTCAACGTACCGATCCCACTTCTATACAGCAGTTAATAGCTCTAGATGCTCATGAATACATTATATGAGTGAATATTTATCAGATTTGTGCATTTCGAAAGCTGAATAACTAGTTTTGAAACGCCAGCAACAGATGATAAGAAAAAGTCTCAGCCACTGACAGTCTCATTCTGTGGTTGTCATAACTGAAAAAAATTCGTCTAAAAATGACCTGAACTTAAACTGAAGACAATAGTTCATGTCACAAAGGAGAGTATACTTCTTATTTCTGTACAAAGATTACTTGAAAACCTTCCCTTCATTTCCTTAAACATGTAGTCAATGGATCTATGCAAATGGTTATAACTTGCTTAAAAATAATCAAGCATTCAAAAGAGCCATAACGCATAGGTAAGAAATTTAGAATGGTGTGGACCTGCTGGTTTGCTAAATAAGATATCAACCAATGAAAAAATGAAAATGGCAGTACGACAAAATCTGTACTTAAGCATCAATACATTAAAGAATCTCAAATAAAGGTTTCTGTTCTTACGTTTACAATCCTTGTCAAGATATAAAAAGAAGATTTCAGCAAGGAAAATTTCTAGAAAGAAATTCCTTTTCGTGACAGTTTCATTTAGGAAGCTGTACAATGGTCTTTATACAAACGATCGAGTGAATGATAGAAATGTGTGTCACACTTTTCCAGTGAGTGGAATCACCAAGTGCATTATTATGGAAGAAGGTAGGAGATTAAAGCTCAAAGACTCAAGACAGAAGGTGCGTGCGTGAATAAATATGGTGGGATTTAATTTTAGTTAAGTAAAAATTATTTGAAACAATAAATACGAACAGCAGTCAAAAAACGTGTGATATGGTATGGATCAAGAGAAGGAAAATTGGTGTGACAAAATAAAATGGTATGAAATAGGATGGTCAGTCTGAAGATGATTTACAAATTACGCTGGTCATGTTGACATTTCCTACGGTTGAGTAGTTTTTAAACTGCCAAGTTTTAGTGCCAACATGTTTTCTGATGAAACTGCTCAGCTGAGATCACAATGTAGGATTTATGACACAAAGGCGTCGTGAACTAGTGAAAGAGATTACTACTGGACTACTTGAATAGTTGGAAACTACTCAAACTGATCTGTAGATCTGCAAATCATTTGCGAATTGATTATACTTTATGTACACCAATCCATGCAAGTCAACTAGACAGATTCAGGTAACCAGGACCATTTTGGTTTCATGAGCTTAAGTTATTCGTGCATACCGCTTATGAACTCCGCTCGAAACGAGCAAAACAGAAGTCCGATGTTTGAATTTATCTAATTTTACTGGCGAACTCTTCAGATCAGAATGAGTTTTTTCTAACTGCTCAGTTTGTTAAGTAGTGTTATATTTGGATTGAAGTAGAATGAAATAAAGATAAGGAAGAGCAAACTGTGTGGTATGTGTGGTCCAAGGTAGTGGAAGAGAATATGCATACTGTTTATGCACATATAATTCTGGCTTAAGATTACGTCATGCCAAGGTTTCTGAGATACAAAGTAGGTGTATGTGTGCACCCTTTGATAGGTTTAATTTGACCTTATAAATAATGTCAAATGATGATTCGGAGGCTACATGCTTTTATTCAACTACTTGCCAGGGGATTGATGAATTTCCGCTTCGACGCTCCACCTTGCTTCTCTTACAGCTTTATACAGGCAGTCAGAATATTTTCATCTTTTAGCATATTGAGAATCCAAAATGCTTTCTGTTTCAGTATTCCAAACTATGATAAAAATAGGCGGTTATGTTAGCTTGCAATTATTTGTTCAAATGACATCAGATATTTACAGAGAATTTGGGCTTGATTAACTAATGTGCTGCATTTTGTCTGTTTTATTAGGCTGTAATGTTAAAAGCAAGAAATCTGGATGATCGAAATGGCAAGCAACATTGTAAACGTTAGAGATTTCAGAGAAATCGACTAGGAGTGTAAACTTCTTTCAAAAATCCTCACCATAAATGCTCAGTTTCCCAAAAGTTTGCAAATATCATGAAAGCAGCTTACAAGGGTCAACAGTTACAATCATCTAGTAAGCGAATAAACAAATCAGCAAGTGGGAAGAGAAGAACAATGAACTGCGGAAATAATTGCATGTTAGAACTGCAATGAACGGTAGTAGCAAAGAGAATAAAGACAGACTGAGGTGACATTAGTTTCTCCATGGTTAAGGAGACATTTTGTTGGAGGAGGGGGGGGGTCAATAAACATAAAATTTAGGTCCGTAGCTTCCTCAAGCATGACTCCTCCAGTCTAACACCTAAATATAGTGTGCTACAATAACGTAATATTCAGCTTTGTAGCCACGTGTTATACGTATTCAGTAGTCGGTACTCGGTACTTACAACTGAGAATTCAACATGACATGGGTTATTCCCTGATTAAAAATTCATGTAAAAGTCAACTACTTGTGATTCTAAAGTCACAGTAGCAGACGAAATGAAACATTTTCGTATCAGAGGTTTCCACCGAACGAAAATGTACTTGAAATCCTTTCGAACGACTGATCGTCATTTTGTGTATTTTTCCTAAAGAACAATATGTAGATACTGTGTAGTTTATTATAATGACGTGTCGCATAACAAGATTGTTGGTTAGTCGGGGTTCTCACTTTAAAAGCTTTTGCCGTAAGTTTCTTGATATGATCACTAAGCACTGGTAAATTGTTCAAAGTAAAGCGTTTACTTTTGATATTCTTTCATGTATGAAGAAAGCGCGATTCATATATGTAAAAAAATGTATTGTTAAATATCCATTTGATCACTTATAGAGTGAAATCTGTAATCAAAAGATTAAAAATTAATTGTACAATTAGACTGACTTATCAAGTAATTTTTGCCTAATCAACTTCAGTTACATATAGAAAATGAATTAATTTACGAGGAAGATCGTTAGACTTACAGCGTAATTGTTGAAACAGACTAAAGTAGTGAATCTGAGACAAGTATCGCCGGCCGTAGGATTTTATTTATTTTGAAAGATGTATCAAATTTCATTCTTTTATTTAACCATGTAGCTCAATTTAAGGGCTCTTCATTGATCCCTTACTTGATTTTGTGCAATTTATGTTTGTGAAATAATCGCATGATAAATGACAATGCTAATCCACTTCACGTTTGGAATCACTTATTTTATTTCCAGGAATTATGGTTTGTTGTAACATGTAATTCACCTGTTCATACGTAAAATGAAGACTACATGAATATGAGGTCGATTAGCTGTTGATTTCTATTGTAGGCAAAAAGGGAAGAAAGACTGATATTTGAAGGATTGCATATACCTCACCCTGCTTTCGCTTCAGGCAGTGAATAAGGGAAAACAATCGCAGCGATATTCAGAGGGTGGAGCATACATTATCTCAAAAGTAGATAACAGTGTAAGCGTTATGCATATTTTGTAGTTATCAAGGGTGTGATATCTAGTCAAATCAATTTATTTACTGTATTATTGACTGAAATATTCTTGTAAACAGTAAATGCTTCTACAAAATTTTACACCATTATTCTTTAAGACGCAAAGCATGGTGTTCATGATAGCTTCTTTTAACGAGTGGAAGAGAGTGATATCGATGGTGATAGAATATTTATACTTGGTAGGAGTGATGAAAGTAGGAGATTCCTTGCTAGAAGATTAGTCCATAGAGTGGAAATATCGGCTTCCCATTCGCTCGAATAATTTATCCGTGGCAGGCATAGACTAAGTCATTCATTTCACATGTAGACATCCCAAATATACTTTTTCAGTACCAAAATATTATAATCTTATACTCCATATCGGCGAAGCTATCTATAGAATGTGTCATAGGATAGCCTAATATGCTTGAAAGAAAAAACGGGCCAAAATAATGGTGCTATTGGCATGTATTTTTTCAGAAAAAGAAAACTTCTAACTGAAATCTTAGTTATTCTGTTCTCACAGACTGAGAAAAGGTTTCCACGTTAATTGTTATCCAAATAAGCAGAATTCATTGAAAGCTATTTTATGCCGATGGTATAGGGAATTTGGGTATAAAAGAAATGTGCACTTCTAAGAAAGGATAACTAGAAAGCCTTTCACACATTTTTGTGTTTTATTTGAAAAATAAAGCTCGGTGTTTTGAAGACCAGTTCATACAGAAGAGCAAGTTAAGTGTAATCAGATTTAATTTCACTAACAACAAAAGATCGTGCTCAGTGAACATGCTTAGATATTAGGAATATTTCCCAGTGTATTCAATGTTCAGTAAAATTTTAACCAACAGAATATTAGACTTATTTATTTTATCCATGGGGTAAAGACTTCTTTCCTTTGCTTTCGAGGTTATACGACAACGATTTAACTGATAAAATGTTCTTTTGACTCCTTAAAATCAAGTAAATTACCACTGATGCATAACATCAAGAAGCTGAGAGATTTCTGATCCCCTTAAATATTCAAAACCACGCATCTGGTGCTAAGCAGCGCCTTCAAATCAAAAACCACAGCTTCAAAGGTTTAAGAAAACTGTTTAGTTGATATTGTAACTACTATTGTGTTTACAATCGTTCATGGTCAGATGGAAATCACAAGATGAGTGCAACTGACGGGCACTCTTATAATCTTTTCTCTCTTTTTGCAGTCGCTGTTTGCTCATTGCCATCTGAAGTTGCCACATTTACCCTGACCATGTGACTATGTGACTCATCCGGTTCTTGGACGATAATCGTTAAACTAGAAAATGCGAGTCACCATATGCCTTCGCAGGCGAGTCCATGAAAGATTATTACTAAGCATTCATTTGTTCATAGATGTAAAGTTTCTTAGATGGACACGTTTATTTGTTGTTATTTTTTTACGGTTTGCTTTTCTGGGTATTTCGTTCCTTTTACTGATCAACGATGATTGATACTCAAGGATGTTATTTGTGATAACACAAAAGATATACACAACGATAAAAAAAGTCTAGGGTGTAAAAGTATTCACGAAATACTTTTTTCAGGCAAATACAACAAGTGTTCATAACAGAAGATAACCGTAAACATTCACAGAAGCTTTTAATTGTCACGCTTTTTTGATAATAAAATGCGACACTACTAATAATATCAGATGATTGGAGATGAAAAGATGGTAAGGATACTTTTTATACATACACATAATCCAATCAGTTCTTTTTACGAACATGTGCAGAGAAAGAACAACAAACATTTTGGGAAGAATCGTATTCATTTTGTGGGCTTCAATTCTTCCACGTACTTGTTAAATTTAAAATTGTGTAGAATCGGTTGTTCCATATTAGATTTGTTTATTTGATATAAAGCGCACAGTGATACAATATTATTTAATTGATTACGATTCGAGCATAAATTATTGCTCATAATCATATCAATGTAATCACACTTCTTTCGACATCTGATTTTATAGTCCTGTCACCTGATCTCTCTTTGTTTTTTTGTTTTTTGATTGGTAGTAAAGTTTTCCATATCTCTGTTATAGGTGTTGCGTCATTTCTATTACATGTGTTGGGTGTGGATTCGATGAATTAATTCGATTAATTACTGAATCTTTGTTCATCGAATCCACTGAGCTGAAAAAGGAAGCTTATTCATTCTCTGCAGGACAATAAGGAGAACAAATACACATGACACAATGGATGTCGAGTTGGAACACCTTCGAAAAGCATTTATTCAGAATGACTATTCCCCAAGATTCATCGAAAATAGCACGGAGCCAGAATAACTTCAAAAACGAGTTCTCATTGTTCCTAAGAAAACATTCATGAATATTGAATTCAAGAGGGACGATGCAGCAGAAATACTAAAAAATCGTAGTTGTATGCCGCGAAACTGCATTCGACGGTGTTCGATGAGTTGAGGGCAACAAACTGTTGTTTTCGGTCACAGTCATATGTGCATAACAAATTGCCTCCTCTTGTGGAGCTAATTATGTATACCATACAAACTGCAGTCGGTTCGGTTGCATTTAATCTTACTTTTCGACTTGGATGTTCAGTGGAGAAAATAAGTCAAGAAAGGGTTCCATAGTTCCATCTCGGACCATTTCATCAACTCTGATCATGTCACTTCCTCTAAGTCTTTTTTTAAAATCCTTCAAAAGATTGCAGATTCGTCCGTTGCATAAAGCAGAGGCGTTATGAACCCAAAAAATAAGGTTTGAGCTCTGTGTACTGAAGTGCGTCCATTCTTCTATTTTGCTGTAGTCACGATCCTTTCTTAAGCTTCTTCATTCCTTTAATATACATGTTACTGATAGTGACTGATTACTGACTTCAGGTTATTATTAATCATGGACTGACGTCAGTTGGAGAACCATGGGAAAACCGTGTACACTAGACAGCTGTTGCGTCACAGCATGGAACGCAGTGCGCACCCATGACCAAGCTGGGGGTCGAACCCACGACCTTCACATTCTGCGGTTAACACGTTACCATTAAGTCATTAGACTGGAATCAGATGGTGTATATTTTCTATAATGCTTCGAGAGGTGATTTCCAAAGTTCTATTGAGAAGTCGTGATCAGTGGGGCCAACAAAGTCGAACATGAGGATAGTTATTCAATGATGGCATTGGATGGAGATCACGGCATATCTTGAGTTGAGAGAAGCAGGAACTATACACTTATGGATTTAAATCCAGTGACCAAATGATAACATTCTGGGCGTTGAATCCAAAGGTTCTAGGTTCGATCTATGGTGGGGACATGGGTGCTCACTGCTGAAGTGTACCATACTTGGAGGAAAAATTGAATATCTAGTGCTTCCAGGTTCCCAATATTTCTCCAACCGATGTCCTTCCTTGGTGAATACCAACCCGAAATCAATAAATTCTCACAGAGCCTCAAAACTGAATGATTATTGTTATATTTCTTATCTTTGCCTTATGGCTTGCTTTCCTATGTCTTAACATATTAGTTCCAATATCATCCCATTAAAATCCTCGTATTGCCTTACCCTGTTTTTTGCTTGTAATTAGTGCTATTGTTTTTTACCTGTTTTTCTAACCTTTAATAACCGCCTCGATTGACTGTTTATTTTTCTTGTGCACTTTATGAATGCACAGTCTCTAGCCCAATATATGGTTCACAGTTTCACCAGTGAACATTCTGTTCTGACGACTTGATGTTCTCCTCTTAGCCAGTAATATACTTATATGTTTGTTTGTCAGTACCACTAATACAATTGTACAGCTGCTGAAAATGACTCATCGAAAAGAAAATTTACTTGGCTGCATACTTCGTGTTTGTTAAATGTCCTATGTGCTTCTTTCTTGCTTTATAGTTTGCGTTTTTGACTTAATCTTGAACTCGATATTTCACTGTTCATAACCATATTGTTGCAAACAAATGTTTCATTTCGTGACGTGACTAACTAGTGGCAAGTTTATGTATTTGTTTGATCTTCTAGGTAGCATATTTTCAGTGGACTAAATTTGCTGTGCTGTAAGCCAGACTGATTTTAGTAGAAACATTAGAAGGAAGAAAAGCTTCAAAACGTCAACTAAATTCTCCACTGCAGATTACGTATGAGCAATTGGATACAATTATAAAGTCAAGAATTTATTCAGTGATTCAGAAGTAGATAGTGCAACGACAGATGTGCAGACACGAAAGTTATCAACTGGAGAACTAAATACTTTAGTCATTATATTTCACTTGTCTCTGAGGATCCAGATACTTTCTAAGTTGTTAGACATAATGACACTAGTGCAGAACCTGATTTATACAATAAATCAACTTGTAAATTTCAAACTAACACCAAGTGGTGCAGTACTTTCCAGACCTAGAGTAAATTTCCGAAATAGAGTAAACATAAGTATGCCAATTCAGTTTGCGCATGTACCAAGAGAGTTGCCTGCTTAAACTTTGGGCTGCCTCATATTTCTCCTTTGTATATGTCTTTAATCATTTGGTTATATCCTAATACATACTCTTGCGCATTTTTGAAAGCAACACAACTGACTACATCACAAGTTGACTGACAAGTTACATAAAGAAGCCTAAACTCACTCATATAGCTCAGTTTCTACTTTAGCAACCTATTAGTTCCTGCATTTTGCCCATTCTTCTTTATTGTTTTCATTAGTCTTTCTTGATCTACTAAAAAGGTACTATGTTACATTGCGTAGGACTTTAAAAGCTGTCGGTAGGGTAAGTGTTGCGTTTCTGACTCAACTGATAAAAAGCTTAACTGACAGATATCTAACTTCATGCAGGTAACTAGATGCAATCATTTTATCCGATACTAAGCACCCACTTTATTGACAGCTCTCTCCTTGTGTCTCCACAAGGAGGGCAAGAAGAAATTATATTAGACAACGCTCGCACTGCTACACATACGACTTCGAAAAGACCAAGTTTGCATATTATGTGAGAAAAACGTGTTACAGCAGAACTCTTCTACCAACACTGTAACAACCAGTGTTCAGTGTTTCTAATATTTTAACCAATAATGTATCATTTCAGCGATAATAATATTGTTTGCATAATTTAGACTGCTATAATTAACACTGCTCGAAACGTCGGAAAGGAGTATGTTTTTTTTTGCAGTATTAAATGCTGAGAACTCCAAACTGTATCAAAAATTGTTTCAAATAAAGGGATTATAGTCATTATCATTGTTATTATTTTTACCGTTATTAGAAAATTACATATCCGGCTCACTTTAGAAGTAACTTTTTATAACATGAGATTTTGTGGTCTGTTTTCATGATGAGAAACAGGTGTGTAGATTATCAGACAAAAGTTAGTTTTTCACTGAGGAATTTCATGTCCTAGTAGAGTAGAAGCGAGTTCTGCATATTGGATTTGGAAATCTAGAGATGAAAGAAACAGAAAATGAACTAGAAGCATCAGACTCACTGAACGTTTAACCGTATTATTCACAAACATATCTCCTTCAGTTACAATAAAAGGTATATTTTAATGATCAGTAATGCAAAACATTATTAACTTTTATTTAGGTAATATGGTTGGGATCTGTAGGTAATGATTCAGTAAAATTTTGTCCATCCATTTATTAACTATAAAAGTACTGATTCTAACAGAACTTTTAATCGAGGGTTAAACCTTGTTCACTGTTGAAAATGTACGAGTACTGAACAGTTGCTCCGTCCTAGAAAATGGAATTCCTCAGCAGTGTGGAACCACGACCTCATGAGAGACCTAGACCAAAACTATCAGTTTTCCCCTCAGGACGCTAGGTGGCCTGCTTAAATCTTGGGCTATCAAAAAACTTTCCACCTATTATATTCCATCAAATTCTTCGTTTTTACTTTGTTTTAATATTTTTAACGTCTTCTGAACGCAACATGTACTGTCTCACGTTTCCAAAATATTTTCGAACTTTCGTTTCTCAAGTAGAAAACAAAACAAAGGAAAACTTTTCACAGGTTGGAAATGGATTTGTAAATGCCCAAAAACACTTTACATTACTTTTCCTAGACAACTTGTACGAGATTATCAATTTCTGCACTGGTTAACTGAACTGCCACCAACAAAATTACACTCGATTTTGTGTTCATTTCCGAGCCCAGAACAGATGATAATGTAACTAACACTAGCTGCTGGTTTCACACGTATGCCTTTAATACTGTTGTTATTGACACTATGCAGACGTATTAAATATTTTTAAAAAAATATTATACGGAAAGCTAATTTGTTGGAATATTCCATGCTGAGAATTCCACACAGTGTCATTCATGTTGTTTGGAATCAAGCGATTATTATTACCATCCAGCTCCTGTATTAGAACCCAATGACCCGCTTTTGCCCACCTGAAAATTAAAATGACTTTTGTTCGAAGCAATTAAAGAGCAATTGTGCTAGTATCTGACTTAGCTGACCTCAGGGGATCATGACTTTTCCTAGAAAGAATTTCACCCAACTACCGTGAATCACGTATCTAATGAACACTGGTCAGTTCGGTCCTTAGTGAGTTCTTGGGTCAATGCTGTTGTAAAGACCTACTGTAGTAATGAACAGATGTACAGTACTCCCAGGTTTTTTTGTTTTTCCAACCTATATCAGTTAGTGATCAATACTACCTTTAAACTCATCGATTCTAAAAATCTACCAGTTAAAACAGATTGTAATTCCTATCAAAACATTTTTTACTAACTGACATTTTACTAGAAAGAACTCAACTTCCTGCCGCATTAGGAACGTAGTAGGTAGCCATTGTTCAACGGATTAAAAGGGATAGAAATTAACATAATAAACAAATTCACTTTATTTTGCTGTATGATTACTATACACAAACATCTAATTATCTGATAAGCAAACCGTTTATCCGTCATTCAAAAGTTGGATTAAATGACGCATGTCAATAAAGTATGGATACAATTGGCCACTATGTTAGTAGAATACCCATAAGATGTGAATAAGTCATGATACAATATGGGAATTTTGCCGCCTCCTAAATGACTTTACACAAGCTCAGACCTTTATATACTTTCTAACAGCTTGTAAACCAAAGCAAAAGGTCTTGCTGGTTCTAATCAGACACGGTTTTATACAAATAAAACAATCAATTCTGAGTTAGTTGTTCAAAATATTTTTCGAATTTAGAAAATATAAAGACAACAAAATATCTCGAAACTCATTATAATATCGAATCAAAATCAGTGAGGATGAAAAATTAAGCCAAGACAATTTCATCGTGTACACAACTCAGTAACTGTTATATAGTAAATTATTTCTCTTGGAGTCTACACGATAATACCACACATTTTTGTAGATGTTATTTTCACTAAGCATTGAGTGATTTATTAATTAATAAATTAAAGTGAAATTCAGTGCTCAATAAAGACTTGCTCTTACCGTTATGTGTTTTCGAAACTAAATTATTTTGCGATTATATTTTACACTGCTGTCAACAAAAAGTTCTATATGGATATTATTTCTGAAAATTATACTAAGCAACAAAATAGAAGGCGAATTCTTGAAAATCTATGCACAGCCTTTCTGATTTGTAAACTGACGTGAATACTTTTTTGGGCATTTTTTATTACATAATAAAATATATATGTAATAATAATACCGGCTCCTACATTCTGAAACCAGCGATGGCTTGCAGTTAATACACACTACTCATTGGTAACAAGTACATTGGTTGGAGTAAACTAAATTTAATAAATCTTTATTTACATCACTTCATACTGGCACCTGATACTCGAAGCGGTTTATCCAAAAACAGCTTTCATAGACGGGTAGTTCAAAGTTTTAGGTCATTAAGCAACTGAACTGAAATACACCACTGTTTTTGCTCACTTGAGTTCTTCCTAACGATGTTACAATTGAAACACTGAAGTTTAATCTAACATTTCAGAATTTTCATATCTATTCACTAAACTATAAGCGACATGTTCATCTGTAAGTACAAACTGTAATTCGATTGACAAAAAACTTTTCAGTTGACTTCCTTTGACATTGCTCATTCTATTTATTCATCCTTGTTACGTAGATTATTAATTGGGAAGCCAGTACTTGTAACTGTTACAAATTTAATTTGTGCGTTTATTCGATTTTAATATTTTATCTTTCTAACTTCTGCTGTTAGTTTCCATCTCTCTGACATTTAAAAATGTATAATCCAAATGAAGTAAATAATCATCTTTGATTTAGTATTTTATTTTTCATTTTAAATGAACTCTAAATTCGAAAAGGTTGTTGTAAATAATCAATGCGGACAATTTAAGTTTATTTTAACCATGTATTTGATTAGATACTAAACAAAGTGCATTTCAAAATTTGTAAGTAATTTCCAAATTATTTACTAATTTCATAGCATCATGGCTCAAGTCAAGCAGGTTGCCGGATTCAGTTGACCTAAGCTAATTTTCTCTGTTAACTGAGTTTGTGTATACAAAACATGAATACAGCTTAAAATGGGCTGCATTGGTACTCACTGTTAAAATCACTATGTTATTGTTAACAAAATCCACACATCGACCATGGCAGTTTCTTACTTCTCATATCTCTCAGCAGTAGAATAATTTCTTTGGTTTATTTGTTGTCTTCCTAATATCTAGACTAGAACTTTATAATTTTCCATCGTAGAACAGTCAGACCAAGTCCAGGTTGTTACCACTAATATATGCTAAGTATTAGTACTTTTCTTGAACGTGCGAAATAAGTGTAGTAGCTTATTATCCACTTAAATATGGCTTGTAATAAGTAATTCTAGTGTCATTCCATGTATTCAACTTGTTTTCGGTCTTCCGCAAATACTTCATTTTTCACTTTTGAGTATCGGAATGTTTACATCTTTGCAAGAATGATATAAAAACTCTACTCATACAGGGTGTAGATTTAAATATCAGTTTGTACAGGACAGACATTTCTGACCGATAACATTTATGATATGTTAGCTTATGTTATTCACCATTACTGCACGCCTAGCCTCCTATGCGAAGATAAGACACCACATTTGCTAAAAGAACGTTTTATTTACAAATCGTCTCTATCCTGGTCTCAATCATTAGAGATGAATATGGTACATAGATCAAAAATACAGAACTAGCTAGATTATGTAACGAATTTGTTATAGTGCATACAAGTCATGACAGAACTAAGTTGAAGCCTCAAACGTACTTCGAACCATAAAGTACAAGCATTAAAAGAACCTAAAATATTAACTGCTTTACTAGTTCGTATCCTGTTATGCCCACTTTGTAAGTAGAAGTTTTGTTGAAAAACAGAAAATCCAGTGACCACACAAATAGTTTTCAAAACAGAGCTCACCTTAAAGACTATCAGGACTAATCAAGTAACCGATTTGGCATAAATCTAGTGTCAAAAACAGAGTCGTTATATATAATTGCAACAGTTGACTACACGCGATCACTAAAATTGACTAATCTTATTTTGGAGATGTTTGACTACAACAATCTGGAGTGTAGCTTCAAAAGGCCGGAACAAATCCCCTGAAGACTAGTTTTTACA
Source organism: Heterobilharzia americana (assembly GCA_944470555.2). Classification (NCBI taxonomy): domain Eukaryota; kingdom Metazoa; phylum Platyhelminthes; class Trematoda; order Strigeidida; family Schistosomatidae; genus Heterobilharzia; species Heterobilharzia americana. Next base: position 72,488,153 of record OX104134.1, read on the forward strand.
TAGAAACGATTTGATGAAAAATAGTAGGTAACACCTAAAGTTTGTTTAGAAACAAGTATTACCGACTTTATCAACAAACGAACCTTAGAAAACATGATTTATGTTTGCTGCTATTGAAAGTTGTATGCATTCACGGGTCAAAGAAAACTTCCGTAATGTTACTTTGCAAAAAATGACAGTTCAGGTGAATTTTAGAGCTCAAAAAGCTTTTTTACCGCTGTAGTTTTCATTTTTAAACAATTCCAAACAGTCGTATTGTAAAAGCAAAAGCGAATAACTTTTGAGATATGAATTCATACAGCTTTTTAGCATAACTGAGGGACAGTCAGTCGCTTAGTTGGTAGTAAGTTTTGACATAATCGTTGTTTAAGTGTTTACTTCCACTTTTCCACGCTTACAGATGTAGAAATTGTTAAGTATCGTCAACGGTTGTGAAAGTGGGTGAGATAACGAATTTTATTTTTCCAGAGAACCATACGTAACAACTACAAGAGCCTAAGTATTTTTTAAGTTTTTCTAGATAACCAGTGGTTATGGCACAGCCACACAAAGTCGTTACCTGAAATCAAGTACACTGCTAAACAACCGATTACGCAGATATTATCCATAAATTAGTTAGAAAATTTGATAATGTAATGTAATATTTCTGTAATTGTCTTGAAGAAAGATTAACTTCACTCATCAGCTTGACGTCAAATATGTATAAGTAGTTTTAAACGTCTGTTTACTTAAGTATTATTTAGCAGAAAGATAAATATTTTCACCGAAAAGCTTCACAAATTAAACTCCAAGCATCTGATCTCGTTCCCTGAACTTAAATAAAGCCCAAAAAATTAAATACCTGCCAAGAAAGATGAATTTATTGTATCTAGTTGTTTGCTGTTCGGCTGTATGAAAGTTAAGAGGAGCTATACATACTCAAAATTTAAGAAAAGCGGCATGCTAGGAGATCAAGTAACTAAGTATTCACGGAAAGACTAATAGGTAATCGTTTGCAGAGGGTGAAAAGATTGCTTCTTAAGATAAGAAGTTACATTTTCAAGCACATAGCATAGCTGGATGCAGTAAACTGCAACCACATTTTCGGCATACTTGTCCAATGAGAAAATCGTTTGCAATCGCTATTAGTGGGAAGCATACTGCACAAGGCATACTGATGATACTTTTATAATACATAACCGCATAAACCATGCCAGTGGTCTTCTTGAAACTTCTAAACTGGCAAATTTAATATCAAATTAACACTTAAACACAGAAGCCAGAACATTTACATTTTTCGGCAAAGTCGCTTGGCAGATGTCAGATCGAAGTAATTTACATTACAGTGGTAAGATATTAGTTACCTCAGATTCACTCACTTAGATATTAAAGTATCAGTGTTACGTCCACTAGAGAAAATTTGCATCAATAATTTGAACAACTGAGAAATGTCTTCTGAGAAACGTACTGCAATAAAACTTGCTAAATAACTGAAAAAAGGATGCAATACTTAGGTAACCAGATGCTTGGGAAAATTAATCAAAAGTCAAAAGTTACTTTCAGTAACACATCTTTTCACTTGAAAGTATTACTACTCTTACACAGATGAACCGAAAGGAATAATTACGCGTAAAGTTTCACTTTTATTATGTTCGCAATTTACAATACATGCACTAAGTCAGGTAAATTTGGAGGATAGAATGACAATTACCTAACAGATAGTTTGTTAAAATTCTTGTAAATCGTACCTGGAGAGGAGAAGACGTTTGAATAGCCTAGTCGTACAGTACTTAATAATCTTAGTACATTAGGTGAACTCAACAAATTACTTTAAAACCACCAAAAAAAGACATACCGAAAGAGAATATTACTTATAACAATGCAAGGTGTGGCAGTTGAAAGGTTGGAATCAGTTCATTCACGAAACACAAGCTTTTTATCTTCTTTGACTTGACCAAATGAAAATAGGGTCCTCCATCCTTTTTTATGTGTTTTGTTTCTTCTTCAAATGTTGCCATTTAAACTTTGGTTGCAAGCAACAGGTTTCGTTTTCACTTTCTGCTGTCAATAGCAATGTCTTCGTCAAATTATGTAATCACTTTATGATACGTCTTTTTAAACAGTCCGCTTCTTCATTGTAATTCTTTGTTCGGCCTTTCAACTGATGACTTTTGGATCATAGACTGGTGCGTTTAGGCTCACTTTTAAATATTTAAAAGTGTTTTGTTTTATAATAGTCAGTTTTTGTACCCATATGCAGTTGGGAGGAATGACGAAGTATCATGAGTCTGTGGACGGTGGGTTGTGTTGCTACCACGAAACACTTGAACACTCATCTACAAAGTGATTTGAACTACTGCTGATATAACCACTAACTTACCAACGTTTAAGCACTGGTAGCAAAGAAAAATTGTAAAAGAACACGTCAGATAGTGAAAGCATTCAGAATGGAAGTCACTTCAGTTGTAACTGGTCTGGAATTATTTTGAGAAACAGTTTTCCACTTGTCCGGATGTAAACAGTTTAATTATGAACTTTGAGGATGTTGCTGGTAATTGGAATAAGAAAGAAACAAAATGGTGGTTTCTGAATGCCTGCAAGTTAAAATTAAACCTAGAAGGTTTAAGTACCCCACTTTCACCATAGCAGATTATTTAGCTGGTGTTTAGACATTTTGTATTTACTGATTTTCAACCGAAAAATTACTTCGGTACCAAGAATATACGCTACAAATTCATCGCATGCTTAAAGTGTAGCTATTTTCCTTTATTTAAATTAAATTACTCTCAACCTCATGAAAGAATTTGTTTGAGTAAAATGATTTTTCTGTGCTTATCCCTTTCTGAAAAAATGAATTGATTTCCAACGAAGAGCAAAATGTTGTTAGTGCACTCATGTAACAGTTATGTAGTTTTAATGCACAAGCTGATGATACAAAGGAGAAATTTTTACGATATTTGTCTTCAAGATCTTTTAGTTATGAATATTTCGGAGTTTCTATCTGAGTAAACAGCGATCGAAGCAATTTCTTATACTTCTTCGTCTTTCTTTTCAATAGCAATACTCACTGTGTTAAGGGTGATCCAGTTTGGAGTCGTTTTTTCTGACTTCACTGATTTTATAGTGTTCTCTTCACTAGGGAAACTGTTGAATTCAGTAGTTCATTTCAATGCTTTTCCGTATTTTATAACTTTTTAGTGTATGTGTATATTAGATTATGATCGGATTAAACCGGGAAAATAATTACTTTCTGATCTGTTAGACTGGGATAATTTAAAATTACAATAACCCACTGTTGTTTGAATCAGTCACGGTTATGTCGACACCAAACGGGAATCTACACTTTTGACGGATTTTTGTTAAACACTACACCTGCACTTGTCATTTTGTATGCAACTAAATCATTTTTTCCTGCAATAAAATACCTATGATCGCGTTGTGATACCGGTACATCAGATTAGAGAATTTATAAAAATCAAGCGCTTTTTTAAAGATGCATGAGAAAATGCAAAATCTATGAAAATTATTGATACTTGTCTCTTGTTTTCGTCTGTGCACAGCGAATGAGTAATGAAAAATGATTTTTCAGGAAACTCCTGTGTTATTTTGACTGACAACTAGTAGAAAAATCTAGTTTTCCATGGGGTCTTCACTCGAATTCATTTGGCAGAAAAGCTTCTTATACCGATCACACAACATACTGTTCACTACAACAGTCAAAAATTGATAGGTTTCCTGCTTATTTTTCATCAGACTGTATTTACTGATACATGTGAACATACGCGTGGACAATATAGGGATTTCGGTTATCAGTTTGTTGATAATATAATGTAGTTGAGGGAGTCAGTAACAAAAGTCTTGTGTGAACGTTTATGATGTAATCAACTTTTATTAGGATTCAATTTAAAATAGTTGATTATCTTAGTGATTAAATAGCTTATATAATAATATAAGGTGATGGTTTAATAAGACAGTAGGAAGGCGTTTATGACAGCTGGATAAAATAAACTAAAAAGAACGAAATAGGTGAAGATAATTTGCTAAAAAATATTTTGGATTACGGGAAAAAAGGGGTATCTACAGTATGTAATTAGATTATCTGTGAAAGGATGCTGTCAAATTTGTGCATTTCGATATCGGGTGATGATAATTTCAGAGGTATCACTTGCTTCTTTTAAAACACAACTTAGACCGTTTGATCCTGATTGCCACTGCTTCTTAATTCTGAAGGATCATGCGCTGAGTACTTTTTTGCAAGTTGATGGTGACGCGTTACATAATGAAAAACGACTCACTCATATCCACTTAATGGTTCGTTTCAACAAAGTGTACTAAGTAACATTTAACATTTTCGGTATCAAGATAATATTTACAGGGTAATTTCAGGTTGCCATTATTCATATTACAAGGCAGTAGTCATCACGGACTGACATCAGCCGGGGAACCATTGAACACCTGGGAGAACTGGACAGCTGTTTCGCACTAGCATCGGACTCCCAAACAATGCGCTTCTTAAACCCGGATAGGGATCAAACGCAGGACCTTCAGGTTTCACTACGATGTAGCGCGACTATCACCCAAAGACTCCAAATGGTATCCACTTCCCTCCCGACTGGATGACCCGACAGGTAACGATTTCTTATTAGAACTTCGGGATATCCATCTGGAAGCATATCACTAATTAGCAGTATACAGTAATCTATTTTGAAGTGAATAGGCTGACATCAAACTAATTTTTGATGTAATGATGGTCATTTCAAATCAGCTCGTATGTTCACCTTGAACTCACTCATTATCAAGCAATATCCTTACAACACATAGATTTGTAATTCCAAATAGTAGCATTTTTCAAATAATACTTCCTTCATTGTTATTCAAGGAAAGAAAGCGGTTCTTCCAGTTTTTATCACTGACAGTACTTAAAAATAAAAAAATAAATTCTAAAAAATAATTAAAGAATTAAACTAGAGACAAATAAGGTAGAAATAATTATGGTAATTTACTTGGTTGTGGCTAGCAGAGGAATCAAGGACGACCCAGTATAACAAGGGAGAATTATTAGTATATCAACAAATATTAAAAACATTTACCTTATAATTTGGCAAACATTGCTATAAAGATAAATCTCAACGGAGATTAACGTCAAAATAAGTCATGAGTATCAAATCCTGTTGATGAAGTCACAAGACACGAATAATTTTTCTGAAAAATTTGTATAATCTCTTTCATTTTCGTGTGAGGTCAAGTGTGGCCTGATATTCTGATTCGTTGAATATTATTTATTCGCCTCTGCATATGGATGAATTTTGCAATAATTATAAATAGTGTGAATTCATGCAGTTCAAGCTAAGTGGAAATAACAAGCATTCTATAAACGTGTGTTGCATTGACAAATATTTTAACACAACTGATCTTCCAAGCCTTCTTAGTTATTCCAGAGTAAAGTAACAGAACAGGATGGTTTTCGTCGCTAAATTCAATGCGTTTATTCATTCAGGTACGGTTGGGTTCAAATTTAGATTACCTAATACCAAAAAGACACTAAAGGAAGCTGTTTAAGATAAATATTTGAAAAAAGACTCCTGGCCTTGCCTCACTTACACATAACAACTAACAATGTGTCTGTTAAACAGAGCAACAGTTGATGACCAAGTCTGAGTGACAGCTACAATTCTGGATATTCTCCACTAGTTTGGCGATGGTCGTCAGAAGCAGAAAAGTATCTTGCCTTCTGAATATTTTAAAGCCACGAATAGATTACGAAATAACCTCTATATTATTATCCTTAGGCCTGGCAAAGTTTCAGTTGTTGTGATTATGGATAAAATAGAATGCAAATGCAGAATATCTTCTCTTCTTAGAGATGACAAAAGTGTATCGAAAAATCATACGATGTCCCCCCCTGATCATTTCCATCTCAACAATATGAACAAGATTTGCAGAAATTTATCGGAGATTACTCTTCAGAAAATGTACAATTGGTGCAGGAACCAGTGACCGCTAATATACTGAGATTTTTCAATCTGAACATTGTAGCCAAAGTAAAGTCTGATTTATTGGGACCAAATAAATCGCAATAACTGCTCGTGTGTAGTTTGCACAGAGATCATGTGTCCAGCAACCCTTTACGCTATATAATTTCAGTTTGTAGATCACCGACACACAAGCCTGCCCAGTGACTAGTGAAATAACTGGATCCCGTTAAAAAGCGATTCTGCAGGTTAACCTCAAAAGATACGCAGAAAGTTATCAAATGCATTGGTGGTGCTGACAAAAAAATGAAAGCGCTCATTTGAAGTGTACATTGGATCCACTTATGTCCCTCTGGTAAGGATAATTGATATTCTATGGGAGTATATTCGTTTGCATAATTTTTTAAATACGTGTTTACCTCCATTGATTAAAACAGATAATACTTCTGTGTACAGGCACTATCAAAATTACATTCGAGGCAGGAAGTTCTTGTTAGGTTGGTAGTGTTGCTAAATATAGCTCTTTTGATCCGGTTTCAGCAGACATGTTCATGTATCATAGAGCAAACATAGTTAGGGACGCACATGAGAAATCTCACTCATGCCGATTATATCTGAATGATATCGTAATTACATGTGATAATTGATGTCATTCCAATTCAACTCTAATCCAGCTGAATGAAACACAGAACAGCATACCCTTGTTATTTGTAGGAGGGAAAGATGAATGAATGTCTCTACTAGACATACTAGTTAGCCGACGACAGAATGGATCTATGAAACGACCGATCTACAGCAAACCTACATGGACAGGTTAACACTGAATTATTATGACTTTTACCCAATTGAGCACAAGCGTACATCATAAAATTCAAAGAATATGCTCTGGTAATACTCTGGAAAACGAAACAGTTACACTGCTGGAAAATAAATATCGATCAAAACTTATTGGTTGAAATAAAAAAGGCTAAAACACGAAAATCTGCTCTTCACGTTGTCTCAAGGAAAGATATCTTCATAAAGGTTCATTGTAGATAATCTCATGATTCGATTCCAAAATAGAGGCTAAATGCTGCTTTTAATAGGACATACTATATAGTTAATGTTAGGCGAGTGGAGTCTAGCAAGCCTCTATGATCTCCTAAACCTTCGCAAATTGTAAACAACAGTTTCACGTACCACTGTATCTGCCAAAACAAAGAAAACTCATCGGTCCATGTGAATGCCTCCGAGCGTATTGCAAAGTGGTTTCAGTAGTTAACTGAATCACCTGAACTTAATTAAGTTGGTAGCAGATATCTGATCTGATGCACCTAGCTGTGTAGAATTCCATTATCAAGCCTCAATAGATTGAATTTTCTACCAAATTTAAAATAAGCTTTGAGATATCACTGAAGCAGATGCTTAGATTTGTTGAAGTCTTAGCTCTTAGGACGTTTTAGCTGCAACTATGTGTTCAAAAACAAATTGTTATCACATTCAACATTCCTCAGTGAAGTCAGCTTTAAATCAATTTTGACGTACTATTATTTTTGCCATGTTGATTTTCACCGTAATTTGAGATTTCAATTCGGTCTTCGCCCTTGATGTCTTTTGACAGCCACCCCTTGGCTACATAAGGCTTTCTATACAAACAACAACTGAGTTTGTTATCAGATTGTTCGAAAGCTGCCGCACAAATACATCACACGATTCAAACTCGTTGCTCCATCTTATTTTATGACGGAAATTATCACCTGGACTGTTTACAACAGAAAAGACAGACATATATCAACTGTAGCTAATTAATTGTACACCTGGTCAGTAAAAGGAAATATAGTGAAATATGCTTGGTAAAAAGCAAAAACATTTTATTAACTTTAATCATTTTTCGATGCACGAGAAACGAAATGAATATTGTACCCGATACTACCATTTAAATCTGCTGACTAATATACAGCACGGGTTTCTGGTTTATTGAAGGGCTCCTTGTGCAATACTTCTAATGAAAACTGCATAAAATGCAGCGGTGACCTGTTTTTAATGCAGTACATAATTGAAAATACGAAATTAACATGCAAAATTTGTATTTGGTATTACTGAAAAGAAACATCATACTTATTCGTTGACGTTAGTAAACAAAACAACCTAATAATTCTATGGAAACTCAGTTGCGTGATTCAGCTTTGATTTGTTGAGGAAATTTACAAAAACACATACGTATATTCTGACCGTGTCACTTTTAATCAGGTTTGACGATTACTTTTGATTGTAGATATGTAGTCAGTAGCTTTTTAGAAACCATGGATATTTTTTTTTACCAAGATTCGACTAATTTAATTGGCGATTTCAGGGTGTTTTGTTTATTTTTACCTTTTTAAAAACCAGCCTTAATTTATGTTCCTCCTCAACGACATTAGTTGTACATGGTATGTAAAAAAGTCAGTTTTAACTCTTCCATTTAAATGGGTGAACAATTTCAGTGAAAGGAATATGTAATAAACGTATTCTCGTAATGTACTTCTGCTGTCTACGAAGAGATCCCGATAGCAGGAATCATAATACTGTTATTCAGATCGTAGCCGCCAGTTGTGTACAGCATATAAACACAGAAGAGAAGGCAATTGAAAGCCTTTTCCACAATAAAAGTAGAAGTTTCTTCACAAGGAATAACTCTGAATGATTATTTTAAAAAATTACTATGCAAGCAGTTTTTAACTGCCACTGAAAACTAAAGACAGCTTTAAGCATTCCCTGCACCTACTGTGTTATTTTCATCTAACGGAAATCATTTTCTAAATTAAATTATTATTCTAGAAGATTCACACCATTAGAACATTTACTGAACACACAGCACATATGACGCAGGTATAACTTTAAAAACAATAGGAATGAGTTGTCTTCCAAATTCTTTCTAGCAATAAATTTATGTCAAGGGTTTTGTTATGGGACGTGATAAGATCCATAAGATCCATAAAAACCCCGTAGCTTTTCTAACCAACCCTACTGCTTCGAACTTTCAAGAAAAAAACGGGTGAATATATGTGTAACCACCATGTTGGTTCAATAGGCTAAATCAACAGGCTATGATCCCCCAGAAGGACCTAGATATAGTCGAAGCCATTGTAAATATACATAACCTGTTGTGTTTTGTACATATTTTGATATTACAATACAAATCTTTTTATCTTAACCTCTTTTCTGTCCACCGGGAAATAAGCAGCCGTCAAGGGTGAAACCTGAAGGTTACTGTTCAAGCATCCAGTCTCATACATGTATCTATGTGTGTACATAAACAGGTTATAATAGTTATGAAAGACTACTGTAAATTTATGTTTCGTTATTGCCTTCCCGACTTATGCCTAAGAAAGATATATACATCAAACATTAATCTGTGATTGGAAACTACAGAGGTTTTTATTTTTGTATATTGCTCCAGAACATTGCATAGAGATAAGGTGATGTTCCTCAAGAGGCATTTACATTCACTATTCTATGCAACGAATATTCAACTGTAATAGAATTTATAATTTCCTTTGGAACCACAGTTAACAACAGTAAAATAATAGACTATATATCCTTGTAAACTTCAGGATCAAAATTTGACCTTACAGAGTTGAATAAGTTGAGCATTGGGTAATTGGATTATAAATGAAATATATTTTGTCAAATCCCGATAAAGTAGAAAAATAATAGAAAAATATTTTTCTACTTCACTGGGATTTTAGAAATATATTTCATTTATAATAGACTATATCTTGAAAAAGCATGTTAATCTTTTTCTATTTCATTACAATGATGTTTTGTTAAAAACACCGAGAAAAAAGCTTTATCAATCACATTCTTGATAGAGCGTGTTTCTATGGCAACATTTTATTGAACACTAAAGCAATTTTTTTCAAGGATGTTGTTCAGTTTCTCAATTTCAAAACTTCTTGAATGCAATTTGATCTGCAGTCATTCTAATCTAGTATTCACTGGCAGCCGATTCATTGATAAACAAATGCACATATATACTGGGTGATGGTTGTATATTTCTAAATCAAACTTACCGACAAGAAAATATAATTTGAAGTTTCGGAAACATTCCCAAATTCACTGATAAGAAAAGGAAATGTAGTGTATTTATAAATTTTCAGAACTCCTAGCATCAGAACAAAATAGAGAAGCATTTCTTTTAAACCAAAAATGCCCTATCGTCTAATATTAGTTTAGTTCAGTTTGTCATGGTCTCTCGTATGTTTAAGCATAGTAGTACTATTAAGTCCACGAAAACCAAGAAAACTAGTGCTTGAGAAGAAATGTTTTCAGTAAATGGTCTCAAAATACAATTCAATGGAAATGAGATTAGTGAATCACCTTTGAATCTGAATCCACCTTCACTCAAAAGTAGGGTTCCTGAAGTGATTACTACATTATCCTTAAAACAATAGGTCCTTACTGAAGCACAATGATGCTTAGCCATTTGCCAGAATGTATTTTGTGATGTCTAGTTAATTTTGACTAACTAATGAAAAAGACTAATTAACGGTATGCATACATCAATGTAATTGTCTGTATCAATCTCACAGATCATAATTTAAGATGCCAACGCTTTGTCAGTTTTTCTACAGTTGACGTTTATTAAAAATAGCGGGATTTTCTATGTAAACTGCGGAAAAGCATTAATTTGCCCAAAAATAGAACCAATCTTTAACTAAACAAAGTAGAAATTTTAGTTTAAAACAGAGCTTGTCTAACGGTAGCCATGTTTCTCCAAAATGACCAAATAATAGGCTTTTATCAGTCAACAGATTTCAGTCATCGCTGACACTCAAACCATCACTTGAAGAAGCATCTGCAAGCACATTCTAGTATGTAACTTGTATTTCGTATGTGGATTTCTTAATGAAAAATGCCTTAGTAAGTATTTTAATACCTTAAATAAACTGAAAGTAAAAAAAGTTTACTTTTACTTCAAAATAATTTTAAATAAATTTCCTACATATTCGCCTTCGAATCTACGGCTGACTCTTACTGATATTCTCTAGTGTGTGAGTGAGATCTCTTGCACGACCAGTTACAGAATATCAAGCGTAAGTCCTTTTGGAAATGAAACTGAAGTTTGTTGGACCGTGTAGGAAAAGTGTTTAATGACAAACGGACTTAAAAATATGTCCATTTCTTGACATAGTAGTAAAACTGTTTCGTTAAGTTACATATCTGGCTTACAAAATACATGAGCTAACGGGGATTGAATGAATGATATTGAAGGTTATCTAATGAAACGTGTATCATTTTCGATTTTAATGGTTTTCGTCATAAGAAGTAAAATGATGCTAGTATAACAGGTTGCTTATTTTAATTTTGTTGGCTGAATAATTATTTTTCTCTGGATGCATTAAAACAGTTTGCAGAATATTGTATTATGATTCTTTTTTGCATATATTACATGGTGAGGCAGTATGATTCACTCAATAAGTGACCGTTAAAATTAACTTGGGTAGGTGAAGAGAAAATTTGATAACTGAAACTCTGTTTGTAGAAACTGCACCCAACACATGTAACATAAATGAAGCAACACCAACTTCAGTTATCTGGAAACTATTACCACTGATAAGATCCAAGAAAGAAAAGTAATAATTAGCTGAAAACTTGGTCGGAAAGCTGTGTGACTATCTTGGCTTTATTATGTGTAATAAATTTTGCCGAATGGTAATACTTTATCCCTGTATGATACACATATGAAAAACGATTATGCCGAAATTACGCCCCACAGCGGTGCCCAAATTTCATCCCCTTATTCAATTATGAGAAAATCAGTTCAGTTGTAATATCGCTGACTACAGCGTTGGATAATACAGGTTCAAATCTCAGTCCCATAAAGTTGCTCATATAACTTTCTAACGAGTGCTAAAGAACACAAAACCTATGTGATGAGCATCCTGGAGATTATTTAAAACTATCTAAGACCCACCAAATGTACCACAATACTCAGTCTCCCAGCAGTAATAGTACTGAAAAGTGATCAGTGTCACTTAGAGCCAGTAGACACGGATTCAGTTATTCTCTAATGACCAATCAATGCTATGAACCGTCAACTCATTAAAGTCATGAATGCTAACATATCACTTGAAATGATACAGTGAATCGGTTTAATATAATCAGTGGTAACCCTAAAACGACTGTAATAATAATGACAATTGCTTTATTCCGAAAGATATTTCGGAATTCTATACAAACTTTTCAACATATCATATAGCATCAGGTGGACAGAAATAGTGTATATGTATACATGTCGAAATAAGTATAAACTATATTTGAAAGGTAAGAATATTAACTCCTACAACTTTCTTGAAAATGAAAAGTTAATTTAGGTAGACAGTCACATTGGCAATTAGAGTCATAATACATAAATCATTGCAAATTTACACTTTACTTCCAGTATTTTTTAATTATTTGCTTTCAAAAGCAAAAGATGATTATTTGGTTGATTTTCAATACTTTCATCTCACAGTAGACAAGCTAAATATGGTATTGTACAGTTTCGCATTCAGTAGTACGTGCATAAGGCCTTATGTGCTTGCTCGTTGTCTTTCCTTATGACCAACAAGCAGACAACTTCGAGTAAAGAGGAGGCTTATCATCTGATAAAATAACTCCTGTTAGATGTTTAAACGAGTTATTATGTTTGTTCACAACTGTTTAATGTGGAAGGCTTATATGTATACCGCTAGCTCTGCTGACAATCTTCAAAGTTCTACGCAATACACCATGGTCTTTCCTTACCAGTCTGGGAAAGAATGAAGGAGAAAAATAGAAGAGAATAGGCAAGATGTGGGAGTCAGGAAAACACTGGAGAAGAGGTTGCGTTATTCCAACTACACTCAGCCTCCAAATATAGAAAGTTAAACTGAAAATTGTTATGGAAACTAGTGAGATGCAAAAAAGTGTGAAGAAAAACATACACCGAGACAAATCACACTTTTAACATTCTCCAATTCACAACCACCAATAGGATAGGAACTATGAGACCTAAGCTGTTTGCATAGGTTATGTTTCCATCTGAAAGTAAGGTTTACATCCTGAGAACTTGAAGATTTAGGCAGTAAACCATTGGTGAAGGACCATCGTCTTACAGTGGATAGTAAGTCATTCCGTTGGAAACAATCTGTCGAAGAGGATACAAGTATGGAAGCTGTCAGTTCATCAGTATATTTGATAAAATTGATGCAACGTGAGGATGATGAGTCAGACAGGGAGAAGGAGGGAAGGCCAGGTGAGAGGATGTCGCCTTCGGGAACACCAGCCTCAATAATCAATGATGTTTGATGGTTTCCTCTGTGAAGAGTATATTGTTTGCTTTCAGAGAGATAGGAATGCAGCCAGCTGATTATTCATAACTGAGTATTTGTCCCATCTAGCTTGTTCAGTAAAAGATGTGTTTAGACAGAATCAAATGTTGAAGTACAGTTTAGAAAGATTCCTGTTATACCTGACATTCCCTTTCCAGATTACACTAATTATCGTGATGTGGGACAGTGGTGACATCCAGAGTGCTTCTTTTGCATTTGTATGCAAACTAACTGGGATTTCAAAAACCCTTTAGTTATGGATTAAGCACACTTAACTGCAATCGGACAGAATTCTAAACATCTGCCTCGAGTCACTCAACTAGGTATAGGGGTTAGCATAATGTCTCTTCAAGTAACTTATAAAATGTTTCCTGAAAGCTTTCTGTTGTGTTACTTAGTGCATGGGATAATATATCAGCACACATAGTGTATTTGAAACTTGATATGCCATCCGGACCAAAAACGTGTGAAGAGTCTAGCCATTCGAAACACCTGAAAATAGCTTTTGTAGAAATTTTCGGACAATTTTCCTCATTGGAAGTGGGTGGACAAAAAGGAATGGGATAGTTTGGTTGGCATGTAAAGAATTTCTTCAAGAACATACAGTTGCATATGGTTCTTTATAAAACTGTTTACTACCGGTGAGGTCGTTAAAAGGTTTCCGCCTACTGAAAGGGCCTCACGTAAATACTTGTGATATAAGGAAAGCGATATTTAGTGTTATTACTTGTATTATACCGTCGTTGGTTGGACTGGATTGATCGTTCTTTATTGGCATATGAGCTTCTGAGCGGATGCCTCAACATTGTCTGTGTTTTTAATTATATAGTAATGATGGATATTGGCTAGTAGTGGAATCCAAGATGTGCATTTCATCTTATTTGAGACTTGTCTGCTGGATGTACCTACCTCCCAGTGAGTGGTGTTGTTCTTACCGGGATTCGAATTCGCGACCCATCGCTTCAAACGACAGAGCATTATCAACTAGAGCATTGAGCCACGATAGCCTTTTCTTGTGCAATGGGTATAAGTTTAGTGTTATTACTTGCACCGCACCGTTGTCCATTCCACTACTAACCACTATCCATCATTACTATATAATTAAAAACACAGATAATGTCGAGGCATCCACGCAGGAGCCCATATACCAGTAGAAACCGATCATTTCGGCCCAGCCAACGACGGCATAATACAAGTAATAACACTAAACTTATACCCATTGCACAAGAAAAGGCTATCGTGGCTCAATGCTCTAGTTGATAATGCTCTGTCGTTTGAAGCGATGGGTCGCGAATTCGAATCCCGATGAGAACAACACCACTCACTGGGAGGTAGGTACATCCAGCAGACAAGTCTTAAATAGGACGAAATGCACATCCTGGATTCTACTGTTAGCAAATGCCCTCATTACTGTATGAAGTGATATTTGTTCAAATGTTTTGGGTGGCATTTTACAATGGCGGAGTCTATGTAATCACTTCAGAATTTGAAGTATAACTAGCTCAAAATACCACAATAGTTATTGATGAAGGTAGTTACATCATCTCCATATTTCAAAGTGGAGCTGCGTCAACCTTGACAGAAAAGTTTTAAACCATTCACAGAAACCCCATTGTCATCATAGAGATCTTGCTATCAGGTTTTCTGCAATGTAATTACTCTAGAACTGTGGTATACATTTGAGGATAAAAGATATTGTAAGTAATCCATTTTTCCCTGCAGTTATCTACAGTTCATGCTTACAGTTTAAAGCAGAGCCATATGAGATAAAGTTATTCACTTCAAAGCACGTAATCATCCACCATGATGCTTATTTGATAAAATCAATGCAATATGTTGTAAGACGATCAGAGGACATAATAGAATGAATAAAATGAACAAAACCTAGAAAAATTTGATGCAGTATGTGAGATGGAAATTTTAGCAGCCTGGTAATTTAACTAGGCCGCCAATACAATATTCAGCTGAAATGTAATTAGGTGCAATGTAATAACCATATACTCAACCATAACTCATTTGTTCATTCGGGCTTTATTTCTATGAAATAACAATGAGTAGCAAAACAACTTGTCATGTCAATTTTGGGCTTGTAAGAGTTTTCTCCGAAGGTCTTCGTTTGATTCACAGAACGCTTATATGTCACTTGCCAAAAACAGGAGAAGGTATACATTCAATGATCGTTAGAGGACAACTGATCTTTCACTGTGTAGTCAAGAGACCTGAATGCATTCTATCTATCGTTTGCATTGTGGCTACTAAGGTATAGGACTCACCAACGTGGTCCAATTTCATGGATGTTAGCTAGTGAAAAGCAATCGATGGGAAGTCCTGAACTTAGATTTCCTGCTTGCTGACAACTGTCAGCAAGGCTAATCTGCAAACTCTACGAAACTGATGTCCCCGGTAAGATTCAAACTTGCGTCATGCAGTGTTGCAGTCAGCATATTTTCTACTGAAATATTCAGGTCACGAGAAATTTTTGTCGTCTATAGATTCACTGATGCATGTTTTCAGATCTCTTGACAGACTGAACGACGTGCTCGTAAACTAGTGTTACAGAATACATTTTTTTGTGTAATGGGTTAACAAACATTTAAAAAGTGAGGAAATGGCATTTAAGTTTAATGATCGGATGATGATAAATATGTAATGAATTTTTTTCAGCTGATAGTTGTATGAAGAAAGTCTTCCTTTGACATTATTTTCTTTGACAAAATCAAAACGGAAGAGTTATAACATTCAATACAGTTGTGTTTCGGAGTTAAAAAAGGTATTGTTGCACAAAGTATTTGTCTTTTTCCGAAATCATGCTGGCTCATAAACAGTTTTCTGGAAAAAATTGAACTAGTAGTGACCACACTGGAGATGATTTTATGTTTTTAGTACTTATTCCCAACATATATATTGTGCACAACTTCAGTATTCTGAGGAACCTGAAAGATCCTAGAATGCTAACAAATCGAACAAAGTTATAAATTGAGAATATTTATGTACGTCAGTTAAGTTGAAAAGGTTTCACAAAACAAAGTAAAATAATCGGATAAATTGTACCCCGCTACCTACGCTATTCAATATTTGTGAAACAAGTGCATTTACCTACGCAACGGTTGTCCTAAAATTTGATATTGGTAAGTGTAAGAGTTATGCAGAAGCTTGGTTCTGAGCGTGTAACACATCCTAAACTTCACTGAACCAGCCAATTATTACTATTGATATTCATAATTTACCACTTAAACACGACCATAGAAGCACTTCAAGCCTAATTTTCAAGGCACGAGTACTATTTCCGATTCTTTTCAGTACATCTCAAATTCTTCTAGTTGATTTCATCAAAATGTACATGCATTCCGTCTAATAGTAATAAACTTCAGTAGGAATATAATTGGCAGTAAGCTTGGATGAATGTTTGAGAAAAGTATTTAGTTGCATTTATAGCAAAACTTATACAACTATCATGTCAGAATACGATATCATTCTGTTAAATAAAATACAATGGTTATTTGGATGCAAAAATGGGCAAAAGAAGTATATCCAGAGTTACTTTATTTTACGAACTGATTATGTGACTGAATTATTGTAACAGTGAAAGGCGATCTTAAATCTATATAAATGCCACTGATAGGTAAATCAGATCTTTCCAATATCCTATTGAAGTGTAAATAGGTTGAAACAGATGAATCTACCAGTAGGCGAGATTGTGATAAGCAAATAAATAAATAAATATTATTGGAATATCTTATGTTATAAATACTATGCGTTTTCTGTATATTTTTCATGTATTTCAGGGATATAATCAAGCAAACAAGTGCACAGTTCTGAGAAATATGGAATTCAGCTAAGTTTACACTTTCCCTGAAATGATCAAGAAGCGATAAATTAGACGAAAAATTATTTATTTTCTTAAACTGTTCAGCCAAGATTTGCGTGACTAGTAATAATATGTACATATTTGAACTCTCAATTTCAGCTATTATTTAAGCATACTCTAAACAATGTCCCAGCTGGCTTATTTACCTTTGTGCTTATTATCTTAGAAAATACAAGTCAAACTTTTAACTTATGTTCAACCACATAATCAATGTGATGGTTCGATTAATTGTGATATTCAGTGAATAAAGTCTCAGTGAGTGAGTGAGGCTATTAGCTATCTACATATCTGTTTATCGTAGCTTAGAACTCGAAAGAGAATATGAGGCAGTTATACAAAGATGGAAGTAAATCATGACCGAAAAGTTAATAATTTGTGGATTACTATACACTGAAAATGAATTTAATTGCTTTTCGTGAAGTATGTTGTTCAACTTTTAGTTCGGACGAATTAGAATGGTACTTTAAATACACTTTAGTGTTTATCCGAATTGAATACAATGAAGTAAAGTCGTTAGTAAATGCGGTAACTTGATCGAAGCTGGAACCAAAAACGTTTATAGTCAAAATAAATCAAAACAAGGATGATGTATACTTGCGCATCTTGTACTACGCCTTCAATAAAGTCAGCCAACCTGCTGGTTAATACTTATTTCTGTGCCTCTTTTATGTTTCATCATTACGGGATTGTAAAACAGTCTTCTTTTTCATAATACTGGGGTACACTGTAATGAAATTTAAACGTGAGTCACTATTAACACAGCACAATAGGATTTCTTGAAAAAAGCCTTACAGCAAGTGTATTTCTGCGATGAAATAATTGAGACAAGGATATGCTTGTGCTTTTATATCAGTTGCATAAATGTGACATATTTGGAGGGTGAATTAGCGGTTGTGTCTACTGTATTTTTTGGCTGAACAAATTTGGATATTTGAGGATACAATATGACTACCGCGCTACATGAAAAAATGGAGTCACCTTTCACGCTGTCATATAACATTACACCCGGTAGATTCGAGAAAGATTAGTTCATAGTTCACCTGCAGTTTTACAACATGTTTGTAATTTTTAAGGTTATGTATGGATCAGCACAGTAAAACATTTTGAGCAGTAAGAAGTTTTGTGGTAGACTACACAATATTCTATTAGGTACTATTGTTTGTACTTTTCTTTACATGTAAAGTTCAGTGAAGCTATCACAACTAGTAGATATGCATTGGATTCTGTTGCAAATAACTGAAATTCTATATTTCTGATCTGAATTCTGAGTAAAAACCGATTGGTTTTACCTCAAAGTGATATGCTTACGACACAGATATCCTATGTAGTTCTCATTAGGGAAGGTTTATTTGCATCTTGAAAATATACTGTTACCGTAGTAATATTCTTTTGAAAAGGACTGAGAATACTTTGCATGTTTAAATGTTTACTTAAATATAAAATGCTTTGATTTCATTTGTTTTCTGTATGTTATACCAAAACAAATTTTTTTTAAGTCCACTTATTAATGAAAATCTAGAGCTTAAGACTGCATCTTTTTCAAATTCAGCAAACTTATTGGCTTCAAAATATTTCTAGCCATCATCCTCAGGTTCTGGCTCAACATCGGGAATGAAAGGAGTCAACTGAAGCAATCCAGTTTAAGTTGCCACTGACGATGTCACTGTAATAGCTATAGTTAGGAAATAATGTATCCATAAGGATCCTCTTTCTTTGACAGTAGGATTTAGTCTATTCCTGTATTTTGACCTAGGTTTATGATACAAAGTGTTTGCTTTAGATATCCAAATTGAAGATTACACAAATCATATATTAAGCTTTTTGGGTAGCGATACATGAAATATTGGGATTTTCGCTTTTCTCCGTCATATGAAACAAATCCCTGGATATTTCACTTTGATTTTTTATTACAGTTAGTCCTTTGTGGAATACGTAAAATGCAACAAAACACCAAATGAAAGTGACTACAAGTTTGTATTTTTTGTGTAAACATTACATATCGTTTCTCACCGTGTGCCTCTTTTATGGTTGGCAATGAAACCTAAGACCATTACGGAGAGTTCCTTTAGCTTAATGTTTTCGTTGGAATCATTTGTATCCAAGCCTAGAAAAGGCTTTTAAAACTGCCAATGAATATGAAGCTTACATTCAAACCATCTACTAATAAGTTGCAAACGACTGATCACATCATCTCAAAAAGAATATTAGCAGATGTTATTTTTCAAGCAGATCACTACACACTCAACTGCTTAAACAGCTTAAAAAGAAGACGGAGACTGTCTGAAGCACGCAATGTGTTAGCGCTATACGTTTCAAACAGTTTGATTGCATGTGAACTTGCCAAATAATTTATGCGAAATCTGAGAAAAGTTAATTCAGTCAACTGAATTGTAGTTAAGGAAGGTAATAAGGTTAGAACGAAAAAAGTGAAGAAATATGGATCAGTTCGTCATCATCAGGAGTATAAAGAGTTGAACTCTGTTACGCCAAAGATAGTTTAGTGTCAACCAAAGTTGTTTTTGAATGCACAAAAGGTGTTTGGAATTATGAACAGCAAGTGCTTCGATAAGTCTAATTGTTAGTCCTTGACTATAACTATACAACACAGTTAAAGCTGTCTTAGCATCAATCTTATGACTAGTTTTTAATACTTGTTTTATAATCGATGAGAAAGGATGCTTATCACCTGCATTCATTAAACTATTAGGGGTCATTTGTCTCTGGAACGAAATTTACCCTGTAGCGCATTCTGACTGGTCATCGAGATAAATTTTATATATCCTTGTAGTCAAAGAAATCGCAAAAAATTTATACACCCCTTAGATAAGCGCTCGCCTTTTTCGTGTTCAGCTCAATGAATTTATTTCAACAATACGTGATGGTTCCAGACAGGTCATAAATATACAAAAATATTTATTCCCTCTGTCTTGTTAACACAGTTGTATACAACCATGTAAATATTATTTTCAACTAAATATGATGAGAATTAGGGAGAAATTGATTATTCATTTGTTGTTATCGCCACACTGCTTGTGCTAAATATTTTAGAAATTATTTTATATCATTATGGGCTGTCTCAGATAGTTTCATCGATGAAAGCGCTTTACGTGTGGTCTTAATTACGAAAACCTCTTCTGGTTTTCTAAGAAAGCATAACTTTGAAAAAAGGAACCAGACAAACTTTCGTGTATTTTGCTTTAGAATTTTACAGGTTTCATATTTAATTTCATATTGTTCCTATTTTAGTGTTAAATTTTCTACATCTAAGATGCGGTCTATGAAAAGCATGGAAAAAAGACGTGGAAAAATCGCACTAAGCTGTTAACAACGACATAAAGGAGCGAAAAGATTAGTTGAAAAATTTCCACGTTTTCAGGTAACCAGAATATCAAAATATTCTATAGTAGACTACATGCTATTACTTTTTGTTTTTATCCAAGTTTAGTACAAAGGGTGGCTGGTTACCTGGGAATTACGAAAATAGAGTAAAGATGTAAAAATTTCAGTTATACTTGACTTTAATTTACCAGGAGAAGAATATAAGTTGTAGTAACTGCATTGTCTGATGTGGTTTTACTTAAGATAAAAATGGTGCCAAAAGTCTCATTTCTATTTCATATTGTTGACAAAACAAACGTACAAATTCTCATTTTCGTGTACGTATTAGCTGGTTTTATCCTGTATTTCTCATTCCACCATCGTTTTGACATTTAGTGAAGGAAACATCACGGTAGTTGCTGCTGAGAGTTGTATCACTTCTTAGGTGTTTGAAGTTACTGCAAGATTTCTTGAAAGACAAAGTAGTCAAACATTTGTACACTAATCATTCTCTAACAGTCACTTATTCACACATATGAGTTTCAGATTAGTTAGCTGCGGAAGAATTGAGTAATTATTAGGACCACTGTAAGCACGTTTTCACGTCCCAACGTATCTTTTACTGCTTTGCTACTACTTTCTGTTTTGGATGAATCAAACAAACCATAAGAGTGAAACCACATTAATTCAGTGATGAAAATCAGATATGCAGTTATGTGAAAGGGTACATGTAATTGACCTGGAATTGAAAAATGAAGTTATTAATTTTTGTTTCTTTCGTTTCTACACCATACACAGTTGGATATCCCTTTTCACTCCCGCTTATTTCATTGGGCGTCTCAATTTATATGGCCGCTAAAATGTTAAAAAAACTATAAGCGAAATAAATACATGTGTTTCATTGACAACAATAGAGTTGTGGCTTCATAATTAAGGCAGTTGACCTTCACCCGATCGGTTACAGGTTCGAACCCCACTCCATCTACTGAGGTATGGGTGACCAGGTCGTTTCATTAGCCCTTCGAAAGTAAATACGCTTCACTGCCTGCTGTAAGAATGTGGAAGATGTTACTGCTAGCATTCCGACTCGATTCGTTAGCAGTGACGGTTAACTGGTTAGTTTCTAATATTCTCACTTACCACATCATTAAAATTAGTCAGTTCAGGACGATTTTATATTGTGGCTTTAAGGTTCCATTGGGTATCACCAAAAATTTCTTATCATAACACTTCTGATAATAATTATTGTTGTATCGAGCTGAAAATAAAAATGCGTAAAACAAATATTTTAAAACGTTTGGTAAATAAGTTGGAAATAAGTGTTTGTGATTGTTCACAGATATATAAATTTGAACAGTGAGCTTGAAGAAGCTTACGTACTTTAAAGTATTCAAAATCAAACCTCATCGTCCACAGCTATTGTGAATCCAACTGCGAAAAATTTAATGTTATCTGTCTGAAAAAGATTTTAAATAACAGTTTAGCCACAGATTTTGGTAACTTTTCTGGCCTAACTAATTTGATCCAAAATGTCATTTCACCTATGTCACCATAGATATCTTGCAAAATCTATTGATGCAATAATAGCTGAGCGAATTCATGATTTATATTTACACAATTCGAGGTTCTTTCGGGTTTCACTCAAACGGTTCTCGCCATTGCAGCTATTCATTCATACACTAATGAATAACTCTCAGGCAAATCAAATGTATAAATCAATTTTCGCCGTTTAGCAGCAGTGTAGAACACTTTCCAACCGCAACAAAAATACTTGGTTATCAACAAAACACTTAAATTAATCCAACCTACTTGGGGCCAATATATTTTATAATTACCAATTACTCGTTGATTTCCTAGTGTAAAATAGGGCTTCACTAAGCTCACGGAAGTCATTTTAACCTGGTTCTAGGACTGCACAGAAGCTTTCATTTCTTCCTCACACCATCTCCCACATATCACTCTCAGCTGGGATGCCCAACTCGTCGTTTCCCTCTGGGTTTCATACGAGGCGCGTGATGTCCCCAAACGGTCCTCTCAGTGTATGTCCGATCCAATCCATCTCCACTTTCTTCTGCATATTTGTCGGGCGATAGGTCCTTGGTTGGTTCGTTGCCAGGCAAGAGTTCTTTGTTGCTTATTCTTATTATTCTGGCCATCTGATCTTCAGTATCAGTATCGAGTGAGCGTAGGCGGCAGAGATTGATGTATGTCTGCAGTTTGTTGGAAACGCTTCTCGTAACGCTCGAACTCTCTCAACCATCACATAGAAGCACTGACTTACTTGACATTAGTGTTGAAAATCCGGATCTTGTTCTTTATGCTGAGTGCAGTGCAGTGCAGTGCAGTGAGGTAGATCTCCACACTGATTTCAGATTGATGAAGGCCTGTCTTGCTGTCTTTCCGATCCTGGCTTCGACATCCTCATCTGTGTTGCCTGTAGTTGAGACGATGCTGCCCAGGTAGGTGAAACAGACAACTTCCTTTGGGTTTCTCCCGTTGATGATGATTTGTGCTTGTTGTTGTTATTGTTGTTGGTTAGGTATCTTCATCACCTCTATCTTCTCTCCATTAACCTGGAGGAAGTCCAATCTTCTCTGCCTCGCCTCTTCTATCAACTTGTTAGATTTTGCCTGTAGATCTTTGAGTTTGTGCGACAAGACATTGGACATAAATCATCATCGGCAAAATCCAAATCTTCTCCTCAGGTCTTTTCATTGGTCCAGCTAGTGTATGGCCGTCTTCCCGCTCTTTACAGTTATCTGTTGCATACTACAGTCCAGTTGACCACAATCAGGTAGATTGTCGTTGATAGTAGGTGGCAGCTTTGTCTTACTCCTCTCTTCAATTCAAAGATGTCACTAAGCTTTCAATTGTGAATCACTTGACATGAGTCATCATATAGCATATAGCTGTGGAATGAGGTTGATAAAGGTTTATGGCTCTGCAACTGAAGTGTTGAAGCATCTGCCTGCCAAATTCCTTCTCGATCGACGCTGTCGAAGGCCTTTTCGAAGTCGCTGAAGTCGAGGTAGAGAGTTGACCGCCATTCTATGCTCTGTTCTATGGTAATGCGTAGTGTAGCGCTGCGATTTGATCCGGACATGATTTGGGCTTCCTGAGACCATCCAGCCAGCCTGTTTCTATTGTAGTTTTGAATGCAGAGCATAATTCAGTCTGTCCAGGATGACGCGGCATAATATTTTGCTTGGTTCGGACAGGAGTGGAGCATGATTCCGCGCCAGTTCAAGCAAAACACCTAAGTCTCTCTTCTTTGAATGTTTCACAAGTTAACGCTTCAAATATTGTGCTTACATTCTATATCCCCATCCTCACTTTTGTTTTCATCGATAGAAGAGAAGATACATCGGCCAATCGGTTTCTTGAAGGCTTTCACTAACCGGCGTCATTCCGTCTCTCCGATTCCAGCGCGGAAAAAGTTTATTTTTATTTTTTATATTTCCTTTGTGCTTTGAAGTTTATTTAGAGGCTGGATTGACTTTACAGGGTAGGGTTGCTAGTCATATGCCCAACCTTCCTTCTTTTTCCACGCTTAGGATCGGCTAGTACCTAGTGAACTATTTACCTAGGCGAGGTTGGCGCCATTGTAAAGAGACAAATATTGTCTTCATACATTTGACAAAAAAGTATGCATGGCACCTAAGAAAAGGCTTTGTGAAAGCTGTACTTCATAAAAAGAACTAGCGATTTTAGAGAAAAACATTGTGGCGCCACTTTATTTTTGTGGAAATCATAAAATATCATTAATAGTATCTTCAAAGCGTAAACTTCAGTAAATGGTTTTACAGTGCGTTTGAGTCTTGTAACGATAGATTCGAAAACATGCTAGCAGATCAGTATGAAGATGCTATCAACCTTATTTGTGGGTTGTGTGATATGTTGGCTAATTGAAAAACGGCATTGTGAAATGTTGTTTATTATTTGTGTTTTAAATCAAATTATTCGGTGTACTAATTGAGATTTTCGTCTGATCACAATATTAGGCTTTGAGAAAATAATAATAATTATTATTATTAGTCCCTTGGGTTCCTAGTGGAACATAGGGCTTCAGTAGCACGTCTCCATTTCATCCTGTTCTCTGAGATCTTTTGAACCTGGTTCCACGACAGCCCACAAGCTCTCTTGAGAAAATAATAGGCCATTTTAAATACATCTACTTCTTCGTAACAGACATGTTAGTTTTCAGAAATAGAAAGTCGTAAGCATGATAAAATGCTGAATTTTAGAGTTCTTAGGTTGACCTGTTGACGGAGACGTGGGATCAACACTTCAAGTGAAATAATTTCGTTACGAGTTGGAAATAAGCTCCTTTCATTCAAATTATTGAAAGTGAAGCTATTCTTCACATTATCAGTAATTCATTCTATCTACCTACTTCTCAAGTCATCGCAAATTTGTCGAAAAAGAATAAGGTTTTATCATTTAGCGAAACTACTTACTTCACAGTGAAATTCACTTCGGAAAACTCACTTTCATCAGTCTTTTTTGTTGTAAAAAAGAATAGATCTCAGTTTTGTCGTATGAAGCATTCAGTTTGGTGATCATCCCTTTTAATGGAATAAAAACTGACTGAGATTCATATTTTGTTACAGTAGAGGGAAGTTCAATGAAATTTTACGCTCACTTCTCAATACTCATTCATTTTCCCTGAAAGTCTAAAAATAATTCAGCTATTCATGTTACTATTATATTTCTAGGAAATTCATGAGTGTTTGTAGATTGAGAAGCAGTGAGGTGAATGAGAGCAAGACACTTTTGCAACAGTAAAAACAAACTATCCTAATAACTTTTGTTCATGAAATAGGTTGTATTGTTGAACAGACACAACCATTAGGAGCTTCTTCAGGTAGATTTACCTATTAAATTGTAGCAAATGCATGATCAGCACAACACTCATTGTAGGTAACAATAAAATTGCTGCCTTTTTAAAGAAAGCTGAGTACGCTAGACAATTCGTTTCGCAAACTAATCAGTTTTCCAGCAATCTGTACATGGAAAACTTCTTCAACGTTGAAATTCATGAGATGGTAGTTTTAACTGAAAGTAAAGCAATTGTTACATATGACTAGTAAAATCTGAACTAATCAGTCAGATACAGTGCATCAGACAGAATCCGTCTGACTGTATACCAAAATAATTGATTGAGTACTAGTTATTTTTTTTATGTGGCAGAAATATGATGCCATCTTCAGTCTGCTGCAAAACAGCTCCAAGGAACTTAGCTGACTATCACAAAACGATATTAGTAACGGTCAGTGGATCTCAGCAGCTTCTTCTAAATTATTTGGTGTATATCAGTGTACTCTTGCAAGCTAAGAGCACAGTGAGGAATGAAAGCAGCTGAGATGCAAACGTATGAGAAGTATACAAATTGAGTGTGAGCATAGTTGAGCAGTGAAAGCCAGACAGATGAATGAAACTGCGGTACTATCTAGTAGCACACGCCTGTTCAGATTTATCAAGCAAACAGGAACGAAACCACCGGTTTCTAAGAAATGCATAGCGGAGAATGTTGAGTCTGAGAATCACAAGCAGGATAGATGATTGATACAACTGGTGTGACACTTTAAGGAACACTTTGTGTGGCCTACATCTAATCTTTGGTTGCCAACAGTGCAGTTGTTTTCCGAGTTATTATTATCGCCTATCCGTTGAGTTTCTAGTGTAAAATAGGGCTTCACTAAGCTCACGGAAGTCATTTTAACCTGGTTCTAGGACTGCACAGAAGCTTTCATTTCTTCCTCACACCATCTCCCACATATCACTCTCAGCTGGGATGCCCAACTCGTCGTTTCCCCTCTGGGTTTCATACGAGGCGCGTGATGTCCCCAAACGGTCCTCTCAGTGTATGTCCGATCCAATCCATCTCCACTTTCTTCTGCATATTTGTCGGGCGATAGGTCCTTGGTTGGTTCGTTGCCAGGCAAGAGTTCTTTGTTGCTTATTCTTATTATTCTGGCCATCTGATCTTCAGTATCAGTATCGAGTGAGCGTAGGCGGCAGAGATTGATGTATGTCTGCAGTTTGTTGGAAACGCTTCTCGTAACGCTCGAACTCTCTCAACCATCACATAGAAGCACTGACTTACTTGACATTAGTGTTGAAAATCCGGATCTTGTTCTTTATGCTGAGTGCAGTGCAGTGCAGTGCAGTGAGGTAGATCTCCACACTGATTTCAGATTGATGAAGGCCTGTCTTGCTGTCTTTCCGATCCTGGCTTCGACATCCTCATCTGTGTTGCCTGTAGTTGAGACGATGCTGCCCAGGTAGGTGAAACAGACAACTTCCTTTGGGTTTCTCCCGTTGATGATGATTTGTGCTTGTTGTTGTTATTGTTGTTGGTTAGGTATCTTCATCACCTCTATCTTCTCTCCATTAACCTGGAGGAAGTCCAATCTTCTCTGCCTCGCCTCTTCTATCAACTTGTTAGATTTTGCCTGTAGATCTTCGAGCTTGTGAGACATTAGGCATAGATCATCTCCGGTTGTTTTCCGGATCTAACGCTGAAATTTCGTTTTCGAATTTCTTAGTTTTTGGATGACTGTATGTTGACGGAAATGAGAAATGGAAGCTTCGCATGTTGAAGTGGTACCGACGATAATTAATGTCGATGCTTCAGGGTCATTTGACAGGTAAAGTGAAGTGCTAGGTGGTGTATGCGACTGAAATATGATCAGAGATTACTTCTTGAAATCGCCAATTTTTAAGTTATCACTAGAGAGCAGGAATCTTTCTGTAATATTCACATAGTTGTTAGACTAATGTACACAGTGTCTGAGATTCCTAATTCCATAATACAGAGATTTCTAGGCGACACTCATGAAATACGAACTGAGAAAACTAGTCAGGTTTCAGGTTCAGTATTTGGTGTTCAGAACTGGCACCCGCCCTCTACTAGGATTTAGACTACAGGCACACTTGCCAACACTCGCTCATAGCTGCGTTTCTCGAACTGAGGATGGCATTCATCTCCTTTGATCGTGAAGTTAAATGAAAATGTTTTTCCATGAAGCTGGTTCCAAATAAGTACATAGGTCTGTTGAAGGATGTGCAGTAGAAAATTCCTTGAGTGTGTTAGCTTCTATGCTGAGGTGTCAGGTGATTTGTGTGCATTGGAAATGCTCACTCTCCCCATTATATTTCAAATTTTTTCATAGACATACTAATAGAGATTTTGTTATCTGATTACACGGCGACTGAACTTGGAAGAGAAGACTCTTAAGAAGGCTTGAAGTATGCAGGTGAAGAGTCTGACAAAGTGAAGTATTTTCTAAGTGCTTGAGTGACAGTCTGAAAATATTTGAGATACATTCTCACAAGCAAATTGCTGGCTACTGTTTCAGGATTGGTCGGTCCTGGTGCCATAGTTAGCAGTTGGGAGTGAAGAGGTTCATTGCGTTTTATAGAGGGAAGTTGGTTGATGAGGTTATGGACCTTTAGTAAGTCAGGTTTTCAAGATATTTGTTATGCATTCCTATTCACCTGTCACATCGCATAATATAACTGAAACAGGTTCGGGATGGAAAAAAGGTTAAATGTGACCAGCTCATGAAGTGTTTAATTGTTGGTTGGAGCTATATAAGGAATTAGACTTCCGAGTGTCAACTGAAATCGGTAGTTGCATACTTAGAACCTATCACAGAGGTGCAGAAGTACCCGTGGATTATCTTCATCATTACAGTCTTATCTAATTTCATCCTTGTCTCACTCCTCCTTATTTTCCTGTCACATCTTTCTGGCGATCCAATCACTTCTTTTGCCAGTGACATATTTCTCATATTTGTGGGTTCATGCATGATGCACTTATGTCACGTCCCATAACTTCTGAGGTTGCATACCAATGGCAAGTCCAATGTCGATTTGACTAACTAACTGAATATAGAAAGAAAAATCTGAACCTTGTAAGTCAAACATTTTCCAATTAAGTCTCTAAACAGCTGTTGAATAATGGATTTCAAGCAGACTTTGATTTGCTTTAGGTGTGCAACAAACATGTACTTCCCTTTTCATAATTATATTTGTCTTGTCAT
>OX104134.1:72516929-72752426 GCA_944470555.2 Heterobilharzia americana
GTGGACAAATACATGGCTCCTTTCATAAGTTAGGTGTTTATTTCTGAGTTTGCTCTTTTCATTCTTCATAATAAATCTCCTAGGATATCCATTGCCTTGAAGACTTCCCAATAATTTCCAGTTCTTCTTCCAGCTTGTCAGCAGAACATATGGCACTAGCTCTTTAGTATAGTGTTTTGACCAGCCTGCACTTAGAGCTAGCAGGACAGCAACGGTTGCAGTTTAAGTATTGTCCGATCTATTTACTATTTCTAAGGGTGATCATTTCATTTGTACCATCATTTGTTCTTCTCATGTTCAGGTCCGAAAAATTAAACCTATTACCGTGCCTATATATCATTTTAAATTTTATGTTAAGATGATGGTCGTTAGTCTTGTCAAATAGGTGAGTTGCATGGTTCCTGTTATTACAAACTGCAGGTTTGTCATCAAGGTATCTAACGAAATACGTTTTTTCTTGGTTCTGGCAAGTGGAGGAATCCAGGATACATATTTCATCCTGTTTAGAATTCATCAGGTGGACGGGATGTGTGCACATTCGGCTTATGAGTCCTAAACAGGATGAAACGCGTCCTGAATTCCTCCGCTTGCTGTAACCAATAAAAGTATTGAAATAAATATTCAGACATTATTTAAACACCCGCATAGAAGCTCGTATGCCAATAGAAGTCGAACAATTTGATCCAGTAAAGTAAAGGAGAATTACAGGTATGTCGACAAATACTAATAAGTTTCTTCTGTTATGGCTGAAATAAGCAGTATCTTTTCAGATTAACCACGAAAACATCTGCTAGTATGGATCGATAAAGCTGGTCACTCAATTAAAATTGGATATTTTTTTGCTTAGATATTAGACAACGACAGTGGATCAGTCTGTCGACAGACTGAGTAGGTCAGTTCACTTACTTGTTTATTGTTAACTAAGGATGTCACGTCATATGACACCATGAGCTTGTTTGAGGCATCGAAATGATCCAGTTTGTCAGAAAAATGAGGTATATCTTTTCAGCTGTGGATCACCAACTTACTACCGACAGGCTCCAAAGTTCTTAACCAACCATTTCACCAACTCGTGATAGGGTGAACTAATCATCAGCGTAACAGGTCTCAAAGGTAAATTAGATTTATAAACTGAGAAAATAAGACATAGACAGAAGACTTGATTCTTTTGGTTTGAGTTCATTATCAATCAATTTTCTCCTCAGGGGATCTGTGAGACATCTTTCACTTTTTTTTCGAATGTTCGTGCCACAATTTTTTACCACCACCTGAATGGAGTCCTACTTGATCACAGAGAATTGGTAACATTTTTTTGTTCATTGTGACAACATCAGCTGGTTTAATTTATACACTAATAATCATTGTATTTTTAGACGATGCATATGAGGATGAAATGGTTTGATTCTTCAAATCTAGTTCGACTTAATTTGTTTCAAAGTAAAGACAAGCATTATACAGAAAGTAGGGAATTCACGTTATTCCTTCAACTTACTTTCAACTATTTACACACCAAAAATATTATTGGATATTTGTACAGAGATACAACATCCATACCTTAGTGTTTTCAGGGAAGATAATTCATTGATGAAAAATAATGAAAGAAATGATACAGAATAAGCCAGTTGGAATGAAACAAGTTGTTGGGTGACATCAAAGTAATTCAATGTTTATATTTTCAGATCATCATTTCCCCTCTGGTGACCGATCATAAAATGGGATGGAAAAGATTAGGCAAGTGTATGTGATGATGAGATTGCAAGATTAAAAATTGAACGATTTCTGAGATCAAATCGGTTTTAGTTGGAAATAAGCAGATTGTGGAGATAATAGATCATCAAATCACTTGTGACATAGGAATATAGATATATGAGAATATTAAAACCAAGAGAAATCGTCATGGTTTGTAACACATTATTATTATTATTAGTCCCTTGGGTTCCTAGTGGAACATAGGGCCTCAGTAGCACGTCTCCAGTGACCTCTGTTCTCTGAGATCTTTTGAACCTGGTTCCACGACAGCCCACAAGCTCTCATTTCCTCCTCGCACGACCTCCTCCATGTCACCCTCGGACGTCCAACTCGTCGCTTCCCATCTGGGTTCCACTCGAGCAACTGACCTGACGCATGATGTCCCCAGTCAGCCTTCTCAGTGTATGTACAATCCAATCCATCTCCACTTCCTCCTGCATATTTGTTGCATGATAGGTTCTTGGTTGGTTCGTTCCCAGAGCTCCTTGTTGCTTATTCCTATTATTCTGGCCATCTGATCTTCAGTAACGAGCCAGCGTAGGCAGTTGTTGATGAATGTCTGTAGTTTATTGGAAATGCCTTTCGTGACGCGCCAAGTCTCTGAACCATCAAATAGAAGCACTGACTTGACGTTGATGTTGAAAATCCGTATCTTGTTCCGCATACTGAGTGCAGAAGATCTCCACACTGCTTTCAGGCCAATGAACGCCTGTCTTGCTTTTCCGATTCTGACTTTGACATCTTCGTCTGTCCCGCCTGTAGTTGAGATAGTGCTTCCTAGATAGGTGAAGGAGGTTACTTCCTTTAAGTTTCTCCAGTTCATGGTGACTGGAGTTTGTTGTTGTTGCAGTTGTTGGTGCGGTATCTTCATCACTTCTGTCTTCTCTATATTCACCTGAAGTCCCGTCTTCGCTGCCTCTTCTGTCAACTTGTTAGTTTTTGCCTGTAGATCTTCAAGTTTGTGTGACATCAGGCACAAGTCATCAGCCTGATGTAATACATAACAGAATAAATCAGTTGGTTCAATAAAATTTGGAAACTAACAAATCCTTATGTTTTGGGTACATATAATCGATTTTGTTCCAGTGATAGCAATTGTTTCCGCAAGTCAAAGTAAACTATCGATTATAGTTCTTTGCAACACTTCGAATAGTTTTAATTAAAGCATTTTAAATTATGCAAATAATATTGGCAACCAGAACAATTATATGTAAATGGTTGAAATATTAAAAACGTTGAATATTTATTGTTAAAATTTTGATGAGTGAGTTCTGTTCTAACACTTTTTTTCCGCATCGGAAGTGTACTAGATTAGGCGCAGCTTGGATTCTTATACTTGAGTTTAACAGCATACAGTTTAACATAATACCTTCTTGTCCTCCCTGAAGAGATACAATCATACAAAGTTGTTTGGCTGATGTATTCCAGCAAAAAGTTAAAAAAACAACTGTTACTAAATCCTGTTGGAATAGAAAACAGACATCACGATTGCTAAAAACCTAGAAACTGTCACTGAAAGTTAAAATATTTTTCACGTGTTTAGTTACAGGCAGCTGTGAGATGCAGTGAGAAACCATATTGTGGAAATAGATGAGACTATGAATTTACTGAGTCTTTCAGTGTGTGGTCTTAGTACGTTTCAAAGGGCTAAAAAGAGGAATAGGTCTCTAAATTTTAGATCACTAGAGAACGTTATTTATTCCAAATTAGACTTGTTTATTTGTTTTATAACATGCACTGACCTAGTATTATTTACAAGATGACGTTTCAAGCGTAAATTATTGCTCATAATAAGATCTAAGTAATCACACTACTTTTTTATAGTCCTGTCACCTCACGTGACTTGTTTTTATTGGTAGTAAAATTTTTCATATCTCTGGTTTAGGTGTTGCGTCATTTCTGTTACAAATGTTGGGTGTTGAGTTGATGAACAAAGATTCAGTAATCAATCTCTCTCTCCACCTAACTATACTGGAAGTAGGTACAGTGGTTTTATCCCATCCTATTATGTGGTTGTGTGTTAGAGCGTGCATTGCAACAGACCAGTGATCCTTTTCGGGTCTTTCACTCTACATTTAGCTAAAGCCTTATGTTAATATAACTGACCCCAACCGGCTAGTTTGACCTATTTACTTACCCTCTCAGTCGTTGTGTAGAATTCGACAGATTAGATTATTTTGCTTAGTTGGTTCTATCGGATCACTAAGTCATCTCCAAGTAAATAATTCTATATCACTGTTATAAATCAACCAAACAAATCTAAGATCGAGTTTCATTCTACCACGGGCCCCTTTCACACCTATACTAACATTATTTATGTTTCGACTTATTGGTAGTGCAAACATATCTGTTGTCAACTTACTCGTAATTACACTTCAATTCTCTTGTTGTCTCACAATCACACCTTTTCGGATGCCGTCATCGTGTATTTGTTTAGCATTGCAATAAAAGTTTGAGTTTACAAACACTTGAAAAATTTAATTAGAAGATATTTCTTGTTTACTTATTGACAATTATATAGCCTAAATATTTTGCTAACTGAAATCCTTTTCGTTGAACTGACAGAACTTATGAACGACATTCAAAAAATGATTCATTTTCATGAAAAAGTGCACATTTTGCGATGTTACTCAATATAACATTTAAATTGTATACAGCCGCAACCAAAAACAAGAATATGTGAATAATTTCACAAGTATTTCACTTCCATTCTGTCCACAAACTTCTAATGAAAAGTGTGTATATTTCTGATGACCAACGTCCTCGAAAAAAACTTTCGAGATGAAGTTAAAATACATAATCTTCCAACTTTCAAAATAGGCATAAAAGATATTTAGATATTATTGTCATCACAGGCCTAAACTGTAGAATTATGTTCGATCTGTTATACATATCACATTTTCCAACATTTCCATGAATAAACGTTAGATTAATTTTCATTTATAATTTCTTCGTTGTTTCAGAGCAAAAGTTGATGAATCAGAAACCTCAATGATAACATTCTGGCGATCTCCACCTATGAAACATAACATGTAATAATTTAAAGCTGTAGCACCAACGATATACGACATTTTTAATCTATTCTTGATTAATAAGTTATTTAAAATCCGTAACTTCGTAGTGTCAACCTACCGAAATATTATTCTTTGCAGAGATACGCCTACATGATTCAGAAATGCCCAGCAACAAACTGACATTTGTCCATTGTGCTATATCTCGCATGGTTATTTGTAAATCAAATAAGTAGTAAGGAATAGAAATGGTGGTCGGATGAAAAGATCTTATTTCAAATTTTAAAGAAACCTTGAATGGCTCTAAGTTGTATTCATCATTTTTACTATCCATGCGTCCAAACAAAACTGAGCCACAGTTGGTCTTTACCGTAATTTTACGTTAGGAACGTACTAATTTAAAAACAAGAACTTTTGAACACAATAAGTGACACTTTCAGTATAAAGAGACCAACTCTGTTTTGGCGATCTCTTAAGAATATCTAACGCATTCCTCGCACTAGATAGTTTACTTAAGCACTAGTCAGCTGGTCAAAAACCACAACAGATTCAAAAGTTATAAAGGAGGAGCTCCATCTGCCTACAAAATTAACCTAATCGAAAGAATCGCTAGTTGATATTTCTACAGAATTCGATTACTGCCTATTTACTGAATGATTCAAATCACTTACAGTTACGGACTTGGACAGGCATTTCAGTTTGTCTTTGAAATCATGTCAGCTTTTAACTTGCAGCATTTGATGGGATGCTTTGTTTTTTCTTGTTATAAAGATGAGACGATCAAACTTTTTTTTTAGCTTAGACCAAGGCAGCTTCATGCTGGCACAAACGGGCCAATGTGTAATTTTTTGTAAATATCTGATGGACATAAAATATATTGGGTGTAATGAAGATCAGCGGACTCTAGGATATTTGCTGGATGGCTAGCCATTCCAGATAACTTTCTAGGATGATGGCTGATTGCAGTAGCTTTGTAATCAGTTAACTAAGAGTCTTCAGTGAGCCTCCAGTAAATGATGTCTTTCTGAGTAAATTATATCGGATACGATGGTCAACTCGACAATCTTCGAAAAGTCGTCTTGGTAGTAAATTATCGAAAGTGGTTGCTAGAAGCTGAGTGGAAGATTTCAAAGATCAAGTAAACCGTCGCCTATTTATAATTTATGTAAGACTATGGAGATTTAGCTGATGTGAGACACCCTGTCCAATCCCTTTAACTTTTTATTCATTTGAGAAATCATATCCGCCTCTTAAAAATAGCATAGACGCAAACTTAACACTCCCACTTTAAAATTTATAAGACGAAAGCAAGTTAGTTGCCTGTGGAAGTAAATGAACATAAACATTTCGATATAATCGGTCTTTATTCTAGCTTCAAGAAGGGTGAAAACGTTTATTGCTAAAATGTAAAAGGTAGCCCAGAATGATTAAATTTTTTGAAGTGCCAGAGTCTGTGAGCGTCTAGTGCTTTTCAAGAGATAGTGACTAAAGAATTCTGGATAATTCACAGGTTCTGGCATGCTTTAATATTAGGCTAGAAATCCTTCTCTGTGAAGCTGTAATGCACCTTTGTTAACTGAAGCTGCAGCTCAGACAACACTTTTGGAAGAACCGAATCCTGTATTACAAATATTCTCTACGAATTCTCATGGATTCATCAATCAATAACAAATTTTGGGATTGAATCAGAATATGTGAACAACGTCATAATGCTGGGTGTGGACGCAGGATTTCAAACAGCATCCGCAGAAGAACCTCAGTGAGTCAAACAAGCAATTAACTCTTGTTAGCAATAACTTGGCTATGAAATTGAAATGCTTAAAAATTCTGAGAATTCCACAGAGATGGTCATTTTTATCTCACCCTTTATCTATCAACACACTAGTGGTAAATAAAAGCATTAAATGGTGAGTTTTGCTAAGTATATTTTGAGCAAAAAGTATGTCAGTCAGTCGAACTCCAGGTTATGCAAAGACCTATAGAGACCACTTTGCTGATTGCTACCGCCATATCATTCATCATGCCAAATTAGAATTTCCTGGCAGTCTAATGTTGACAAAAGCAGGGAGTTTCAAAAGCCATCAGAAATCAGGCCTTAACTAGCTAGTCAGATGATAGGTTGAATTATGTTTTTAAGTGATATTTTGGAAGTCAGAATTGTATCATCCCTCATTCAGTAACTATCCCATCCTCAAAATCTTTTCTTTTTCACTTGAATTAGGTTACAGAAGTACATGTAGCATCACTAACAGAACCATAATCAAAGTGATGTAGCGAAAGTATTTCTTACTTCCAGCTGTAGATGTTCAGTAATTAGAAATACCACTAACTGACAGTAATAATTTTCCGACCGTGTTTACATCTGTTGTTGAGTTCAGTTGCGCGATTCATACTTCAAAACTGAGGCAAAAAAAGTTGAACATGTCGACAGAATGAATTACTTATAAGAAATATGAGTATTTACTCAGTCTACAACTATCCTGAAAATGAGTTAACTTAGGTAGACAGTAACATTAGCGATTTGATTCATAGTATATGAATAATAACAGGCTGTGCACTCATTATTTAGCTTGCTCACAAAAAGCAAAAGTTGTTTATTTGGTTGATTTTCAATACTTTCATCTCACAGGAGACAAGCTAAATATGGTATTGTAAAGTTTAGCATTCAATAGTACGTGCATAAGGCCTTATGTACTTGCTCGTTGTCTTTCCTTATGACCAACAAGCAGACAACTTCGAGTAAAGAGGAGGCTTATCATCTGATAAAATAACTCCTGTTAGATGTTTACATGAGTTATTATGTTTGTTCACAACTGTTTAATGTGGAAGGCTTATATGTATACCGCTAGCTCTGCTGACAATCTTCAAAGTTCTACGCAATACACCATGGTCTTTCCTTACCAGTCTGGGAGAGAATGAAGGAGAAAAATAGAAGAGAATAGGCAAGATGTGGGAGTCAGGAAAACACTGGAGAAGAGGTTGCGTTATTCCAACTACACTCAGCCTCCAAATATAGAAAGTTAACGTGAAAATTGTTATGGAAACTAGTGAGATGCAAAAAGGTGTGAAGAAAAACATACACCGAGACAAAACACACTTTTAACATTCTCCAATTCACAACCACCAATAGGATAGGAACTATGAGACCTAAGCTGTTTACATAGGTTATGTTTCCATCTGAAAGTAAGGTTTACATCCTGAGAACTTGAAGATTTAGGCAGTAAACCATTGGTGAAGGACCTTCGTCTTACAGTGGATAGTAAGTCATTCAGTTGGAAACAATCTGTCGAAGAGGATACAAGTATGGAAGCTGTCAGTTCATCAGTATATTTGATAAAATTGATGCAACGTGAGGATAATGAGTCAGATAGAGAGAAGGAGGGAAGGCCAGGTGAGAGGATGTCGCCTTCGGGAACACCAGCCTCAATAATCAATGATGTTTGATGGTTTCCTCTGTGAAGAGTATATTGTTTGCTTTCAGAGAGATAGGAATGCAGCCAGCTGATTATTTATAACTGATTATTTGTCCCATCTAGCTTGTTCAGTAAAAGAGGTGTTTGGACAGAATCAAATAATGAAGTGTGGTACAAAAAAAGCAGTTGATTTAATCAAAAAAGATCGCTTTTAGGAAGAGATAATCACTGGTTTTGATCTACAAACTCAGTCAAAGTCAAATTATATCAGTAAGATGGTGTTGTACTCCTTTTTAACCCCTGCTGTTTTGATGTCAACAAGAATCATAACAAACCAAGTTATTGTCACTAAAATCAAACACTTGTGTATCATTTTTATTGTTCAGGATGTTATATTTTAACTTTTTGAAAAATCTGAATGAAACTCTTCGCCAGTAAACGAAACGTAGAAAACACATGAGAAATTGGACATCGACAGTGTAGTGAGGCATTACTATTAAGTGTAATACTTCCAAGAATAATGTTTTCTCAAGCAATTAGTTGCATTTACGTTACATATACATTTTTTATAGAAAGCAGGAAAAGATGTTTCTGTCGTTATGATACTTTCAAATTAGTACTGAGATGCAAGACGTGACTTTAATAAAAATTATATGACTACAGTTCAAAAATATGCTACAAAAGATTGCACTCTACTGCAGTTAGCGCAGAAGATTGAAAATTTGACGGTAGAAAGTTGGAAGTGTTTAATGCTCACGTTGTGAAACATCGGTCTTCTGAATATAGTACTAACTCATCATTAAGATGCAACTTATCGCATAGGAGATTTACATGAAAAGGAGCCAACAGACTTTATCTGACTAACTGGCAGAAAGTATAGAGTATCATAGAATCGCATTGATCACAGATGAACATTTTTCTAAATTATTTTGATATCTGCAAGTTCCAAATGACGAAAGAAGCCAAACAATTCAATTTAGTTCCTTCTTAATGCTAATTTGTAGATTTTACACTTTTTTTGATAGTATGCATTTATAAACATGTTTATGTAACTCAGAGATATCTTTACCACAATAAACATTTCTGCACTGGAAATATTTTGCTAAGCTTAGCAAAGTGAAATCATTTTTTCATATTTGACGACATTCTCAAAGCAACTCCTGAAGTAACTCAGCATATCTTCTTAAAAACTAACAGAATCGATAGTATTCAGATATATATGGAAGATATAGGTAGATGTATTCTGAGCCGCCAGCTGCTCTTCCATCTGTGGAACTATGAAAAGAATTTCGCTTAATGTGTTAGCTGAAATGTTAAACTCAGTGGTAAAATGAAGCTACTGATATTCTTTCTTCTTAACTTATGATCAGCTGATTTCATTGAGCCTCTTAGGTTCAAAGACAACGTACTCATCACAAAATCCGAAGGTTTTTGCACGAGCTATGTTGATGTAATGGTTGTTCTCTGCTAAGAAGTCCTGTGCTAAGACAAAACTCTTGTTCAGTGCTCCCGGGCTCTTGATGGTTCTGTAATTTATTTTTGTTTGTGATGAGCATCATTATGAGACCAACAGATCCCCATCAGACTCCAGACTGAAGAAAATATATCCACTTCAATCTTTCTGAAACCAATACGGGAAACGATGAGGACTTTGTATAAGAAACATCGAAGTGCATGAATGTGTTCATATTGGTAGTTAGACATTTTGATTTTGAGCACCTCAAAAAGTTAGGAATATTGGGCTTCTTAGCATCGGCTGATTGCGCGTCACTGCCCATAAGTCACTGGTCTACCTTAAGTCATCAATGATTAACAGTCTGCTAGACCGAGATTATCTCAAGTAGCTTCAAAAATAAAATATTTGTGTCGAAAATTTAATTATTTTATTAGACAAACATGAAAGCTTCTTCATCTAAAGAATCATTTCCAGCAAATTAAATTTCAAAAATGTACAATCGCATAAGCGTTAAAATATTTCCCTCTTAAATCACTTTGTTTTTATGCATATTAGAGGAAATGATATGTCAATGAGTTATGCTTATCAATTTCACACATTGTACTGTCAGCAGCGTAAAAATGGAGAAATATGAGAAAAAGTATGAAAAATTTGAAAAGGCATGATAGAAATTGGTCACTAGTGGACGCGCATTTTCTCCCTATTTTTCGTACCCAACAGGACGGTCTTTTCTCTTAGAATCTGATTTTTACACCATTGGTGCTCAACCCCAGAACCCATCGCTTCAAACACTAGATCGTTTTTCATTGGGTTGCTGAGTCGCAGCAGCCAGTCTTTGTATAAAAGGTGTAGTTTAATACTATATGTCATAATGTTCTTCGTGGGAAAATGCTGTTCATCCAAACAGGGAAACATGATATCTGCAAACAAGTTTTCTAATAAGACAAGTGTAGAATTAGTTCATGTAATATAAATGCTAATTGAAAATTTTAAATGGAAAAACATTAATAATCACGGTAATTATGATAGTAATAGTAATAATAACCCAACTCATCGGTGTTGCTTCTAATTGCGACATACAACCAACACACACTGATACTGATAAACGTTTAACCATTGACATATAATGATTGACATTTTATTTAGATACGAATGACTATCCGCTAGTTATTCCTACACAAGCAATTTTTCCACCTACAAGATAAGCATGAATATCGTTTTCAGTTTATTTTACTTCGTGGACATGACTTTCAAATTCTCAATTTTACGTAGACAGAATTTCCATCAGTCATCATTTCATACTAACCGACATGTTTAAAAGTGGATGGACTTCATTAACTGATTGTATATTTGAATATTTATTCATGAAAATTATTTGAAGAATGATAATCAATTACCCTGATCACCTTATTCTTAGTTTTCTTAGTAAATCAAAACGGGGTTGATTTCTTTAAACTCGTGCTTATCTCAATAATATTTTTGTTCGACTTTCTTTCTTCTGAAAAGGCTTACCGCAGAGAAATAATTAAACATTATTGACCTGTCATTCGGTTACTGGACTTATGTTTCATCAAAATTGGACAGTTTAGTTAACTGAGTGGTATAAAAATGTAAATGCCTATGAATATTCAACATGACGTCAGTTGCCTCACTTGAGTTATGACAGTACTACATAAGGTAATCTTAATTTGAGCGGTCTTTAACCACAAGTTGACCATATTTGCTTTCAGGCAGCTTACTTTATGCCAGTTAATTATCACTGGTTTAAAATCTTCATCAGCCGACTACGGAAAACGAAAACGGAAACGCTTCTGAAGGATTCAAGTAGAAGACGAATTGCAAATTCTAGAAAATAAAGTAAAATGTCTACGCAATGACCGCAAGCAGTGGTGGGTCGTTAAGACCAATGAGATGAAGAAGGTAGAGGTTATAATTAAAAATAAACAGCTGCATGGACTGATCAGAGAAACTTAGGCTAAGGAGTCAATCGTCAATATGATGGTAGAAAGAAGGATGATTCCCCAACTTACGCACAAAGACAACTGGAATGATGGGTGGAATAATTAGGACCTGACTAATTGTTTTATTGCTAGTTGTTGGCTGCCAGAAACTTAGTTGCTTTTTGAATCAAATATTGAGATAGAATCTTGCAATTTCAAAGACTTCTGTTTGTAGATTCAAACGAGAAGTGACAGCAACTTAAGATGAGCCAGTGTTAGAGGTATTTAACGATTAGGATGGTGAATTATCGGTTGACTTCACAAAAGCGTTGGCTAGTGTACAGTAGTCAGATATGATTCTTTACCAATGGTCTTAACCACAGATTGTTCGTCTTCAAAAAGGAGGGCAATCCTGCTGGAATAAACAAAATCTGGAGTCATTCTGGAGGATGCAGCATCTAAGTTTCAAGAATCTTTAGGTATCGGACGTTTGATTGAAGCTAAGGCACATAAAATACAAGAAAACCAGTCGGATTCAGGCTTATCCTCAGGTGTATCGACCGCCATTTACTAGATTCTTGGACATAGGCACTTCATACTATGTTTTTAACTTGAAAAGAAAATTTGACTCCATCTGTATATAGGCTTAGTGCAATGTCATTCACCTATATTCACATCACCCTATTTAAGGCTCCATTTTTGAGCGCACGCGGTTATTTTAGAGCTTATGCTGTGGAATACGGTGAGTTGTTTGTGTCAGTTGGTTTTTGTCAAGGATTTTCGCTCTGAATTTCTGATTCAGCTCTAGACTAAAAGACTGATCTTCTTTGGGTAGAAGCCTTCTTAGATCTAGAGCACGCACATAGTAGTTTTGTAAGTTAAAGATACAAGATTCAGTCTTCTGAACACCTTGAAAGGAGATTAAATAATGTCTGAGATGCTTTTTTCGCTATCCAAATGTGAACTTTGGCTCCAGTACTAGTCTGCTTAAGGATGTTACTCAACAGCAGGAAGTGAAGTGGCTGAATACACTGACCATTCAAGTTACCTAGGAAACTGAATCAGTCCTAGTTATACATTAATTGACAAACCTCTTCAAGGATTTATAAGCCTCAACTGGCTTTCTCCGAAATATGCCACTCATGGTTCTAGTGTAATGCACCAACACCTGTTCAGAATCTTTTGAACTTAGCTGTATTTCGCAACGTCTTACATCATGGCTTTGAAACACTGTCATTGAGGCTAGAGGACACGAGGAGGCTTCAGATGTCTCATCTTCGTAACGTAGGCTATTTTCTCGCGTTACCAAATACTTAATGTAAATTACAGGTGAAGATTTTCCGGCAGAAGTAGGTCAGTTGTTGAGGATTAGACGTCTACAGCGTATATCATGCATACCTGGTTTTCCTAGATGCAAAATGATGGATAAGTAGACTTATGCTAGGAAAACCTTACAGTCAACCAGAGGCATAAATGACATCATTTAAATTACCAATCCAGAAACGATTTTAAGATGGCATGGTTCACGCTAACATCTGTTTAGCTAGCCAGATTCCGTTGACCTGAAAAATTCGACTCTGTTGACTGAATTTATCTATGTAGACGGCTGATTAACCTGATTCTAAACAAGCCAAGTTATCTTCCAGTGTTTAAGTCACCCTGACCTAGCTAGCGAAATCCACAAGTCAGCGTGAGTTGTTACATCTTAACCACATTGCTCAGGGGTTTATTTTGAAAAATGACATCACTTTATTTAGATTTTGACTGTTAATCTAAGTGGTGCGGAAAATGTAAACTTTTTGGCTGTGGCTTGCATGACCATAAAAGTCGGTAGTTGAAGACTCTACAAGTATATAGATGAGAATCATTCCAACCCGTGCACATTCTTAATGTAGATCTGAATCATCTCACTAAACCCCATCACTGCTTTAACCTCCCTCCATCTCTTATCACTACTTTTCGCCACTTTTGTTGACTTTTTTCCTAGTTTCTGCATCTTTCATCCTTCTATGTCACGTCTTTTGTAGCAAATCGAACCGTTACTTTCAAAAGTCTGGTTTCACGTGAATTCTGGTTGATTAACTAACTGTCCACAAAAATACTTAGAAGACACTTCCTCAGGTTCGTGTTCATGTTTTTCCGCATAAATGTCATTACCACGCTGAATAAAAGTTCATTTCTAAACTTTGACCACAGTCAGTCTTAGTATGAATAGTAATTTACACACAGTAGAATTTTTTATAATATTTTTTTGTTACCGATTAGTGTTTGACGGAGCATGTTATCTGCTGCATATACCTTTTGAACTGAAATCCATTAAATTTTGAAATTAGGGATCCTTATTCATTAGCTACTTTGCTCCAGAAAATCCACTAATTAACTGATTCGAACAACCAGCTATTAGAAAACCTCTAGTTTTGTTTTTGTCGTTCACAAACATTTTTGCATAACCAACCTCGATATACAACTGTAAAGCCTGTAGAAGAAGTAACCCAGAAGAAGAATATTTGACCGAATAGTATCTCAGTGAGTAAAAGCTTAACACTAAATATAGTCTATATTTACACATATATAAACCATATCTGTCAGAATAATATTTGTTTATTGAATTATCTTTTGTGAACTGTGTCCTTCCACTTCATACGTATATTTAGACGCTATGAACACACATGACTGCCAGCAGGATGTGAATAAATGGATGTCATCGTGATTACTTCATGTACAAAAAGAAGTCATTTCATGAACTATGCTTTTTATACTTATC
Source organism: Heterobilharzia americana (assembly GCA_944470555.2). Taxonomy (NCBI): domain Eukaryota; kingdom Metazoa; phylum Platyhelminthes; class Trematoda; order Strigeidida; family Schistosomatidae; genus Heterobilharzia; species Heterobilharzia americana. Next base: position 72,531,263 of record OX104134.1, read on the forward strand.
ATTATTCCTAAGGAATTCTTTTCCGATTAAAATATTCAACTCAGTAGAATATGTGATGAAACGAATGAAATCAGTTAAAGGAAGAAATTCCTGATGTTTAGCTTTTCACCTGGAATACATGTTTAAAGAGACAAGCGTTTTTTTGAAGGATACACATATTCCGGACTACACTGTTAGGCAATATTATTAATGCGGAATAACTTCCAATGCACAAACTGTATAAAATCAGTCTGCTAAGCAAGATATGTAAACTAAAAAGCTATCTTTTTCATCGGGTGTTAAGCCTTCCACTACGTTAAAACACAACTTTGTATACAAATTTAGTCTGACTATCTTGGAAATAAATTACTTCTGTGAACAAGTAACTTATTCCTACTGAAGTCAGCCATTTTCACAATATAGAATCAAAAAATATATTTGTTTAGTCCTTCCCACATTATTTTAGTCCCCTCGCTGGATAGCAGTAGTAATAGTAATGTAAATGACTGATATCCATTTATGAAAAGTTCTGGCACAAATTTCACAGCTCAGAAAACTTCCGCCACTTAGAAACTCATATTTTGAAGAAAACCTACTTGAAAAATTAGAGTACAGAGAACACTGCTCCCAGTGTTAGATATATCATTGCGAAAACGTTGGTCATCGAATGCCCCTGACTCCCTTGCCTTAATAGTTTCTTTGTATTTGTAATCAGGTAAGTCTAGAGGAATATGTATTTGTTATCGTACATTTAGTTACATGTTTGCTTTTCAAGACCATACCTTTAAAGTCAAGTAAGTTACCCAAGTGGAAGTGCCTTACTCAAGAAGTGATTGTTCAGGTACCCCAAACAACTCCAGGCAAAAGAATGAGAACGTTGCATACATTCTCAAATACAGCAGTATGCAAATATTTCACTTCGGGATACAAACTACATAAACCGTCTCCCAAAATGGCTTCACTACAACTGACAATAATCAACCAAGACTTCCGTAAACCCTGTAAAGGACAGTTGATATACTAGAGACTTCATAACTAAGCATGCCGTCAGAAATAAACAATGAATAGCCAGTATTTGCTAAATGTGAAGCCAAGATGACATCTGATCACTTCTAAGCCGATAATTTATGTTGAAGAAATGCTTGAACAAATAACATCATGTAAGCACATTGAAAATTTCAAATCTCTTATTTAGCAAGAAAGTTTGCGGAGAACGTTTCTCAACTTGTCAGATGCGCTACAAGTATCACGCCAATGACTCAAAAGTGAAATGGAATCCTGGATTAGAATAGTTGAACATTGTTTGCTAATGGAAAATGTTTCATGATAAATGGTGAATTTTACAAATACTGAAAAGCAGCAAAGTCCATTTTTGTGTTTCTGATGAAAAAGTGGTTTTTCGATACCTATATTTGATGTCACTACAGTTTCCACCATAGCTAGGTGATCGAAGTCACTGAGCATGTTCTCTGAAGAAAACTTGTCCCGACATTTCAGACATATTATCCAGAAAATCCAGGTGTTATCAATCACTCACGATTTCCTCTCTGGTAAAATACGGAAATTATCGCCAATGATCGCTCTCCATGCTTTTACCAAATATTCAGCAAGTAAATACACTTCATTTCAGCACATAGTTAAGAATGATTATTTGAGGGTACATGACTTTATTCCACTTCACATAACAGAAGCAGGAAATTAGAATTACGTTTGAAGCTATTGAAATGTGAATAGAGAAACTGTAGTAGGTCTCAGTCATGCTGACTTTGTCGCAGTTATGTTCATATTTTCTTGGAGTGAAAATTTGGTTTGAGTCTACAAGGAATTTATAGCGCTATAACAGATGAAAGCATAATTTTGTATTAGGAATCAGAAATGTAAGTAGAAAGGTGATTAATATTTCATGTCAACCATTTTCCACTGCCTTTTCAAGCCTTGATAATTTCACGCCCTGTCTATGCACACTGTATTTTTTGCTTAGGAATTGAGTGCAGCCGGTCGCTTAAGCCTAAGATATATATATATATATATATATATATATATATATATATATATATATATAAATTATTTCAAACGAAAAAGACTTTTTATCTGTGGCTTATACGCGTTTCATTTATTAGTCTGATGCCCACTCAAGTTTTCATTAGGATACTATACTTCAGACTTATCTGTTAAGGTGAACAGCTCTTCTCATAAAGCAGGTTATAATCAAAAGGAAAGAAGAGATAATTAATTCAAATAAAACAAGTGCTAACTGCGTCACACTGCTTTTACCCCCACCATTCTTGTTGTTTTCCATTTTCAACTCCGACTCTTCGCCATAGCTTCTAAACAAACTACCAGCACCATAAATAAGCAAGCAACATGCATATGTTTCGTTGCCGTACAGTTGCAGTCGATGATTTAAGATCGATTTAACAGTGCCTAAAGCATGATAATCCTAGTGACTATGACACATGATAAATAAGCGTAAGATTTGTCTTCAGGCAGTGGAAAATTATTGTTGTGGAATGAACTAAATTTAGAGGAACTTAAAAACAAACTGCATATATTTATGCATAGCTTATTTTCATATGTTACCTTTTTCTATTTTATTCCGATTTCCTTCGTTCGGCTGACGTTATTCTATGTTATCTGATAAAATTTCGTAACTCAAGTATTTCTCTGAAACACATGGAGAACGTCACGTTTGACAGAAATCAAATATCAATTCATCTGCGCCTCAGAGTAACATGCGTTTGTGGGCGGTGTAATAACAATTACTTGAGAACCTTTACTGACATTTCATCTGAGGTTTCTGTAGATATCTGCAGCAGCATGATCTTGGTTTTTGGCACTTTCGACGGTTATGCTATATTCAGTTAATCTTTAATCTCAATTTTTTTATACTTCCAGCTTCTTATAGTACTTGAATGTTGACAGATCTTGGTGACGTCTTGATCGTTGGCTAGTAAGGAAATGGAGAATCTGTGTTTCGTAAAACAGGCACATCTGCATCTCAGTGTTAGCTTTCTAGACTTTATGTAGATTATTTCAAAAACTTGTACTTCCTCTTCTGTGTGAACGCAGTGACACTGTTAATGAAGTCAATTAGTAACTAAAACAACTGCCAGGTCACTTCTGCTTAATTGGGTTGATCTATTCAAATAAGTTTTAGTAAGAGACCAACAAAAATTACACGGTAATAAAATCTCATCCAGTTGATCCAACGAAAAATAGCACTTCACAACCTTATTGATATTTTGCAATGAAAATGTTTACTTCAATTTCTCTTGACATGTAACTTGACCTTGAGGGAAATATGAACCTAAAAAAATTCCCTCACTTTGGTTGACTTAGTAATTTGGCTTTGTTCACTTGTCACTTCAAAAAAGTTATCCTCAAATAGTCAATTTCATGGAACCTTTTTTGAAAAAAATAGGAATATCCAAAAATCACATTGGAAAGAGTGTTTCCGTAGTGTGGTAAGTGGCGGTTGCTTCTCCTGGAAATACTTATTTCAACCATGAATACTGGCACTAATTAACACCAGCAGAAAAGACAACTTTGTGTACCTCATAGTTAAACTCCCTTAAATTAGCGGACAACTAAATACTTTTTTTCCGAAAATTCCTTATCTATAAGTCTCAACATAGCTAAAACTTCACAAATTTACTTTACGAAATTTTATTTCAAACTCACTGATCTATTACATCTAGTCCTCAAATTTAAAGTAATGTTTTCTACTCCTTTATTTGAGAGGAAGTAATAAAGTGAAATAAGGTCATCTTATTGCATAATACGGTTCTACCGCTATTATCTCGGTATTCCAGTGATAGGAAGTGCAGAAATTCTGTTGTCTTAAACGCTGGTGATGAATCTTCTAGATATGTCACTATATGAAACTTGTAATCATAACCATTGATAAGTATACAAAAGTAGATAGTGAAAAACGGAAAAGGTCTGAATGTTGGTCTAAAATGACAGTTGCATATCATCGAAAGTCTTTTCGAAGATTTCGAAATAAGCAAGAAAGTAAAAGCTATCTATGCCAAATGCATAGTAAACCTTACAACATCTTTCAGATATTTTAAACTCTCTGTCATCACCATAAACTCTTAACGTAGACAGAATATTTCAAAAGACTTTCTTAAGTATAATCAGATAACACTTCAGGTGTAAAAAACTGAAATGTATTACTCGTCTTCAATGCCAAGATTATGAATATGTCAACATGTTCTAGGAATGAGCTCCATTTAGTAGACATTCCAGTTTTTTTAAGTATCTACAAACATTTGAAGTATTTATCTGTTAGTTCGTTCCGTAAGGTTATACTTTTTCTTTTTATCCCATGAATCATTACCTCTTGGATTCATAAAAGAAACTAAATCATTTGAAAATCTTTGCAACCAATCGTTGCAAACTAGAAACTCGCGAAAAAAATGTGTTAATACTTCTGAGCCTCAGATTGGCTTATGGAACTGAATCGATAAGAAATATCTTCCCAGAAAAGTGTAAAAAGCATCAGGGTTGCTGGGAGCATATATGTCTTTACATTTTGTACATATTTTGGCTTGATATTAAGCTTTTTATCGTATTACTGCTCCTTTCTGTTTTAGAGAAACTGGGGAACCCTCGGAAGTAAAGTCTAAAAGTTATCTGAACACTAACGCTTAAACAGAGTCCTTATAAACCTCAGCTAATGCCTTTTAATCACTTGCCAACTTCTTTTCAGAAAGTTAAACTGTGTACTAAGTAAATCGTTGACTCGGCAAAGTAAGTCAATAAATATTACTTATGCAGAATTAGCAGTTACACGATTAGTGATTGAAATAATATCAGGAATGGCATGACGAAAAGAAGAATAAATTTATGGAATAAAAGCATAATTCTTTTATCCCTTTACATAATCTAACTCTGATTCAAATGACAAAAAGATTCATTCAATTTATATGCAAATATAATTTATGTATTCATGATAGAAAATTTCGCCTTGTAAGGAAAGCTCATATAGAATATGATTTAGGATGAAGACAAATTTTATTTCAAAGAAAACATGAATAGAAAATAGCATTATTTTGACTTTGCTATACCTATCACTGGAAAAATGAATCTAAGGGGGAATATAACTGGCTGTTGCTGTCAAGAATTTGTTTCGTTAATTCATCTTTCTAGCTGGATGGTGTCAGAACTAAAACATATGACAGTCGGACTCCATTGTCAATTTAAGTCATCCGAAAAATTGCCAAGACTAAGAAAGTAAGAAGAAGGCTTTCCTGATTTGTTTTTGAGCTGAACACTAATTCATTTTTATAGGATCAAAGAATCAGGTGGAAACTAAGGTGCGTCAAAATTCCTCTTACTATCAGAGTAACATGATGTTTTCTATATAGAAGAAGAACTTCAATTTAGATTCTGATTTCTGCAACCATAAAAATTGCTCTGTGCAGATTCTCGTTGTAAGCAGTGGGTCGAGCCCACTGTGTGAGAACTAGCGATATGTCTTGGCTGCCCAGACTTCAATGGATGGAGCGGGCTTGAACACGTGACCTTATGGTTTATAGCCATCTCCCTAAACCACTGGCCCACAGCTCTTCTACAACCGTGATGTAAACCTTTACTATTAATAAACACGTGCAGTTGATAATATCTGTAATACACTATACATTTGACTGGAAGCTGTATCACAATTTCAGGTGGATTCATCGTCCACACCTGTTTTTGTGCAACCTTAAAATGGGATTCCATTTCTGCATTTAGATAAAGATATACAATAACAAAGAAAATAAATGTCGTTTCTTTGTTTCACAGAAGGATATTCAGAATCTGGAAGTCACAGCTGTACGATTCCTTTGAAATATACTCCATTCATCACAATCCACTTGTTAGTGTACTTGTAAGGTAAGTGCCAGATCAATTCATAGTTGTGTCACTTCATAATCATTTCACAGGGAAAACTTATATAAAAGTAACTCAGCTTAGCTCAAAGCTACATTTAACACAAAATGAGGTTGATAGTTCCTCATCTCCGTCTTCGGTTTTCGGAAAGCAAAAGCGGAGAAACAGGTTGAACATGTTTTTTCTTAAGTTATTTCGCCTTTACAATGACATACTACATATGTAAAAATAAAACGTATCAAAATATACTGAGGTAGTTCAAATTACTTTGCTCATTTCACTTCATACAACACTGACAAATATTTCGCACACAAATATTTTTATTAAAAATGCTGTTTCATACTTCAATCAGCCTCGGTAAGTGCAAGTGTCGTGATAATCGATAAGTGAAAAACTAAAAGTATCCATCTTGAACAGTTAAGCTAGCCATTTGAAATTAAAATGAATTCTGTATCATTCATTATTATTTTGGAAGTCCGCCTACGGAGGTTTGTGAGGACAGACAAATAAAAAAGCAAGTGCTGAACATTTATCAATAACTATATGAGTTTACATTAACGATGGATGGTGACTAACAGTGGAACCTAATATGCGCGTTTCTTCCCTTAGGGACTCGTCAGCTGGATGTAATACATGCAACAACATTTCACAGAATGCCTAATTTTTACTCCTAAACTTGTTAGTGAATTGTGTAAAGATAGGGACTGTGACCTCATCGTGAAACTTCAAGTCATAAATCTACATAACAGAGGACCTTACGAAAACCACCTCTCGAGTTAGCTGTTATTTTAGGATGAGGTAGAAACGGATCCATAGAATAACAAAGTCAGAATTTTAAATTGAGATATGCATTACACAGGAGACCTTCAACATAAAAACTCTATTACGGTCGAAAAATTCCAGTGAGCACATTCGGTTTCCAGTAAGAAAAAACTGAAAAGTTATAAATCGCATATTATTTGAAAATAAGTTTTTACACGCAAAATAAAGGTGCGAATTACGGTGCTATATTTACAAACGACAGAACGGAAAATAACTCATTCATTCTTTATTAATCCTTTGTCGAACACTCGACTATTGCTTAGTATCTTTAAAAACAGCGTTCATTAAGCTAGAATAAGCCATAATTGTAGAATATTTTACATAAAAAGAAATATCAAAAAGTGATTTGGAGTTATCATAACATCACCGCGGAATTTTCAAACGGATATTTATAGCTTGAAAGACGCATAATCAGGAGAATATCGACAAACAATATATCGCGGGAAAACTGTAAATGGTTAGCAAAGTAATCATGATCGAAGATACAGTGCAGTCAAAAGTTCTCGCTAACAGTTGACTTCTGGAGATTCAGTTAGTATGTATCCGAAATTTCTTTGCTTCATTTAGATCCAGTCACCATCTTCATCTAAATGTATCGTGATCTTATTTGGAATTTCACCACCATTGTCAAAGGAATTTTGTGTCGGCGAACTGTCACCTTGGGAAGTCATTATTTCCCGTTCTTCATCGTAATCACTTAGAAAGATATTCAGCAATTGACATTGTGGATGTTCGTGTTCATGTTGACTATTATCTCTCATACTGTCATCAGGTAATGTGTACACATCCTGAGAATTTGGAGGTTCGGATTGATAATAAACTAAACTGGTTTCAGATTTTAAACCGCTGTTTAAATTTTCTGTTTTGTTTGTAGTTCCTCTCTCTATACGTTGTTTTTGTTTGGTAATAGAAGACTCATTGTGGGTGGATGATGACCGGATGATGAAGACAACACTGGTGACCGTGTTAACGATGCGACCGATGACCCCCAACATGGCGCCAAATAAGTCAACACATTACTTATCGTCGGTATCGGTCGAACAAATGACTGTATCAGAAGATCTAAGTTCATACATATAAAGGAGCTGAAGAAGAATGCTGCAGCAATCCAAGTTAAGAAGTATGTATATCCATACTGAGATTCTACACTTTCCAGAGATATTTTATCAGTGTCATCAGGATTCCTGTTATTATTGGCAAACGTATGACTGCTAGTCATTGTCGTTTGGCTAGACGACTTGAATTTAAATAGATTGAGCTTCAGTAGGCTTTGGATGCACGCTTCTGCAGAGAATGGGTAGAGGATTAAAGATGTTATAGTGGTGATGCCTAAAATAAGACAAAGTTTTTCAGCGTAAGAAAAGAATATTAATTGGTTTATCTGGATAACTGAAATAAATGAAAACTTTTTAGTCCCCAGTTTTCAACTTTCTACAAAACTGAGAGCTATTGGTGTGAAAATTAATCTACTATGAGTATATTACCTAGTTTTGTTGTATGATTTATGTGAATATCTATCATTGAAGAAAAAATAGCATAGTCATAAAGCAGACAGTCAACATTTTAATGGAGAAAACATTTTTTGAGATAAACAATCCCATGTTCACCACATACATAATAAGTTGTGAAATACAGTTCATCGGGTATGAGCCACGCGCATAGATGAATTTCAATAACATCTTCAGAGTAAACCATCAGTAACATGTCAAAGCTAGTTACATCGCTTGAGTCTGTTTTCATAGGTTCGTCACAAAGCTGTACTTTAAAAAATTGATAAAGTGTAAGCCCTATTCTGTTTCCAATAAATTCAGCATCAGTTTGACGATTGAAGTTGCAGAATAAAACAAGGCATGCTACTCATTTGTAATAGGGGTTCTGCTGATTGTAACTCTTCGACTTCACCAATTTTGTTTGCAAACACACAAAAATCTTATGTGACGATACCTTTCTAAAGACGGATTGGTTGGGGAATCGAAATATTTTGGAGGTTATAGTGGTTATGAAGGGGAGCGGAAACAGCAGTGATAAAACAATCTTTAAGACATTTTTGGCTTCGTTTCTTTGCTTCTTCAGTAGTACAAAAATCGCCCATTTGAGTCTCAAACATTTTTTTATGAGTAACAAGTTCATTTGCAACTCAAATTCCCCCGATTTCCTAGAGTATGCAGTTGTCCCCTAAATTAAATCAACTTCAGACACATGACACACCAAACAGAATAAGTAATGTGGACAGATTTCTGATCAGGGACTGCAGATTCTCTGTGATTTTTAAGATTTGTCATATTACAGTTGAATTTCTTGACTAGAATCATAGTTACTGTAAAGAAGTGGCATAAAATGGGAATCATTCAAAGTCATTCGCCGCTGGGGTATTAATTTTTTTTCCAGACCTTGACTTGTCCACCTGACTGTCTATCTAGTGGCTTCATTTTCTGAGTAGCAGCTGTGTATATATATACTGTATTTTTTGTCAAATAAAGTCGTCCTCCTTAAACTGGTCAAAGGCCCGTCTATTGTCTTCTGATTTTCGCGGCTCAATGAACTATAGGATGTGGGGTAGGACAGTCATATTGCTCGTACCCAATCCAAGTATCTCGTTGTGTTACTACTTATCTCACTTATTACTGGAACTTACTTCCTACTCCAATTCAGTCACATCAGTTACTACATCCGGAACATGAAATTTAACTTAGGGTGTGTTTTGTTGTGTACATACTATAATTCGTTTACTTTCAGTCTGTGTGCTTTTAATTAGCTCAAATACAATATCACTTTAAAGCAGTAACTCATTAAATATTTCATAGTTGCAGAATCTTAATCTACTGTTACTAACTAGTGTTTGAATGATGTTCGATTACACCTAATATATAAAGTGACCAACCGCCGAATCATTATCATCAAAGACCAATTGTTATAGCTACCATTATTGATGGACTGAAATAAATATGCACTATAAAAAGTACTTGTGTTTTGTTTTTCTGTACTCCAATAACACCTTAGGTGTTAAGATTAATATGGCATTCGAACGGATTCCAACTCTCAAAATAGGGGCATTTAAATGTAATAATCTAATGTATCCAAAGGGTCAGTGTCCCAAATCAAGTACTTCATAAGAAACAGGTGGTTCATTGGGTTGGGAACACCTATATTAAACTTTATACTCTTCTGATTTCAAAAAAATGCAAGTGAGTGTTCGATTTTTCTGAAAGCTAATTTCTAATTATCCGTTCAGACGACTAGTATCTCATTCTGTGAATAAGACCTACATTTCCGAAAATTTATCTTCTTTGAAAGCCGAATAAATCTACGGATTCAAAGATGACCCAAATAAACTATTCGTTTATATCAGGACATTAAAGACTACCTATCAGAAAATCCTACAATAGAATGTTACTTCATCTTGAACAAAGTAAATATACCACGCTGAAAAATATCTATTAAATGCCTTCAAATTTCAGTCCATCTGAAATTTTGTAATTCGTGGAATTAATTACAGGATATTACGAGTTCAAAATATACTACTCACGAGTTGATTTGCAAGCTGTTGCCGAAGACTAGGTAATGGAAACCAATAATTATTTAGAAAAAAGAGCAAGACCAAATGTGGGTAGGAATGATACCTGTTAGCAAGTTTGTATTTGGTTGGAACAGTGATTGACAAGACTGTTTATAATCACTTCAATAAAAACGGCATATAATTTATTTTCGATGACTAGGCTAACATATTCCAATGAAAAACTCCATATTTTCAGTTGCATAATTAGTATTAACGCAAAGTCGAAGGTGTTAGCTATAAAAATGCGTTATAGAAGCGAAATCACCTTGTTAATTTCCATATCTTATCCGAGGTCAATCACTTCACAAAAAAGTGTCATGTACGTTTAATTTAATTTGTTACTTGAATGTTGTACATTGGCCGTATAGGTTATTTAGTATTTTAATACTCATAAATCACTATTCATCGTTTGACAAACTTACTACAAGAATCCGTCAATTTATTAGAATACTTAATACTTACTACAATAACAGTTTAACCACTAACAACATATATGAATCAAAATACAACTACTATTGTATGGATATTGTACTTAAAATTTCACAGTGACTGTCATGATGGGTCGAAATCAGCAATGGAAAACTGGAAAACACAGAGCATAAAATTACTAATTCGTCAGTTCATAACAAGAATCAAGCTTGACACATTTACATTTTGAGTTGGAATGTAACTAGGTACATTATCATTCTCTGAAGACGCTCCGTACAATCAGAAGAAAATATGTATACAGTCTTATCCCGTAACATACAGATATAAATGATTCAGGTTATAGAGGCAACGTAAAAGAGTAGAAAATTCAAAATAAAATATGGAAACGTATGAAATCCTTTTCTGAAGCTTTCAGAATAGAAAAGATGGTTTAAAAGTTTTATTTCTTCGATAACTTCTTCAGGCTCTACAGTTATAAGTCCATGAGAATGAGTGAAATAAAATAGCCCAAATAAGCCATGATGCACAATTTTTACTCTGTTGAAACACCCAGTGTTATGGGTGGACGGAGATGAAATCTAATGGAATGATGGAATTGTTATTAGTCTAGTGTGTCTTAAAGCAACCTTTTATTCCGATTAGTCAATAAAAGTTTGATAACCTATCAGTGACAACAATGCAGCTTTTAAATTCATTCATTGATCTCTCACAAAGAAAAGTGTTGTGTTCTAGATCTCATTATGGAGAGTTTGGAGAGGTGCACAGTTGAGTGCATGCATGAACTGCAAAAACTGTTGTGAATATCTGCGAAGTTGTACGTCAGGAGATGAGTTATAAGGAGCACCTAACTTAGATTTCTTGGCTAAAATTTGGGTATTTCAAAATAAGACTGAGTGAATCGCAGAGATCTACTGAAGTTGAACGTCTAGAGAAACATATACTATACGCCTGCCTAATCAATGGATGGAATTCGCCCTACTGATTCAAAAAATGCTGGCATAGTCACTTCTAAGTTGAGCGAATGAGCAGAAAGAGTAATGACTACGTCTATGTTCACGTATTTCATCTGATTGCATGCAATGAAGAACATTCGGCACACGTTTTAGCTCCTATTTGCCCACATCTGAAGAAACGCGATTAGTCAACCACTGCTGGTACATGGAATGCTGAGCGTTCTGGATTCAACTGTAAGCTACTATCCACGATCAGTATTAGGCGAGAATTACTGGACTAACGATATATATACACGGAACTCATTTACCAATCGTAGCCATTTATTTCGGTTGTCATCGATGGGAAATTACTAGTCACAATAACAAAATATTCCCGTCACATGTGGGGTGGTTGTCGTTACTATTTGCCTATAGTATAAGGCACTGGTGTTGGAGGTAACGGATACTAAGCTGAAACGAAATCACTCACTGGGAGGCAGAAACTTTCACCTAATGAAACTGAAATAGGATGAAACACCCATCCTGGGTTCGACTCTCAGACCCAATCCATCCTTAATGTGTTTCAACACAACTGCTAACCACATACAATATTGCATTTATTACCCTAATACGGATAAGCAATACAAACTTAGGATGCTTCTCTATTAATTTGCGGCTGAAAATGCTACTATTAATCCACCCTTATTATTATTATTTGTCCCTTGGGTTCCTAAAGGGGCATAGGGCTTTAGTAGCACGTCTCCAGTGAACTCTGTTCTCTGCAAACTTTTGAACCTTGCTCCACAACAGCCCACAAGCTCTCATTTCCTCCTCACACAATCTCCTCCATGTCACCCCCACCTCGGACGCCCAACCCGTCGTTTCCTATCTGGGTTCCACTCGAGGGCCTGACGCGTGATGTTCCTAATCGGCCTTCTCAGAGTATGCCCGATCCATCTCCACTTCCTTCAGCATATTTGTTCAGCGATAGCTTCTTGGTTGGTTTGTTGCCCAGCTAGAGTTTCTTGTTGCTTATTCCTATTATTCTGGCCATGTGAGCTTCAGTAACGAGCCAGCGTAGGCAGTTGTTGATGAATGTCTGTAGTTTGTTGGAAATCCCTTTCGTAACGCGCCAACTCTCTCAACCATCATACAGAAGCATTGACTTGGCTGAATTAATGTTGAAAATCCGGATGTTATGCTGAGTGCAGAAGATCTCCACACTGGTTTCAGGCTAATGAACACCTGTCTTGCCTGCTTTTCCGATCCTGACTTTGACATCTTCGTCCGTGCCGCCACCTGTAGTTGAAACAGTGCTGCCTAGATAGGTGAAAGAGGCTACTTCCTTCACGTTTCTCCCGTTGATGGTGGTTGGAGCTTCTTGTTGTTGGTGGTGTCGTTGGTTGAGTATCTTCATCACCTCTGTCTTCTCTACGTTCACCTGAAGGAAGTCCTGTCTTCGCTGCCCTGCCTTGCCTATTCTGTCAACTTGTCAGTTTTCGCCTGTAGATCTTCAAGTTAGTGCGACATTAGACACAAGTCATCGGCAAAATCCAAATCCTCTACGTTCTTTTCCCCGGTCCAGCCAGCGTATCCCCCTCTTCTCGCTCCTCACTATTTATTGCATGATCCAGTCGAGTTGACTATAATCAGGAATATCATGGGTGACAGTAAGCGGCAGTCTTATCTATCTCCTGTTTCCACTTCAAAAGCATCACTGAGCTTCTCATTGTGAATTACTTGGCTGGCATGTGGCGTCGTCTTATAGTTATTGAATGAGATTGATAAAGGTTTGCGTATTCCGTAGTGTTGAAGCAACTGTCAAATTACTTCTTGGTCGACTCTGTCAAAGGCCTTCTCAAAGTCGATGGAGTTGATGTAGAGTTGAGTTGACTGCCATTCTATACTGTGTTCTATGATGATGCGTAGAGTAGCGTTGCAATTTTATCCGCACATGATTTGTACTTCCTGAATCCAGCCAGCCAGCCAGCCTGTTCTGGTCATAATTTTGAATCCAGTGCATCCTTTAGTCTCTCAAGTATGATGCGGCTTAATATTTTGCTGGCTTGGGGTGGATGGGACAGGAGCGTGATTCCGCACCCGTTCTTGCAAAGACTTACGTCACTCTTCTTTGGGAGTTTGACAAGATAGGCCTTCTCCCAATCGACAGGCAGGTGCCTTTCCTTCCTTCCAGACCTACTGCAGTAGTGGTGTGAGCATGTCCGCCGTCGTCTCTGAGTCTGTTCTCAGTGCTTCTGGCGGGATTCCATCTGGTCCTGCTGCTTTCCCGCATTTCAGTATCCTTATGGCGCTCAGGACTTCGACTTTTGTTGGAGGATTTGTGTTGACTGGTAGTTCTGTGGCTCGGGGTGCTGGTGGTATTTCTCGATGAAGTGCAGATGGTGGTCGATGCAAGAGCTTTTTGAAGTGGTCGGCCCATCGTTCGATTTGTTTCTTTTCTTTGGTAATTAAATTTCCTCCTTCATCTTTCATTGGTTTCATCTGTGTTGATCTCTTCCCCCCCCCAGATAGTAACCTGGTTATTTGATACAATGTTATCAGGTCTCTATCTCTCCTACCAGCAGCCTGTTCTACTTCACTTACCAGTGTGTCGTAGGAGTGTCTTTTGTCTTTGCGTGCACTCTTCTTCACTTCTTTGTCCAGTGTAGTGTTTTATACATTGTACTCAGTTCCTCTTGTCGTCGTTCATCCTTGCACTGGTTTATCTTCTACTTCACCTTATATTTCACCATCTTTCTCTCCCTCTCCCTCCTCTATCAGCTTCCATGTGTCTGTCGAGAGAGAGAGTCGACTTCCATTCCATCTGAATTTGCAGATTCCTCACACTTCTACGCCAGTCAATGAGATGATACAAGCTTCACATACGAATGAGAGTAAATCAACCAGAACTTCATCCTCTTAATGATTTTAGAACAGCAGCATACATTTAACAGTCCCCGACAACTGCAACAATTTTATGCATTATGGGGGCACTCAAATTTTTCTTCAGTGAGGTGTTTTTACAGTATCTGACTCCAAACAGAGTACGAAGCATTCATATAATGCCAATCTAAGATTTCTATTAAAATCATCATATAAGTAAGTTTTAACATAATCCCAGTGTTTAGAAAATCGAAAACAATATTTCTCTAGACGTTTCGCTGTGTAATTTACAGCTTTTTCAGCAGAATATTCGGATTTTTATTCAACATCAAATATATACAAATGGCATATGTAGTAATTTCTGTCTTTATGTCATTGTTATGCCATTTTGTTGTTCAGACTGATTGTCTCTTTGGAGGTTACGTCAGAAGTGAAAATAACCAGTGGTTTCGTTTGGGGACAGGCATTGTTACTATTCTTGTCCAGCTTAGTTTTAAATTCCATGACAGACATTAACCCATTTACTCTAAGTTCTCGGGTATTGACTTATTCACAGGAGGTCACCTAAAAGACCACGATTATACCAATGAGGAAGACACTGATTAGATACCCAGTCTGATGAATGCCTTTGGCCGAAATATGATAGTGTTTTGAATTTTGATCGCACCTATAAAATGTAAGATGATGCTTCATGACAAGTCTGACCAAGGGACGGTGAATGAAGTGGTAGGATTACTTGAACAATTCCTTTACTTAAGAAGTTGAATCATCTCCGATAAGTCGATTCCCACTAAAATTTAAGCCCTCAAGCAACAAGCCTATTTAATATTTTGCCAACTTATGTCATTTTAGATCCCGCCAAAATAACTGACTACTTAATAACGGATAAGTATATTGCTGTGCAGTTCGTTATGTCTTGCTATGCAGCTATGAAACATGACATCTGAAGCATTTGAAAAGAATAAACGTTTTTGACCATAGTTGTCCTTGTATCACTGCTGACTTATGATAGGATCACCATGTGGGCAATAGGAAATTTAGAAACACGATACTAGTCGCGGACAACAAGTCAGCGGATGGGGTTTTGAACACCACTAACTAGTATGACCTGGACACGAGTTACCCATGCTTATCTACTGTTTACATGTGTGATGTCAGCCGGAGTAGGTTTGTATTAAAATACGGTTTAACATTGTCCGACCAAGTCGATGAAGTCTTCTACTATTGGTCTATGCCTCAAGAGGAAATTTTAACTTTTTTGCTGGGGTCGTCAAGATGATAAGAATCAATAATTGTGGATTTATGGTGAATTAGGTTTAAATCTGATGGAATGAAACCTTTGTATACACTCTCTTCCATCTATGAAGTCTTGAATATTTTTAAAAACCTTCATTTATGTACTCTCTAAACCATCACACACCTTTTATACTACTGTTTCTAGTGACTTTTTATTTGCATTCTAGTATTAAGTATTAGAAATCTGTCAGACTAGATATTGACGTATCTGTCCTCTTTGTGTGAAGAGTATATCTATATGCTGCTATTTCATTGCTATGAATTTGTGATCTAGATATTTCACTTCATATTTGAAAGCATGAACACAGGGATCATCCCTTGCTATTATGCATAAAATATCTCTCATAACAATAAATTTTCGTGATCAAAAGATAACAGTGTCTGTATTTATATTTGTATCAAACATGGGGACTGTGGTAGAATTTAATTCCACATTAGATGTGTTTATTTGATTTATAACACACAGTGATATAGTATTATTTACTTGATGACGTTTTGAGCATGAATTATTGCTCATAATCATATCAATGTAATCACACTACTTCCCACATCTTTTTACAGTCCTGTCATCTCTTATTCCTTGTTTTTATTGGTAGTAAAATTTTCCATATCTCTGGTTTAGGTGTTGCGTCATTTCTGTTACATATGTTGGGTGTTGATTCAATTAACAAAGATTCAGTAATCAATCTCTCCACCTAACTATATTGGACTTAAGTACAGTGGTTATGTGTTAATGCATGCATTGCTATAGCCTGGTCTGTCATCCTATATTTAGCTAAGTTCCTATATTCGGCTATTCTAACCAACACCGACGGCTAGTTTGACCTATGTACTTGACCTCACAGTCATTTGATAGATTAAACTATTTTGCTCATCTAGTTTTATCGGATCCCTAAGCCAACCTAATTCCAGTTTTGCTGAGTATCATACATAGAGTTTCTGATATACCTTCCTTATGGGGTAACACATTGGAAACTCAAAACTTCTTTCTATTTGTGTTGTCGTTATTTTTCGTACTCGTATCACTGTTATCTTTTCTTTTTTTGTGTGTTCGCACGAATTTATTCATAAACTGTGAAGGATAATTATTAATAACTATTAGCACTTCTTTTACGTGTTTCAACTCCTTGTTTAGGTTCTTGTACTGACTAGTCAGTTTTCTAGCTCTGTCACTTAGACATTTGACTAAGCCTACCTTGACTGACGTCGGATGGGATGACTCGAAGTCTAGATACTTGTTGGAGTGTTTCGGTTTTCTGTAGACGGTAGTATCCAAACCACCCTCTGTCCTTCATCTTATCCTGCAGTCCAACATAGGCAAATCTCCTTGTTCATTTTCTACCTCAAAAGTGAATTGGGAAACTGGCGATATATTCCATTTGAGCACAGAAAATGTGTCATCTACGTATCGCCATCACATTTTAGGTGCAGGACTAAACGTTTGTAAAGCCATGTTTTCCCAACTATCCATAAATATATTTGCTAGAATTGAGGATATTATCGATCCCATTGCTACTCCTTATGTTTGTGTGTATATTCTATCCTTCAACTTGAAGAGTGTTGAGGTCCGGTACAGCTGTACGCCTACTATGACTTCACCAACCGATATCTTAGTTCTGTGAGTAGGTTGTGAGTCAATATTTAGTTAATTTTGATTGCCTTTAGTGCCATACTGATTGGTGTTTTAGTATAAAGACTTATTACATCGAAACTAACCATTTTTCACCCTCTTCTATATGTAGTTCATTAGGCTTTAGTTGTGACTCGTAAGCGTTTACTAGTCTGGATTTTGAACAGTCCCCAATAGAACACAATATCGGTGCTAAGTGCTTTGCTAGTTCATATATTGGGGTATTTCTGAAGTCACCTATGGGCCTAGTGGAATAACCTAGTTTGTGAACCTTAATGGTGCCATAAATTCTGCTAGGATTATACGTTTTAGGCATCAAATTAAACCACTTATGCTCACCTAGAGATGGCTTTAATCGGCGTACCACATCGGCTGTAGATTTCTTAATTTAATTCATGACCGTGTCTAAAGGCTTCTTGATTTCTTTATATGGTCCTGTTTGGATATGTTAGTCGATTTTCTTGGAGAAATCCAATTACTCCATAACTGGTGTTAAATTGCCTTTATCAAACTTAAAAATCATTATATTATTGTATTTATTTATTGTATGTGTTGCATATTATAGTATTTCACTTCGAAACTCTGGGACTGTTGACATCATACCTAACTGCAGTGTTATATGGTCTTCCTGACCCGTTATTAAGTCTAAAGCCATAGTCTTTGGTCAGAATAAGACTCACCTCTAATCGCATGTTCTACTGTGATATGCATTTAAACAAGATGACTTGGTGAATTTAATCATATAACTTTGTAGTTATTATCGTTTGTAACATGCTTGGAAAAACCATTCTACCTTGACTATCCAGAAATCCTAAAGTCAAAAGCCAATTCGGGAAAAGTTCTGCATTCCATCACCAGCAAATGAACTGAATTCACATTCATTTGGAAACCATAGACAGATAAGATTGATAAACCGACACAGTTCAATGAACCGAACATGGTAGTGAATGTTACTTATGTGTGGGAACGGAGATGTGTTTCCCCTTTTTACCGCAAGAATGACATGTGATATATTGAAGAGATTATTATACAGAAAGACTACATGAAAAATATACTTATGTTATAAAATTTGTACCCTTCCAGTATGAGAAACGATAGGTCTTGATGCTTATTCTGAGCATAAAGTTGAATAGAAACCGAATGATTCAACTAAAATAGGGGAAGAACCTTTTGCTAACATGCTCAAAGGGAGAAACTCTTTTGAAGTAAAATTAAACTGTTTCAACTACGACTGTAAAAGAATCGTTCATGTAAGTGAATTTTAGAGGGAATATATCCAATGATAAACTATTTGCGGCGCTCTTTGACTTAATTGGAAAAAACATTAATAGTGCAAAATTACTATGTTTTTCATAATTGTTAACATGAGAAAGAAGTGATTAATAACTGAAATATATATTTCTAAATGTATCAATGCATTAATTTGTTCTTGTCAGCATTTTAGAAATTTTTTATTTGGAAGCAACACTTGAGTTGGTAAAATACATTTCAGTGAAAATTGTATATAGTTTGGCATTAACTTATTAGATCCAAGCATATCATGAAGCTTGGTTGTGGTGGCTTCTCTCAGTTAGATTGCTTAATCATGAAGCTTTCATTTTTTCTCTCTAGACATAATCAGTACCACGCAACCAATAAAAGGTGCACGATTAAACCATCCAGCCCAGAGAACACAAATCAATCAAGATAATCCACCTTAGCTTGAAATATTCATCGTCATACTTTTTTGTGTTCTCCAAGCCTTTGTGATTGTGCTTGCACATTTTATCACTAGACTAAGCCATACCATTAGTACTTACTCCACGAAAGTTGGTAAACACCAAGGAATTATCATTCTTATTCTAAGCTACAAATCCCCTACACTATTCTCCATCATTTCACTGGCATAAAGATTACACCTACATACCACATCTTCTCACCCTCAACACTTTGAAAACTTGAAAGGTGACAGCAGAACCTGAATTAAGCTATGAAAGACTTGACTAAATTTTATGATATTTGCACAAACAATATCATTACTTTGACCTATTTGCGAAATTAAGTTTACAGGACTCTGCTAAATGAAACTTTTTCGGTTCTAACCCTCAGCAACCTTACTAAGTATGCTCTCACTGCCACTACTTTAACCAATAATAGTATTGAATATCTGTTTGTGCCCTCTTAAATGTAGGATCATTTAAGCTTATTGACCATGATGATCCCTATCTGCACCCACACATCATAATCCCACTTAAATAATGTGCATCCTTCCTTCATTGTATACTTTTTTTGTTTTTCTATGTTAAAAGTAATTCATGTGATCAAAATGAATGGATTCATTTAAACTTCAGCAACTATCGTTCTTATTAGTAAAGTTATTTTGTTGATTAGAACAATCTGTTTTGATGATGCGTACCGGAAATGTTCCATTTTTTCATCAACCGTCTATGGCTACAGTAACAGGTTTATCTACTAATTTGTTTTACAGTCCTTAGTAAATAGTATAATTGTTTTTATATCATACCGTCGTTGATCGGACCGAATTGGTCGGTCTATATTGGCATATGGGATCCTGTGTGGATGCCTCGATATTA
This sequence comes from Heterobilharzia americana, assembly GCA_944470555.2. Classification (NCBI taxonomy): domain Eukaryota; kingdom Metazoa; phylum Platyhelminthes; class Trematoda; order Strigeidida; family Schistosomatidae; genus Heterobilharzia; species Heterobilharzia americana. The sequence goes on from OX104134.1 coordinate 72,551,240, forward strand.
ACAATACTCTAGTGGTAGTAATAATGGATAGTGGCTAGCAGTAGAATCCAGGATGCGCATTTCGTCCTATTTGGACGCTCTGGCGTTTGAAGTCATCACCTTCCAGTTCTAATCCTGATGGGAACAACATCCAGCTGACGAGTCCCAAATAGGACAAAATGCGCATCCTGGATTCCATTGCTAGCCACTGTCCGTCCTTAGTAAATGTTTTCAACAAAGTTGTTCACATTTATCTTATATTGGAAAAATTCCCGATTATTAATTTGAGTTAAACACTGCTACAAAAACCCACCTTTTTGATATAGGATAATTCATGTACTTCAGCGTTTATTAAAGTATAAATTTATGAGCTACGAAAGAAGTTACCTAAAAGGATATTCCTATAATTTTGACTAGTAAGTAAAATCCAGAATTATCTTATCCATCTGAACGATGGGTAGATAACTGGTTGTTTTAATTTCTTGATGAAAGTAGTTAACGACATGATAATTTTCATCATCTGCTCAACATCTCGTCTTCCGAACTTTTTTAGTGATCAACCGTTTCTGATGGTTCTTTAAAGCCTAATTGTCAATTTGAATGTTGAGTAAAGAGACAAAGAAATAACAAATCTATTACCCATGGATTGTTGATAAAACGATGGGTTGTGAATAAAATCGGAATATTCAAGAGAAATTCCAGGAATGTCAAAAAATTACTTTGTCACTGAATAACCAGTCTAGAAAATGGACTCATTGGCTGCTACTATTGAAAGACAATAATTAGAAACGTTTTCATTAAATAAAATATGAAAAAATGTAAAACTTACTTGAAACAAGAAAGCATTCACCTGCTGAATGATAATAATACAGTCGGAGAATCAAGGCACTTTTGCACACACCTGTGATCGCCAAACCCAAACCCAACAGTCCGAATAAACAGGCGCAACCCAAAAGACAGATAATTGATGTGTGAAGTTCTGTTAAAAGATACAAAATTACGAAATCAAAGGATTGAGAGCATTATGCCTAAAGAATGGACAGCATTTCAAATTAAAATGTAGGTACTTATCTGGGTAAGACTAATTTTCCGCGCCTACAGTTTTGAAGGTTGGTCTGCTTAAAAAAAGAGACTAATAAACATTTTACCTTACTGTTTCTTAATTACGAGAAAATTCTATCAGTCAAGGACTACAACTTAGAAATTGAATAATGAGCCAAATATCATATCATATCAAATACATATATATGTTGAAAATTCTAGAGAAGAAACATTTCAATAATTCTGATGGAGAGCACCTACCAGCTTCCAAGTCAGTTAACACTAAAGCTGCATCAGTTTCACAGAAGAAACATGATATTTCTGCAGTATGGTTCGATAGGATTAGAATGAACAGAAAATTGGAATTTGTTTGAGTTACAAGTTCTTGATGTTAATTCAAAAGTAATTCACTCGCTTTTAAGTTTTACGTAAGCAACAATGAAACTTGTATTTATCTTGCTGACTAGCAGTGGAATCCAGACTGAGCGTTTTGTCCTATTTGGTCGTCAGCTAGATGTATCAACCCCCCAGTAAGTCATGTTTTTCCCACTGAGGCTCAAACCCAGTACCCATTGCTTCACTAAGAAACAGAAGTCAAGCTATCCGGTACTGTAAAACAGCGGGGAATCACAAGTGAAATTAGATAAAAGCGACATTTGATTACTTATATCCTCACTTTTACATTCCACATGCCTTAGGTTTGAACCTTTGAACTATAGTGGAAAGAATAGACATTAAAAAGAAATTCCTAAAAAGCGTTTAAGGTGGGGCATTATTTATGCATCTTTTTACAAATGCTTTCACAAAAATTAGATTTAGAAGTAATGTGTAATGCCAAAAGCAAGTCGTTTATTTCATGTACTTGCTTTCGTTGGTTGGTTGAGACAAAATAAGAAGGGCTGGATTCTCATAAAAACGTGGTATAAATTTATTTCAAAGATACATTTCTTGAAACTTTCACTTGATAATGAGTAAATAAGCAGCAGTTTTAAGCTACAAAGTGATACTTAGGATTGTCTAATTTAGCTATACTAAAGTATAGCGAAATTTATACTCTGTCATTCAGCATTTTGCAGATGAATCATATTTCTATGATATTCATATGGTGTGTGGAGCTGGAAAATAACCTTAAAATAAAACTATGTAATTTCATTCTGTAAATGTAGTCCTTATCTATTTTTCCAAATCAATTTCGATTTAAGTAGAGTACAAAAGTTATGAAATTGATGCTTCAGAAGTAAAATGACACTGTATCAGTAGCTGAGCATTCTTGGCATGGTATATGCATGGTGTCCATATGACTATAAATTTGCATAATATTCTTGATCCATGACAACGATAAAAGAGGTGAGCTAGGTAGTAATTCGATCAACGATGGCAATAATGTACCTTAACCTTTTTCATGTTTTTTAAAAGACCACCCAACTCAACCAGCAGAGGTCACAGTTCTCGTTCAACATAAACGTCACCATCAACCAGAAGAAAAGCTTCTTGAGGTAAGTGCTAATGAAATTGTTTCACTTTTCATGACGTTTCTGTCAGTCCTTAGTCCTAAGTTCATGGAACTAATTAACGACTCTTGCGTGAAACAAATTTCTTTAGACATGTAGTTTATCAAGTTTTCAACAAGCGAATGGTGATTCGAAGTAAAGGAAGTCAAAATCAGATAATTCATAATAGTACACTAGAGAGAATTTCTGCGGAGGTCGCGAAAGTAAATTATAAGCAATCTGTTATATTCACCGAAGGACTTACTCCAGTTATTCTGCAGATGATAAATTATAAACAGGCAGGTGGAGTTGTTCGGTAGGCACAAGTTCCATAATCCTAGTTCATATGGATGTCGAGCTATAAAGCAAAACACACAGGCTTTAGGTTCAAAAGTACTTTAAAAATTGCATTTGAGTAACAACAAGGTTGCCTTGTAAAAGTATGCCAAACATTTGTCAGCCGCAATCGCCTATACTGGATACACGCCGAAATGAAAATGGTTTTTAGAATGCATCTTAATGAACGATGCAACTCATCGTGAATGAGATAAACACCAATGCAAAGAAGCTTTGCTACACCGAGGAAACCCAAAGTCGATTACTCAAAAAGGAATCAAATTGATTTCTGAAGTCTTGGAACCTGGTTTTATGCTCACATATTGAAAGGTTGAAAAAGTGATTCGAATAAACCGAATTTCGCTAGTTTGAAATGTTTGTTATGCAACTGACAAACCATTTTACAGACTTCAGAATCGAAATTTGACCTGTCCGAGTTGAATAAGTTGAGCACTGAACAAATGTATTATGAATCAAATATATTTGAAAAATCCCAGTGACGTTAAAAATAAATTTCTTTACAAATTTCATACATTTATTTTCCTTTACGAATTTTGATAAAGCACTAAGAAGATGTAACTTGTCTGAATGGCATAAAATATTTGTAGCGTCAGGGTGAAAATTTTATGAAATCGTTGACAGACAGTGTGAAAATGTTTTTGAGTAGCAACTCCGACACATTACACGGGTCAGACAAGCATCACCTTCGTAATGTCTTATTAAAATACATTTCTACTGTTTCGTGACGTCGTGGATGTCACTTCGTCAGATAATAAAACCTGAACGGGTCATTGCACATTTAATTAGTAAATGTTGACAAATCAGAAACCATTGTTCAAAAATGAAGAAACCATGGGAATCAGTGTATTCGTTATCTGTTATTAGTCTTTGAGTTCAAGGTGAAGATGAAAATGGGTGTGGTGTGAAAAATAAAATAGATAAAAAATTCTGTTTGTTTATTAGCATGTACTTCAGTTATTACTGGTGTGTGCAATGTGTTAAATAGGATATATTAGTGGCTCAATAGTCGAAAAAGGTCAAATTTATTTTTCTACCTCAGTGAGATTTACTCTTTCATTTACTCTTCATATAAAAACCATTAGCTGAATATAAACCAAGCTCCACATGCCTGGAGTGTGACAAACAAAAAAACTTTTGAGCAACTGGCGAAAATCAGCTAAATGACACGTTTTTCAAACTTCTTTGCATCAAAAACCATCTGTCTTTTAATAAAATGCAGAACATTCGTTGACAGAGAGAATGATCTTGACGCTGCAGGATTCACTAGGCTGTACGGTTTGATTGTAAGGCGTTCGTTCTCATTCTAGACAACAAATGGCTTAGTAGCTTGCCCAGTCTTGTCATTGTCTCCATATGTTTTTCGATCGGTTGTCCTGCTGACGTGAACTTTGTTGTTGTTATTGCCTCCTAGCGGTTGTAGATGGATCAATGTAAGTTTTTTCTGACCTCTGACTGATCTGAATGCGAAGCTTCTAAAATTCAATGGCATATTCTTTAATTCTTTTATCCGAGATTTACACATTTTCCTGGTCAAATTTATATTCACAGCTGTCTGCATAAATTGATATAACCGAAGATATGTCATGACACTTCACTGCCAGTCGATGTTCATGTAGACGGATACGAAGAGGGCGATCACTCTGTCCGGCGTAATGTTTTTTTTACAGTTTATGCAGTTTATTTTTTAGATAATGTTTGGGTTGCCCTCCTTTGCTATTGCATACTTAGCCTACATAAAAGAGTGAAGAGATTTTGCTGGCATGTCAACTGCAGCTTCAATAATCTAGTCCTGATCTCGTAGACATCCATCCAGTAGCGTACGACAATTGGTTAGTTGATATCCGAGACTAACTTCCAGGTTGACGACGAATTATGCAAGCATCTTCTGATGAAGTTGTGCGGATACCCGTCCCTATGGAAAACAGTAATCAAATCGTTTTCTTTCATCCGCAGGGTTTTGGTAATACAGTGTGTCTTTGGTCTTTTGAACAGTGTTTTTATACAGCTGATTTTTTATGCTTTTGGGTTGTTGTTATTGTAGTTGAGGATTCGAAACTTTAAGGTCAGTGTGTAGATGACACATTTATGATCACTAAATAAACGAATTGGAAAACGCCAACAAATAAGTCAACAACATTTTCGACGAAATTAAGCTCACAATTGAAGAAGAAGTGAAAAATTTGCATTTGTAGATGTTCTGATAACTGGAACGGATTCAGACATACTGGAAACTTAAGTATACAGAAAACCAACTGAAGCGCATCACATTCTCAACTACAATAGCAACAACCCAAAAGCATACAAAACCAGTTATATAAAAACACTATCAGAAAGACCGAAGACATGCTGTATTACAACAACTTTGTGGATGAAAGAAGAAAACTGTGGATATGAATTTGGCTAGGAAAATGTGGAAATCTTGGGTGGAGGAATTATAAAATATACCATAGCATTTTTAGAAGCTTAGCATTCAGGTCAGTCAGTGATCACCAAATACGTTCACAGAATCTTGAAAGAAAAAGTTAATCCTCCCAAACCTATTTTTACAAAATAATGATCTATTTTGTAAATTTCTCTTAAATTTTTAAATACAGGCTTCGCATGTTTCCCCTTGAATTATTTCATTCACACACGAACACGTTCATGAACACCCACATGCTGGGCAAATAGTTTTCGCTAACACGCATGATTTCCATACAGTATAGCTAAATCACGTGTCGAAAAGTGGTCGTGTTTATGGAATTGGTCTCTATCTTCACCAAAAGATAAACTTCTTAGACGGTTACCATGGAAAATATACGAATTCACATGATATAAAGTTTGAGGTTTTTTAAATCGACACATGGCGCAATTAGCAGCACTTGGAGAACTACTGACAAGAGAAAATTGCTTAGGTTCCGGATCTGGTCTTAGATGTACTGATCAGATCTATACTCTTCTCAAAATTATGTGACAGAAATTTCTACTGACAACGAACACCTGCTATGTCTTGATACAAACGTAGTATTTACCTTAGTTCACTGATAGGTTTCCGAGTGTGACCTACTTAAAAGGGTGTTGACGAGCATTTCACCGTGCTGAAAGCTGTAGGCACAGTTTTGTCCAGTCGTGTCCAGAATTTTGATTAGTTACTAGGTATGATGTCTGTTATATCCATGAGCAATTTGTACAGTCTAGAGAGAATCAATATGTTATGAATATATTTATAATAAATGTTTACTTACAACTATAAATATAATACATTCTCATAACACATTATCTATGTTAACGATGTCCGTTAGGCATATATATAACTTTATCACAGAAATATTTATCAGAAAGCCGATCTGCTTATCCTTTTTGTTGCAGGATAAATCTCAGAATTGCGAAAGTAATGTATTTTGTTAGGTTAGTGCTTCAGCTATAGACAAATGCCTTGATCTTATTCCTTACAAGTGGTTTGATCGAACCCTGTAGAGGATTTTATATGAGCTCTCAAAAGGAGCTAAGCGGGCTGGGTTCACGAGGTGTTCTGCTATTGGACTGAAGATACATTTCCCTTCTCCCGTTTCAAGCCAGGCTGGGAAGTGTTCACGCGCACGTCTTACAAGCTGATGCATGGTACGGCCGATGTACTCAGCTCCACAAGATCAAGTGTATACCAGAACATCGGCATCAGCTTGTAAGACGTGCGCGTGAACACTTCCCAGCCTGGCTTGAAACGGGAGAAGGGAAATGTATCTTCAGTCCAATAGCAGAACACCTCGTGAACCCAGCCCGCTTAGCTCCTTTTGAGAGCTCATATAAAATCCTCTACAGGGTTCGATCAAACCACTTGTAAGGAATAAGATCAAGGCATTTGTCTATAGCCGAAGCACTAGCCATCCAGAAGTTGAAACTAGTATTATGTGTTTAAAAAAGGTACGTTCAACGTTTATTCCTGTTAAGTCAAGATACTGTCATGGTGAAAATTTTATGAAGCCGCTAATTAGCAGTGTGAAAATGTCTGATCAGCTAGAACAAATAATTTGTAAAATAATAAAGAATGGCTGGAACAAGATGACCACTTTACTCACTTGTAGATGTGGATTAGTGCATATGATTCAGTGACCAATGAGGTTCTAGGGCGAATATAAACGGTTGAAGTAGTTTCACTAATTTTAACAAATTATCCGCTGAAGTATCCAGTAACTTAAGACTTTTTGACAATGTGTACAGAACTTTATTGAGTCGTGATTCAAGTTGCAGAAATATAACCAATGAAGGTACAAAATAAAAAGAGACTACCTATCTCAGGACTGTAACCTCCGTAGCATCGCCACCATATCATGAAACCATGATGACAGAAATATGAAGATTAGTTATTGTCTAGGTAAAGAAAATAATTTGGTCGATAAAATCTGGTGCGTTCAGCGTTTGAAATGGCCGAGAAATATGTTGCACATTCCTAGTCACCTTTTTATAACACAATTTTAGATAAAGCAGATCAGATTGCAAGAAATCCAGGATACCTATAATGAAACGTACTAAAATATTGGAAGAGTAGTTGAATGCTACTAGTGATATGGCTCACAATTAATATTAGTTGTGCAGGTGTCTTATCCTCATGTGGTAAGTAATATTGCTTTTCTTTTGTCTAGGTTTTCTCCTCTTCCCTCTGTCATATGGCTCACTTCAACTTATTATTTGTTCATTTCCAACTGTTGTCTTTGTTGTCATTATCTTCTACTTGAATGCTGATATAAAGTGTAAAAGCTTGCATAGCTATACGTTAGTACAAGGTCATATATTTTAGTGTCTGTCTGTCCCTCAAAGTGATCGAATATGTTTTGGCCAATACAAAAGAATAATGTTTGCAGAACAGTGATTCTAATTAAAGTGATGTGAATATTTATCGACACAAAAGGATTGAGAACAATGTTAGAAAGTTAATGGTAATTTTGAAACTTACCATCACCAATCCATTTCCAAGCTGGACTGCCAATACCAAATAATGTGACACCGACGCCCAAAACTGCCATGCAAAAGCTCCAACTTCTTGTACGTACGAATAAATCGTGCTCATGATAGTCAGTCAACAACTGCCACTGTTGCGGAGTTAAATGTACTGTTTTAGTCCTTGAAGTTACATTGTTAGAAGTACTTGTATTACTGTTAGTTTTGTGCTTATGACTAGCTTTATTTGATTTCATCTTATTTAAAGAAGGTCTGCTGTCTTCGAGAATTAACTTATGACCGTCATCGCATGCACCTTTGAACGCTTCTGCATTCGCCACCGTTGCCTGCATAGCAATCTGATAAAGACGATCTGAGGCATTCTGCTGACCGTGAGTTTGTAAGATGTGATGACGTCCGACTGGATGAGGTGCCTCGGAAAATGTAGCGTGATATGAAACATAACTTCGGCTCTGTCGAAGATCCGTTGGCATTTTATTGAGACAGCGATAATAGATGATCCAATAGGCAGCCAAACTGTCAGAAGTATTCTTTTATTTTAATATGCTTTGCAGATACCTAAAAGTGAGACAATACTATTTAATGAAATTCAGGTAATGCAGTGAACCAAGTTAAGGTAATATGATTTGCTGAATCAATTTCGTCATATATGGAGGGATTACATGATTGTTTTTGAACCAAGAATTCGCTCAGATATGAAATGTAAGGCGATTACATAAATATCAGAAAGCATATTCAGAGTTCCAGCTAGAGGTAACGTTTCTTATTGTTAAGCCATCAATAGGTGCAAAACCTGATGAGTGTTTCTGAAACACCACTAATTCAGAACAGCCCCTCCAACCAAATGTATTTTTTAAAATAATGATCATTATTTATCATCCGAGAAACCTGTCGAGATGTACTATCTGATTTCCATCTTTCATGAATTACCGCCTTTGCAAAAAATGATCACTAGCAAGTCAAGTATGCGAGACTTAGTATTCTACTGAACCAATGTTTCATCTCGCCCAAACGATCTAAATCGATAAGTATGTGCTGAATTATTCCTTCCACCCGGATGTGACCAACTTTCAGGTCAAACTTAATCAAATAAGGTAATCGAATGTGGTTATCAATATTACCATCTGTTTTGAAGTAGACTAGAATCAAAATATCGAGCTGAAGTTTGTGACTGAAACTGATAATCTTGAGACTAGGACAAATATAAGTCAAAACTCTTCAAAATAAAGGTTGATATTTGTTTATTGATACTTCTAGTTTCCCGCTGCTATATTGAGTAAAACTGCTCCACCTCTGTTGGCAGATGGTTTCCTATACGGAAGCCTCAATACTCTCCGTATATTCATTATGCTTGGGGTTAATTTATTGCATAACATTGGAATCCAGGGCGCTCACTTTGTCCTATTTGGAACTCATCAGTTGGATGTACCTGTACCCCAGCAAGTGATGTTGTTCTCGTTGAGGCTAGAATCCAATACCCTCCACTTCAAACCCTATAGCGGCATCCAATTCTTCATACGTTCTTAACAGCCTGCAGTAATGCTGATGATAGCAGCCAATAACTAAGACCTCCCCGTGGTTATCACATATATTACCCAGACCTTTGTAACGATGGGTCCAAAGAAAGCAGTGGAACATTTCCAGTCTAATTTACCCTTTAAAGCAAAATACTTGGTTCCTCGCCTTTAGTAACCTCGATCCGTAGAAGGAAGGTAGAATAAGTACCTTATGACACTTTAGTACTTGGACTTCCTCCCGGGTCTATGCTTCATTAAGTGGGTTGTTAGTAGTTGACCATGAGATACAAAACATTAAAGATGTTACTAGAATAGCAAGCCAGGTGATAGGTTGTTGAAAGTGCTCCATCCAGCGTTTCAGGCGTTGATTACAAATGTTGATCTGATTAGCATCTGCTCTGCGAACCATCTGAATGAAACCAGTTTATTGCTGTCAGTACCTCGAATGAGTTAGAACAGCTTTCAACTTTCACCATGTGCGCCTGCTGCTTCCATGTCACGCTTTCTGATCTCTGGTCTTCGAAGTCCTTTTGAAAATGGTGTTTTGTTTATTGCTGAAGGGCTCACCCACCGCCAACCAACTAACAACAGCGTACTGCCTGCTTGCTACAATACACTGGTAGATACCCAGAAGCTGTAAGGAGCCTGCAGAAATGTAGCTTTTATTGAGGGGATGTTATTCGAACCCACAAACAGCTTTACTCGCCATTTTCATGGAGTCTTGTTAGTATAGGCAATTCTCAATTGTACCTACCTCGGTGTGAATTTCAGCTACAGTATTAGGTGCAACCAGTTTACTGAAGTTTCGGATGACGACTTTAACAAAAGCAATATGAACTTAACACACATTAAAGTTTTATCAGAGTTCAGAGAGGTGAATGAAATGAAGCAACAGTCCTAAATACACTCACCCATAGTTAACTGATCATTATACCATCAGTTTGAGTTTAGACTTGAGCGGTAGAGAAAGAAAACCAGGCGGAATAATGCGATAGTTGTGTCGGAAGATGATCCAAGCTAGCAACAAGTTGAGGTCTCAACAAAGCTCCAAAAGACATTCTTCATGATCTGACTTGCTTCCGATTAATGCCTATTCCTCCTATATTAGCCTAGACACTCAATTTATCTATTATTATCCCAGCTATGAACATGATATCTATCGAGAATCGTAGCTTGAACCGGTGAAAGATTGAATTAGCATTGATGAATGGCTTTTTTGACCACGAAATTTAATATTTTCATTAGAAATGCTGCATAATACAGACGCTAGCTTCCATGAAATGATTTTTGACCACATGTAGATTCATGTATCATCAGCAGGAAAAGTATTAAGTGGTCTTACTCTCAAACCATGATACATTTACCTAGAAACCAGTTGCATAAATCGTGTACATTATATTTTCAACCCTGACATGTTAAGTAGACCTGTACCTCATAATAGATCCAAAAATGCTTGAATTGAAGCTAAGTAGCTTTGTGACATGAGGCTACAGTTTAAAACGTTTAGAAGTATTTTAGCAGTGAATACCAACGTTATTCGATTTCACTGTGCTGAAGCAGTAGGATAATCAACATAACTCCCTTCATTTTGAAGCAATACTATTAACCCCAGTGAACAAAGAAATCTCGTAAAAACACAAAGTTTTATTTTCGGTAGCTCATCTAACTACTTTCCAACTAGATCTGTCAACTGAACTGCAATAATAAAGTTCAAGTGAGTCATTTGAATAATATATATATATATATATATATATATATATATATATATATATATAACTTTGTTGCTAGGACTGTACCTTTCTTCTTTTCAAGGGTTGTTTTCTGTGTAATACACAGTGCTTGGTCCTAAGTGCTGAAATCAATAAAAGGCAATTTATTTCTGTGTACTAAAAGATTAACTTAATTTGGGCGTCAGCTGCAATTCTTATTTAACTTATCTCTAGCGCTAATTCAATTTATTCGTTCCCAATACCACCTGAATAAAATAATAGTCATATACATTTTTCAATTATTTATAGTCGCATGAATTTTCTATCCATGAGAAAATTTAACAGCTACCGACAGTCAATAGTCTTCACTTAATTTTCAATATTATTGGTCAAAATATAATCTGTAAACTAATGAGTATTATACTGATCCAACCCCTTTTTAATACATTTCGGAACAAAAACTACCAGCTTTTCAAGCCTAACTCTAATTTTCTAGTAGTATTTTACCAGATTAGACATTTTATGTTAATCAATAAAAGTATATTATACAACCGGATTTTGGTCATGTTAGTTGTAAAGAAGCTATCAGGATGAAGCTCTGGGCAAAGGTTTCGTGCTACTTGGCACTCGTCAGCTGGGCGTAACTGCAACCTCTACAGATCCAATATCCAACTTGAGATTCAGACCTGCAATTCAAGCTGTGACTGACCTTTTATAAAACTGGATTATGTAAATGCATTAATCACTGGAGGGCAACTATTTTCATGATGTCTAGTCCTAGGTGGTGATAGAATTCTAGTGATCATTTTGGAATGTGGCCACCAAGCTCACACACTCACGATCTTGAAAATCTTTAGTAGTTAACCCTTTCAATCTGAGTCATAATAGTAGGATTTTCGTCGATTAGTGATTGCCGGTGATAAATGAGATATACAGCCAATAGAATACCACTGGCATTTTTAAGCAACGCTTATGGTAAGTCGCTGCACTGAGATGAAGCCAAAGGTCACGCTCAAGTAGTTTTTGTGCAGTCACACTAATTATTCAGACACTGAAATCCAGGAAGCCTTATTCAGATCACGGGCAAGGCTCTTGGACTCTTCAGAATTCAGCTCATTCTAAGAAATACGACCTTCTGATGAGATCATAAAAAGACGGCTATATTCAGTATTTAATAAAATGGACACAAATATCTGTAACACAGGGGTTAACAAATACATACAGAGCTTGAATCACATACCAGTAATCCACTAACTGATTTCTTCATTTCAAGAAGATTTGAAAGACGCCTGATTGATTTCTGATCCTAAGCAATTCGAAACTTGGCTGCTTGAGTGATAGAAATAAATTTTGAAATCGGTGACAGTACTTTGTAAAAAGCACGAATCAGAACCTAATACATTTTAAAACTTGAATATCACGTATAGCACAATAATTAAAAGGTTAACCCTGATAAAGTAAATCTGAGGTGAACATTGAGAATCAGTATTTTCCTAATCCAATCTTCCTTATTTTGTAGGATTTATGGGCAAGCTACTGCGTCGGTACGTGTTTCTTTGTTCGGTATGTTTATCTTTGTTGCGATGCTACCAATTTCCCAGCTAAGCTATATAACCTGACTTTGGGATGGGATCTCAACAAAGGCACTAGAAATAATGTGACCAGCACGGTAGCTGAATGCTGTACCATGTTTGGATGTAGTTTGAATCTCAGTCAAAAGTTTCGGTGATAGAGTTTTCAGTTCAATACCAGCCATTATCTTCATTGAATTTCTAGGCAGAAGGAAATCATCAAGTTATCCATATACTAAGCATTTGGTTTTAGAATGAATGTGAACCTAGATAGAAGTTATCGACCGTAATTCAAGTTGTAACTCTGTAGTCTTGTAATCTAAAAAAGACAACTGGCAGTCCACTTCTTCGCTTGTCAATTAACAAACATGTCTAATGAAACTGAAAGTGCTGGTGAAATAGTTTCCATTTTATTTTGCACCATAGCGGTTTCGTCACTGTTTACTATTAAGTGATTCAATAGTGAAAAATATCAAAATTATAAACTAGTGAAACTTCACGAAATGATCCCTGACAAAATATTCAGAAGCTTGTTTTTCACAGCATTTTAAATAATTATCAAAAATCTGAACCAGAACATCCCCACACCCTATAATGAATAAAACTGAGCAAGAAAATTAGTTCTTAAAACATATGCTCGACATTGATAGTGCATAGTTAACAAGGTGCTATGGTAACATTTAGCTGTTATTTTGTGAAGATAATTTTACAAAAACGTATGTACCCGAATTCTCAGTTTTATTATCCTACAAACAAAAAGCGTTGTGTTTTTTATAACCTATACATATATTCTGAAATTTCCTTCGGTTTGATAAGTTAGCCAAAACTATGTCTTTAACATTAGTCGACAACGCAGTATTTTAAGAACAAAATCAATGATTGCCGAGTTTCTAGTATTTTTAACAGACATTTTTCAAAGTACTCACCAGCGACTGACACCAATTTAAGAACCAGTTGAAGCATCGAGGCATTTAGTTGTCTCATCCTAGTCGACATGCTAAGGCACTGTGAACTTAATCAGTTTTTATGGAACCATTAGACAAACCACATGGTTAGAAGCCAGTGGTTTAAATTATTTATTTTTTATTAGTTTGCAATATGAAGCGACCATCAACCAATATCATTGGCATTTATCATACACGCTAAATGGTTGACTCCTTCAGATCCTTGCTTCTCGTTAGAACTTCAAAAGGTTAACCTGTTACACTGTCCTAACCTCTTATGTGATTATAAGTCAGGGAATGCTTGGCAACAGATTAATTTTCTTTCAGGTTATTTATCTTGATGAAGCCTAGAACAAAATCAGACATCATGTGTCATTCTAAATGTACATCATTTCTTCTGTCAAAGTAAATGACATGTGTAACCTATTTTGGTCCCTTCCCATCACCTGACATTTGTCGTCGAGTGTTAGTTGAAAAAATTATTTTGACCTAATGAATCACTGTAATATTTAGGCCTACAACATCTTGGAATTCCAGGGCTTTTATGAGGCTTACAAGAAAACATTACAGAACCTTTTGTTCCTTACCAGTTCCATCGCAGTTTTTGTTTACACTTCCACGTCTTCTTTTCTATGAATTTTTGAATGAATTCCCAAGAAAAGTAATTGGGTGGTATTACTCTTCTTGTTTTTTTTCTTGATTTCTACAACCCATTGAAGAGTTCAACTAGTATGACTAAAATTTCTGCCGTTATTAAGAATTCACAGACTTATAATCACATAAGAGGTTAGGACAATGTAACAGGACTAAAGATCATGTTGATAGTATTAACTTGTAACGAATAATGATGATTACATAAAAAATTCTAATGCCACTGGAACTGAAAGAATATAAACAGTTCAATCACAGAAACGAAGACAGCAAGTTATATGGTAACGCAGATGTGATTATGAGCAATTATAAGTGAAGGAAAGGTCATTCAGTAGATAGTGCTGTATCACTAGATACCGTCAGTATCGATTTTAAGTCAACCAAACCGTGTGAATTTACGCTTATTATTAAGGGATATTATATTAGAGGTGAACCTAAGCAATATGAATGGACTGTAACGATATGAAAGTTTTAGTCACCTATAAAATTTCAATTGTATTGAAAAAGTATAAAGGTCCTAAACAATAACAATCACTCGCCTGTGGACATCTCACCGATTAGGTTAGAAACATAGACAATAAAAGTCAATATACCATGTATTCCAACTCGGTAAAACAGTCCATGGATCAGTATTATGTTAAAATTAATACAAATAACTGAAACAGTTATACGTCATGACGGTATCCGCTGACATTCCATGTTAATCAGAACTTTTTCCATCTATTTTTCTCAGGTATTGTATTAAAAATGACCATGAATTTCTCAGGATTCACGCATGTCATATAGGTTAAGCAGGTGATAATGAGTAATACACCACAGGCTACTAGTGGAATAAAGCAATGTATATTAATCTTAGTGACTAGCAGAGGAATCCAGGACGTACATTTCGTCCAGCAGTATCGAGGCGTCCGCATAAGAGCCCATCTGCCAGCAGAGGTCGAGCAATTCGGTCAACTATAACAGTGGAAAATTACAAGTATCATTACAATAGAGCTTTGCATAATGGTCATTCACAACCAAAAAGTCAGCGATAAATTATTAAAATGAATGATTTTCTGTAGACTTACACATTAAGAATGAAATTTCTGCAAAAGTTTATCTCTAGATAAAGTCCATGTACACCAAATAACATTTGTCGGGCACTGAATAAATTGAGAATCAGTCCTTTATTAGGCACATCAGGTTACAATAATACCATAATAGGCGTACATATTTCTACACATAGAGGGACACAAAATAGCCTAAGTAGTGATATCACTGGTTTCTTCGATTATGAAGAATTAACACATTGATTAAATGATCTCATGTAAACCAAAAACCAATATACATATGTTTTCGCATAAAATAACTCGAATGTCATTGGTCTATTTCCTGTGGATTGCAAAAATTAATACAGTGAAGATGATTGGTTGACATTCGCTTTCATATACAGATGTTTGAAATGAAAATATCAAGTGGTGCGCCTCTGACATTGGCTCAATGATTTTCCTTAATGACATGGAAAAATAGTTTATACAACCACAATTGACTTAAAGAATTTTCTTTTTTCAAAATGCAGTGGAATAAATAGTTTTCTGTAATGAAAGGAACAGAAGAATTTATTGCACCCAGAGCATCCTCTGAATTGAAATGAAACGTTTTTTGAGATCACACCACCAATTATAATGTCTGGTATTTTTTAACATCTGTGCCAAAAAGTGTATTGGAATTGAGTGGTGGATTAAACTGTTGAGTAGTGAACAGACCTAGTAATTCAACAGACCACTGAAGCTAAAGGTGAACACCAAAGGAAAGATTCACAGTGACTGTAAACCCCTCAATATATAATTAGGATTAGCTGGCTTCAGTCGCTGCGCAGTAGGTTAACTATGAAAAGTGCTAAGCTCTTAAATAGATGGAAATACAGAGAACTTAGGAGACTACTATTCTCAGCATATATTTTTGTGATGAGTATGATCTTGATGTTTTGAAGTAGTCGAGTTTCAGACAATCTAAATCGTAGAAAAACAAGTACCTCCGTCTCAAATTTGACATTAACGTTTGGCGATGAAAAGCTATTTTGTGTATTATTAAAAAAATTGTCCGTAATCCAGGAAAATTCATATTTATATGAAGTATGGAAAATATCTTCTCTGTTTAGGCACATAACTCACCCACCGGAACTTTCAGACTCTCTGACAAATTAAAATTATGATGTGCGATTACTAGAAGAGTCCATGAATGTATATGCAATAATGTTGAAGGCCTGATTCAAACAGCTGTGTAGTATCCCCATCCAAAAGCAATCGGTTAGTCACATATTCGGATTTTACTTCAAGTATTTACATAAACGAGTCAATGACTAGGCACCTTCTCGATTAGGACATGTTTCTCAAGCGCTTTTCTGTTAAAACTGATACTATACTGTAATCGTTATTGAGCTACATAATCTATACGCTGCTTCAGTTGGCTGTCTATACCAGTTTCTTGAATCGAACAACAACCGTTATTCCGCGAAACATCTAGTATTCCCATGTGAGTCTAGAGTCCCTATTAAACACATATATAATGCACTTCATTTTCAATACATCTCAGTTTTAGAATAGCTAGGAAACCAAACATTCTTTAGTTATACTATTGCGTTATTTTTAATTTTAGTTAGCTTGGGATCATGCATTTATCGAATGAATACATAGTATATTGCTATTTTGATGGACTATATACATATATCTTAAATGTCAGTTAAAATAAACCCAAATAAGTAAAGAACCTACCTTTGCGATTACTGGATGACACTCTTTTGGCCACTGAAAACCTCTGTTACCACGGGCAGTAACTTATGTCATATAATACTTCTCAAATATGTATTTTCTTTTGAAGAACATAGTTTGTTACGTTGGCTGTAATCAGTCTATCGTTTATATGGCTGGGATGAAAGTATCTATTGTAGCATCAGTAACACCTTATATGAAGATGGGTAGCTAAGAAGTTGAACATATTATTTTTCCCAGTTTCACTTGTAATGTACAGTCTTTTAGACACTATCAAAAACATGCTTCTACGTAGGTCTCAAGCCTGGCTGGCTATGTCGACGGCCTATAAATGGAAAACATACCACCAAACAACAGGCATGGTAACTATCTATTAATGTGTTCAATAGTATGTCTTGTTAGTTCATGACACTTTTGTGTCAGATATCGCACCTTGCTATCATGACTGGGTAGTTTTCAACGGAAAACATGTTGATGCCAAAAGTTGGGCAGCCGTAAAACTACCCACCAGTAGGAAATGTCAATGTAGACTGCGAAATTTGTAAATTATTTCCAACTGATCTTCGTTTTCAACTACCCATAAATTGAAACCACGATTAATAGCTTCAATCACTTCCTGAGAAAAGAAACCATCAGAAAGCTTTAATTTTTGCTAACCTTTCATACGACTCTTTTTTCAACCACCTTTTTTGTGTACTTCTGTAAAGTGTGGCGACTTGAGGCGATGCCTTCCTGTACTACTTTGATTTTGTCAACCAGTTAGTGAACTAACTCAGCTGATTGAATAGTGAAATTGAATAAACTACCTGGCATGAAGCACAAGCTGACCTTTGTAAACCACTCCCCACACCTACATTCGATGATGACGTTTAACGTCTTATTCTATGAGGATGCTGTGAGTGACAATATCATGACCTTACAAAAATTTACAAATTTATTAACTGCTGTTGTTGAATATGTATTACAGTGTAAAATACCATGTTGCTTTAAGAGTCAGCAAAAGATGCTCAGTAGTACATAAAAAAGCTGATCATCGTTATAGGTACATTTATTCAAATTATTTTGCACAGTTGTTACCTGAAAAATCTGCTATTCTATAAATGCAACTCACAACCTTCCCAATCAATTTACCATGGGTTTCAGATAAGCTTGTGAGAACATTCTTTTGTAAAGCGTATGCTTTTATCATACAAAACGACGACATATCAATGGGGACTAGTTTTAAACTTTTATCTACTTAATTCGCACTTAAAGACCATGATTATCTTCGACATCTTGTCTCCACAACCTATGACAGCACTCGTCATTTGGAAAAGCAAGTATGGGATGCTGGATGCTAAACATGTTTTCAAAGTTAAACAGATAATCTTTGCTGATCAACTAGCCCTCGTTCATGTACAAATACAATGGGAACAATCATTTTTACGTTGACATGTGAAAAATGAAAGTGCTACATTTTTCTTATCCATTTCTAGATCACAATTCTCCTACTATTATGAATAAATTTGAAAACCATAGTGAATCTAATACGCCGAATGAGGCCATTTCTGGTGAGTCAGAATGGTTTAATTTGTTGCGGAAAACTAACAATACAAGTAGGATTTATGTTTTTATCAAAGTTGATACGACAGGTTATCTTATTAGACCCATGGTATAATTTAGAAATGCACCTTCTTTGAGTTATCTAAATATGTAACCCTATTACTAGACACAATTAGAGACCGTTCTGACTCTCGTGGTGGACAAATTAATGGATATTTAAGAATGAACGGCTATCAAACATTTAGTTTTGCTCTAAAAATATGGTTTAGACGTATGAATTACGTGTTTACAGCACTTTAGTCATTCTACATAGATACCTTCTTGACATATAATTTCAGTAGTCAACGTTTACCTATATATCTTAGAAAATATTAATGGGAAATTAGTGATGTTGGATTTCAGAATAAAAGGAAAACAAGATGGGAGTTTAGATACTGGTATCTAATAAAAACCTTCATATTCAAATCATGCAGTTTCACAGAACGACGTAATAGAATGAGATGGAGTGACAATCTTTGAAGCTAAATTATTTTGGGGGAGAGTGAGATTGATAAATGAATCTTTGTTTAACGAATCAACACCAAACACATCCAATAGGAATTACCCAGCACCCATTCCATATATATATGTATAAAATCTTCCTATCTATTTCCCCAAGAAGGCGAGAGAATTAGGACCATGTAATCCATGTAACAAAGGTGTGGAATTATTTTGATATGATTAAGGACAATATATTGTGTCCGAAACGTAATCTAGGAAACAATACTGTTGCAGTGTGTAATACGTCTAGTACAACAACTTAGACGGAGCTCAGCCTTTTGTACTCCCGACTGACGGCCATTAGGGTGGCTGAGTCGACTTCAATAATTCACTTAAGTCTTTTTCAGCATTAAACAAGGGTTAATTCTTTGGCGCCGTATTTCCAATTACTCTAATGAAAAAAATGTCATTCGAAGTAAACTGTCTCGCACGTTATGCAAAGGCATTTAATTATATTGCTGGCATCTGATCCTCATTCTTATATTTCCGTTCACGAAGTACCGTACTGTTCCTGATATCCCAGTTGCTGCTGTAAGGAACTATGAAAACAGAAGATAGTGAGGAGTATAAATTAACGTCTTTACTGACAACAAAGGGGGAGGAGAAAATTGAATATTTTTGATTCGAGTGTAATTAAACAAACATTTCATTATGCGCTCAACGTTCAGTATATCGACGTATGAAAAAATAGGAGCAACTGATGAAATATTATGACGTCGGTTTAATAACGCTTTATTTATCCAAAACTATAGGCAAAAAATATTAACAGCGTGCTGTCTAGTGTCATTAGGCAATAAAATATGAACTTTAAAAGGGTTGACGCATACAACTAGTCTGCATTTGCAATGACAATTGCTTGCTATTTGTTCCGAGATAACTGTTTATCACTAGAGTCTAAACCTCGCCTGGGCAACTAATTCACTAGTTACTAGCCTGCTTCACCTTATGTTTCACCATCTTTCTCTCCCTCTCCCTCCTCTATAAGCTTCCATGTTTCCGTCAAGATACATTTCTTGTCTCATCTCTTCTTCTTCCTTCCTAACACGGTTATGCAGGATTCCTTCCACATAGCTTTCAAAGACTTCCAGTGCTCATCCACACAGGTTTCTTCAGGGATGTCGCTTAATGTCTTCCATTTTTCCCTGATGGCTGATGTGAAGATGTTTCCTTATTGTTTCGTCCTTCAGTTTCCTTTCTGGGTGTTGAACTTGAACTGTGGTCTATCACCAATTTTCTTGAAGGCTTTCAACTTGATTCGGAAGGTAGGTTCCTTGCACTAGACAGTGAGTGGTGTGAACTTAAGTCTGCTTCCTTGCTTCATCTCACTTTATGTCAAGTAGGCTGCGTCTCCACTTTCTTCACATTGACATGAAGTCGATCTGATTCTCAGTGTGTCTTGGTGTGGTGTTTGGTGAAGTCAAATCCATGTCGCTGCCTTCTGAATATCCTTGTGTTTGTTTGTACACACTGCCTGACTCCAATCACCAAATCACTGAATGTGCAGACGTCTTCACAGAGTTCGCCATTCTCACTCATCATTCCACCGAGTGCTTCTCGATCATGATCAGTTCTCTTCGTATGTTGTCTCCTCCCAGTTTGACTGGTATTCATGTCACCCCACACATTGGAATTTCGATGTCACCATCGCCAACTGGGGTTTTGGGTTGGGTTGAGTCTTGTCCAATACTGATTGCATTTGTCTGTAGAATTCCTCCTTTTTCTCTTCATCCACATTATTTGTAGGTGCGTAGCGTAGCGTAGTCTAGCCTAGCATTGTATGATTGTGACTTTGCTTCCTTTTCAGTTGAATCCATCTTGTTGTCATGATCCTTCCTGATCATGGAGGAGGAGATTGGTCCCCACTGCATGACAGGGAGCCTTCGATGCTGTTGGGAGGGGGACATCATGATAGCCACTACAAAACTCAGTGTGCTGTGCTCGTGGTTGTCGTCTGAATGACAATATCGGAGTAGATAATTGACTCTCCAGTTGACAGTTTGGAGAGTCGACTTCCATTCCACCTGCTTTCACAGATTCCTAGGCTAGCACTTTAATGCTATACCTTCTCATCTCCTTTGCAATGTAGGCAGCCTTGCTAGGTTCAAAATATAGTGTGGACATTCCATGTCCCGATCCTTACTTTTGCTTTTATCGAGAGGAGAGAAGAGAAGACACATCGGCCAATTGGCTTCCCGAAGGCTTACACCAACCGGCGTCATTTCGTCTCTCCGATTCCACAGAGAAATAAGTTCAATTTAATGTTTGTATTTTTATTGTGCTTTGAAGTTTGTTTAGTGATTGGACTGGTTTTCCGGGAGTAGGGTTGCTAGCCCTATGCCCAACTTTCCCTCTTTACCAGGGTTTAGGACCGGCCAGTAACTAGTAAACTAGTTAACCAGGCGAGTTTGAAAATACTAGGTTTAAGTATTTTTCTATGTCAAATTTAATGATGGCAAACTTTTTCGACCTTTCAGAGTGTACAATAGCGATTACGACTATTGAAACGGTTTATTTTTCATGAGTTATCTATTGAGAAAAGGAGACTATAGGCAAATCGGACATTAAACTTTTCTCAAAAAAATGTTTTGCATTATGTTTTAAAAATTAACCGGTCAAATCGGTCACTTGAAAATACTGCTTGGAAAATGTTGTGTCTCAAAAAACTAATTAGACAAAAATTCCATAAAGATATGCCTTCTTAATCAACACAGTTTGCTATTTTGACCTTTGGTTTGGTGGCCTTTTGAGTAGTCGTACTTACATGTCCAATGATATTTTTTATTGATTATTGCTCATATGTCACTTTGACAGGTACAACAATTATATTGGTTGTCATTAAGTTCATTCTACGATATTGCGACTATCTTAGTGCGATTACATATACTTCACACTGTGTGACCGTGGATGTAAAAACTGTATGAGAATTGTGTGGCGAAGTAGCGATGTGATGTAGCTTTGGGACTGCGTGGAATTTACCTTTTAAAATCGTTCTCTCTGACTTATTCCCAAGTACTAATTCGAGTAAACAATGAGTGCGGAATAATTATTTCATAATTGAATATTAAAACACCTTATTCTTCCTGAAAATAAAAATAAGAGGTTCTGAATACTTTAGAACTCAAGTCATAATAATGTCAGCTACCTTTAGATTATTCGTTGAACTTTCTTTTCATGAAACAACGATTCCCTTTAATCTATTTCTTGGTAATCCTATATCTTCTTTTGTTTTTCCACTGCTAATGCACACCGTGCTCTAGTCTGTTCAGCAGTTCCCGCATCAACTAAGCCCAATCCCACTTCTTTGTTAGGTATGACATCTTCGGGTTTTACATGACCTACTGTCACGTTGATGTTGAGTCTTTTTTCAAGTACTTTCGTTTCATCTGAGCTTAGGGCTCTCAAAGAGAGACTGACTACTCACTTCGTTCTATCAGTGTCTGATGATGTTTCACATTTCCTGCAAAAATCTATTGTTGAGTTTTTTAATTTGTCTGTTTTGAAATTTCTTAAGAGCAGCCAGCCTTCATTTATCTGATGTTTCTATTAGAAATTCATAGCCTCTGCTGTTAGCTATCTTCATAAGCTTACATTTTAGCCTTTCAGTCTTATTTCGCGTGGTAATTAATTTTCTAACCTTAATCTGAACAGTTATAAGAATAAGAATAATAGCGATGACAAGAGTGGAAAGGAGTTGAAAGCCCCCATTATGTTACCCTATAAAGATGGAACATTAGAAACATCACGTAGAATTTTCAAGAGGATGGAACTGGAGTTTCATCTAAACCCATAAAACCATTCAGAGATAAGTTTATCGGCTTAAAGATCAGATAGATTCAATTCAGCAAAATAACCTAATCTCTCAAATTCTGCACAGTGACTACGAGGTCAAGTACACAGATCAAACTAACCGGTTTCGGTCAGTTAGAATCGCCGAACAAAAGAATTTAGCTAAATACAGAAGGACAGACGTGAATTGCAATGCATGCGTTAACACACATCCAGACAATAAGATGGGACAAAACCGCTGTACTTAAGTTCAATATAAATAAATGGAGAGATTGATTACTGAATGTCTGTTCATCGAATCAACATGCAACACATGTAATAGAAGTGACGTAACATCCATATTAGAGATATGGAAAAGTGACAGGTGAAAGGAGTATAAAAATCAGTTTTGAAAATAGTATGATTACATCCTTACAATTATGAGCAATTATTTATGCTCCAAACGTCATCAGGTGAATAATACTGTATGACTCTATGTTATACAAGAAATAAACAAATTTAATAGGGAGTCTCAATGATGATTCTCGACGAACATGTAGATTGGTAACTGAAGGTATTGGATAGAAAAACTAAGTATATATTGTTGGGAACAATGTTTTAAGTTATTTTAGGCAAAGGGTTAATTAAGCCAGGTAATAACCTTTTGATTTTTAACTAATCAACATCTTTGTGAAAACCTTCTGAATGTAAAGCTTTTAATTTCTACTAGAGTAATTTCTCAAAACTTTTATGTTTATGTCGGTTGACTGATAGTTTATTTGAATAGAATGATGAATACAATAGCATTGTTTTCTGCACACACTATGTGCATATGTTGACTGGCTTAATTAACCCTTTGGCTAAAATAACTTATAACATTGTTCCCATCAATATATACTAAGGTTTTTTATCCACTGCCTTCAATTGTCAATCCACTTGTTCGTCGAGAATTATCATTGAGACTCCCCATTAAATTTGTTTATTTCATGAGTTTTCCCCAAACTCATTTCATGTTTCTTCAGAGAAGGATATTATGCTCGTGAACTCAAGACTGTCGTTGGACGATGTATTTCTGCACGGTTGTGAATACCTGATAGCTTCTGGAAGAAACATAAATACAGCTTAAGGATATTTTTTTCCCGTGATTATGTTGATGTTCATATCATGTCATGGAATTCAAAAACAATAAAAGACAACCTCAAATTGATAAGTATTTCATGGTTTAGCGAATCACTTTTAGTTTCACTACACTAAAAAGGTATGAACACAAACCATCGATGGAAATACTTTACAGTGAATAATAACAATAAGGATAACCAGTTTTTTTCCAAACAATGTTGACACAATTTGGAATTCTCAACATGCAGTATTACAACGAAAATATACTCCTGTACAATATTTCGAATAGTTTTCGTTACAGCAATTTCAATTATGTAAATAATATTACAAACGATGGAATTTATAAAATAGTGATTGAAATATTTGAAAAACTGGTTATTGTTTCAAAGTTGATGAGTAAGTTCTGTTCTAACACTTTTTCTTAACATAGGATGCTTGCAAAGGTAAGGAAAAGTTGAATTTTTATACTTAGCCATAAGATTTTGAAGTGTAGTATAACTTCTTATCCTGCCCGATGTGATCCTTAGAGAGAACTGTGAATAAAGTGGGTGCTTAGTATAGATAAAATGACTGTAGCTAGTTACCTGCCTGAAGTTAGATGTCTGTCAACTAAGCTGTTTATCATTTAAGTCAGAGACACAGCACTTACTCTACCGACAGCTTTTGAAGTCTTACGCAATGTGACATCGTCCATTTTGGTAGGCCAAGAAAGATTAATAGGAACAATAAAGAAGAAAGGGTAAGATGTAGGGACTAATAAGTTATAAGAGTAGGAACTGACTTATACCATAGAGTTTTAGCCTGTTTACATAATACGTTAAACGAAGGATTTTCTTCGAACTCAACGAGTTATGACATGACCAAAAGAAATCAGAAGAAAAGTCAGTCCAATATATTTAACACTCGATTTGCTTTTTATGAGGATAAAAAACATACTACAGGAGCCATGAAATTGAAGCAGCTCACACAAGTCTTGTTTACATCCGAGGTCAAAATCAACAGTTCAGCATGAGATGAGAAAACTGCTGGCCAATTTCAGATAAAAGCAGTTCAGTCGAAAACTCTCTAGCACAGAAACCATCAGGCTATCAGAATACTCATCAAATTTGTTTTTAGCAGGATAACGTAATCATACAAAAAGAAGGTAGACAGAAGAAGAGAAAGTACTGCATCTTAAGTAAACATCAGCCTCAGTAAGCAGTCAGGTGGATTCCTCCCTTTCATAAACGGTATGATGCTTTTTCAAAAAGTTAGAATGCAAGCGGCTTGTAAACACTTGGCTCACCATGGCAAACAGGAAGCTTATATTATAAGAGTGGTCTAAGAACAGAGTCAAAAGCCGATGTTTAATCTAAGAAGGCACAAAAACATACTTATCACCTTCTTCCAGACGAGAAAAAATTACACGACGCAATACCATGGCTTCCAAAGTACTTCTATATTTGTAAGCAAATCGCTTCGGATCTCTGAAAGCCTGCAGTGAAGGTTCAAGTAAAAGTAAAAGCAAATCCTCTAATGTCTTTCAAAAAGGGGGAGCTATAGCTATGGATGGAACATGCTCTGAGAAGACCTTGTAGGGACATCGCGCCATGCCTTCGAGTGGAACCCAAATGGGAAACGACGGGTTGGGCATCCAGTTGAGGGTGACATGGAGGAGATCATGTGAGGAAGAAATGAACGCTTGTGGGCAGTCATGGGACCAGGTTGAGAAGACCGTAGAGAACAAAGTGAAATGGAGACTTGCTACTGAGGCGCTGTGTTCCACTAGGAACCCAGGGGACAAATAATAATAATAATAATAGTGACGGGTCGAGACTTAACGTCTGATCCAGAAGATAGTCTAGGCTCAGGTACAACTTAAATTTCTTCCCAAACAACAGGCACTGAATTTTTGAATTACGATGCAATAAAGAAAGCAGTCAGTGGATGACAAAACATATCTGCGTATTTTCTAATAATAATAATACTAATAAAAATAATAATACACCATAAGAACTTAGGCTTCAGAATTAACTCCAGGATTTGAGACGTTGAAAACGCCATTTCTATTAATACTAAAAAAGCAGCTGTCAATTTGGCCATAGACACTAGGTAGAATGAAATCAGCTTGCCCATATATAAGTGACTGGCTTAACGCGAAGGCAGCAAGAAAATCTTGTTTGGTTATCTGTTTTCCACCAGTAAGCCCTTTGAATAATTCCATATTCTGGAAGAGTTCTTATACGGTGGAAATTTCTGGTTGTACATAGTATTTAGATGTTATGTTTCAGACATAATTAAACATTTAAGTCTTTTAACACTAAGGTGATCTCCTACTTTATACAACCTTTCCTTTCTCTCCGGGCTTCTTGAGATGAGAAGAGGAATATCTTCCAAAATTCATGAAGATTGTTTCAGTAGGGCAGTATAAGTCAAGATAGAATCTGAATAAACTCGTGATATTAATGACAGTGTTCCTTAAAAATTTATCAACAAGTATATGTCAATCAGTTTCAATAAGCAACTTCTCAAACATAGTATACTGTCCTGTGAGTATTACCTCTATTGAACTTTCTTGGATCGGCATCCAAAATAAACGCCTTCTTATATAATTTGTCATACAATAAAGGAAAACGCGTACAATAGAGTGGTTGGAATTCAGCAGCGGAGCTCAGTTACGGACATCATTAAAGAACACTAAATCAAGTGTGATGTTAAGACGAATGGAAAATTTAACCAGATTATCATGACCTGTAGAAACAAGGAAACTGCAGTCATATGAACTAAAATCTCCATAGATTGCAGAAAAAGATTTGCTCAGAACCGAAGCTGTAAATTCATTGAGTTCATCAGTAAAAGTTGGTAACTCTGGAAAAATCCAGTCAGATGTGATAAAGATGTTTGTTACGTTTGTGTGTTTGTATTTACTCAAATGTTTGGGATGGCATATAATAGTAATGCACTCAATTTTGTCGTCAGAAAAGCCGAAAGTGGACCAACTTGTATTGAGAAGCGTTATTATTAATATACGTGTAAAACTTGGGCACTGTGGTAGAAATTAATTCCATATTAGATTTGTTTATCTGATTTATAACATACAGTGATCAAGTATTATTTACTTGATGACGTTTCGAGCATAAATGATTGCTCATAATCATAACTACACCTTCAGGAAATTTCTTCTTGGTGATATATTTGTCTTGTGGAAATTACTTGAAACTGCCTAGATATGCTAACTCATCATCACATAGGTTATAAAGCCATATTAGTTTCAGCGTTGTTACACCCGTATTACGATGAAATGTTTTTGCCAAAAGTACCTCAAAGTAATAAACTTTTTTCGGTAGATAAACTGCAGTTTAAGCTAAGTATTTTCGGAAAAGTAATCTTATCTATGGTCATAAGCTTGAGACCCTGATGCCATCCACCATGTTTTTTCTCACTTCATCTGTCAGCAAGTCGGTAAGCAATAATTAAAGAGCTCATCCATCCAGGGCTTCTTACCGATTTCCTCTATGCAACCAGTATTTAACGAAGTCCATCACTACGCTGAATCTCCTAGCATGGAGGCCACATTGCAAAATGATCAATAAAATTAGACCAGCACATAGGGCAAGACAATAAGAAGTTGGTAACCGTCCAGTGGTCAATCAATGTGTTTCACACTACTCTTGATATAGGCCAGATGTGGATAATAATTTAGAGTCCCGAAAGTTTAATCAGTGTAAATTTTGAATACTCTAATTAGTGATTATACAGACGGTGAATCTATTAGCTACCGAGAAAAGGAAAAAGGACTATTACTGATATAGAATGTTAAGCGCAGGTTACTGCTGATGATCTTTTAAACATGTGTTAGTGCCTTTATTTTAATATATGTCTAGGTGCAACATTCATTAACTAAACACTTATAAAAACAAAATGACCATCTGATTTGGTCGGTGAAGTCATGTTTTACAGGAATTTCCATAGCAGTTCAAACGGAATTCGATTCCTATTGAGATTTGCAATCTAAAAAGGGCATTTTATAAGCAGGATTCCAGTCGGAGAGTGGTGTTAGACTAGTGGATTGTATGATCCTGCAAACTCAATTAAAAAAAACTAGTCTAACTTATCAGTACTGCTACTACTCCAAGGCCTAGTATATAATATATCACAGTGGCAATCAAAATCAAGTGATATAACATAGCGCCTAGAATTGTGTACTTTTACACAAGCTGTCTGAGCATCTACTGATTTTACGCGACTATTAGGTATAATATGGTAACAGTTGATAAATACGATGGGCTTAAATGGATAGAAAGACTGATTACCAGGCATTTGGTCATCTAATCAACGACTAACACACGGTTTATCATCCACTGCAAAATCCTGGGACATTCCACTACCAGTGAAATAAAATGATAAGCAGATGTCGAAGCACCCAAATTAATTTAACTGCTTCTATGTGATAATCAGCAGTGAACTGTGCTCGAAAGCACATCCAGCGAACAGTATCGTAACACTGTGCTATGTCGAATAAGGTAAAAGTATACGGAATTGTTAGTTTAATGAAGCTACCTAAAACATGCATGAATTTAACTGTTATTTCATCACTCTAACAATTTTAGCCATTATACTTGCCTCTCTAATTAGCTGCTTCTATCAGCTTAAATAATGCATTTACGAAAAAGTTTTTTGATGAAGGTGAATAAATTCAAATTCAACAGTCTCTCATCAGTTGAACAATTGTTGAGTACATACTTAAGGATAAAATTCAAAGGTACGCAGGCTTCTGGTATATGTTCTTCATCTACCAACTCGTGTTAACGATACAAATCAGTAAAATGACAGACAAATAAGGGATCTAGGGTAATGCAACTCAAAATATTGATGCATTATTGTAAGAAAAGTAAAATTTATTTTAAAAATGATTATATCTAGGCTTAGGCGTTTACCAAATCATACTCAAAGCGAAAACAAAAACTGGGTGTAATAATTGAAAACAATCGAAACACAAAATAAGTATCATTTATTTATGTGATTTTTGACTAAGATGTCAATCACTGATTGAAAATCATGCCATTTAGTTTTCGTAGTTTGGTCAATAGGGCACCAAACAAGTAGCGTAAAGTTCCCTGACCCCTGTTTCAACCCCAACTGGCGTTCTTTGTCAAATTCAGTAATCGCTTTTACATAATCATCATTGTCCCTTATGAATAAGGGTAGGGATGAAAAGTAACGATGAGTTTCAAGGTTTGAGACTTGAGCGATTGTTCAGTAAGTGTTATATACCCCTATGTTTGCCTATAACCTGAAAATAACTTTATATTTGTTGTTTTGCACCCAACTGGCGCCGTTGCTCTCTTCTGTTTCTCCCCTGCTTCTGAAGGCTGAAATCTCATTGAGTGTTAACTCTTTTAACTTATTAGTGAATTTGGTGTTTGTCAAGGTCGTTTAGGTTGTATATATTCATCGTCGCCTTCAAGTGTTTCGACTGTTATTGAGAAAGTGATCGCTCTTTGCTCCGTCTTCTCTTCTTGTTTTCACCTGCTTGTGGTATTGTTATTGTGGTAGTTATCATTCTTATTAGCCATTAGGGTAAATTCTTTTGCGCGTTAGTTTCGTATCGTTCGTAGACTGCTAGGTCGCATAGCCAGTTATTAGTAATAAAGCGGTTTATAGGAATCCAAGCAAACGAAAACTTTTGTTGAATTGTGTTAGAATGAATTAGTTTTATTGGATTGACTCTAAGACATTTAGGTAACCTCGAACCCAACTTCATTTCATGGTTGCTTAAGTTCGTGGTCACTCAATTTCTATACAGTGATGGACTATTGTTCAATTAATAGAAACTGCACTCATTAGATATAAAATTTCCCGTGTCACTTTCACGCTTCTACATAGTTGAGAACATCTTTGCTTCTTTGATGTCTTAATCTGCATTTACCATTGTGGTTTGGTGAAATCTAATTGGATCAAAAAATCTAACAATATATACACTTTTAATAACCAATAAAGCCATTTGTTAGAAAGGAAGCAAAGTACATGCTAATTAATGAAGTTTCTTTTTCTATTAAAACGTTTGACCGAATTTATTGAATATGTAGCTGTACGTTCTTAAGCTACTTTAGGCACCATTTCAGTAAATGTGATCGCAGCTAGTCGCCTTTTGCAACGGATACTTTTAAGAACTGGTTTTAAGGTAACCTGAAGTAATAAAATGAAATAAACTGAGATTAGGCTGTCTATAATCGGGTTTATTTGTCTTGATTGTTGTGAGCTAAAATGTCGTGTTAGACATATGACTGATATAACTGACTTAAAAGCACTTAACGTCACTGGTTTTGATTCTCAGCCATATATGATAACGTCTCAAGGCACTGAGTTGAGTGATCTCTCGGACACCATCCAGAGAGTTCTGATGCACCATCCGATACAACTATCCTTCATCCCGTGGCACCGCGCCATACACTGATGACCCGTCCTCTTCTTACATCAAGTCCCAGGGCTAGCAAACAACAAACGGTATGGAACCCATTCGGACGACATGCGTAACACATGCCCGAGCTATAGCAGCCGGTTTTCCAGATGATTTCACTTATTAAATGACGATCAATATCATGCCCAAACACACGCTACCGTTACTCAGGGTCACTTACATGGTGTTGCCAATTGATACAAGCATCTCTAAGGAGGCAATGTAAATCAAATACACAGAGTCGTTACACATCCTCAGCTCGTTGAGGTCAGGTTTCACGGGTGTAGGGCGGAAATAATCGCATCGAGACGTTATAAACCCAACCTTTTACTGTCAGACTAACGTCGTGACGAGGCCAAAGAATGGCCAGACTGAAATTTACTACTCTGGCTTTCGATATGTGGTTCAAATTTTCACCACTAGCACCTCCACCAGCGCTCACACAACTACCCAGATTCATGAACGTTTTGACTACTTTGAACGGCTCTTTACCAAGGGTGAGGGCAGGCACAGGCTCTTGACAATCTCGCAAAAGAACTTCGCACCTCGATGGTGCAAAGCATATCCCATACTTATAGACACTAATCACCAACTGATTAAGTGCTATTCGGATAGCCTGTGTGTTATAACATAGCAAGATGATATCATCCGCATATTCAAGATCGACTAGCGTGCTCCGGATATTAGATCTAAGCCACCATCAAATACCTTTGTCGGAGCCGCCTCAAGAATGTCCTCGATGAAAAAGTGAAAGAGGAACTGTGCTTGACCCACCTACCAGTTTGGAACAGTAGAGACAAGTGGCTGAATGCCCTTAATATACCTGCGATGTTACTATTCAGGGCTTTCAAAATGTTAACAATTTCTCAGGCATGCCCTTCTCCAACAGACGATTCCAGACAACGGCTTGTCCAACTAATAGAAGGCATTTCTAGTATCAAAAAATACAACGATTGTTGCCCTAAAAATCGTCTGGTGATGCTTAATTATCTGGTGAAGGTTTTATAACTGGTCGATTCATCCGCCACTTGAAAGAAACCCGGCCTGCTATTTGAAAATCATTTTATCACTCTTCTTGTAAAGTCTGCAAAGCATGGTAGCATACAACATTTTTGACGCTATTGGTATCAGACTAATGCTCTAATGATTGTCACATACATTACTTGGACCCTTTCTAAAGATCGGGACGTCTTCATTTTAGAGTGGTCAAACGTTTTCGGTCTGCCATAACTTTTCTAAGCGATCTAGTCAGTTCTTAACTAGAGCCGTCCCTCTTTCCTTAAGACGAGCGGGAAGTAAGCTGTCTGAACTGAGTGGCTTGTGGTGTTTTAGAACTTGAAGTTCCTTACGAATCTCCTCTTCGTTAGGTAGATCAGTGTTAACTGAACATGAAACGCGATACACTGAAGATGACTATGCCGGACCAGTCGACCAGATAAAATGCCTTTCGAAATGCTCTGCCTAGCGTTTTATGTACTTCTGAAGAATGTTTATCGGTGTACCACCTACCTCACAGACCATCTCACTGGAACCTAGCTTTTTGCTGCCAGTGGCTCGGATGAGCTTCAACAGCTTCCGAATATTGCTCAAGGCAGCTGCTGCTTCCGTCTCACTAGTGCGTCCTGAAAACCAAAACTCACGGTCCTTGAATATGCGTCGCATAATCTTTTGCGTAAGAGACTTACGCGAATCACTGTACCCGCTATCCACCGAAATGGTCCGACGAGCGTCATGAAGTTGCAGGGAGCTCGCGGGGACCCAGTGTTTTTTAGCGAGACTCTCTTTCAAGCCGCAAGTGGCCTTACTTGCCATTTCCTTGGCGTCTTGCAAGTTCAGTCAATGCTTGTTTACACTTTCTAGAGGATCGTTAGCTAGCTTTAAATCTGGTGGGGATTAGTGTTCAGCTGCAATATTAGGTGCAACGATTTACTGGCAGTGAGTTGCTAAGGAAGATGATTTTGATGACCACCAAAACTCTAGATGGACCTAGCATACACTAAGGCATGATCAGAGTCCAGGCAAGGACTTCATACGGAGCAGCAGTCCTGTATACATCTGTATGCACGCGTGCCATTGGTAACTGATTTTTATATGATCTATCTGAGTCTAGGCTTGAGCAACAGAGGGAGGATACCAAGTAACACAACAGTGATGGTCCTATCGGAAGTTGGTGCTGGCTAGAAGTAGGTTGTGATCTGCACAAGGCTACACAAAACAATCCCAGTTATCTGATCTGTAGTCAACGAGTCCCTATTGGATACCTGGATGACTCTTCTCTGAGTCTAGACGCCTGACCTGCGCATTCAAGTTTCCAGCTAGAGCGCACTTAGTCTAGAAGGTCACTCAGTCGATGACAGAATTCGTCCTTGGTTTCATTCGGGCTACAATCCGTAGGAGCATAGGAAGAGATGACAGAGACACCATTTCTCTCGCTGGTTAATTCTTACTCGAGTTTAACCTTCTAGCTTAACAGCACACAAAACGACTGTTGATAGTGATCCAGTGAAGCGGTAACGCTTGGGATCGAGCGCGTAGTGTGACACCACCACCCGAAAAGCCCGTTGCTGATTCCATAGGGTCCCTGGAGGCATACTTCTCGAGCTGACAATTAGGGAACTTATTTGAATCACCTCACTCAAATCTTGCATGCAGGTCTCTGAGATGCAGCATACACCAATGGCGAGGCTTTTCATAGTCATAGCGAAACCTGTCAGTTGTCTGATCTCCATCAAGGTACGAAGGTTGAAGGTGACTAGCTGAGTCGGATGTCTCACTGGGGGACAGCTTTATGAAGGTAACTGTTTGGCAACTCAAAAAGGTACAGACAGACCAGAAGTCTAGGCAGTGGAATGCAGATGAGTGAAGTGAAGATAAAGACAAAAGCGAAGATGGCGACAATAAAAAAACTCGGTTTTTATGTAAAGACAACAAAAGCAATAAAGTAACAATAAGTTGAACAACCGTTTATCGAGTTCATAGTGTGGAGGGCACGAATATTCACAGGGAAGTTGGTTCATTGCTTCTAAATCCTCATTTTATACTGTAAATTAATATTTTGTATGGGGATTGGGATGCTGCTCGGGCTCCCAGACCTAAGTAGGTGATTGTCAAGAGCTAAATTCTCATGGCTGCTGGTGACCAAAATAGGTTAATATGCCACTCGTTCCCTCCAGAACTTAGAGTCCATGAGCACCGCTGGTCTGGAATCAGAGTTTGGGCGCCATGAAAATGAAAATTACACAAGAGAAAATACAAAACAATAAAATAAAATCTGACCTAAATATAATAAGTGTAAGGTGTAAAAAGCAGTAATACTCCTGAGGCAGAATAATGTCTCATTTCAGAAATGACGAATTTAAGCAGCTGCTTCGATCGGTAAGAGTAACTCAATATTTGTCACGCATTGTTCCAAAAAGAAACCAAAAGAATAAGTAGGAATAGTAATATTTTGAGCAGTGTAAAAAGCCATACATATCCAACCTGTGGCAGTGAATTTGAACGAGTTTTACCACTTCACAGTTAATCGATGCACCTATCTGATGGATAATATTTACCGAAATAGATGAGTTTCAGTTCATAATCACTCATTAGCTGGTCGCTGGTGTTCAGTACGAGGAATGTTAAATAAATGACGAAAAATACAATGAAAGTCAACAGAGCAAACAAAATAGTACATCGACATTGGTTTCTGAGCTGAATTCACTAAGGAAGGTAAAATGTGATAACAAATTGCTTTGAGTCAATAGTGATAGACTAATATTATTTTGATACTTGTAACTTCCTCCTTTTAGCCATAGAGGGCCAAATCGCTCAACCTCTGTTAGCATATAGACTTCTATGAGTATACCTCGATGCTGATCGATATCCATAATGTTATACTCATTTTGGTGGCATTACGGATATCCACCATTATCGAGGCATTCGTATAGAAACCTTTCAGCAAACACGTCTAGTAATTTGGACCTGTGTAGCAACAGGAAACTGCAAAAGTGAAAACAATAACTGATACCGTTTCACAAGAGGTGGCTGTGTTACCCCCAGTGGCCTAGCGGATAAGGCCTTGGCGTTTGAAGCGATAAGATGTGGGTTTGAGCCACAGGGGGAACGACAACACTCACAAGGGTGCAAGTGCATCCAGCTGATGAGTCCCAGGTAGAAAAAACCGCGTCCTGGATTCCACTCCCAGTCACGAGGGCGAATAGGGGCTGAAACTTCTTAAAAGCTAAAGCCTTAAAATACTTGTGGTTTTGTCATCAACACGTTTCGTGAATAGGTATAGAGAGTGTAGAAACGTCAATTCGATGACTTGTGTCAATAATATGTGCCGCAGGTAAAGAGCTTATACGTCTGTCACCTATATTTATGGATTTAGATGAATCAATTTGTTGTCGTAGCCACCTTGAAATGCACTCCAAGGCCGTTACTTGCGTGGGTCGATGAATCCTCTCCATACAAGTGTCTCCGCACATACTTTCAAACAGGTAGATACAGTAGCATATGACATTATCCTTCACATTCTGTAAGGGTCTAGTAAAGTATGCATGTGTGGTGGTTTCTACTAGCCTAACACTAGATGCACAGTATGTCTTTTTCATTTTAACTCTGCATCATCTAAGCTTTCTGTAGGCCCTCAGTATTCGTTTATATGCCATGAGTTCATAATTGTAAACAATGTGTAAATCACATTCCGAAAATGAGTCTTTGTGGATATGAAGAAATATGGCAGTTGGTATGACCTTTGCAGGATACAACGTGTTTCACTGCACTGCAATAGTTTTTTAAAGTGCAAACTGGAGAACACAACAGTATTTGGTTCCATTGTCGATCAGAACAGATGATGACGAAATCTGTCGGCTGAAAGCCACACTAAGCAACACATCCCTATATGGTGAAAGTATGTGGAATATACAAAGTAAAGTGTTTACTTGTGTCCACAAAAGTCTATAAAGCATCCACCGCATGTCAATTCAAACTGCATTTGCCAATTGACTTGTACTTGCCGAAGAGGGCTAGGGAGGATAGATAGGTTGGTAGCTGCTAATTATCTTGAAACCATTCCAGAAAACCTGCTTCCTATGGAACTGAATGATATCAATCATTCATGTTCTTCACATGAAACATGTAATTGATGACAAGAATCCCTATGAAGCGAAGAAAACATTTTTTGACTCGATCGTAACTGAATTCACAAAATTTATCTCAATTAAGGGGGTTAGAGGCTAATCTGCATATTCAGAAAGATTCAGTAGCCAACGTAACTTATTTTCTTTGCTATCTCAGCAATAAATACAAGGCATTAATTTCAGCTGAAATTCATTTCATTTCTATTTCAATGCTCAAAATGATATATGTGACAACTTTTGTGAATGATTGTCACTATATCTCTTCAGTTATTCTTTTGAATCCATTAATTACCCACACAACTATGTCATTTCAACTTTATATTACTGACATTTAGTG
The DNA here is from genome assembly GCA_944470555.2 of Heterobilharzia americana. NCBI lineage: Eukaryota > Metazoa > Platyhelminthes > Trematoda > Strigeidida > Schistosomatidae > Heterobilharzia > Heterobilharzia americana. The sequence goes on from OX104134.1 coordinate 72,587,049, forward strand.
GATTATATACTTGTAATTCTGATATATCTTATTCTTTTCGTTAGTTGACTAAGAACGGCCTGTAAGCAGCTGAAGGGATTATACTGAAAAATAGTTCATAGTGCGAACTTTGCTCTTATGACGACGTTCAAATCCGTTATGGGAAAGGAATCCATAAGATAACTGGACATATTATACTTCTAGGGCACAACTTTCGATGACAAAGTGGATGGACTGTATTTGGAAAGCAGCTAACTAACCAAACATACTTCCAGGAACTGAACATTCAATATTGACTCGTCTATCAAACTGGCTTTTAAATGCAATCGCTTGACCACATTTTCGTTCTGCCGAAGTCAATGTAATTAAAAGAATCCGTGTAAAGAATGTGTTTTTTTAAACTTCTGAAGAGAAACATATGTAGTGTTGGAATGCCCTTCCACGTTTTAGAGAAAATATTGAACGTATTCTACTTTTATCGTACCAGCTAAATAAGTGCTTAAATGTTAACAATCTTTTCACGCATAGTTATGAATATTCGAGATATGAAAATGTAATGATGGCAAAAACAGACCATATTTCAAATCATTTGTGAGTAACGTATGCATTCCTGAAAAGCACCAAGCGAATGGAACACATATATTGGAATTAAAACTAGTCTGTAAAATCATATTGACAAACTTATTGTCCATAGTACTAGAATCTACTGAAACCGAAATTAAAAACAGACGTGAGTGAACCTATAATAATTTTAACTTCAATACTGTTACCAATACAGTGAACTTTCATGAATTTGTAACTAGATTTCCCGCTAAGTAGGCAACTTTTGAAGATTTATTTGAAACAAGAATGTTGAAAACGTCTTTACAGTTTACTGGATGCTTGAATTTCAATGTAGACGTATTTAATGTGAAATCACACAAGAAATTCTATCGATTTAAATTCAGCACACCACTGGAACTGCATGCACACACTTGCAAACAGAATATTTGCCTTATTTTCTGAATAACTGGGAGCTGTTTTTTGTTGTTGTTTGTCATGAACCAATTAAATGTAACCATTTCAGTGTTATATTGCTTTGGAAATTATCAATAATGATGACGAGCAACTAATTTTGTCCGATCTCAACAATTGCCGTGTAGATAAAATTGTCCACAAGTTCCTTTTAGCAAAAGACTAATGTTCTAATCCTTTAGGGTGCAAAGACCATTTAGTTGTTAGTACTATTTCCACCTACAATTAAGTCATCAAAATTACTTGATTCTTGTGATAATAATCGGGTAAAGCAATATTTGACACCCAAGTTCAGCCACATAGTTTGTTTTCATTTTCATCAACTAGTTCATCTCTCTATGATTGTAGCCATGAGACTATATTCATAAATCAGATTTTAATTGCACCCACCTGAATCTTAAAATTCAAGTAACAGTGGTTAACGAACTTTCTGTGGTATGTCACAAGATGTTGTTTTGTAATGTCTCGACTATTTTCTTATCTGTTCATTAGAAATGATACTTCTTTCTTTTATGTACTTCTTATAAGTCTAACATTTGGCGTTGCTATCCCTTCTCTCTTGTCTAATCGTAAATTACTTCTTTACACTATTTTAATTAGATGCTTTATTATAGCTGTTTATTGTTAATGAATGATTTTGTTAGTCTCTACTGTTTGAAGAAATTTCTGTAATTTTTCCTGTATAACATGACCTTCATGTCACATGCGAAATGCTTAGACATCAATTGTCTTAGGTGTATAACGACTCTTATAGAGAATGAAACCTTCCACCAGTAGAATCGTTCTTTCTTAGTACAGACAGTGTAACCTTAACTCGAACAAAGAGTGATATTCACCATATAATCTAGTTTGAATGTAGGTATAGAGTTAACGGGACTTAATGCGGTTATTTTGGTACTCAACAACGTTTGTCTAAGAACATTTTCTTGAAAGTAATATATGAAGGAAAGCTCAGTCTCTTGAAAACAGATTCATGAAGCTACCACTTAATCATTTTACCTTCCATAACTTCATTGTTGCTGGTTATTATTTAACAACGGGTATTTAAAAAATAATAATCGATTGGCCTTTAGGTTGGTGATCAAGTTACAAAGGAATGAAAAGTAGTTTTGAAGTTGTTTGTTAAAGAAGTAATAAACAGTGCACAAATAGCCGTCAAACAATTTAGGAACTACAAGTTAGTTATATGAAAAAAACTGGGCTGTTCAAGAAAGACATGTCTTAGTAGGATGACCTTTAGGTAGATGGCACAGCAATGATAAAAACTCTCCTCTGCACCAATCAAAATCGAAATATATGTAGTTGTATTTGAATGCAAATAGCAAGCGCGATTTCCAAAGCATCATAATAATGTATTTTAGGTTTTTTGGTCTCCTGTTTTAAAATGCTATCGCCTTAAAAAGTATACAAAGTAACACACTTGAAAACTATCATGTTCTGCTAATGCTTTTAAATACCTGCTTTTGATAGACTTTTATATAATTTCCGAAATCATAAACTGAATTTATGGTATGAACAATGATGAAGAACATTTGAGAACCCTTTCAGATATAATTAATTCATCTAATACCTCTTCGCCTGATCCCTTTTTATTTTCTGGAGAAATTCATGCTATCGATCTGTTGTCTTCATTTATTTTAGATAAGGTAATCATACAAAATCACTCTTCAGCTAATTAGGATGTTTACAAGAGACTGACTGATTTCAAAGTACTTTTACCATTGGATGCAAACAGCTACAGCAGGTGCGAGCACTAGGAATCTGGTTTTATTCTGATTAAGACTCCTCGGACATCCACAATGCACACCTTTTGTAAGGACGACCCAACTACTGATAGATCTGTTGACAAGAAGTAGCTGCTTAGTTATAATCCAATGATTTACAATTCTCAGGTCAGGTCAACCATTATTCCGTGACCCTGATGGTTGTAATTTCATATTAGATTCACTTATTTAGTAGGAGTTTCCATTGCGAATCAACATCAAACAAAGTACTATCACCTTGGGAAGGGGAAAGTGTTTTTGCCGTAATGCAAACATTTTCTATCACAGCTGGCTATTGCTCAACTCACTCATACTATATTGGTAGTATAAGTGGTATTCCTCTAGTAAATCAAAGTATTATCAGACTCTCCTAGTTGAATGGAAGCTTTTTCATTCCTCAGAAATATACGGCTAGCATAGCTGAGGGTATCAAGTGTATAACAGAAACTGCTTTATTTGAACAATGCTCAGTAGTTACATCATTTCATCGTGGTTGAATGGTTAGTTACCAGAACACAGATAACACTAACCCGCAAATTTATACTAAGTGTAGAAAGATATCCTAAGTATTTTCAACGATAAACATTTTTATCTACAAAAATGATCGTGAATAAATGTTCAAAATACTCACCTCAATAAGTAAATCACATAATTTGGGAAGGTGAAAACACTCCAGCAACTAAACTAAAGATCTGAAAACGTTTCCTCTAGCATTGCACACTGTAATAACCGTAAACGCATACCTTTCTATGTTGGGGTCAAAATTTACTGAGGAGTGTTCAGAAATTTAAAACTACAAAGTAAAAGCGATTTATTGACCAAGATCATAAGCCCATCCAAAACTTAGATTTAAAATTTGTCACCTTCTTTGAGAAGATATAGTATTAAAGAATCTACATTTTTAATAACATGTCTAATGGCTGACTGGTTTGGAATTGTAGCCGAAATCCAAGTGAAATGCGAACATTATACAACCTATTCAGCATAATAAAAATTATTGAAGTGTTAATTCTCAGCTGAAGTGTCTTTCAGCCTGAAAGAAGACACTTAATTAGTCTTCATACTTTTCTGAGCAAGTCATTGGCACTATGGTCTTATTCTACTGAATTTGACCGGAAAAGGCCTCAGTTAACTCGAAAAAAAACGAATTATTCAGTTAACTTTCGGCAGTGTAGCAACTACGTAATGATGAGTTTACTTCCATCCTTACACACTGCATAAAGGTCATGATACCAGGGACTGATTTATGCATTTCATTGAGTAAGCATAAATCAACAGTGCGAAGAAATGATAATTCATTAAACCTGAAATGTTATTGTTCAGAAAGGAGAGGAAGCCCACGTATCAAGATAATTCTGGGATTTAAGTGTATTCTGGAATATGCCCATTTAAATAGGTTCGATTTCTTAACACTTTTTTCACATTCTGCAGATGTAGAATCCTAGTTGTGATAAAAATTCAACTGACACGATTTTATTCAAACTAAACTAACTTTCATAATGTGCATATCACATGGAACATTTTCAGTCAAATTTTTGTATGTTAGATATAAGAAGATATAAAGGAAGTACAGTGAACAAATTCATGAAAATGATCGGTTACTGTCAGTGTAAGTAATAAAGTGACCTTAGCCGATGAACAGATGACAGATAGACCACAATGAACCTACTAGTTTATCAGGTTTTCATTTCACCTCCGACTAGTAACATGTAACAATAATGGCAGTCTACCAAACTACTGCTGCCTTAGAGTGATTAATCGTTATATCCGTTTATTCATCCTTTTTAAGTATTTGAATTTCTCTGTAACCATACAACGAAAATGTTTATATAATTCAGCTTTGTGGTAAAGTTTTATATATTTTACCTCCCCACAAAATAAAGTGAAACATTTAAGTGTCATCAAGATTTTCGCTGAAATATATGTACACTGATCAAAGGCAACAGAAAGACTGATAACCAGTCCCAAATAAAAGTTCACCTTTTAAAGTTTTGGAACTTGCAATAAAGGTGCATAACAAATGGTTCAATCCGTTCGGAAAATTAAGTGTAGACATGTGCTGATAACTGGTTACCATCTTTTTTATCAAATACCAGACATGTTTTGTTGGCATTCTCTGACTCTTCATTAGGCATTAAGCATAGGCGTAAGAATTAATTTTCCAAAGATAAAGAAATAGTTCGCTCACTTTCTCTCATAGGATAGATGTGTTCTGCCAAAAATGACAAGACGACAAACATATAGAGTGACATAAAGCTAAGTTGTTCACAGTCTTCCTTGCAACCCTCTAGATAAAATTTTTGCTCCGTTTATAGACATATTCCTTTTTATTAACTTAAACCGAGTACAAACAAAGATTGAAGCTGAACAACACAGTGTCATTTTACTTCTTCAGCTATTGGTTGACTGTTTATAGCCCAAAACATATAAATATCACGTTACAAAAAAATGTCAACACATTTTTTGCATACGATCGGCATGTGTGGCGAAATTCATAAATTTCATTCACAATCTACAAGTAAAAGTATATTGATCGATGTTGAAAATCTTGAGCAACTCGCTTATGAGAGAAGGGATTTATGAAGAATTTCCGACAAATTCTGAAAATGCATTTTATATCTTATCCATCACAAAACTCGACAAAATTTAAGGAGAAGCCGGGCCTCTTAGCTTCAAACCCCATATCCCAGACAAGGCAGTAAGTAGAAGTGCCACAGAAGCTTGGTTTGAAGGTGTGTATCAACAGGTATCAGAACTTATGTCGGTGAGTGAGGACTACTATGGATGCTTCAGGCCAAGGTTATTTGATATAGCATACCAGTATCACATGTCACCGTCTTTCCGGTCAAAATCTTGGCCGAAAACAATCATAAGGCTTTGAGATACCTTTAAAGAGATGACTGGGTGGTGCTTATCAAACCAGACAAAGGCAACAGCGTAGTGTTGACGAACAAATCTATGTTCAAGAGATACAGTCTTTCTTGAAAGACAAATCTAGATTTGTTCTTGAGAATTCAACCAAGAATAAGGCCTTTCTGATGCACAATAATGTGACCAAACGACTGAAGGAATCACCAGAGAAGAAGCTTATCGATCCTCAGACATAATAATGACTGAAACTTCGAGAATCACTCTTACTATTTATGTATGGGCAAGGAAAGCTACTTGAACTGAATGTAACGTTCACACCCATTCTGTTTATGATAAACTCCCCCTGCCATAAATCCACTCGTTGGTTGACAAATCAATTAGATCCAGTTTGAAAGAGGCTAGCAATTTATAGCTTGAAAGATACATTTGAATTTGAGCAGAAAACAAACAAAACCAGAATCGAAGAAAAATTGATAGTATCTTATTATATATCGGCATTGCTTACCAAAAGACAGCTAGAAGAAATAGTGGATATTGTCTGACAGTGCTCAGATGAAATATGCATATCAAAAACGGAGCTTAAGAAGTTACAGTTCCTGTGCACTAAGTATGTGCAACTTCAATTCAGCAACAAATTATACTGTCAAACAGATGGATTGGTAATGGGAAGTCTTTTGGTACCTATCCTTGCGGATATATTTATGGCCAAATCGGAAAGAACCAACTTGACTACAGCTTTCAGTAGAACTACAATGTATAAGAGCGATGTTAACGACAAGTTTGTTTTGTGTAATGACACGAAGCATGCGAAACCACTGCTAAAAGTATTCAGTAAGGCACACACAAATATTAGTTTCACCATGGAACTCGAGGCAAATAATTAGTTTTATTTGTTGAACTTGGGATTTCGATGAAGAATAGATGTGTAGTGTCAGTGATCTACATACAATAAAGAAACATGAAGTTGACATTATCTTTGTTTCAACAGTGTCTGTCCCACAAGTTGTAAGCAAGAGCTAGTTAAAACGCTATTTCAAAGAGCTAAGAATCTATGTTCATCAGACAAAATGGTTACAGAAATTCAGTTCACTGAGAGATGTCTGAAAAAAAAGGTTAACCTATGAGATTTAGCGATAAATTCATAAGGACAACAGAAGAAAAAATTGCACTTGATAATCTCGAGAAGTAACCTAAGTTTCTCCATCTGACTTTAAAGGCGGATAAACTCACAAACCGAGTTAACAGAAGAATGAGAACTGCACTAAAAGTCACTTTCCTAGAGGCTAAATTAGTTTTGGTATACAAAACAAAATATTCACCACAACAATCGAAAGTCGATAGGTTTCTGTCTGATATCTCTTCAAAATGTGTCTACCAATTCACATGTATATGCCAGAGCATATACATTGGAAGAACAGAGAGGAGGGTTGAGACTAGATTTCGTGAGCACATTCCAAGTAAGTTAAGTTTAAATGTGACAGATACCTTGAAAATTACATCATTAAACATCTGATGAACACAAAACATAGAGTCCGAATCTCGAAAGCATTCCAAACAAACAAAACAATGCTAAGCTGATGCGATTCACAGAAGCAATTTTCATCTGGAGAATTAAACTGAAATTATACATACGAAAAGAGGTAGTTGTTAGACTCCAACTTCCATGGTAGCCATTGATTCTTTTTGTCATTCAATGTAACCCTTCCAAAATTATGCATTTTCATCCCCTTATGCAACCAAATTCGCAGTCATTTCCTATTTCATTTCCATCAGTTTACTGTTTGAACAAGACTGTCTTGACCTTAACCCATGCAAAACATTTTGACCTTATATTAACATTACAAACTCATCACATACACTTACGTCATACTTTCTATTCCGCTTTTGATTGATACCACGTAACAAGATGACAATGTGACCATCTAAATATATGCTCACTTCAATTTCAGCAATCACAAGTTATTTCGTTTTAATCTTCTTAATCTGTATCAATGATTTCATTATGTCACGAATTATGTAGATTTTATTTCTTATTTAATTGAAGAAGAAAAGGTGACGAAATACAATAAATTCATGGTTTCCCACTAAACTTGTTGTTCTAGCTTTGCTTAAATAGTTTTTGTACTTAAGTGAAGTTATTTAGTAGAGAATAACATGGTTTAAGAAATAGTCCAAACATTCAGATAAATTGAACAGGATATGCCAAGAAGTTTCAACAGAGATTTCGAGAAAATAATGTGAATAGTAATGGGAGATTACACAAGATTATAAACCAGTGAACTGGATGATGATCAACCACAGAATCATAGTATAGTAATACACTGAGTTAGCTTGTAGAATGATTATCAAAACTCTTTGTAAACAGAAATAGGTCTAGTCAAAAGATGGTATCATGAAATAAGAGGAAGGGTAAAGTATTAGGTCACCAAGACAAAGAAAATCTATCCACTGCTTTTTATTAAACACAGTTCCAGTCTGAGTCACTTGATCGCCACGGCCTCAGTGAGCTTAAGAAAGTTCAAACTGTATTGTTTGTCGATTAACCTGAAAGATTCTGGTACCTACTTTATGCATTGGGACAATTAGTTGCTGACATTAAAAAAAAACCTAAGTTATGCCCTATCTCTCTGTCCAAGCCTATTTAATTGCTATAAATCTCACAGATTTGCGAAACCTTGTGCACACAATAACAGGTGACAAAGAAAGCAAGTCTACTGAGTTTTGATTGTACCAAGGAGCAAGTTGTTCCATGAAGAAGGATCAACTTGGCCACGGGATATTTTCTGTTCAATGCAGCTTTCAATCAATTATTGACTCTTTCAATGACATCGCCACCATTGAAGTTGAGTATAGTAGGAACGGGCACCTTGATAACTATAATTTTCCTTAGCTTATTTTCCTCAGGGCTTCCATATTTATTTATAAAATTTGGTGGGCAATCATTGTTTCGTAGGGTTTTCTCAATGCCCAACAAACCTCCTTCCAGTTTATCAGCTCCAAATATCCTTCTACTTCTATAAGATAATGTTCTGACAGATACTGGATATAACTACTTCTGCCTCATTGTTCAAGCGGTGGACACTGTGGTATTACATGTCTGAAGATAATATGCTAGTTGAAGTTATTAGTTTTATATACTGATACGGAAGTTCAGTATATATAGCTAAATTTAATTCTATTATTTCAAGTTGTTATTCATCGAAGACTGACATCAGTTGGAGGAACAAAGGAAACCTGGGAGCACTGGACAGCTGTTTCGTCCTAGTATGGGACTCCTCAGAAGTGCGCACCGGTGGACCGTGACCACTGGAGTCAAAGCCTGATGGCCGTGAGGACAAATACTCAACGATGACATTGGGTGGCGGTTTGCGCTATATCGTGAGCTAACAGAAGTTGGAAATATGGAGCATTGGATTCTGACCCAGTGGCTCAATGGTAACGCGCTGGTAGCGGAACCTGAAGGTCGCGGGTTCGATCCCTGCTGGTGGGGTCGTGGGTGCGCACTGCTGAAGAGTCCCATACTAGGACGAAACAGCTGTCCAGTGCTCCCAGGTTTCCTTTGTTCCTCCAACTGATGTCAGTCTTCGATGAATAACAACTTGAAATATTTCCAAATCTCCACAACCCCCTCAAAATTTAATTCTATTAGTCATTATTACTAGAAAGGACTTATTGACTGAAAGTGAACAAAGAACACTTGACAGTATATATTTAGTTTTGTGCCCGTCACAAATTCACTGTCACTTAATAAATATCATTTACCACTTCCTGATATTGAAAAATATGAACAGCATTTCACTGAGATGTCATAAATCAAAAACGTCAACTTGTGACCCTGAAGTATTCATTCTTTTACACATGAATTTAGAGCAATGCATAGGAATGTGATGAAATATGAATCAGAACTACAAAATGTGGAAATATGGTTATATCCTGTACTCATGTTTTTCATCTTTGTCTGTCTGTTTCAGTCGTATAAAATGAACTGTAACTGATTTTATTTTAGTTTACTTTATTTTTTCTAATCCTACTTGTTTATTTGTTTTCTTTAAGTTAAATGAATATTTTTCTTATCAACCAATATTTTTGCATTGGAAACCTGGGAGCACTGGACAGCTGTTTCGTACTAGTATGGGACTCCTCAGCAGTATGCACCCATGACCCCACCAGGGATCTATTTAGGGACCTTCAGGTTTCACGACCAGCACTTTGCCGTTGAACCCCTATGTCGGAATCCAGTGACTTATTTTTCCTACTTTTGTCAGTTCACGAAATGGTGCGGCCTCCGTCCAAAATTGTCATTGAGTAACTATCCTCATGTTCGACTTATTTGGCTTCACTGATCGTGAATTCTCATTGGAACTTCAGGAACCACATCTCGAAGCTAGTCACCAATGAGCGCCATTAAAATCTAATCTGGAGGTTTGTGGATACTTACTAATTGGTTTCAGGTTGAAATTCATCATTAGACGGTGACTGCGCCATGTCGTGAACTGACAGAAGTAGAAAATTTGAACCACTGTGTTTTGACCCACTGGCTCAACGTTAAGGTGCTGGCCACGGGGTCTGAATGTTCTCGGTTATGACCCCGGTAGAGTCATGACTCCCCGCTCTCAGGATTCCCAATACTAGGACAAAGTAGCTGTCCAGTACTTCAACATTCAACATTTCAACATTCTTCCAACTGATGTCAGTCCATGATGAATTCGAACCTGAAACTAATCATTAGACTTGCACAAACTTCAAGATTCAATACTTTTATATTTTATATATTTTATCGAAAGATAATTATTTGCGGTAATATCCAGTTATATATTGATCAATGCAACCTTTGAACCATGTTTATTGTTAAAAGGTAGTTTTTGTAAGTGACACTGGATGATGCAGGGGAAAAATCACTGAGGGAAGACTATCCCCCTAATGATCACAGATGTCTCTTGTTACTTCAGTGCCTGTAAGCACAAAATGAAGTCATGGCTTTCTTCTAGCCGACTGTCTCCATCAGACACACAAATACATGGCTTCTTCAAGCCGCATCACGTAGGCTGGTAGCCTCTTATATGCTTGAACAATAAACTTTATATTCCACCTTTTGATGGTCACTCAGTTTTGTTGATAAATGGAAAGGTCGGCAATATAACGAAGGTGTATTGAAACGTCGTTAAATATGTACAAAATACAGGAATTGATACATTTACACTGATCCTGGCTATTTTCAGGCCTTTCTAGATTTAAATTTCCTATTTATTTTCATCTCTTCAACCAATTCGATATTTACACGTTGGTTCAGGTGCCTGCTCTTGAAACTTCGGAGTGAGACAATTGGCTGAAAAAGGCTTCGTGGATATATGGCTTCTTATAGCGGTTTTATCAATCTTTCTGCAAACTATAACATAATCATATAATAAAACGTGTTCAATAGGCTTCAGTCAGTACTGAACACTAATAACCAGTTAGCTACGTCGGTTACCCATTTGTAACCGATTTCTGTAAAGTAGTTTACTTTACCACAGTCTAATTTTTGGATGCCGTCATCAGAACATTATTTAAAAACCAATATTACAAATGCCACACTTTTCACCAACTGGCCAATGCAAGTTCAGGTAGGGCAAAAATCAATAAACTCTGAGCAGAAGTTTTTCTACACGTGACAAAAATATGTAATACATAAATGTAATTGCTTTACCTGTTCATAAACACTCTTCTAAGCCTCCGACGAGTCGATAAAATTTACTTTCGCTTATGACCAATCAGATTTTTATCAACGAAAGAACTTTGCCGTTAGATTTCATTTTTTCCATTCATTATTGAGTGAGTACATGTTAGCTTATATAGTCATTCTAAATTGAGACTTATATAAAGTAATCTACATGTAAGCGGTAACTTAGTTATTTCTACAAAGTGGCAGTATCATGTAACCGTCTGACATAGAAAGCATAATGTAATCATAAGTAATCAGTCACTGAAATTTTATAGCATACCGCATCCCTGTTTTATTTACTAAAGTCGAGTAATAATTGTATGGTAAAACATGACTTTGAATTAATAAAAAGGATTTCGACGTAAGCAGTGCAAATGCATCAGCAATTTAGATGAAGAGACAATATTGGTCAAAGCAATAACACAGGTAATATCATTTCGGAATTAAAAGTTTGATGTGCAGCACTGATTCGTCAAGCTCTCAACCTGTTTATTTAGATGTAGTTCCATATAATACAGGTGACTTAGACAACAAAAACAATTCTATGCCATAGAAGCAGCTAACATTCCTCGACATATTCAGCTTCACATTCAAAGTAATCAGGAACTGTCAGCTTCGTAGAGAATGATGACACTATTGTATTTCATCACCTCGGCTACGTACAAGCTAGTCAAAATAAATTACCGGAAAAGTAAAAGATGTACATATACTGTAAAGCTGGAAACTGTCTTTTTTTATATAAGGGTAATCAGTTACATCAAAGTGGAAGTTTGAATTACAACATCAGTTGACGGTTTTAAACATATTTTAGGGTGATCACTAAAAAATATTCAGAAAAACAAAACAATTGCTTAGGTTGATGGAAAATCAGTAAATCCTGTCCCAAATGGGACAGGAAAGTTAGAGAAATAAATTATATCACCTTATCCAACAAAATTGATATGATTGCTCTTTTCACGTTTGAGAAATTAAGCAAGTGCATGAAGTTTCGATTTTTGTTCGCAAAAATGGGAATTATTTCTCATGTTCTCCCCCTATTCTAAAATCCATGCTTTAGTTTCGATTCATAGCTAGCAAATTTTTTTCATTTTACCACCATCGCCTAAATGGAAAAATAGCAGTGCGATATCTTGTAGCTTATATTAATGGCATAAACTTTAGATTATTGCTGAATTTTATTCTTATTCATCTTCTTACTGTCTGGCCATCGATTTAAGTTTCAATTTACTTGGCTGTGGCTAACAGTGTATGCGAGGACGTGCGTTTCGTCAGATGCATCTGCACCCCAGTAAGTGATGCTGTTTCCACTGAGACTCTAACCTTGTACCCATCGCATAGAACCATTGAGCGTTATCCACTAGGTCACTTAGACATGCTGCTTACCACTTCTACAACTAAGTAAATTACAACAATAAATATTCAGGCAATACGATGGCATTCACATAGCAGCCGTTAAGTAAGCAATCTAAAAAGCAACAGACCAAACATTGAAAACAAACAGTGACAGCGTATAGCCTGTTGTGAAAAGAAGCACAGCATACAAGTGAAATCATCACATTACTAACTGTTATGCTGAAATAGAAATTCCTTCCAGTGATTAAAAACGAACACAACTGTGGTCAAACTTAAGGCATTTTATACGTCAATATTCACTCAAATCCTTTTAATTATATATTCGTAATACAGATAATTGATTACAAACAAGTGGTTTTAATTTGAGCTTTTTAGATACCAACCAGTTGATGAGTACAATCAGACGAACGTGATAGCCAGCTAGAAGATAATTACGGCCTTTTTAATGGACAAGAAGAGGAAAGCCAAATGTAGGGATTCATTTTCAGCTACATTTATTGTAGACGTCTCAAAAGATTTCAAGGCAAAATCAGCCTTATAATGGTGTAGTGTTCAGTAGTGAGATAAATAACAGATGGCGAAGTGACATAGATTTGCGAACGAAAACTTTTCATCATGCCGCAAAAATACAGACAGCAAATAAGAACAAAATCTCAGATAACACTAAGAAAAGCTCCAAACAGCTTTTTCTAGATATGTTTTAGAAAGACGACCTAACTAATTGTGTGAGTAGTGTGGTCAGGACAAATATCTCTGACAGATGATCATGAGCACAGCTTACGTCTCTTTTGCCAGTTGTTCGAGACAGTCTAGCATATTTCACCAAAGTGAAAAATTCTTGAAAAATTACTGACCAGCAGTTTTCGTTATTTCAATCGGTTAAGTATCCGGTTCACAGGCCCACTATAGAAGCACAAAGAATTAAGAGTCTCAAGATGTTTTTTTCCGAACAAAGATTTCACTTAGAATAAAAATGCGTTATCTTCAAGCTTAGTTTCAGAGATGCTTCCCTGAGCCTAAAATAATAAAGTTGAAACAGTAGTCGAAGCCCTGATACACATAATATTGTCATATAAGCAGAAAAAATGCTACTATTTTTAGGGAAAATTGACATTTTATGTTCTTCTCATAAGTGATTTAGAATGTTTGAAATTTTGATTTTTTCACTTTTTTGCTCTAGTTGACGAAAGGTACCAGATGCAAAGACGCTGATTATGTCGATGAAAAAAATACTCAGCAAACATGAAAACTGGTGGTTTGGATACCCACTAAAAATGGCTATGTTGATGTGGTTGTGGACCGATTTACCAACATCCTTTGTCCTTCAGGTAGACATAAATTAATGATAGATGGATAATAAAAGGTTTGTCAGTTTCTGTTTTCAGTCGGTCAAACAATCGATTCTTTCTGAAAATTCAGTCTAAAAAGCATGGTGTTTTGATAACTAAATAGGGAATTTCGTTTACAGTGCAGCCGAAAAGTTGACTGGGACAACAAATTCATCCTACAGTGAAGCAGTCTTTTCTTACTGTATGACACTTTAAACACTAATTTCCACATTCATAAAGGCAACTAAACAATTTCGACGAATGGATTTGATAGTTATTGTTCCTTTCTTTGTGATATCGCTCGTTTTCACTTCTACACAAATGAAGCAGGTACTGTTATTTCTTTTGCATTTGGTTCAAGTAACACAGCTTCATTGAATAGTCTGTCGCCACCGGAATAATTTATATATTATCCTTTTCTCACTGTTAGTAGCCACATTTAAAGCAGTGATTTCAGCTAGATTTACATTTTTAGCTTGGGTCCGGTAATTTCATTCATTTAAGCTTCCAGGCACTGATAGCATAAACAACCACGGTTGATTAACTAAACTATTGTATTTAAACTTAAAGCCAAGAAAATGGATTTGGTGCAAATATTGATCGATCACTGGAAAGCCTTTAATCTTATGCTTTCTAGTCCTGAGAGATGACCGAGTTTTATCAATCATTTTGCAACGCGGGGAACAGGCTGAGAGGCTCACCATGGTGGTGCGCTTTGATGAATGTTAGTTCGTAGAAGGCAGTCAGAAGGGAAACCCGCTTGATCTAAGTTTCGTGCGTTGTGGTATTCTTCAGCAAGGCGTATCTAAAACCTCAAGGGAAAAGATGTCCGTTGTGAGATTCGAATCCACATTACCAACTGTTGCTGTCAGGAATGCTACCACTGAGCTACTCGGGCCACAACTGTTGGACTAGACTACATGCATTGATTAGTATTTGAAATTGGTATATAAAATTTTTATGTTGATTATTTTGCCTTATAAGATCAGTTAGATCTTGTGGTCACAAAAGCTTACTTCCCAATAAACTTTGAAGTTTTAACGCAACTCTAGTTCCAGGCTTATCGACAACGTAATGAAGTGTTCCTAAGGTGACTCTCTTGTACAATAACACTGTGGAGTCAACAATAAAAGTTCTATAGTAGTTTATCTGAAAACTAGTTAAATACTCGATTTGTTCTGTTTCCCATTTAACAAAACAGGAGAACAAACTAGAAGTACACAAACTGCAAAGCCTTCCGCAGTTTTCTGTTGATTACGCTATATTATACATCTTAAAATGCACACGAAAATATGATTTTTGTTTTCAAGACAAGTTGTTACTATATAAATACTTATTTTCGTGACTGTATAAAAGGTGTCTCAAAATTTTGGAGGGACCTAGAATTATCTATGGAAAACAAACTGTGGTTACAACAGCTTCCAGTGAATAATAATCACACTGTTCCACTTTAAAGATACATTTCACCAACAAATTGTAATGGAACTGAACATACTAGAAATTAGGTTTTACCCATATTAATCGGTTTAATCTGCGTGCATGCATAAAACAACATGACATTTGCTGAAACTTGATTTAGTAATCCCCTGCTAGAAGAGCAGATCAATTTTCAAATTCGCGTTAGGAAAATATTTAATATAATTAGTTGCATACCTTACAGAATACTTCTGCATGCTTGCAGTAATCAAATCAGTTCTATGGTCTGAAGTATTTCAGTGTAACGTTACTGTGACCGCATACGCTTATTTCTTACGAAAATCAGGATATATAAATTTCGCACGTCTATGTTGCTCAGTCAGTTCAATTCTATGGTGAAAACGATGAAACTGTCTGCAGAACTTCATGTCAAAGATTCTTATCTAAATGTCTTAATCTGTGTTGTGGTACATTCAACCTACCACATAAGACAACAACTCTTTTTCTGTGAAACATTGACAAAGATAATAAGTAACCAGAAACCTGAGATCAAGGCTGAAAATGTGACATATACCAGAAACTGCATCAAAAAACCTCAACATGTATTCATTTATAGTCCGATAAGATAGTCTGTTCAGACACAGAAACCAGTTCAGACTTTTATACATATATCAACATCCAACCACACAGACAGCTTACTGCAGATAAAAAAATGAAAGACTTTAGGTGCTTTATAGATGTTAGCCAAACAAACAAATAAGCACCAGTTTTCGAAATTGTTAATAACCTAAGATTTTAAAGAGAAAACAGCTGATCAAATACCCAATTTAAACAATTACGTGTACAGGACAAGTATGAATCAGATACGAAACAATAGAAGTAATTAAAAGCTCAGATATATAAACAGAAAACTTTCAGTCATGAAAACTAGGAATATTCAAATGAAGTGTTGGTAGTCTATTGAATGATGTGAGGATTTCATTATTTCTGGGCAGCCTGCTTGAACTTTAGGCTACCTCATTTTATCACGACATATATTGAGTTAAATTTGTCCTTTCTATATTGTTTTAGTCGTTCAATTGTCATTTCATCTTACTGTACGCTGTCGAACGTTACTAAAATCTTCACAACCTATCACTTTACAAGCTGATAAGCAAATTATAAAAAGCACTACGGTGGATGGCCACAGGCTCTCAAGCTTATGGTCATAAATCAAATGACTATTCCAGGAATTCTTAGCACAAACTGCAGGTCGTTACCGGAGAAAGTTGATTACCATCAGTTACTATTATCCACACATTTTTATCGTAATACGGGTGTAATAGCGCTGCAATTAACATGGCTTTGTAACCTGTATGACAACCATTCAGTTTGCTCTAGCGGTTTCAAATTATTTGGGCAAGATCGAAGCTTTTCCAAGAAGAAACTTGGTGGAGATGTAGCAACACTAATCAATACAAACTGGTCCACCTCCAACTACGTATGCTTTAGCCTCTCTAACGAAAAGATTGAGTGTATTACCATTAAATGTCATCCTTAACATTTGAGTTAATACAGATACATGTAATTAACAAACTTTCATGTCACATGTGACTGCAGTTTCTCAGATTTGTCAACTTTTGTTGACGATTTCACTCAAAATCGCTGCTCCCATTCTGTGTAACTCCTTGCCTATAGTCTGGGAAGATTTTAACCCATATGGCTGCAGTTTTCTTGTGTAATTAGGTGATGAAAATATGGTTAATTTCCCTACAGGTCTTAATTCCACCCTAGACTTAATATTCACAAATGACTGGCAAATATAAAGCCCGTGAAGGGGCTCCGCTGCTGAATTATGATCACCTTATTGTATGTGTTTTACCTAAAGTGTACGGTAAGTTACACCAGAAGGCTTTCGGACATCTTTCCAAGAAAGTACAGTACAGTTATTATTCACAGGGGAATATACTACGTTTGAGAAGCATGTTTAAAGAAACAGACTGGGATATATTTGCTCATGAATTCTTAGCCAACACTATTACGAATATCAAAAGTTATTTCAGATTCCGTCTGGACATATGCTGCTCTGTTAAAACAGTCTATACGAAATTCGACAGACATTTCTCTCCTTATCTGAAGAGATTCCGGAGAGAAAAAGAAAAGGTTTCATAAAGTAAAAGATCACCCTGGCATTAGAAGACTTAACTACCTAACTAAGTGTGAAATATAACGTCTAAATACCATTTGCAACCGGAAGTTTCTTGCGTGTGAGAACTCTTTTAATATGTGGAAATTATTTAACAAGCTCACTGGTGGAAAATAGGCAACAAAAGAAGCTTGTTTGGATGTCTATGCGTTAAACTAGTCATTCAAACGTCGGCAAGCTGACTTCATCATTTCTAATGTCAATGGTCAAATGGATAGCTGCTTTCCTGGCTTTTATACGCATAATATATTTAAATGTCTTACATCCTTAAATTCATCCCAAAATCTAGGTCCTGATGGTGTTCCAAGTATTATATTTAGAAAATATGCGGATATTTTATGTCATTCCCTTAAAGATATCTTCAATCTATCGTTTTCTAAAAATACAATATCCGCTGCCTAGAAAAATATCAAAGTTGTACCCGTGTCCATATCATCTTCTAGATCTGATATCACATTTCAACCGATCGCTATATCTTCCGTATTTTTGAAGACAATGGAAAAATTAATTCTCCTTGTGCTTGAGGTTTCACTGAGGGTTTTCAGAGATCCAAAATAGTTTGCTTACAAACACAAGAGAAGTACCTTAGACACTGCCATCGTCTTGCATCATAATATTATTTCTAGTCTCGACAGAGGTGCTGAGTATGTTCGTTGTGCCTTTTGGATTACTCATCAGCCTTTCAGCCTGTTCCTAAACCATTCTTGTCGAATGAGCTTACCATAGCTAATACAGAGCCATAGATTACAAAGTGGCTGTACTCATATTTTTCTGAAAGGAAATAGTATACCACCTACAAAGGGAAGCACTCCACTTCATTGCTTACTGAAGCTGATTTGCTTTAAGGTGCTGTGCTTCCTCCTTTTCTGTGTTCCTTCTTTTTGCATGATTTACCTTATTCTGTTGAAACTAATTTAATTAAGTATACTGATGACCTGACGGTGTCTATTCCAGTTAGATCTTACTTCGATTGCTCTGAACTGAATGGGTTTTTATCTGCAATTGAACAACGGCCTCCTTCAAATGGCCTCAAGTTAAAGCCTTCTAAATGTCAAACGCTTAATTTAGCCTCAAGCGTAAACAAGAATTGTGTGAACTGCGTAGCTTCCATGATACCTGTTGCATTGATGGTATTTCTGCAGAAAATAAATCGAGTGTTAACTACCTTCGATTGCATTTTGCTTCTGATCTCTGTCGGTTATCTCATATTTTGTTGACTAGTAAACAGATCTTTCGCTTAACGTATTACATAAAGGAATTGAGGCTGTTTGTTATAACTCAACTTCTACTTTTACAATTTGTTAATTCCTGCAATTTACCTATTCCTCTCTATTGTTCCCTGCTGATCTTTTCTGGTCTACTTAAAGTACTCTGTTTTATTGCGCTAGGCTTTGGAAGCCTTCAGTATAGTGAGTGCTGTGCCTCTAACCCAACTGATTAACAACGTAGTTGACAAACGTTTCAATTCTAGCAGGCAGATAGCTACAGTATTTTTGACTGACACTGAGCATCCAAGTCATTCACAGCTCTCTTCTAGTGTCTTCTCGGGGAGGACGAGACGAAATTACATAGAACTGCACGTTCGTATAAATAAATACAAGAATTTGACTGTACTTTATCTAGCACGCATATTATTAGAGGAAAAAAAGCTATAGCAGAACTTACATATCAACTTTGTAACAGTTAACAATCTCATTCCAATAATTTGATCAACAGTGTAAAATTTTCTCGTTTTTAATATTTTTTTTCATTACTTAAATTTTATAATGACACAATTCAAAATGTTGTAAAGGAGTATACACATACATGTATTGTTGTTGTTGCGATATATCATGCTGAGAATTCCAAATTGTACCAAAAATTATTTGGAATAAAGTAAATATTAGTATTATTCCTACGATGAAAGTGAATGGATTTTTCACCCATTACCTAGTGATTCACCGAATCTAGTTTGTTGGAGGGAATCGGTGGAAGGCCCTAACCTCAGGCTTGTTGAAACTCATTGATAAGGGATGTCTGCAACTTCAAGGAAAGTGATATTCGCTATGAGATTCAAACCCTATCGGCATTCAGAACTTGACAAAATCAAAATGGATACTGTCTGTTAACCAATCAATGAATATCCTTAACTATTTGTTCTCAATTTGCTAGAGGTAGATAGAGGACATCCTCTGAATGTGACACAAAGCTAAGGCTCATGAAAGAAGGGATTTCATACACTTTCTGAAGGTCTTTCACAAAAATTCAATACTAGATTTTACCAGCTGATACTGTATTGTCTATTTTGAATACATTTTAATACTCAAACCTGTTAGATACTCTCAAATGTTATAGTGAGAGTCATTGTTTTCTTGATGAGTTACGGTGACTTGTGAAGAATAGTAAAACAAATGGCTGTAGAGCATCTATATTAAAGAAATTCAAAAAGATGACTTTTTGCTCACCGTTCACAAACAGCTTTATTGATATCAAAAATATGTTTAGCTCAGAATCTGTCAGTACCGGTATTTCTTCCTCCCCCATCCCAGTGCAATAATTTTCACAAAATATTTTTGTACGTTAGTGAACTTTCAATGAAACTTCTCTGTGGTAAATGCTCATAAATCATTCGCACTGAACGACCATAGTCAAGCTTTACATCGACGAACCCCTGGATGTTATGTAATATGAAGCATTGGAGTCTTTAATAAAATATAAACAAGTTTCAAAATATGATTTGCTGTTTCTTGAAGTTCATTTTCTCGTGGTAATCAAAAATGTTGTCTGACTTCAAAATACATTGACCAAAACTGTATTCCGTGGTGAAACTCCCGTGTTGTTTTCATCTCAAATTACCACCTGCAGAAATCAAATAAGAAAATTCTGTAGAAGTAGATTAATAATTAACAACACCTGAAGTTCCACCTATCCTGTGTCATTTAAGACATATGTTAAATGATGTCTGTATACTTATTTATGTCAAACGAGTGGGCTACCAAAAGATTTCTGTAGGATTCACATACTCATTTCTTCCGCAAATTGTGTAGCCACCTATTTCTACGTTCAATACTAGTTAAATTTTGATAGGGTTCAGAAGAAAATAAAGGTGGTTAGACCAAAGTATGACTTCACTTGATGAAGTCTCTGACCAGTGATCTGAGTCTTGTAAACGTCCTAACTGAAGCCATTGTGGCAACCGAAATCATTGTTTGAAGATTCTAGGTTACATAACTAAGAATCGCTCAATATACCTACATTATTTGCATTTCCTTGTCCTTCACCTTGTTGCCTTGTATCTTGATATGCCAATCTGAAAAGCAGCCGTTTCCATCACTCCAAATTAATTCTGTCTTAAGTTGATAATTACTATATGCACTTATCAGTTCAACTGCTCCTATGGCGTGCAGTTAGACAGCATTACAAATGTGTTAAATTTTGTTACCTTTGGTCGACAGTGGTCATGTTATTGACGTGTATAGCATTCCATAAAATCTTTCCAATACAATTTGCACTCGCTGAGGCTATGGGAATTAGAGAAAACAAACCTAGTTTGTGTGTACAGAAAATGTTTGTGTAGCCTTGGTCAGAAAAAACCTAATAAATGACTTCAAAGATAAATTCAGTTTTCATCCTCTTCAACTTTCTGCACACCTTTCACAAAAGTTTATTCGATTAGACTACGATTATCTACACATTTCATCATTTAATATTGCGTAACTTTTGTCTGTCTAAGTTTTGACCTACGTTGTTTGTCTAGATGCTTGCAGTACCATATATTTTCCGTTATTCTAAACATTAATGAGATAGATATTATTATTGCTAATAATATTATTTGTGCTGGGTGATGACTGAAGGTTAAGTGAAAACTTGGATCCCAGCCGGATTCGAACCAAGGACCACTGGGTTTCCTGCCCCTTGCTGCACCAAATGAGCTGCAAGCATCGGGCTTGAAACTCGGCTGTTCGTATTATCATAAATCATGCATCTAAAAAGCTAGGTTGAAACATTTACTTGTATAAATCTGTCTAGGGAAAATATTAGCATTAGGTTAGCTTATGTGTTTGTGAGTGTTCTTCTCTTTTATGCCCACTTATTTTAGTTTTAAATTTAAATTCACTTGCTTCAACAGAAGGCTTTTTTTTGAGATATTATTGTGATGAATTTAACTGCTGTGAATATCTGCTTGTCTTCACAACTAAAACGAATACAAAGTAAAATTTTCAATCTAACTGTTATAGTCTTAAAATCTTTCCTTTGTTCTCTACTCCTTTGATAAACCGAAATCTTGACTGGATGTTGATACTTATGTGTGGATGCATGAATTCATAAATATAACACAGCTTTCAAAAAACAAATTACATTTGGTATGAATATATTTTCAAGTTTCTAACAACGATGTGGAAAAATATGTGACAGAGCTTAAAATACTATTTTTTGCAGTTTCTCAAATAAGCTTCACTAGTGGATGTCTAAATTAATTGAAGAGTAATTTTCATTCAATTTTGCCGGTCGTCCCCTCTCATCTGAGATTAGGTGAGGAAAAGCACATCATTACATCAGCAAGTTTCACACCACGTGGACAATAAGGTTACATTTGAACAATAGGTGTAGATTAGTGTCGACTTGCAATTTGTTCCCGTTTGTAAACCTTAAATAATCCACCTCCTGATTTGAAACCCTTTGGTTTTGATTATCTTTCCTAAAGTTGTGCAGTCGATTACAGCTAAGAGGAACATAAGGCCTGAGAATTTCAGAAAAGAAGCCCATGCAGTCCCAGGTAGGACAATAATTACTAATAATGAATGTTAGATACATTGGCAGAGATACTAAGGGATTGACTATGCAAAGCACTAAAGAAGACCGTTTGTGCTGCTCAGCTTCAGATTATTTTCTCCACTCGACAACTGATTCGAGGGTGTGTAAAGGATAAACTAACGCTTTGAGCCATTTCCATATGTGTTTACCAATTTACATGCCCCTGTGTATCTGGTTACTTACGCTGAACAAAACGTGTTCCATCCAAAAGCATCTGTGAACACCACCCTTCATGGCCGTCTACAGGATAGTGCAAAGCTATCACCAACGCGATTCTTGGTCATTTGGTTATATCTGGTCACTGTGATTCATAATAGCCGTCTTTCAAATTCGTGTTTAAAGTGAATGCAAACATTTCGTAGCAACTGTGTGTTCGTCACCTCAACACAACATAAGCTCCGACAATCCAGCATTACAAGCCTGTTCTTTGTGTTCAAAAAAATGTACATTCAGTCTCTAGTTTTGCCTTGATCATAATCTCCTTAAGATAGTTGATTAGTTTCTATGCTTGTTTAGTATAATCATATCAGTATTTTCGAATGACCTTGAGTTGACCTTTTAGCCGTTATTACCTTGTGACCTTATTAAAGAAGGTAATCATACCATACAAATTTAACTTCTCATATTATGGAATAAATTTCTACAATGAAAATGAAACCTTAAAGGTATAGTAATGAGCTCCTTTTTACTATGTAAATAGTCAGAATATGTTGTAGTTCAAAATAAAACTGACTGCAATCTCATATACTTAAGTCAGTAATTAGTTTCACTATTTATCACTTACAAAATTACGCACTGCCAGTTTCATTCAGGAGTTATAGCAAAGTTATGATTCAGTCAGTTAACATCAAGAATATTCTTGAGGAGTTAGGCAACGAAATTCAGTGTTGTTTATTTCCGAAACCATCTTCAATATACCACGCAACTGACCAGAAGGTTATTAATACTACTAATAATAAAAAGGGAACAAAAGATAAATCTAATAACTGAGAACTTTCTGATTTAAGAAATACTTCCAATACATTCTGTGGAGCTATAATTGAAAAGGTCAATTAAAAGAACTAAAATCCAAGCTGAATATAAAGTCTATTTTCTCAACAATGATCGATGAAGTTACGTTAAGTGATAAAGAACCATACTCTGCAAATGAAAAGATTCATCAAAGTCAGATGGGATTTTTCTCAGAATTCTGTCGACTTGCCTACTCT
Source organism: Heterobilharzia americana (assembly GCA_944470555.2). NCBI lineage: Eukaryota > Metazoa > Platyhelminthes > Trematoda > Strigeidida > Schistosomatidae > Heterobilharzia > Heterobilharzia americana. The sequence goes on from OX104134.1 coordinate 72,610,661, forward strand.
TACAAATAACCGGAAAGTACACCTAAACGCATTAGTAATGAATTCACTTTGTATACTTCTCAAAGGCAGTTTTTTATTAGTTTATTGTGATACGATACACGTTTAGCTGTTATCTCCTATAATGGACAAAACAAATAAGGGATTTACCGTCAAAATATTTTACATAACACCTTGTTTTCTGTAATTAATTAGTTAACTACGCAAGGATAATGTGAACTAGTTCAATAATGAATGATTGGTCTTTTGAAAATTCACTACTTTTACTGGTAATAAAGGTGTCAAGTATATAGATTCATTAAAAAAGTCCCCAAACTTGAGTCACTGTCAGTTAGTGTTCAAAAGATCCTTAGACCGGCCGTAGAAATAATGTCAGTTGCTAATGATTCCTTAAAGTATGTTTTTTGTCATAAAGCTGCGTATTGTAATTGGATTTCAAATTTAACGAGATACACTCTCATCATTATTTGTAGACAAGGAAAGTATAACTAATATTTCTCACGAAAGAAAGATCAACTCATACTCAGCAACAGAGATGACATGGTTGTTCCATCAAATAGTTTCAAGGAAGAGTTATGCACCACACTGTTGTGTTCCCATGTAGATAATTGATGGAGATTAACATTGCTAGTAATCAAACGTATCGACTCCCAGTTTCGTTACACTTTAAGCATTCTACTTTGCACTCAATCTTAGATGTAAACAAATGTCACCAATAAGTGAAAACTTTCAGACAAAAAAATATAAAATGATGGCATTCCGGGGAAAAAACTTAACATGGTTAGATTTCTTGGCAGGAAATTATGATGAAACTGTTTGCATTATTCACTAAGATCGGTGCGGATACAAACAGATCAAACCCATTTCATGAGTTCTCCAAGAATTTTAGCCAAGATTTTCATCAAGATAAGAAAATATTCATCCTTATTGACAAATACGGTTATGAATAAAAATAAACTTTTCGATTTCACTAACTAAATCATACTAAAAGCGGAAGCGGTACGTAGAGTCGTGGCTTATTATGAAGTGTAACCAAAAGATTCACAATTAGGTTTGCATAAGAAGTCAGTGATGACTTGGAAGAGAACCAAAACTTTTTAAATCACATGAATATGGTGATTGTGGTTTTTCTCACCTTAGGTAGAGACAAGTCATGTGTTGCCCTTTCAATTTTTCAGTTTCATTTTAAGACGTCAAAACAGAATCTGCATCTCACATGAAATCGTAATACTTGTTACCAAGCTTGCGTGAACATTCGCATATTTAGTCAGTTTTCAGCTGGCCATGAAAAAATTATATTAACTATTTCTATATCTCAACCAATTATTACTCAACCGAATGTAAAGGTCTCCTTTCCCAAATATGACCTTACACGTTCCTTATTTATGCAGTTAAATTTACGATCATCTGACCATGATCAAATCATCGGTAGTGTGTTCAGTGGTTTCTTTGGCTAAAATTTGACAGTTCCTTAGTATCCGCGAAAACTTCTAAAATACATTTGGTGTGCGAGAATCACAGATATTCTCAGTGAACTGTTGTTGTTAAAGCACTGGATTTCGGCATTTATCCCATCAGCTGCGACAGAATGTATTTATTGATTGGACATTTAGTAGTGCATTTATATACAGTTGTGAAGCAACCTATTTTAGGAAGACCTTCAAGACGATTAAACGTCTTATTTTCTCACTGACGACAGAAAGTTTGCAACGCATTAATTAGGTCACGTATACTTGAAATATCAGTTATGAAGATAGGGACTTACAGATGCATTTCAAAAAATCAACAGGAAACTTTCTTCATAACACTGCCTGAAGTAGTCTGTGCACTGAATTGCTCAAGTTGTTTACATACACAAACTGGACTTATGAAAACAAAACCCACCACCGTTAACAAAGATCACATTGATCACAAAATCACAACTAGAAGAATCATAAAGTAGAATTTCAAAAGGCGAAATTAAGGCAGACAAGGAAATTCAATGCTCTAAGTCCAAACCCCAACGAACGGAATATTATGCAACATAACAGATCATCTAATCTCAAAGTAGTATGTAATGTATCCGATCGGATCCTTTCAGATGAGGAAAATTCACTATTATCTAAAGGATCAAACTTTAGTCTAAATTGCCCACCAATGACCATACTCGAAGTCGCACTGAAACTAACCCAGCAGGATATCGAAGAAGAGGTTAGATATAAAGTCTCATATGTTCTGATTAATCAAAAACCGTCAAATATGAACATATCGGTAAAAAAAGGAACGCGCTCTTCGCTCTTTAAAAAATGATAAGAACATATGGATTATGAAAGCTGACAAAAGAAACTTAACCGTTGTCATGAATACATCAGACTATGAACAGAAGGTTACAGAGCACTTATCTAGTGGACCTTATGAAATGATATAGAACAAGAAGCGTAAGCCTACACTTAACAAGGTAAAACTGCAGATTAACAAATTGCTGTACAATCTGAAACCGAAATTAGGCAATGCCTTGTGGTTTAATTTAGCATCAGAAAGTTATGCTACTTCACGCTTTTATGGCATTCTCAAAATTCACAAACCCAATTTTCTGATTCGTCCAACTGTTGGTTTTATGAATTCCCCAACATATAACCTTCCAAAGTACCTCACAAAAATCCTTAAACCATTACAAGACAACTTGGTAAGTATCATTAAAATTCATTAGACTTCAAACATAAATTATTACAATTAAAGATTGAAGATGACGTTTCTCTGCATACAAATATTCTGATTGATGAAAGCATACAACTTGTTAGATTTTTATTAGAGTCAGATACTTCTTTATCACTTAGGTGTAATATTTCCATCAGTGAAATCAGTGATGCACTGAGATTATGTCTGACCTCAATCTATTTTACTTTTCGGGGGACCTTTATCGTTAAACCAATGGGGTAGCAATGGGTTCACATGCCTCACCCATTTTAGCTAATCTATACATGCACAAAGTAGAATCAGACCTACTTAGCCAGCAGAATTTAAAACCAAGAATATGGTGTAGGTATGTTGATGACACCTTCGTCATAACCAAAAAGCAAGGATTAGAAAATCTTTTTGAATACATTCACAGCCGTTTCAATTCTGCAAACTTCACATGTGAACTAGAAACAGGATTCAGAACGTTAACTTTCCTAGCCTGCAAGGCGATACGAAACAATGATGGGACACTTGACATTGATATCTATCTAAAAGATGCACATTCTTACAAGTACCTTGACTTCGATTCAGCTCATCCATTGGAAACTAAGTTCAACGTTGCCAAAAATCTGTTGATGAGATCACAAAGGATACCAAATAAACTGTAATCTCAGCAAGCAGATAGGCAACTTGTTCGGGAAGTCTTAAAACAAAATAACTATCCGGATGGACTGTTAAAAAGGATGGAAAAAAGTTTATCGAATAAAAACACGAAAAAGCTAAGCCATAAAGATTGGATACGTACCATAGTACTTCCTTATCGAACATCCACTTCAGAGGACTGTAGTTAGTGCGATGCCACATACACTGGAGAGACATCACTTCAAGTACTAACATGTCTAGCCGAACACGGTCGAAGTTCCAAAAACCACCAAAAAATTCCTATGATGTAGAAAAACTTGAAAAAAGCTCTGCTATCGCGGCTCATGCCCTATATTCAGGTCATAAAATATCATTTGAACAGACGAAAGTTCTGCAAAAAGACTTTCTTTCTCATGAAGAGCAGATCATCGTTTCTAATGAGAAGCCGTGACCTGCGGGGTCAACCAGTCGGAAGTGAAGTGGATGCTTACTGAAGACCTTGGGTGACAGTCACACTATGTCGTGAATTGACCCTTGATGTCTCACAACCCCATTGTACTTTTCATAGACGAACTAAAAAATTTCCCCACCCTATTTTTGTTCCATCTTACTCACACAACGGAAAAACCTCTCTGACCGACTTGCTTATTCACTCACCTGTATTGCATCGATCTTTGCTCCATATCACTATGTAATTGGATGATTGTGAAAGTCACCACTTTGTGTACCAAAACTTGACTACTGACCTGAAAACTTAGTATCAGATTCATACTCTTGAAAAGGATCTTCCCAGCAAAATCAAAACGTTGAGGAATAATACAAAATATTTGTTTATTTTGTTATTTGTTCTAGTATACTACTCCGGGATTACACAAGTAAAAATGCACCTTGTACAATGAATATAGCATTCAACTGACAGACAAGTGCGAAGAAATATTTTAACTATTTCAAAAATATTTGCCACATTTCAACCAACTAAACATTTCTACGGCATGTCAGTGACTTTATTGGAAGACATCACTACTTCACGTAAGTATTTATGCATACCTTCGTGCTGCTAGTTCAACACCTTCAAAATCTTAGTACTGATGTTGTTAACCGGTTTAAAGACAAAATTCCGAAGGTCTCACATCAAATTTAAATGACATAAAGCCAGTATCAGCCTCATCTAAAAAACCTCAACAATAATGTGCATGAAACAAATTTCAGTGTTACAATATTATACCTATTCATTTGTGCAGTCTAATCATACTTTAGTCCTTTATGCAGGTAGTACTAACAGGGCTCTCAAGTGTGTCAGTATAAGAAATGAAATAATTATTGAATGGAAAATTTACATACAGTGACACTATGGGACGTATTCATTTGGTTATCAATTTTTGGAAAGCACAAAGTTCTAATCACCTTCAATTAACAATGTATCTTTCTTCTCAGTATGACGATCTTTACGAAGATCATAATGAACATTCTTCCACTGCCTACTAAGTGTGTACTTTTTTAGAAAAACAGTCACCGTTCATTAGGTATCATGTTCTTTCTCCTACAAAATGAAAATGAAAACAGATTTTGAACATAATGCAAAAATGGAAATTCTCTAAAAACAACTTTGAAAACAAAATAATACTTTCGATAATAAAAATTAAATTTTTAATAAAGATCTGTCTGCATAGCATGCTGCACGCCTAAGAAAAATCTATAGTCTTAAACAAATTGAACAAAAACTTCTTCACTGTTTAATTTTTCATTTCTACAGTTTTTGCTTTTAAAAATTTTCATTAGCATAATTTTTGTTTGATAGAATTTGGCACAGATAGCTAGTTCATTCTATAATGAAATTAAAAAGAAAAGATTTTGACATTTCATCGCATTCTTGAATATTTTGAACTGGCTGTAGTGATATCTAAACAAATTTCTGGTACCATATTGTATTTCTCTAAAACAATTTGATAAAGCCAATCGCTTGATGCTGCATAAAATAGTTATTCATTCTTGGTACACATACCATCCACTTCCCAGAAAAAAACACTTTCCTTGAGGTTTAAGATACACCTTGTTGATTAGTGCCAAGAAGCATAAAACCTAGATCAAGAAAAGCTTCCTGAAGATCAACTCTGACTATCTAATGCCTACAGGTTCACCTGGAGATTTGTTTCGTGTATTTATAATGAGACAGTTTATAGAGACATTTAAACATAAGACTGAGGAGTAAGTTCGAACTATTTTCTGTGCTACATTTTTAAACAAACCCGTCATTCAGTGTCGCTAATATAGTAACACGTCTTATAAGTTCAATAGCAGTGAAGACATAGATAAATAAGCTTGACGATCACAAAAATGGGTTGCATCCATCTGCCAGTTGACTTCCTCATAATTGTACTTGATAATCTAAGAGACACAATAACCATTCACAGTCAAATGAATCAATCCAAGTTACATGTGAGATGAAGAAAGATGATAATCTGTAATTTTAAGACATGCTTATAACTTCCAAGCAAGGTAGGTCCATATTCAAAAAATCCACAGGATGTTACCTAAATTACACAATTTTCTGTGGACTTTAGTATAACCGACAACTAGACAAATCTATGCTCAATTATACTTAGCGGATTTGCACAAATGACGCCTTAGAGGAGAAAATGCAAAGCTCATCAGAATGATATAAGTTAATTGATCGAAGCAGAAATTTCAAACAAGAGAGAAGCATTGTCCAATTAGTTATACAAAAAGTATTTGTACGTATTTGACGACAATGCGTATCAGTTATCCACAAATTCTTACCACTGAAAACCTAAGGCAGAGATATGAAAAATATAATACTCAAATAATATCAACAGTATAGGAAAGAGGAAACTCATTTCCTCTTGTAAACAGTCACAGCATTTCAGTGATGCGGTGATATTCAGTTGATTTTGTCAGCTTACATTTGTGCGCAGTCACACATCTATACATACATCGGTCTATGCAAGTAAGAACCAAGAAAAACTCTAAATGGCTGCAACAATGAAGCAAATCGAACGATACGGTTGACCCAGGCAATGAATGTTTGTTTCTATCTATAATAAGTATGCCGCTGAAACGGATCATAAGGTTGATTCGTATACATCTTTTAAACCTACTCATAGAACGAATTTGGAATGCGCAGTTGGGTTTATTGAGACTCAAGCTATGAGGAGGTTTCGATCTCTTTTATTTATTTAAAAATAATTCGTTGCTACGTTAAAACTGCCTTGTAAGCAATTTGATCGTGTATTAGGCCGATAATTTCCTAAACCCACATATCCTTTGTTTCTTAATCATATAAATACGCATGACAAGCGCGTGATCGAACTGTTGGAAATGCATTGCACTCATACATCACACGTTTCTGATAAGCTGCGTCTTCCTGTCGCTTTTTCGAAGTAAATTCAATGCAACCTAATCGGATTAACCAATGTGTGATAATCTTCTAGAAATTAATATAAAAAATGTAGTGAAATAAAATCCGTTATGGACATAAATTATACAATACGATGTACATTACAAATTGTCAATATCGTTTCTCTGAATACTTAAATTCTTACAGCACTTTAATTTCTCATCACTAGAATGTTCGTTATGTACGTTAGAGTTAGAGGTAGCTATACCACTGAGTTCTATCAGGCCTAATACCTTAGTGTATATTCTGTGCATATGAAGAAGCTAAGTCATCATCATACATATGTTTATCTTTCCTCAGGTTTTGTCGACTGAGAAACATCTCAAGTACTTCCCTAAACAGATAGTACTTTTTGTCCAGAATATTACCAAAACCAAGTAACAACATTGTGTATAAACAGTAATTACAAATATATTCATAATTAAGTACTTTCCGTCTTTTTCTGCTAACAAGTTCATCATTGTGGAACTTAATAAGGCATGATTATCGAATTCACCTGTTTCTGCTTTTGATCGAAATAAATACAGACCAACAATTGGTGGTTGGAGAGATGATTATCTAATAAAACAGCACGATAAAAACGAGAAGTACTGAGTAAGAACACATCACTAAGTTATGATAGCCATTTGGGACACTCAGTATTATAGTTAAGGTCTTTCTCTATAACTGGGTGTTTTTATATGCAATATAACCAAGAACCCTTGCCTTTTTGATAGGTTTCATCATCTCACATTCAAAAACTGTTATTCTCAGTAGAAGGGACAAGACAATTCTTACCCTAGAGTAACATTTGGCGATATTTATTCAGGAAATTTCATAGCTGCGCAATAAATTCGTTTCTATGTCATACGATATTCAACAAAACAAGAAAAAAATACACTTTTGTGAGTAATAAAACTTGTAATTGAGAAACAATTTTTGCTATCTGGACAGTATTTATATTGCTGCAGGAGTGCGAATACAGCTTGTAAATTATTCTGTTGCGATTTTTTTCCAAAAAATGTTTCAAAATCCATCTCATAAAATATTAACGGAAAGAGGTAAGAACAAATTTGTAACTATTTAATTGTTAAAAAAACAGTTCGTGAGTGATTCCAGGAGAAACCAAGCCCAGTCACTTCGCAATTTAAGAGTATTCACTTAATTTACTGTCTCAAGTTTCAGCTTGACGGTCAAGAACTGGTGTCTATACTTATAGATCAGTAAAATAGTGTATAAAACACTAGAAGATGTTCAGCAGATTCTTAGTTGTAGGCAACTATTGGACATAAAAACTACTGACACAACGTAATAGTCACCATTTTCGCAAACCTTTTTATTACAGTGGCAGGATCAAGAGATACTTTTGGATTGTGTTCATCAAGTCGACTTTCAAATTAACCCAAACTGTTGCTTGCAAATGTACCATATATCGAAATGAAACACTTGGCTGGTGGTGGCTGGTTTTCATGTTAGCTTCTTTAATATTAATTTACGGCAAAACTGTTTCCAGCACTTACTAGAGTTAATTTGTTCCTCATTGGTTAAAAAACGCCTAGCAACCAGTTTCAAAAAGTTTATTAGATAACTGCACCTGATTTTGCACTGTAAATGGTAAAACTTGGTACAGACACGTTGAAATATGTGTTATAAACATAATAATCCTGATTTTTTGTTCTGTGCCGAGTATTCAAATTGTATGTAGCACTGAATATATTTGGATGCGCAGCTCCCTTTAGAAAGTATTTTTCATAACTGTCTTGTCGTTGCATCTGTTATCTACAAACATATGTGTTTTGTTCAGACACTTCTGTACAAACATTTAACTTGTTACCTTTATGGTCATACTATAATCAAACCAGCAAGCATCGTTCTCTGTTACTTTGACAAACTGTAGGAAGTCAAGCATTCTACAACAAAGATACACTAAAATGTTCCACTGCCAGATGACAATAAGAAATGCTATATTGTACTGACTGATCACAACTACTTAGCTTGAACAACAAACAACCTGACAAATTACCTACTTACATTAAATATGCTGATGAACATCCGGATATCCTGCTGAAGAAGCTGCGAACTACGCTCTGAGGTTATCACAAAATATACTCTTTAAATAACTAAATTAGTTCTGGCGCTATACCTTGCCTAACAACAATGATCTGGATGTTTATCAACATATCCTCTGGTTGAAAATCTGTTGTCAAATAACTCGGCATTCTCATTTACTTTTCGTATTAATGCCTGTTTGGTTGGCGATAATATATCATAAAAGTTATGTGCATTTACAGTTAACTGCTGCAAATGCAGCCTGATTTGTAAACTAATGAGAGCAAGTTTTCAGCTAATCTAACCGACACTTACTGCTTACCTTTCTTTCTGACTAGGCGTTTGAATTAGTGATCAACGTCACACCCAACTCATCACAGTGGCTAGAGCTTTCCAAACAGCCAGGTAATTTATGTGTTCTAAATAAAATGCTCTTTATCCCAGCGAAAAGTCGCCAGGTACCCTTCACAAATGTTACCTACAGCTGTATATATCAACTCATATGTAGCTACCTAAGCAAATAGGTTTGAAGAACGGAAAGAAGAACGTGTCTTAGATTTTCTGAACACACCTCAGAAAGGTTACTTATAATAAAAATATAATAATCATAATGGCTTTATTCTGAAGGTTATTGCTGGAGTACTCTACAGAATTTTCAGCATATCATATAGCATCAGTTGGATAGAGATAGTGTATAAGTATGCATAGCAAAATTAAATAAGTAGAAATGACGTGAAGAAAAGATAAGAATACTCGCTGTGTCTACAACTTTGTTCAAAATGCACAGTCAATTTAGGTAGACAATCGCATTGGCGATTATATCCTTAGTACGCAAGAAGTAACACGCTCATCTTCATTTAATTTGCTTTCGAAAACCGAATTTGATTAGTTAGTTAATTTCTAATGCTTTCTTCATTGCAAAGCAGACGAGCTAGATACGCCATTATAGAGTTTTTATACTTCGTAGTAAGTGCATAGAGTCTTATATACTTGCCCCCATCTTTCCAGATGGCCGACACTTGGAGAGCGAGTGAAGATGTTGGTCATCTGATAGAATGACTTGTGGCAGGTGTTAACATGAAGTAATATGTTTGTTCACAACAGTTTTAACTAGAAGGTTAAGGGGTACACTGCTAGTTCTACCGACAATCTTCAAAGCTGTACGCAATATAGCATAGCTTTTTTCAGCAACGGAGTAAAAAATAAGGGGAGCAACAGAGAAGGACAGGCACGATGCAGAAGTTTATAAAACATAAGAGAAGAGTCTGAGTAATGCCAGATACTCTTAGCTTCCTGATGTCGAAAGTTAGGCGGAAAATTCTCTTGGAAATTAGTGAGATATGAGAAGAACAGGAAAGTTCCAAAGAAAAACACACCATGATAAATCACATTTGTAACATTCTGTAGTGCACAACTATCAACAAAACAGTAATCATTAGAACTAAGCAGTTTACGTAAGTTATGTTCACGTCTAAAACTAAAGTTCATGATCCAACATCTTGAAGAATTAAGCATAAGACCATTCCCGGAGGACCATCGTCTAACAGTTGATAGGAAATCATTCAGTTGGAAGCAATCTTCTGAAGAGGAGATATGTGTAGAAGTTGTTAGGTCATCAGTACATTTGATGAAATTGATACCAGCTGAAGACGGTACGTCATGCAGAAAGAATGAAAAAAGATATGGGGAAAGGATAGCTCTTTGGGAACTCCAGTCACAGTAAGCAATGAGGTGGAGGGTTTTCTCTCCGCAAACAGTCAGTTATTTCCTATGACAGAAATAGGAATGCAGTCAGCTGACTATCCAGAACTCGGTGTTTGCCCGGTTGGTTTGTCCAGCAAAAGCGGTCTTGGGACAGAGTCAAATGCCGAATTATAGTCTAGAAAGACACACCTGATATACTTGGCATTTTTATGAATACTATAAGTAATATCATGATATAAGAGAGTGGTGGTATGTAAAGTGCTTCTTCTGCTTTTATATGCAAGTAGATTAGGGTCTCTGAAAGCCTTCAGTAAGGGCTCAAGCACAGGTACTATAAGCTTCTCCATTTTGTTTAAGAACGGAGAGGTAACTGCAATCGGATGGTATTCTGTACATGCACCTGGAGCCCAGACTTGTGTACCATGCAATTGGTATGATGTTTTCTGAAAACGATTTGTTGAACATATGAGCTGACGGATGGCATAATATATCAGCACATTTCGTGAATACGAAGCTTGACGTACCGTCTGGATCTGAAGTGCGAGAAGGGTTTAGGGATTTGAGACATTTAAAAACATCTTTAGCGGTGATATCTGGACAACGTTCTACACTGGACATAGATAGACAAAATGGGATCGAACAAGTGTGTTGACGTGTAAACGATTCTTTCAAGGCACAGACGTCGATAGGTGCTTCGTTACTATGGTGTTTACTACCACTGAGGTCTTTAAAAAGTTTCCACATGCTGGAAGAGCCTTTGCATGATCTCAGTTAAAAGTTATTATGATTTTAACGTAAGTATACCATAATTAACCATTGTGGAGATAGGAACAAAAGTATATTAAGACTTTGTAGCATTATGTAACGGCATTCCTAGAGAATTTTCTAAAGACTTCATCAACAACTTATTAGAGGATAAAAAACATCTTTGATCAGGTCTTGTTTTAGTCTAGATCTCATTCATTATTAGGTCAAGTGGAATTTGAATTCGAAAACCAAGACAATGCGTTCGAATAAACAATTCAAATTTAGCTCTACACATCCATTTAGCAGCAAACTTTCACTCACTGAGAACTCATCCAAAAAGACATCAAAGCTGTTCATAAATGGATCAAAGAAAATACCTGGCGTTTTACACTCCAATAACAACCCTGCAAATACAATCAAGAAGCCTAGACAACCTGAATGCATAAATTTAAAATAAAAATGACCTAATGCTTCTTGGACCAACATTAATATCGCCTATCTATCAAAATGTGATAAAAAAATTACCAGGAATCTTAAGAAAACGTAAAACTGAGGCTCTTTAAAAGACAACCATTGTTGTTAGAAATGATCCAGCTCATATAAATGACAGACTACTCTTCAAATATACGTGGAATTGTGTCCACTGGCTGTTTGTGTGTCGACTGCGATGCTATTAATGCAATCAACTGCCTCACAAACTCCTTAATAGTGTTTAAAAGCGTGCAGATGAAATAAGGCAAACTGCAAACACTGTCTTAAAACTAAAGAATTTGTGGGTAAAATCTGTGATAATAGTATACTACATTCTCATTAACTCTAAATTTGACTTTTCATTAACGAATTTCGCAGTATAAATATAAATAGATAAATAAGGTGTTTCACAGTATTAATTTGTACGAAAGGGGGAAAAACGTTATTAAATCCATGTCAAAATGCATACGTGGCAACTGAATTTCTGATTGTAACCTACTTTTGCATGCACACACATTGTTGATTATGGAAGTATAACCTTGGTTTTCCCAGTAAATAGATTATGATGACAAAATTTAGTTCCATTTTATTTTCAGATGCACATATGGACACTTTTATCTAATTTGTTGTATGTAGTAACTTTTATAGGTTGTATTCTCTAAAAATCAATCTCCTCGAAGTTCCTAAACGTCAGAAATTTACTCTTCTTTCTGATTAATATTTTAAATATATACATTTTTTACTTATGGAAAAGAAAGTGACTTGGTACTCAGAATACATTTTTAGCATATACTGAAGTGTATAAGTCTATTCAGATCCTACCATTTACTTGGAATAATTTACAGTGATCCACTTTCATGATATAAAGGAAATGAGTAATCAGTGGCAAGTCAGTATATCAGCCTTCCCGCTAATGTACCTAAATAATGTTCACATTTCACTATTTTTTAGTGATACTATGTTAATGCTTTGCGAATCTGCTGAAAACATTCGACCTAACTAGGTTATCTCATTAGTAACAACCTGCTATTTTTCCTTTGGTGACCCATGTCCCTTCCTACCTCTTCTCAGTTAATTTAGAATGAGAGCTTGAGGCAAATAAATCTTTAATCGAACTTAATAGAAACAAATAGTAAGATGCAACATATAAATGAACTAAAAATTGAAGTTAGTCTGCTAATTATCTTTGCAGTCTACATAAAATTTGTGAAGTAGTGATGAGATAGAAACTTGTCTGCATCATCCATTCAACTACAAGTTGGTACACAGATAAGTTCTACAGTGTTGTATAAATGTCAAATCTGTGAACTACTCATTATACTTTCACTTGTTATTTCCATGTAACATGCGAAATTCCTCACCTGAAATACACTTATGAACGTACTAAAATATCTATATAATCATGATTTCTCCTGAGATATGTGAACAGTTAACAAAATATAGTGATTTTATAGATGAAATATTTTAATTGCACCACCAAACAAATGGTATATCTGATACGTTATCAGTTTTTGTACTTCAAAAGGTCTTCTTAATTTCATATGTACATCGTTTAGAATACAAAAGCACTGCTGTCACAAGATGTAGATTGGATCAGCTTATCTTTTCTCGCCATGATCTGAACACCAAAATCAAAACACCATTTGCCGACTTAAAGAGTGATGGCAAACAGGTGGTTAATATAGAACACCGAATCAGAATCAAAGTTGCTGTATTCCCAAGACCCAATGCTAAATTGAACACGTTAAGATCTTATATGTTGAATCAGGCGGTCTTCTTGCATTTTCCGAATTTTCCATTCGAATAGGTTGCATCAATTCGTCATAATTCTGAAGAAAACAGAAAAGAGAATGTGTTTTCGAAAGATATAAGATAATTTAACGTTGCTGAGTAACATTAGCTCCAGAAGCACTCATGATTTCAAAAGTGAAAAAAAAAGATTTCGACGGAATTCCAGGCGTCAATTGACTTTTGAATGCATTGTTGCTTAAAATGAAGATACCAGGAGTAAATGAAAAGAAGTGACTCTTGTCTGAAGCTTTCATTCAAGAAGACGTACTGGTACATCTGCAGGGGATATCAATGCCAAGCCTGTAATCGGACCATACTAGTTGTTACACTATCATAACTTCCTGAGATCCTTGGAAACACATATGTCAGTCATCAGTGATGCAGGAATAATATAAAAACCTGTGTGAAAATTTAATAAGCTTTCAGTTGACAACCGTTTCACAGTTTTCTCAATAAAGTAGATCAGAAATAATGATCTCTGCAGTATAAAAATTGAGTTTTATCATCACTCATATAGTATTTTTTTTTAAAAATGTTGACAACTATTGTTAGCTTACATGTCACTAGCTATTCAACACATTTGTGTTCTAAAAACTGCCAATTTGAATGCCAGTGAAAACAAAATGTATGGTTTTACTACTTTATTTCAAATAAGTAACCACTAGTAAATAAGGAATATTTTGATTATAACCCGTTAAAACCTATTTAAAAAAGAATTAAATACTCCAAGTAATTTCAGTTGACTGTAGAAATGGGTCCTGTTTAGGAAAACAATTTACAGACTAGGGTGTATCTTCTCACAGTAGTTCTGACATTCCAGGACTGAAGATTCCATTTGAAAGACCCAGTCTTCATATTGATAATCCATACGCAGTTACAATACAGTGGATATTCTTGTTCTCCCACTTAACAGTACACTCACCTGTATGTAAGTGAAAATAAAATAGTTATGTTACTCCTGGAAATGCAAACAGCTGGCATGTTTTGACGTGAAAATACAAGTTACTATAGGAGCATATTTTCCTCGGAAACAGTATTATCAAGGTAACCATAAACACTTGTTGCCTTGGTATTTTCGTGATTCAAAGATATGCTTTGAACATTGCATACACTGTCAGTGTATGAGTTCTTCACTCTACGAAGTAGCCATTGCTGGCTAGTCTCCTTAATGGCACAATAGTGTTTTGCTTATAAATTAAAAACTTCGCTAACCAAGAACCCGCATCTATCTTAAACTAATATGTTTGAAGTAGTAAGAGACGTTCTAGTTGGAAATGCCCTGCTTTGAACTAAAATTGATCAGGTAATTAGTTTACAGAATACGGTCATAACTGTGTGCTGCTTACTTTTTGAGACGAACCTTTGCGTTTCGGACAAAGTCTATAGAGGGAGAAACAATTTTTCGCAGTGTAATTACTTATCTTTTCAATGCACTCAGGTTCTTAGCTGTGCAATAATGAATATATGTACTTCAGAAGATTATATTTTATCTATGAAAAATTAACCAAGAATCGAAGCTGATAATCTTCTCATAATGGGCGAACAGAGAGAACATTATTTGCTTTAAAGTATTGCAGTAGTGAAGAAAAGAAAAATTCAAGGAAATGACAGTAGCTGAGTATAGAGGATGTTTTATGTGCTCACTTGGAAAACTACCTATAAATACTGCCTGGATTTTTTGATAAAATGAATTACAGGATTATCTTTACTTATATAGCTTTCGATCTCACAAACGAACGGAATTCGGCTACTTTCTAACCACTACTGTGATCTGTCTACGGGGTCAGATCAAACTGGCTAAAATTACAACGACTGCATTGAGTTGAACTTACCCAGGAAATAATGCTGTATCATTGTATGACATATCACATCAAGTTAATAAATATGCGATGATAATCACGCACTCAAGCGTTACCGAAATATTGAAAATCTGCATTTACGCGTTCAAATAATGTTAAAAGAAAATTAGTTCAAGTATCTTCTTAAATCGCACTTCACTTTCCATTTTCCATAGACCTTTTCTCACTAGTCAATCGTCCTTTCTTCCCCAGCTTCCTTGAACATTTATATTCTGAGCTGTTCTAGAGCTTTGCGTATTAACATCTACCACAAGAACATACTTACAATATTTCCGTGCTCTAAGCCATGTAAAAACTTTTAAATGAAACATTCCCACCCCATAGTTCACTGGTAGGATACTTCCATAATTGTCAACATATCTTACCTTTTCTACCAATAATTATCACTAATTCACTACCTAAAGGAATTTTAAGAATTTGAAGCTTAGTTTTTGTATGTGGGAGTTAGTTATTTATAGTCATAGCTGTAAGTTAATGATGCTTTAAGGTAAATCACAACATAAACCTTTCTTTTCATACGTAATTAAAGCCAGGAAATCTTCAGTATAAAATCTTATTAAATAAAGTTAGGCTTATTTTTTGAAAGTCAGCGCGTTAATCTATTTAACTACGGTCGAGCAGAAGTAACTTTTTGTACATGTATATCAAGTAATTGGAGGCTAGTGTCCTCAGCATGATCACATTTTATTTGCTTGTTGTTGTAAACATACACTAATGAAAATAAAATCAAGAAAAATGATCTTAATATGACAAAAGGAGTCCACAGGACAGAATAACCTTACCGTCTTTAGCATCATCCCAGTAACAAGAGGTGGTACTATAAAATCCAAAAGCAGACTTTTGCACTATAGTACAATTGACTGTGAGTAAAAGTACATTTCATTACACGTATAAATTAAAACATTTCCCTACCAATATACTTGAATGGTTTCCCCAGATCGATTAATTCACCTCGACAACGTTCAACAATATTCCTAGCCCAGTCTTTAGCAGCTTCATTTGAGAAACTGTTACTTCCAATAACACTTTGCACACACTTTAATTTTTATAGTTAATATAAAATTTATATTGTTTATATTAACCTTGTTGATGATAGCTTCCACTTCAGTCCTTGAGAATTTAGACTAGAAACCAAGAAGAAAATGCTTTTTAGTCAGTATACAATATTTTATCGGAGTGAATAAATACTGAGAGACAAGTTTATCTGTGATACTTAAATAGGCATTTTATCACTGTGGCATACTATTATTCATCTTGAATAGTTTAACAGTAGCCTACGTGAATAAAAATTTCTAAGTCAAAACTTTACACTGGAAGAAATACGACAAATCTTCAAAACTTTGATTTTTAAGACAGACGAAACAACTCCGAATTGTTTCAAAAGCCTTTCAAAGATTTAAATATGAAAAAATGAAATTTGTCTAGACACTGTTCATTGAGTGGATTGATTGCATCTTCTTATGAACGGACAGAACGGATTTCTGAGTACATTTCAGTTTCAACATTTATTTACAGGATGACGATACCTGATGGAAAGTTTATTCCACTTATTTACTGAAGTACTCCAAATTGGAAACTGAGGTCCTGAATATGCTAAACGTGGATGATTCCATTTAAATAATATATGACAATGAATAAATTGAATTCAGATTTCATTCTAAAAGATTCATCAGACGTTTCACATAGTCAAACAATATTATTTACTGCATTACATTTCAGACACAGTTTATTGGTCATAGTCATATCAAGGTAACTCTACAACTTTGACACGAGGATTATATAGTTTCACTTCTCTCGCCGTCTTTATGATATTGGTAGTAGGAGTTCCCATGTATACACAATGGGTACTGAGTCATTCCTATTGGATGTGTTTGGTGTTGATTCATTAAACAATGATTCGGTTGTCAATTACTCCACTGAACTAATTTCGCTTTCAAAGGTTGTCACTCTGTTCCATCCTATTGTGTGATTGTGAGTAATTCCATGAATAGCTATGACCAAGCATTTTTTCCAAATTCCTTATCTTAAAAAGATCAATCAATTTTTATTTAACTGGGGTTTTGTGCTCAGAAAGCCCAAATGTTTCTGGTAGACCACTTGACCAATGCATTTCACCCCTCTGTCATTCCAGAGTATTTGGTAAAGTAAATTATTCTGCCTAATTGGACCATTGAATGTTTTAGCCTATGGAGCTTATTTCTTATTGGGTTTTCTGGTTTAAAGGCCACTCTAATCCTCACCTTACCAGAGAAGCCAACGTAATGTCGCTAAGGTGCCTTTCTTGTACAGAAAAACTGTTGAGGTTATTAATTTCCTGTTTGCAGAATTGCGCTATTATTAATACCATTATTATTACTATCAACACATGTGTTACAACCATTGGTCACACTTTTCTTATGATTACTTAGTTACTTAATCATCAACATAGCAGGATAATTACTGATGACAAAGTGTCTTTAATTTGTCCTATTTTCTGTCTTACATCTTACTAGCAGGTTTCATAAGCCTATTACTTAGATATTTTATTAGGTCAAATTTAACTGATATAGGATGAAGTGATTGGAAATTCTAAATCAGAGATGTTCTCCATATCTCCCATTTGTCTTGATGGCTGACTGGTGTGAAGATTTCCTTTGTAGTTTCATCCTTCAGTTTCCGAGTGTTGTACTTGAACTGAGGTCTATCACCAGCTTCCTTGAAGGCTTTTAACTTGATTTGGAAGGTTCCTTGCACTAGATAGTGGTCTGAACCTACATCTGATCTCTCTCTTGACCTTGTTTTGAAATAGACTGTGTCTCCATTTTCTTGAGATTGAGATGAAGTCGATCTGATTTTTAGTGTATCCTGGTATGGTGTCTGGTGAAATCCATGTCGCTCGCTTTGTGGATATCCTTGTGCTTGAACACACTGCCTGAATCCAATCACCAAATCGTGAATGCACAGAATTCTGCAAACAATTCTCATTCTCGTTCATCACCTCACCTAGCGCTTCTCGACCCATTGTTAGTTCTCTTCCTGCGTTGTCCCCTCCCAGTTTGGCATTCATGTCAACCCAACCATTAAAAACTTTGATATCGCCAACTTGGATGGGGTCTTGTCCAGTGTTGATTGAAGTTGTCTGTAGAATTCCTCCTTTTTCTCTTGCTCTGCATTATTTGTAGGTGCACAGCATTGTGTGATTGTGACTTTCCTTCCTTTTGAGTTGAATCTTGCTGTCATGATCCTGCATGAGGAGATTGGTTCGCACTGCATGAAAGCCTTCGATGCTCTTGGGGACATCATGATAGCCACTCCATAACTCAGTGTGCTGTGCTCGTGGTTGTCATCTGTGTGACAATATCAGAGTAGATTATTGATTCTCCAGTTGACGGTTTGCAGAGTCCACTCCCATTCCATCTGCTTTCGCAAATTCCTAACACTTCAATGTGATTCATATCTTCTCATCTCGTTTGCAATCTGGGCTGGCTTGCTGGGTTCAAACACGGTGCGGACATTTCATGTCCTCAAGTTTACTTTCGCTTTCATCGAGAGAAGAGAAGGCACATCGGCCAACAATTGGCTTGTTGAAGGTTTTCACCAACTGGCGTCATTTCGCCTCTCCGACTCCAGCGAGGAATAAGTTTGTTTTTGTTTTTTATATTTTGTTTGTGCTTTGAAGTTTCTTTAGCGGTTAGATTTGTTTTACGGGTTGGGTTGGTAGCCCTATGCCCAACCTTCCCTCTTTACCTTTAACTAGTGAACTAGTAACCAGGGGAGGTTACGTAGATTTCTATCTGAGTTTATTATATGATAAGAAAACAATACTCATTCCCCTACTAGTAAGATTGAATCTATAGTTCGCAAAATAGACCTCACTTTTAAAACTCATTCAGCTTTTGTAGATTTGATATAAACCAGGATGCGTAGTGTGCGGAGAGAATATGGTGTCTACAATATCTGTGCTCACTACCATTGCTTTTTCACCGAAAACACCTGCGATTTCGTTTTTTCACCACCTGTATAGGCACTAAGTGTATGAGACAGTACTTCAAAATAAAAAAACACTAGTTTTTTAGTGACAGAATATACCTTAAGTGTTTTTGTGATTCTGAAAGGGAAATACTTTAAGGTTACAGGAACAGTAGATATGTGCCTCAATAGTTCCTTTGAGCCTTTGTAAGGACAAGGCAGAGTTTCTCACGTGAGTAGTCAAACATAGGAACAACCTCTTTTGAAAGATTTAAAATAAAAGTGTTTGTGAATTAGGTATACTGTAGATATTGAAATTACTGGGATAGCAATCATTCAAGATAACCTTTTTTTTCTACGTTATTGCTTCATGCGGGTACTTTTTATGGGAGGATATGTTCCGCTGAACTTCTGAATACTGAGATGAATATAGTATCAATCTTGGAGCGAGAAGTGTAGGGAAGTGTTTCTTTAGAAAAATATTACTTGACGAAAGTAACTAAAAACCACTTATATGTACACGGGGAAGATAATTTGTACCTTTAACTGATGAGACGTTTATATAAAACTAGGCACAAAATATCACAAGCTGTCCATTTGAAGTGAACTCAAGATATCTCGTCGAACGATGAGGACTGTCAATAACTCTTGGATTTTTCATATGCTTGACTAGTGACTATTTGTTCTCATAAATTACAGCTCTGGATGCAATTTAAGCCAAGACAGATTATGTTCAAGAGGGCTAAAATTCGGCTGCCAAAATGTATTTTGTAATTAGTTATAGGAATGGGGGAAACTAAGGAACCATGACTTGCTTACTATGGCATGACAAAAAATGCTTACTGTATAGATTAGGTTTCTTGTAACAATGATCAGTCACTAAGGTGAATCTGACCAATACATTTAAAAAAATTTGAGGCCTAATTAAAATTTCTTTGTGAACAAAGTGCCTTGCTTTCTAGTGTACATCCATTTTATTTCACAACTATTCAAAATTTATTTTCACAGGTGCGACCGATTTCGTCTGCGAAATTTTCTGTTTGAATCGGCACAGAGCTAACGCTTTGTTTTTGTCAATAATCTCACTGTTTCGTGCTACCAACGCTTTTATGGAGCTGCACTCATTAGTTGGGTAGCCAAATTATTATTACTCGGTGTGTGAACTGCCAACGGTTCTTCAACCATATCTTTTGAAAATTTTGAATATTTCTGAGTAAAAATACTATCGGATTTACATAACAGTAAACCTTAAATCTTGCGCAGAAGTTTATCAGTTGGAGTTGCAGTTATTAGAATGGTAGACACTCAGTAATACAGTATTAACTAGCAGATGAAATTTGAAGTCGGAGTTATGTCTGTTAATCAAGAAAAATAATCACACATTTCCTGACACAGAATTTTATAGTCCAATTAAATTGCATTATTCATTTTTCTTAATAAGAGTGTAAAACGTAGGCATCATGGTAGAGTGTAATTCCATTTTAGTCTGTTTATTAGAAATATCACACAGTGAAACAGTAGCATTTACTGGATAACGTTTCGGACATAATTTATTGTCCATATTCATATCAGGTAACTCCACAACTTCAAGACAGTCTTTATATATTCCTAGTATTCTCTTCTTCTCTGAGATGACAAGGGTAGTAGAATTTTCCATATATCTGGGACAGGTGCAACATCATTTCGATTGCATGTATTTGGTGTTGATTCGATAAACAATCAATCTCTCCCTCCACTCAACTAAGTTAGTTTTCAACGCTGTCACCCTATCCCACCCTACTGTGTGATTGTGTGTCATCGCATGCAGAGCTATAGTCAAGTTTTTCTCTAGATTTCTTATCTTATTAGGATCTACTGATCTTGATTTAGCTAAGTTTTTGTGCTCTTTTATTCTAATCGACCCTGGTCGACTGCTTTGACCTATGTACTTGACCTCGCAATCATTGCAAGGAATCTGGTAAACCAGATTATTTTGCTTAATTGCGTCGATAGGATCTTTTAACCTACAAAGCTTGTTTCTAAGTGAGTTTGTTGGTTTGAGTGCCACTTTAATCCCAGCCTTATTGAGAGTTCTTCGTAGTGCTTCTGAGGTGCCTTACTTGTATAGTAACACAGCGGAGGCTTTGAATTCTCTCTTAACCCTCTTATTAATAACATTTGTATTACTACTACTACTACTACTACTACTACTACTACTACTACTACTACTACTACTACTACTACTACTACTACCACTGCTAATATTTTCCTTTCAATTTCTTATGAATTTGTTTATAAATTTTGGTGGGTAATTATTGAGACGTAGGGTATTCTTGATGTGTCTAATTTCTTGTCGCAGATTTTCCGATCTACTAGTAAGCTTTTTCGCTCTATCACCTAAGCATTTAACTAGGCCTACTTTAACTGAAATGAGGTGGGAGGATTCGAAGTCTAAGTAGCGATTCGAATGGGTAGGTTTCCTATAGACACTAGTCTCTAGATTTCCTCCTTGTGTTCGTTTAGTCTTGAAATCCAACATTGCTAGCTCACCTTCTTCACTTTCTAAGTCACAGGTAAATTGGATTGTATTTACTACTGAATTTATATGTGCCAAGAACCTATTGGTGTTCCGATTTCAGTACTGTAAACGTATCATCTACATATCGGAACCATATCTTTAAAGTAGGACTAAATGTTTGAAGGGCTACCTGTTCCCTACTATCCATAAATATGTCTGCGACGATAGGGCATATTGGTGACCCCATGGCAACACCTTCAGTTTGTATATATTTTATTTTGAAACTTAAAAACTGTAGATGTTAGGCGCAATTGTACTCCTAGTATGATTTCCTCAATCGGCAGCTTAGTTCGCTGCGTAAGTTCTTTGTCATCTTCAAGCCCATTTCGAACTGCCTCCAGAGCCATGTCAATCGGTATGTTTGTGTAAAGGCTAGTTATGTCAAAACTAGCCATTTTTTTCACTGTCGTCTAACCTATGCTTTAAGTCATAAGAGTTGGTAAGTCGAGACTTTGAGTGATTTCTTACTGGACCTAACACCATTGATAAATATTTCGACAACTTGTAAGTCGGAGTGTTTCTAAAATCTACTATAGGCCTGATGGAATAACCTGGCTTATGAATCCTAATACTACCATACATTCTACTGGCATTATTAGTTTTCGGCATTAAATTAAACCACTTTGACTCACCTAGAAATGGCTTCATCCGGCGTATCAGATCCCCTGTCGATTTCTTGACCTTATTCTTAATAGTATCCACTGACTTCTTAATTTCCTCATATGGTCCTGTTTCTATATGCTAGTTCACCTTGCAGATGTAGTCAGATTTGTTCATCACAACTACTGAGCTGCCTTTATCCGATTTGGCAATTACTATATTGTTATCATTTTGAAGATTCCTGAGAGCTTCCCTCTCTGACTTGGGTAGATTATATTTCACTTTCTTCTGTCATTTCAGTGTTAGAGCACACTTCTGAACAGTCAGAAGGTAGGTAGGTTAAAGTGCGTTAGATAAGGAGGATAAAGTGAGTTAATGATGTTGCAAACTTTCATCTACTGCCACGGTTGAAACTTATGTCACGCATACATCGCTGATTCTACTTTAGAGGGCTATGACAGTCGGAGTAAGACTGTGAGAAGAATCTTAAGGTGGCCAGTTCATGAAATATTCAGTTGTCAGTTCAAGAGGTTTAGGTCACTGGCGATTCCTTCATTAAGGTCAATAGAGTTCTAACAATCCGATCCAGTAAAACAACACAGAATTACAAGCATATCAATAAATAGTAATACTTAAGTTATTGTTAAGCTTAATTTTTCTTGTGCATGGATTTTATTGGTACATTTATTCAGTTGGATCGACTTATCAGATAAAGGTTCTGCCTTTTTGTAAACGGCTGAAATAAAATCTACATATGGGAGATATTTGAAGGAACCTACTTTTGTGAAATGACAGAGGTTTTAAAGTTCTAATAAAGAGGAAGCTTGAGAACCTTTTCTTGCCATAAGTGCTGGAAAAAAACTGATGCTGGACAGTTTGGAGGTTATCACATAGCCAAGTTCACTTACGCTGAACGCAACTTTGCTATCAAATGAGTAATCCTCACGTGATTAGTCAAACAGCAGAATCAAAGCAACCATTTTTATACCACGTTTCTTATTTCAGTGAATTTTACTTAGTGTTGAATTGTCTAGTAAAATGAGGCTACAGAAACTTTTTTTTAATAATTTGTTTAGGCGCATTCCTTTTACCATACTTCGTCAGCGTTATAGTTGCTGGTATACCATTATTTCTTCTTGAAGTTGCTTTGGGTCAGTTTATGTCCAAAGGAGCAATAGCAGCATGGGATATCTGTCCACTTTTTAGAGGTATGTTTGATAAATATTTATTATTCAGAATACTGTTTCATCGTATGATTGCTTTAACAACCTTTAACAACCAATGATTAATTGTGACTATTGGTTTCATCTTATAGGTATTGGATGTGCAAGTACTTTAATAAATTTCCTCGTGAACAGTTATTACACTGTTATTCTTGGGTGGGCATTTCATTTTATCTTCGCTTCGTTCAATACAGAACTTCCTTGGACAAAATGTGGTAATTCTTGGAATACTGAATCATGTCATACAGTTGATGTGAAGACAAACTTGAGTAATTCCACACAGTTTTTACGTAAAGATTTAATGGAAGTTGATCCCGCTGCGGAATACTGGGAGTAAGTCTGTATGCTTTATAAGTTTTCAAGTAACTCAGCTAATTGTTTCTTTTTCTGGATAACTGAATTCTAGCTTAATCTTGTGATGCAAGTAATGATCTTGTTTTAGCAATCAGGTTTCAACTACTCCTTAAAAAATTAAGATGTGTCAAACATAAGTTGCAACAAAATTATAAGACTGTCATCTACAGGAGTAGAATGAAGGCTGAAATTATATGCTCAAGTAGGCTCCCCTTCAAAATACTTTATTTTACGGCCCAAAAGCACCAGATTCTATTAGATGGCCCTGTTTAGAATTCTAAATAACTACAGCCCTAACTGTTTCTGAACAAAAAGCAACCGAAAATTCGACTTAAGAATAATGTAAGGGATTTGGAACTGTTTGTTTGCACGCTTACAAGACTTTGAAACCTGTAATGGATGAAAATTGTTTGAACTGTATTGCCAGTAGTTGTAAATTGCATCTTTGGAATATCGATGGAAGAACTATACATAGTTGAGCGACAAGTTTCATGAAAATCAATTTTTAAGTTATTTCACATTTTCATTCATTGATTTCGCTTTAATACCCGAAATCAGATGATAAACATGTTTCGATGTGTTGTCAAATATATTCATTGCTGAAACGGATTGTGTGAATCGCATACTGTAGGGTTTCCTTCTGCTCCCTTTCAAAAACATGAGTAGTGGATACATAGTAGGAAGTATTTTTCTACTGCAGTGCATATTCCTTTATATACAGGTGAAGGTATTATGTACGCCACAAACAGTAATTCGTTCTAGAACATAATTTACCGAAGATCAGATTATGAGACGTCTAAGTTTACACCAAGTCAGGTTTCTGGGGTGGTAGTTTCAACCCTATAAGTACAAAATCAACGTGACTGACTCGCAGTCTATCTGTAAACTGCATATTCCATGTCTAGTTTTCTGTTTCTCCATGTATGCTAAATTCACCAAAGTAAATCGCTGACGAGCCCATAATAAAGTGTACGAAAAGGGCTGTTTGCTGTTTAGGTCAGGCTTAAATGGTGTAGGGAATCGGAACAGTACGGCGATTAGCTTCTAAATGCCCATGTTATGAATTTGAAGTACTTTTAGATTAGATTCTTTCAATTCTTGACCGAAACGTTTAGTGATAGATGAGTTAGAATAAAAGTGTAGAATGTTTAGTGCATGACTTATTCAGATCCCAAAATATTTCACGCTATTGGTATTTGCTACCTTTAGAAGACTGTAACTGTTGATGAAATTTATCGTTTAAACAATGTTTAACTCTGTTAACTAACTTTAATAACTGAATGTATTAATGTAAATAAAAGCTTGATACCTAATGTTCAGAAGTTTCTGTAAGAATGGGTAGTATCAAACTATATGCATTTTTTGATCCCAAGGTTATAAATAATCAATCAGTCACTAAAAACAGGGGATTTGGCAATTATGTCTGATGCCGAAGTTGCTACGCTAAATATCAGCATATCAAAATACAAAGAAACGAGATGAAATATATGTATATGTATATACCTTTAAAACATTTCGAGTAGTGTTAATATAACAATTTGAGTTATCTAAAGAATATTAATAACAAGGAGAACTTTGCAATGTTAGTTACTATTGGGAAGAGATTATCTATTGTTGCAAATTTGATAAGTAAGTTCTCTTCAAACATTTTTTGCCTCATACGATATGCGTGCTAGGCAAGGCACAGATGAATTTTTGTATTTGGCTGTTCGAACTTACATTCTTGTCCTATCTGAGCAGTTACAAGGTGACAGCTGTGTATAAAACGGGTTCTTATTGTCATTTAAAATTGATGTAGCTAGTTGCGTGCTAGAACTTGAATGTTTGTCAACTACAGTATTAATCCGTTGATCCAGAGGCACAGCATACCCTACCGACGTCTTTCAAAGACCTACGCAATATAATATAGTCGTTTTTCAGTAGAATAGGAAAGATCAGCAGAAACAATCAAGAAGAACAAGTAAAATGCAGGAATTTATAAATTGTAAAAGTAGAGGCTGAGTTATACCAGACAGTCTGTTTCTTTGTGTAATACGTGAAATGAAAGATTTTCTCGGAAGACAACAAGATATGAGATAACTAACTAAGACTGGAAGTAAAACTCAATCCAAGATAGTTAGCACTCGATTTATTTTCTGCAGCAATGCTATCAGTGAAACAGGACTCATGGAATTTCTTGTCTGAGGCCCAAGTTAACAGTCTAAGATTTGGAAGAGTTTAGCTTGTAACCATTTGAGAGGGACTACTAGGGAATTTCAGACAACAAACCACTAAACTGAGAGGAATTTTAATGGGATTTAACTGGTATAGAAGCCGTCAGGTCATCAGCATACTCAGCAAAATTCAATTCAACGGAATGAGTTCAGTCATGCAAAAAGAGTAAAAACAGAAACGGGAAAATTACTGCACCTTGAGACACCCCAGCTTCATTAAGTAATGAATTGGAGCACCTCCCTTCATAAACAGTTTACTAATTTCCTTCAAAATAATAAGAATATAACCATTTTGTAACCCATAGCTCAGTATGAGCTTTGGCAAGCTTATTTAACAAGATTGGTCTAGGAACAGAGTAGAAAGCTGATGAGTAGTCCAAGAAGGCATAAAGAATGTACTTAACACCATCCAGACAAGAAAAAATATATTATGTTTCAAGACGGTAGCAGCGTCTAAAGTTCTTCTTTCGGGTTTGTAAGTAAATAGTTTTTGATGTTTGAAGGCCTTCAATGAAGGTTCAAGCGTAAAGGGAAGTAGTTTCACCACTGTCTTCAAAAAAGTGGAAGTTATAGAGATTGGTTAAAAACAAATATCTGATCCTGAAGATGATCTAGGTACAACTTCAGTCTCCTTCCAAACAGTGGATATTGTACTTTTGGAAGACAGTGCAATAATGGTATCTGTCATAGGCTGACGTAAAATATCTACACATTTTCTAAATATAATACTTGAAATACCATCAGGACCTAGGCTTCAGAATGGATTCAAGGATTTAATACATTTAAAAACGTCACTTACATTAGAACCAGCAAAACGACTATCCATTTGATTATGGTTACTAGTTGGGATAAAAACAGCTTGCTGATGTGTTAATAACTGGGTTAATGAGCAGACGTAAGGACAAGATACTTTTCCTATTTGTTTTTCACCAGTAAGCTGTTTAAACAATTTCCATATATTGAAAGAGTTCTTACACGCTAGAAACTTCCGGTTGAAAATGTTATTCAGACGTTATAGTTAAGTCTTCTAACGCCAGGCTGATCTTATCTTTCACTTTGTACAACCTTTCCTTTTCTCTCCGGAGTCTCTTGAGATAAGTAGAGAGAAGTCTGTCAAATTTCATATAGACTGTTCCAACAGAGCAGCATATGTCGAAACAGAATCTGAAATAACTTGTGATATTAGTGATGTAACTTGCTGGCTCTAACCTCATCAGCAAATATATCCCGGTATGTTTTTTGAAGCATGCTTTTCAAACACAGCATATTCTCCTGTCAATAATATCTGTACTAAACTTTCTCGGAAAGGTGTCCAGAAGTCTTCTTATGCAACTTGTCATACACTTTAGGCAAAACTTATACACTATGGTAATCAGAATTCAACAACGGAGCTCGTTTAAAGGGACTAATACATCCTAGATTCATTTGTAAACACTGAATCTAGTGTACTGTCAAGATCAGTAGAAAAGCTAACCATATTTTTACCGCTTAGTGACACAAGGAAACTGTTGTCACGCGAATTGAAATCTCCACAGAATAAAACCAAGGGGCTACCTACAACCGGAACAGCAAATTCGGTGAAGTCGTCAGTAAAAGTCGATAAATCTGAGGAAATGCAGTCAGATATGACACAGATGTTTGTATTTACTCAGATGTTTAGGACGATATTTAATGGTAAAGCACTTAATTTTTTCGTCAGAGGAGCTAAGGGATATATAGTTGGAGGTGGATCAGTTTGTATTGATAAACGTTGCTACATCTCTGCCACATTTCTCTTGGGAAAGCTCAAGTCTTGTCCAAATAATTCGAAAGCATCTAAAGAGACTGAATGGTCATCATACTAGTTAAGAAGCCATGTCAATTGCAGCTTTGTTACACCCGTATTCTGATAAAAATTTGTGGGCAAGAGTGACTGAAGGTAATCAACTTTCTTCGATAACGACCTGCAGTCTGTGCTAGGTATTTCCAGGATATTAATTTGATCTACGGTCATACACCTGACAGCCAGTTGCCATCCACCGTAGTGCTTTTTCTTAATTTTTCTGTCAACTTGTAAAGGAATAGATTGTGATGATTTTAAAGATGCCGGAGAGCACATAATACGTTTAGATGACAGCTGAATGACTAAAACAATGTAGAAAGGAGAAATTTGATGTAATGTTTCCGTGGTAAAATGAGGTCATGCAAAGTTCAAGCAAGCTGCCAAGGGAAGTGAACCTAAGATAGTGTCTTAAAGCACTCCACTGTGCTGGGTTTTTATAAAGGCAGGACTCCATTTACTATAATTCTATCTTACATCTAAAGATGAGTCTTTGCCCAGATTTTGCAACTAAATCGTTAATCCCCAAAAAACTCGTCCTCATTATTGTGTGCAGAAAGATGTTGTAGTGATCAACTTTTCACTAACTGTCATTGTATCTAGAGGCAGTGCGCAATGAACTTGATAATCTCTTGATTTA
Organism: Heterobilharzia americana; assembly: GCA_944470555.2. Classification (NCBI taxonomy): domain Eukaryota; kingdom Metazoa; phylum Platyhelminthes; class Trematoda; order Strigeidida; family Schistosomatidae; genus Heterobilharzia; species Heterobilharzia americana. The sequence continues at coordinate 72,639,327 of OX104134.1, forward strand.
TCAAAACGTTTAACCTGGTCATTTGAATTTTCACAAGATGTGAGCAGTGTCAAAAGTGTTCTTTCGAAAATGAAATTCAGATGGCATCTGAGAGTGCTTATTTAGTTGATCCTTATCACTTCGTAATAAAGTGCCTCGAAAAAGTAATACTTTTATCAACTGAACAGTATTAATAGGTATCAGATATCATTACCTTGCTGTTGTTTGCATGTGAGATGTTTGATCTTAAAATGCACTATACTTTGGTAGAGTTGTACTTAATATTCATGAGAAGAGAGATCAAACTTCTAAGAGTGGGAGTTGAAGAGATTCTGAGGTGTTTAAAATATAAAGATATAAGGTACAAAATCATTCGGCAGTGATAAGTCGGTGGCGAAAGTTTTCAGTTGATAGCATGCAGGTATTACGTAATACAAAGTTACCAGAATTAGAATAAGATTTTTTGCAGGGCGGAGATAATATTAATAATAAACAAATCGGCTTGAGAGCACGTCACGTAATCAGTTATCAGTATGTCAATGACCTTCTATTCAGAAAATTATTTTATTTATGATTAATACTTTCAAGAAATATTAATCACTGAAAAGTACCATCTATGTACTAATAGCAAACAATATAATTATACATTCGACCTCGTGATACTCTTATGCGTCATTTATTTCACTGAGCAACATTTCTTTTACGAGTTCTTAACTCGGTGTTCCAATTCTTTAAATAACAATCGTTATTATCATTATAATACTTTCTTCGAAGACATATATTATTCTTGATTGTCATTAAAAGAAATTTTGAAAATAAACAACTGCAGATTGGGCTGAATAGATAGAACTACTTTTATACATTTATGTTAATCAATGCAAAATGACTTTGATGAAGGGATAGATATGGTTTGCAAAATAGAGATCTGGTTGTTCAAAACTCAGTTTACTTCTGAAGATCGTCACGACTACTGCATGCTCAAAAAACTTGAAAGCAATTTTCCTCTCATTTCAGCAACAAAACCTACACTCTGAGTGGGTCAGTGTTTATAAGAGAAAAAATAGGTAGCTGGCTGAATGCAATATAGCTAAATTTTCCTATTAATACAACACAAACAATGTTTTGTCTGTCAGCTTTATTAACTTTTTGTCGTTACTGTTGTCTCCACCAGCATAAATAATTTGATGTCAGCAGATGAATATTTCTCAGTCTTTCCATCGTGGAATGATAAGCTGTCATGATTTGTTTTATTCTTGTACAAATGCTGCCTTCTTTATACTAGAATTAATAGCGATCAAGACAGAAATCTGCCATGAAAATCAATTTATAAGATCTAACCCACCAGCAATGAGTAATTAGTTTGTAAAATACATGCTAAACAATATACTTACAAAGGTATTAACTTTAAACCTAGATAAAGATTACTGGAACTATATGAATAGGTAAGATGTGAAGCCTAATTGAAGGTTTAGTCAAGACAGGAAAGCTGGTAACGGTGTATTGATGTTGACACTGAAACTAATTTACCATTTCAAGCTTCAAAAAGGCTAGATTGTTTCGAATGAATAGAAGAGGGTTTGTGACCACTTAGTGAACTGGATAGCAATAATTTTAAAGATATAGTCGGAATATATTTGTAAATTGTGTTATACTATTAACTACAACCGTTTTCATTAGTAATTTATTTTAAGGTTGTTTGCATCACGGACTAACACAAGTTGGAGAAGGGTTGAAAACCTGGGATAACTTGGCAGCTGTTTCACTATAGTGTAGGACTTCCTAGCACTGCGTACCGATGACTATTTTACTTAAATTTAATTATTTCAGGAATATATTTCAAAATTCTTATTTTGATCGTAAGTTTTGTAAGTTAACAGGGGTATTTCAAACTGACCCAGTTACGGCTACTTGAACTTACTCTTCAAGCATCAAACTTTAGATCAATCGTTTATGAGAACATCAGACAAGCACTTTTCGTAATGAATCTATATATACGAAACCGTTGTGCTATTGTAATGGGAAAGTTTTGAATCACAGATAACAACATTAGCCCTTCAACGGCAATACACTATTAAAAGTCAAAACGTTTATGTTTTCCTAATTCTTTGGATATCCACTACGACTTTACCTTGAGTTCAGCCTTTCTTTTTGACCTTTTCTCATTGGGCTCCATGTAAGGTTTGTCAAAATGTATGATCAGTAAGTTTGTCATTAACTTCGTTTAAATCTACTGTGCAAATAAATTTATCATTTAAAATAAATAACTTTTCACTCTTCTTTTGACGAATTACATTCCAGACTCTAAAAGTAGAAGTTATGAATCTGAAAGTGAAAATAATAGTTTTTGTGCGTTTTTCGTGGGGTTTTATTAGCATAAATTATCGCTGCAGGACACGGAAATGGAGATTAAGTCTTTCTTTTAACTTAATTAAAGAAATGAAGATATCTGGATTCTGATCTAGGTAACAGGTAAAAACACTTTAAAGAAAAGATATAAAAGTTATGGTTCCAAGTTAAACTCTGTGATTGTGCAGACTACGGTAATTTCAAAATAAAAGTAGGAAAGTTGCGCTCCCCTATTCGCAATAGATGTTTTTTGCATATAATCTTACCGATTTCAGAAAATTCTGTATTGTGTAGTCCTCATAATTTTTGATAAAAAGATATTCTTTTGTAAAGCTGCCTTTATACTGGATATAAATATAAGCGCAAAATGGTACGTGTCTTCCTCTTAGCTGTAAGAGAAGAAAGATATCGAGATTAAATAACTTTTCAATTAAGGATATCATAAATTACTCAAGTAGAACAACCATCCCTGCTGGTTTAAAGACTAAAGGACTGATAAGCTTTAAAAAGTGATCGAACAGGTAACTGTAAAGTGAAGATGATTTTCTGAGAAATAATACTTTAGGACACTTAGTAAAACTGCCTAAGAACTTACTAATTTAACATTTATTATTCATCTGTTTTCTCATACCGGTTGATCCACTTATTACCAACACACGAAGTTTATTCCACATACAGTCAGTTAAAAAAACATTTTTCCTCTTTTCAGCTGCGAAAATTGTTTGTCAGTTATATTTTAGAGAAGTTCTCAATAATTAGGATCTGTGTCATTTTCATTCTAGAAACAAAGTCCTACGGATATCCAGTGGTATTGATAATTTGGGAACAGTTCAGTGGGACTTAGCTCTATGTCTTTTACTAGCTTGGACCATAATTTTTCTGGCAATTTGTCAAGGGATAAAAACATCTGGAAAAGTAAGTTCACAAAGGTTGACCACATTGTAATATGTAATAAAGATGAGATATGCCTTTAACTAAGTTTTTTTATACTTACAAATTCATAAAGTATTTTGTTGATTTTTAGCGTAAGTATGTAAACTTTCTAATGAATGATAAATGAAGAAAAAGGTAAGTTACTACATTTCTTAAATTAATAACAATGAAGGTAGCTAAATTTTGACTTATTTTATTCCAGTAAAATTACGAGATTTGTATCATACATTTTACTCATAGTTTGCCATTTGGTGCTGAGATCCAAAATTATAATTTTCTTACTAAAATTAGAAAGAAGGTCATTGAGAAATTCAAAAAACGGAGTAATTCATTGAAGAAACTTCTCTTGACTGTTATATTCAGTAGCTACATAATCGCATTTCTAGTAGTAGCAAACTAGCAACTAAGTTTGTTCTGTAATTCAAAACTGACGTTTTCCACAGCTCAGTTGTTTTTCAAATGTTCAACAATGGTACCAGCAGGGTTTTCGTTGGAAGCTGTCGGGTGAAGACCATATGGTGTGATCTCTGACACAAAAGTATCATGAAGTAGCGAAAGGTATTACCACTGAACAGCGTGAGTGAAAAGAAAACACTCGCACTGATCTGTAGTATTTCTCAGGTCAGATCACAATTATCTAACAATCGGAGAGCCGTTTCGCCTGTTTAAAGCAGAGATTACCAGCTGTGTATCCGGACAAATTCAGCTCACAGAGCTGAATTAGTTCAGATCACTTGAATCTGGGTATTTGACTTGTGTGGACCAGAATACCTAAATAGGGATGATGAATTTTAATTGACTTATAAATTACACAGTTTAGCTTGACATTTTTGACAGATGAGTAGTTTTCCAAGTTTCCAAGTCTAAAGCGTTTCCACTGAACATGTTGGTCAGTACAGGTCACGAAGCCAGATTCAGGTTATCTGAATGATTCGACTCTGTGAAATAAGTTTCTCCACGTACACTCCTAGTGAGCTAGGTTTCGAACGAGCAGAATAGCCGTTTGCTGTATACATCACTTGATTTGACTTCCAATATATAAAGAGTTCAGTCTGGGTGGTTTCTAACTACACAAGATATTTAGTAGTATATTTCTTAAGTCTAATGTTGGCTAATAGTTCAAACTGAGGTGGCCAAAAGGGAATGTTCTGCGATAAAATAGTCAGTCATTTCTGCAGCTAGAAAGAGCTTGTGTATCATTGGGTGCACGGAAAAGAATATGAAGTCGATCACGGTGATGGCTAATACTTTGAGAAGTATTTGGAGTATAACATTACGAGAACTCTAATGGGAAATTAGAACCAAGATGTGTTACCATAAAAAAAGGAGGAATAAAGTTAAAATGGCAACAAGTATTGATCAGTGAGAGTAAGGAGAATATCGAGGTATTGAATAAAATAAAGGAGATATTATGAACGCAGCGAAATGAGACAGTGGACGTACCTCTTCTATACGCAGAGCTCAGGCTACAATTTATGGATTGCTAGCTCCTCTACCATTCCATCTCTTGGTCTATTTAGTAAACTTTGCAAATTCTTCTTATTCTTGTACGGAGCAAGTGAATTAGGTTCAGTGACACCCATTTTTGTGAGTTTATCGTTCATTCCCATTTAGTCTCCTGTAGACTGAGCATTTTAGACAGCTCTCTTCTGTCCAACGAAAAAGCATGAAGATAAAGTTCTTAGTTGTTTTCAAATTTCCTAGTGAAACTGATCATGAGATGTCTGTCATTCAATTTTAGAAGAGCGACATCAGGACCGGTAACAGCAGACTCACTTGTTTGTTATTACTACTACTAACTCACTGCAAATAATTCCTCTGAAAGAGAATTTTATTCACTGAATTACTTTGTGACAATTTTATTTTTGCCAGCCAGTGATCACTAGCTTGAGTGTATGTATAGAATTCTAGGAGATTTTAACACAAGAAAATCACTGATGTATTTGAGAGCCGTTCTAAGTGGACAAACTACATATAAGTAAAGTATTCGTCAAACACTTCAATGGAAAGTGTTATGCTGTGATGGTGTGATGTTTAACAGCTTTCACTGCATCACATTTCTATATCAGAAGTAACCATTTATAACCTTATTATTTCTCATGCCAATTTTCGCTTTTATCATATTATGAGGGAAGTAGAATAAAATTTTCTTTCAGTTCTTCATTGCATTACTAAATCTTTATAACTGAGATTTTAATAGGCTCAGTATTGTGTGATGATTGTCTTTATAATGGCTTGTAGACGAAAATCTACGCTGTCCTACAGGAGTTTTGGAATAGACAAAGTAATAAACAAAATTATTTAGTTAGTTACACCAGAATAGAATCAAATTAAAGATAGTGTGAGCAGTGAAATGTTTGGAGCAAAACATTGTGACTCCTCATTACTTGATATCCACCAGATACCAAAAACTAGACTGACGAAAAATCGCGTAGAATTTCAGTAATAGCCATTAATTTGTGTCCATTTGCTGTTTTGACAAAACGACAGCTGTTGAGTGCTATAAAGATTCCAGACTTACACACATTTTCAACTATAAAAAAGGGGTTCATGGCTTCACAAAAACTTCACCAAAATCTCGTCGTTTGAATTTGATCACGTTTGAGTATTTTAATATTATCTTCAGTGCACAGTGGTTAAAGAAACCGATGATATTGGTTTCTTTATCATAAGTATATAGTTTTCACTGAGGAAGGCTTAGGTGTTAATAAGTCAGCTTCATCTGAAATCTGAGACAACCCTGCAGTGTATTTTTCTTGAAACACTCTAGTGATTTATAGATGTTTCTTTCTTGACTTGAAGAACACCATAGGTAAGGATACAGAATAGTCTTCAAATAGAGAGCAATAAGAATAATCACTGTGTTCTTTTACTCTAAAACCACTAGGGTTGCTTTTTTAGACTATCAGTAGTGCATGCGGCTGCACTCATTGCAGCTTATTTTATTGATTCCATAACTAGAAATTAATCGTGTCTTGTAGTCGAATAGGAAATTCTGTCACTTTTTGTGGTAGATATTTTATAGACCAGTAATTTATTTGTAGTAACTGAATTGCCTGACATAGTAACTAAAACGCGAACTACGAAATTAAAAATTATAAGTAAATTTTTAATGAAAAGTTTATGCACAAGGATACGTTTTTATTTTTGTGATATTTTGAGTGAAACTACTGCCCATGATCCCACCAACAGTGGGAATTTTTTGGCAATATTTATTACCAAAATAAAAACTTATCACTGTGTGCAAACGCTTCACTAAAAATTTACTTATAGTACATTAATCCATTTCACAATGCACAGAATTTTCATCGATTCACAAAATTAAGAATTATCTGAATAAACTGTCAAGTTTAACAGGGGTTATGATGGGTGACTTATTTTACAAGCAGTTCATACCATATCAACAGATTAATATACTGTTAAACCTTAACGTAAATTTTTCCATTATCTTAATGTAAGTGTGAAATTGCTTCTGCAACTTGACATAAGTCTTCATAACTTTTTGATTTGATATTTTCATTTTTGAGAAGCAATCCCTGAAAGCTTACCATCTCAATGAGATTATAACTAGCAGATAATTGCAGAAAAGTATGTTAGATAGTGTATTCACTCCTTGGTATCTAAAACTTGAATATTTACACTGTCAGTTATCATCGAATAGCTTGTTCTCACACAACTTTGTCTACCTTAATGTCCCTTTTTTATCCACCTGTTCTTTGTATACTACTATAAAATGTGGTAACTTGGACCAATGCACTTGTGTGGGAGGTTCTACGCTGATTTTGTCTGTTGATCTGCTGTAAGACAAAAATAAAGTATATGGTTGAAGGAGAAAACAAAGACAGAGCTTATTTGTTATTTTAGTTTTCATAGCTGATCAAATGTAAGGTAAGTCGTCTGGAAAGAAAATACCTTTTAACATCCATGTCTATTACGAGCCGAGTGTTTGAAAGACAATGAGTTAGGCATTTTAGAAATATTCAGCTTAAGGCTGGCTCTTCATCTACAAGATTTTAAACATTCCAAACGAGTGATAAAACCTACTTAATGTATGCAACAAGCAGCCTGTGAATACGTGAAAAATATGGTATGAACCAATTCAAACATATAAATTTCGCTGTGTTTTATTGTAAATTCAGGCTGAGAAGCAGCTGTATTCCATCATAAGTTTTGTCCTCACTAACCGCATTTTGTTAAAGCATCTCTGCAAGAATTTCTGAATGTCAAAACTATAAACAAACCAGTGCTCTAAATAGTGATTATGTAAAGGGCAGTAAGAGTGATTTTCATGTCTCCGCATCATTAATATTTCGAGCAGAGTGCTAGTTATTTTCTAAAACAAGTCACAGTGACTCTAGTCTTTGTATTTATTCTTCAGCTTTGTAACCGAAATTATAAGCAATAATGTTTAAAAGGCAGAAATAAACCAACTGATTATTTTTAAGATTTAATTTTCCACCATATACGTTACTGAAATAAACTGATAGCCTTCTACTGGCTTCTTTTACATACGGTGGGGTCGCCTTGCAAGCAATGTTGAGGTTAGGCATAAAATACTAGGGATGAGAGGTAAGTTAGTTGATGGGATTGTAAACCTTTGTTGACTGATTTGATTGAAATATATGTTGTACATGTTAAGCTATTGCTAACCTTCACGCAGGTTGTTAGAGAAGTAGGATTAATTGGAATCAAAGTTAAACGTGGTTACACTAGAACATGTCACCGATTCTCCAGGTCTTTCACTTTTGGTTTGAACCGGTTAGGAAAGTATAGACTATTTGGCTAGGTTCCTCGATATTATAAAAACGGTGGTTATGAAATTCCGGAGATAATGCTCAAGACTGATTACTAAGGGTGTGAATAAGTACACATTATTTGTTAGTTTCAGAAATTCGAACATTTTCACTAGTCTTCATTAATTGCTTCTTTTCCCTCTTAGACACTTTTATTTTCCACTGTCAGTAATTTTCAATGTTAGTTTACTTTTCAATCTGCTGCAAAGAGTGACAACTTAAACTGATTCATTGTTACACCGAATTCTACTTTTTTTGTTAGTTTACTGGAATTTGAACGTATTTTAATAGCTTCAGATAGATAGGAGATATGTACTTTTGATTTCATTACTTCATTTTTGCAAGAATAAAATCAGCTTGCAGTAGTTTCCTTTAGATAGAGTGATGGTATCAAGACAGGGTTTTCTTTACTTTGAAACTAAGTGTGTGACTTTTGAAATTGTAATTACAAGATCTAAGCACTTTACTAAATAATAAGCATTCAGGAGTCTACTACTTGGAGAGTAAAGTAAAACACTGATAACATTTTTAGATGAAAACTGCACTCTGAATTTGTAGAAAGTATACAGTTTCCATCATTAATAAGCATAGAATATGACTGCCCTTCGTCAGGTGACGTGGCACAGCACTAAAGTATGAAATTCGATCATTACATTCTAGGTGATCATTGGGCCTGTTCGAGATATCTGACTTGCTTCCTAAGGATCTCCAACGGTAAAAACGATACTATAATACATAGCAAGACTAAAAGATCCTGTTTTAATAATTTTCTTTTTTATGAGGCTTCTAGGAAACATGTTGATAACTGTACTTGAAAGTGTTTCTTGAATCCTTTAACTTGTATCGATGGACACATAAGGCTCTTAGTCGTTTGTAATTTTGCATACAATTTTTGTCTTCCTTTTTCTGAGTGAAAATTAACGCTTTGTAATACGAAATGCAATTAGGAGATGAAAATTTAGTGCATTTCAAGAACACTTTTATTAAATATCTTTGCAGCAAGTAACTACTGTTCTGTGGAGTTCTACGGTTTCTCTTTTGACAGATACTGACTCTTAAATGTGTGGGACTGTATAAAGTGGAATAGTTTACCCTCAAATTATTCTGAAATAAATACTTTCTGTTTGGGGCTCCATTAATACAGCACAAGGTTTATGAGCGATTCCTATTGAAGTGTAACGCATAATATATGCACACAGATGCAAATGTTTTCAAATTCTTAAACTTCAGTGATTTTAAATGCATTCCAATGAACTCAACTACATAATCATCGTTTTTAAAACAGTATTTTATTTTAGGTTATGTATTTTACTGCAACCACACCGTATATATTCATGATTATACTACTTGTACGAACAGCGCAGTTAGACGGTGCATCTACCGGTATATCATATTATTTAAAACCGGACTGGAGAAAATTGGCGGATATGACAGTGAGTGCTATTTAAAATATATAGAAACTTTTTTTACTCTTCTTATTATTTATGTTTAATGAAGAGCAGAGAATTTTATAGATCTAAATAAAGACCTCAGTGATATTTAGTTTGTAAAAATGAAATATGTTAAGGCTGAAGGACTTCATAGATGTTTTATGACTCTGTCACAGTCAAGGGTAACTAAATTTTCTGTATGATGTTACCATAGTGTTAGAAGATAAGCATTCAATTTCGCATCATTTTTTTGGTAGTAGTTCACAGTGGCAAAGTAAAGGGCAAATATGATAGAAGATGGTTTATAACTACCTTGAATCTAACTTTCTTGCATGTCTTGAGCTGATATAGCAGTAGTAAAGCTGAAAAAATAAGGTGAATTCAATTTGTTTCTTAAACACTGTTTTCTGCTGTTTTATTTTCTTGGTTTCGGTTTGCATTGCAATCTAGAATGCATCTTCCTTACGCATGAGAATCAGCTTGATGTACCCACACTTCAGGAAGTGATGTCTTTCTCACGGAGACTCAAACCCAACACCCATCACCATCACCTCCAGAATGTTATCTGTTAGGCTGTACACAAGGACCAACTGCATAGGATTCCATTAGTGCCTAAGTTTTATGTTAGGGTGGTGGAGTGTGTTTGATAAGTATTAGTCACACTCAATAATAGTTTATACTGAAATTATTAACCTTATCTCGTGAATTTGATAAAATAATTTTCACAATGAAAAAAGTAGTTTGACTATTTAGTTTCTTGGGTTTATTTGATGAGAAATCCTATCTGTTGGTTCCTTATAGCAAAGCCTATCCACTCACCTTTCACTTGTCGTTTCATGCACAGTTCTCATCAACTTTTTAGCTGAAATTTTCCTAAATTGAAGTATTAGTGTTCCCAGTACTTAGTGTGTACACTAGATTTGTCAGTGGTTTTAATATGCCTTTGTATTACTTATTTGAGTGTTGAAGTAACTTCTCATTCTAAACTCGCTTGGAAGCATTGATGGCAGGAACTTAGATAATCAGCGTTTTTACCTACTCCATTTAACCGGATCGGAATATGATTATGCAAAACACATTTTATTTCCCTTTGATCCACTGTTATAATACAAATGATATTATCCCACTGTGAAACAAAGAAAGCCACTCCAGTCTCATTGATTCAGTTCAGAATCTGTGTCCGTAAGTATGACATGTGCTATGTCTAGCTGGCAAACTCATGTACCTACTCTTAATCTTAGTGATGAACCTTTTTGGATTAGTTTGAACTTTGTATGACATGGTGACGTTAGTCCAAATGTAAACGGTGGCAAATAAAAGTTTAGTGTCTAAAACGGGGAAGCCCGGAGATTCTATATTTGACCAACATGTAAGCAACTGTTAGGTGTTGCAGCAGGTATGTAGGCGTGATAGAAGTCATCACTCATTGAGTGAAGCCAGCTTTAATGGCTAATGGATCTATTGAAAATATCTCAGTTGGTGCGATAACTTTCCATCCTCTTGACTAGAAAGTCATATTTAGCTTGTATCTGTTGGTGTATTAAGAGTTCATGAACAAGGTTTAGGGGGTAATGATAATTGGTGATTCAGGTGTTTATGGAATGTGGTTCACGATAAAAAGCCATTCTGAATGTTCTGCGGATTTATCATTTTGTTTTATCAACATTTACTATACGACAAAGAGAGCTGCTTTGAATACGTCGTTTAAAACTGTTATTCAATTTTTTCTGTCATTCTGTATTTGTTGCATCTCATTTCCAAATAATATTGTTACACTACTTGAAGCTATGCACCTCCTGGTGACTGGTTTTATCTGAGATTTCAGAAGTCAGTGAGTCATTCATTGACACAAACGTTGTGCAGTTACTCCTTTTGAAGCCTATTCTAATAAGTTCTGACAAAAATTCTTGTACAGCTGAAAAGTTTAGAGGTTTAAGACACAAAGTTATGACAGATTGATATTTGTGGTGAGTATTTTAACTGAGGATATGGATGTTCAAAGTGAGTTGTTTCTGGAGCTAAGACCTTAGTTGGCCAACACTTCAGTGTCGTGCTATGTATCGTCATCAATGCATAAGGATTTTGTGAATTGGTAATTATCATGTTGGCTCAAACTGAAGAAATCTCTAGTTTTCTTTTTTCCAATCAGTCATTCTTAGTTTTGAATGTCACTCCATCTACCTAGGTGTGAGCAGCCACGTAGGATATTTACTCGTCATGCAAAAGAAGTGGTTCGATTCGATTAGTTGACTGATAGCTGTCACATTAACATGTTGGTTGGCTTGCACGTCACAATAATCCACCGAGCTACGGTGGAAAAACGCTCGTTCCCTTAAAGTCCCACCATACCAGAGAGCCCATTGGAATAGTAATTGGGCAAAAAGCAGTTGTCATTATGGTGTAAATTACTATGCTGTGATGAGGGTCCGAGGGTGAAGTCGTATCACTGGCTCTCTAGGCGTTTGGTAGCAATAAGGTGTTTCTCACGAGTAACCGGCAGTGGTATACTAGTGCAACCTTCCCTATTGAAAGGCGTACCTTTCGGCTGAATCCAAGTTGACATTCGCCCATGCACTGTTCTACTAAAGGACACAGTCAGAAACAAAAAGAGTAGAGAACTTCATCGCTATCTTCTCGTAATCTGTGTCCACGCACCCACCGATGGCAATGCTAACAAAGTGGAGTATGAGTTCTACTTAAAGCTGTCTAGCCTACTACTGAAAGCCAAACTTTCAGACGTGGTTGTCGTAGCAGGTCACTTCAATGCACAGGTGGGTAGACCAAATCAGACAGAAAACAATATTTAGATATCACTTTTAGGATCTCAGTAGAATGAACAGATAACGTCAACCGCCTTCTAAAATCGTAATCTGCCAACCATCATTTTCTGGCCAGCAGGAGATTCAGTCATAAATAGGGATATTTTTCGATATTGGCTGTGGACAAAACAGATAAGATTGCTATAAGCTATCGCTGAAGTGGGTCGGTAGGAGATTGCTAACCCCTGTGCAGCGCAAAGTAGAATAACAGCCAGAGGTATCGATACAACTAAGTGGACGTGAAGAAATCACAGAGAAAGAATATTGTAGGCGCAGCTAAACAGTGAGAACATTAGGGCTGCATTCGGCGAAAAAGCTGGTTAGAAATTTATCGGAATGGGGCAATATCTATTATTTGAAAGAGGTCTGAAGCAAAACAGCATTGAAAACTTTCGTGAATTGGTTAGGAAGCGACAGTAGATCTCAGCATCTTCTTACACAAACATATCTCTACGTGATCCGAGTACAATAAAAAGTGGAAGCAAATCAAGTGTATGCTGACAAGAGATGCATGCAACGGCCACAAACACTGCTAAGCAGCGAAAGCTGAAGAGGTGAAAAAAGTAGCAGTGATAGATAACAGTAGACAGTTAATTAGATTTATATATAAGGCGGAAACAGTCAATGACTTATGAAAATATGGCGAAGAAAGTTGAATATAACGAATTAAGCTATTTGCGGGCTACTTATAAGAACAGAGCAACTAACTTTCTCACCATTAAATCAGATTGTGAATTAAATATCAGGAGAGAGGCTCCAAAAAAACATATGTTAAAAAGCTGTAAGTAATCGCGAAAGCCTGAATCACCATATCGGCAAAGTCTATGTCAAGCAAAAGGTACTAGGCAAGGAAGGCAAGTCAGTCAATGAGGTTGTAAACCTTCATCGTAAAGTTGGACTGGCCATGTCCTGTGCACGCCGAGTAAACACACCTCAAAGTGCAATACTCGTGAAAGTTGAATTAGGTTGAAAGAGGGTTTAGGGCGACAAGACTGAGACGTGGCACCAGTGCATTAATTCCTTGGTGGCTGGTTGGAGTCATGTTGGGAAGTACAGAATATCTGTCTAGGGTCCTCAAGACGAGACAAGTCAGTGGTTGAAGACCCTTTGTAACATGGCTAAAAATTAGTCACAATGGAATAGATGTGTTCACTCTCTGACATTTTTACTAACTTTGATTTTCAAATTCCCTCCCCTTCCTAATACACTTTTGTCTACTTTGAAATCAGTCTTTTGCTATCAACTTGTTTTTACATGCCACTATGAAGTGTAGCAGCTTGGACCGATGCACTTGTGTTCTAGGTTCTACGTTGATTTTGTCTCTCTGTCTACCATATAGTGTGAACGGCAGCTGAAGGGAAACCAAGTAGTGTTTTGTGCAGTGATAATATAAAGTGAAAAATGCATCATTATGCTTTCCTTCTTAACATTTTTTGTTAAACAAATGTCAAGTTTTAAACCATTGGTATCATTCGAAGTAATTTTGAGTGTATGAGAACAGCACTTAGTTTAAGCATACAATTACCGATTACATTCACAAGTCAATGATATATACATGAATCCTCACCAAGATAACAATAGTATGTCATGCTTTCCAATGTGAATGAATAATTCAACAATACAAGGTAACATGAATTGTAGAATAAAATTCAGAATGTTTTAAGCAAAAATGAATTGGATTATGACTGAATTTAAAACGAACGTTTAAAGTGAATGAAAGCTCAATGCGTCATTGAGGCAAAGGAATACACTTGACTAAAAGATGTGAATTTGGAATGAGCGAGATCAAAAATAGGAGTAACTTTCAGTGGATCTATTTCATTTTGGTAGTGTTTTGTCAATAATTGACAACCGAGACTATCAAATTATAGGTGGTAAAGTGGTTGGGCGTGTAAAACAACTTTACTTACCTGAGAAGTTGCATCAGCCCTGGTCGGTCTGTGACCGACAAAAACTCCATACAGATGAAAAAGCTAGACTGGTTTTCGCTAACCTACCACATTTATGGCATCACCATCATATCTGAATATCTATTAAGCGTCGACTATACTGCATTCTTATTTCATCCAATGAATCGAAGTATGTTAACTTTTTAATTAAACTATGTATTTTGGTATTCTTGGTCAGTCAAAATCAACACGGAACCTGACATTACTGAGTATCATTCTGAGTTGCTACAACTCATATCAACATATTAAGGTGGAAGGCACGTCTCAGTCCTGTCGCCCCAAACCCTCTTTCAACCTAATTCAACTTTCACGAGTATTGCACTTTGAGGTGTGTTTACTCGGCGTGCACAGGACATGGCCAGTCCAACTTTACGATGAAGGTTTACAACCTCATTGACTGACTTGCCTTCCTTGCCTAGTACCTTTTGTCTGACATGGACACCGCTCACATTTTGACCCAAATATTTGAGAGCAGTTTCATGCAGGGATCGCTGGTCGAATACTTTTAGTTTGTTCAGATCTTTGACTTTCAATGACTATGTCACACAGGTGCATTGCACGTCAGGGTAGCATGACTGCACTCCGATGGGTGGTTGGATACCTCACTGATATCATTGGCAACACTAGCTGGTTAATAAAAATTCTATTTTTCCTAACAAATATGAGATTCCATCAGCAGCTTGATCCTTAGGGCTGATGCAGCTTCTGCCAGTTCATTCCTTATTTTAAGTTTAGACCAGTCTTTGATCACCATCTTACAGTTGAACGGTATGAAATGCAAGCTGGACACTCAGATATCTACTCAAGACGTTCAGAAGACTCTAAATTTCGTTGACATCTTTGTCTAACTGGACAATGTCTTCTGTGCACTCTATGTTAATCAAATGTCCTCCAGAGGGTAGATCAATCCGTGTGAAGTCAGAGTTATCTAAGGCTATGTTTATTGATACATGAATAAAGACAGAAAAGGTGAAAGTAATCCCTTCTCATCGACAACCTTGACTTCTGTCTCCCTACGGACCTACATTGCCTGCGTGAAATTGAGTAGAGTGCTTTGTCTGGCACAGTATATTTACCTGATACTTCTTTTCAGATTCAAAACTAACATAGTGACTCTTGGACTACAGAGTCAAATATTACCTTCAGGTCAGAAAATTTGGCAAGTGTCAGCCTGTCTTCCGAACCCTGTTGAAGGCTAAAGATTTTATTGACCTTATTGCTGTCAAATCCGGTTAGTCTCCGGATAACCTAGGGCCATGGGATATTGGATATGACGTTAATCAGGCTGATTCCCCTGTGGTTGTCAAAAGGAGACTTTTCTCTTAACGGTAAAGATCAATGAAATAGACCAATTTGATGGAACTACCTCTGGTGTCGATGTATCAGCTAGTAACCTCATTGCTCTTCTGAGTAAGCTTTCAACACCATCATTCAAAGTATCTTTATGGGAAGTCATCTAGTCCCATCTGGTCTCAAGTTTAAAACAACCTTCTCAAATTTGAAGAGAGTTTAAGAACCTACATCTGCACCGCACATAGGCTGGATCCCATGCTACTCAAGCTTTACTGTTCTTCATTTGAATTGTTCATCAAAATGTTCGGCCCAAGAGAGAGGTTGTCACCATCCCGTCCTTATCAGGGATAGTTTAGTGCACCATCACTTTACTTTTTACCTATACCCTAATAAGCCAGCTGTTACCTAGTGCTGATGTCACCTCTTTTGCCACTCACTACTGCTCATGATTAACGCAAAGACTGGTGGTCAATTTATGTTTGCGCAGCTTTCGCTCTCTATTGCAGTCGCAGCCATCCAGCTACAATGAGTCTTCCAACATCCACCAGTTTGGATGATACTGTGGAAACCTGCTGGTACTTGCTAACCTTTGGATACTGGTTATCAACTGTCTTTACCACTGTTTCCACAGTAGACTGAATATTGCACCAAACTTCATCAGAATGAGAATTGCTGTCGTATGTCAAACAAATGCTTAGCTGTCTCCTTCTTGAATACATGCTCGGTGCTGTCACCTACTCCAATGCTCACAAAAGTAACTGTC
This sequence comes from Heterobilharzia americana, assembly GCA_944470555.2. Lineage (NCBI taxonomy): Eukaryota > Metazoa > Platyhelminthes > Trematoda > Strigeidida > Schistosomatidae > Heterobilharzia > Heterobilharzia americana. The sequence goes on from OX104134.1 coordinate 72,655,632, forward strand.
AACCAGGTTCTTCAGAAGCAGCGGTGATCCGCCAAAAATCCTCAGCAACAGTGTGATCTATCTGTGTCAATCAATGGTTTGATGTCTGCGGATGTCAAGTAAGACATTGTCTCTCCTTTAGCTTGAAGTCTATGATAACTAGAAACAAGTGATTGTCGGAATAAAATCGCAAAAGACCATCACCATTCTTGGCTTGCTGGTAGGAATATTATATTTATAAAATATATTACGTTACACCAAGATAACCTTCCAGTTAGCTCAGCTTCCTTATATGAGCATTGAAGTCAAATGCTATTATGGCTATATCCATAGTTTCTGCTTTCTGCAACAAAGTTGACAGTTTTCAATTAAACTTATCAATGGCTTCATCTGACATATAGCCAATGAGTGCATTGGCAGAAATTGCAAAAAGCATCGTATAGTCTCACGACCGTTCTTAGTTATTACAGATCCACTCATTTGGACAACATAAAAACACCTTCTAACTGGTTTATATCATGGCTTAATTTTAATGAGTTCATTTGACTTTAATCTGTAGATTTTATGCAATAGTTAATTAATGCAACGCTGAAAAGGCTATCAAGAATTAGAAACTTTATTTGCTAACAAAGTGAGCAGTAGTTACAGCAACACTGACTACACTTCTAAACAGGCTATGTTAGTTTGTGAGTGGACTGAGACTGAGAATGCCAAAAGCAGTATTTAGGCTGAATTTTCAATGGGTTCACTACAATCAGTGGAATAATGGAGACTAAAAACTTCACTCTTGAAATCATGAGGTCATTCGGTTGGCTAGGAAACGTTTGAGGAATATTGAAAGATGAAGTTGAGTTAAATATACAATCTACGTTCTCTGGCCTGTTACAGAAAGTGTAATGTTTTATACTGTGGGTATACTTTAAGGCTTATTTCAAAGTGATTTCAGATGAAGTTGTAGAATAAAATGACACTGGGTAAACAGTTAGTGTAATATCAGTTTTTTCTCCTAGAAGTATATGAAGAAAGAACTACTAGGTATCCACGATATTCTGAGTAAACATTTAAATCCTGAAGAGTTCATCGAAGCAGATATTGCTCACACAAATCTCAAACGTGAATTCATCAGAGTGAAGGGGAAACACCTGTTTTTTTGTCTAAAATTTGAGGAGAAGCTGCATGTGACAACCTAACATGAAGCGCATAACTTATTTCCCAATGGCAACCCACAGACCTGGATAAATGCCATTTTGATCGCATAAGTGTCAACTTTTAAAAAAGAAGTGTAGTTTTATGAACCTTTTTGCTACTGTCACGTATAATATAAACCTGATATGCGTTACTGAATGTCCTTTAGACAGTCCATTGTTCATGAATATTTACATGCAATGATTTTGCAAAAGCGGTTTCGTAGAATGAACTAGAAAATTATCTTGCGATAGAATGATCGATTTTTGCTAGTCTTAAACATTGCACACCTTAAGATGAAGCAATTTATTTGTTTTAAAACATCTTTGACAGCATATTACTTGGTGCATAAGAAAGGTTTTATGATCGTAAGGAAAATATTTAACGCATTTAAAAAAAATTAAAACCGAAAGTAAAGAGTGGATTGTACCATCAGCTGGATTTTTTGTCTTGTTTAATTAGTTGAGAATTGAACCTTAAAGCCAAACCTATTGGATTTCAGACAGCATTACCTAAGTTAGTTGGTCTTCTGCTTCAGTGAAAGAGTAAATGGCCTGCATCACTATATCGCCGTCCTTGTAAGTATGCTTCAAAATCGTCATGAGTTTAACAGTGAATTTAGTCTGCGTTAAGTTGGAAGTTCTGAAGGTGAAGTTAAGTCAAAAATTGTGTTGGATGAAACTTTAAAGTTAATTACTCTGGAAAGGTGGAGCGGTAAACATAAAAAGTCTGAAAACAATGAAAGCTAACTGAAATCGGTTTATCTTATCTACAGGAGAAGATAAAGTGGTAGATGTACATAGGAATGGTTAAATGTAATAGCTCAGTTTGCATTACCCTAAAACGTTTGTTGTCTACAATTTTGGTAATTATTCTCATAGTTATTATAAACTTGTGAATTTCGGCAACGTTTTTAGGTCCAGTTCTTCGTGAATAACTAGGTCACAACGCAAATATTTACCGACAACTAGTGGTTTCCTTTGTATTTTGTTTACATATTATACCGTCGATTAAAAGTTCATAATGGTATAAACTCAGGAATGGCATGAACTAAATATTATGAAGTTCGAGGTTGGTGATTGATAAACAGCTGCTAAATAGAGATCTGAATCGCTCAGTGAATTAAGTAAATGACATCCACTATAGTAATTGTCATCATAAGTTTCTAAACTGTTGTATTAAACTTAAAACATTTGAAATAAGAAGATAGTGTCAATGGATAGTCACAATAGATTGAAATATTCATTTGCGTAGTGTGTTTTCAAATAAATAACAGTTACATTAAGTATTTTTCCAGTCATTGTTTTCGCATGTTCACCAGAAGCAAAATGAGCATTAGGTCACTATTTTTTGACTTGAATATTTCACTACGTTGTACTTTTAAATGAATGAATGCTAGAAAAATGATATGAATGCTCCTTCACTGATACATGAAGGGTTTTATTTTTAAAAATACAAATAGGTTTCTAATTCAATCGAGTCGTTAATTGGAAATCACTTCTATCTTAAAGTTATGATTATTTAGTAGCTTTGTGAGTTGATTATCAGAAAAACTGGTCAATTTTGTGGCTCATTTGTGATGGTTACATCTTTAAAACCAAAAGTGTGTATGTATCCACACAGTATTAGGTTCAAAAATCTAAAAAGGTGAAAATGAAAACTGTACAAAAGTCACTAACATTTTCCATCTAACTTTGGGAAAAACATCTTTCTGTTTCTGTTGTTCTGAAGATAAATATTATTAGAAGATATATATATATATACATATATGTAACGTTGTACGTTGTTTTGTCTATCGGTGTTTGTATTTTATACCCACATTTCTAGGACAGCTTATATTATGTCAAAATCTGTGTATGGGTATGCGTTCTTTTCTCTGTCCGCATGGACCAGTAACTGCAGATAAATGTTGAATATGTTTTCTATTGTATATCTCTGAATAACTATACTATAATGTCGTATCTGTTGGTAGACAATTATCTTAATAGTGTAGACTGCAATTTCCATGAAATTGATTTCTATTCATAGCTTGATTAATTTTAACGGTCTTTTAACATAAGCAGTATTGAACCACATTGTTCTGGTTTTGACTGTTATTTTTGTTTATCTATTATATTCAGGTTTGGTCAGATGCTGGAACTCAAATTTTTTCAGTTACGCTATTGGTCTAGGTGCCTTAACAGCGCTAGGTAGTTACAACAGATATCATCATAATTCTGTCCGGTAAGTTATTTGCTAAGGCTATTTATTCCAAAATTTAACTTTTGTGTGATTTTATTCAAACAACGGTATCCTTCGTGAATGACATTACCTAATATCAACAGTATCATATTCAAAATAAGTGTACAAAGTTAAAGTGGCTTTATGTAATAAAGTTTGAGCTTTATTGCATACGATTTTATGCATACTTTTTAAACCCTAATTTTCATTTGAAATTTATGCTATCCTACATCTCTTTAGCTTGAATACATCGTGGTGATTGAGTTGTTCTTAGGCTTTTGAAATCAGATATGAAGAGATCCTGAGCATCATCTCGTTCTTATTGAAAATTATGGGTATAACACAGATATACCCAAAACCAAAACATTTCACTTCGCTTTGAAAACTATCACATCTTCATTTTAAACGACCATTATTATCGTTAGCTTTAAGTCATACAGAACATTAATCTCTCTTGTTGAGATCAATGAGTTAGTCAGTGTCATAAATGTATTGCATACTAAAGTTCGCCATCGTATGCAATTTGGAAATATGCAAGCGTATAATTGTCACAGTATCTCAATCTATTGGAAATATAGAGAGATTAAGTTCTATTTGTTTCTGTAAGGGCAACTTATTAGGAGGTAGATTTAAAGCGAGTTCATCCCACTGTGTAAATCACCCTTTCTAGGTTCACTTTAGGGGAAACTTTTACAAGAATGTTTTTGTTACTTAGCCAATTTTTGATAATCTCCATCTACAGATTAAGTTTTAAAGACTTGCTTCGACTGCATCGTAAATTGTTTGCCAGTGTTTGATAATAATTTTCTGGTAGAAAAATGTTTAGCCTGGTTTAATTCTGTAGTACGAAATTCACTTCATGTAGATGTTTCTAATTTGACTCCCTTTCAGAATTACTTTGTGGAATAACTTGAATTAAAAAACTATGATAGATAGTTTCTCAAAAAGGTCAATGGAAACTTAACGTAGTTCACAGCATTCTAAGGAAAAATCCTGTCATAGCTATTTTTCCTGTCTTTTCTATTCTTTATCACTGAATTTGATCGGCTTTTCCTCTCATTTCTCTTATATGCTGAGCATTACTATGTCAATATCCAGTCTAATGTTTCATAACCGGACTAAGCACTTGCTAGAAACAAGCCCAGTTATTTACCTGTAAAATGTTTAGAAATCGTGACCGGGAGAGAAAAGTGATGTACTATTGTGTAACCATTTCTCTTCCTTTAATAAATGCCCCACATAATGGAAGTAGATTATTTTAGGAAAAAGGCTTTGAAAACAATTTACTGTCAATTTTTATATCAAGATAACTTTGTAACATTATGATATTTTGTGTCGGTTTTATTCTTGAAGTTATGTTTAGTAAAGTAATAAAATTTTAAGAATATTTCGAATAGGGGGGCTTCTTCATTTGTAGTGGATATGCTTGGTTTTGATTTAATAGATAAAGACTGGCTTGAGAAGCTTTACTTCCACCTAACTTAGTTTATAGTGTTTTAACTATGTAATCCTATTTTGTGCCTCAGAGTTATTGCGTGAATATTTGTGGATAAGCTTAGCTCTTCATTTTCTTTCCTAATATACACGCAACTTTTGGTTCAGTAAGGTTTTAGTCCTGAAATGCCTCATTGATATTGTGTAACCACACAGTTACTCTATGAAATCTTCTGCTGACACAGTGACATATTGGATGGTCATATACAGTTTATTATATTTTACCACCCCATGACATGTCGACCATTTTATGTTCCAGATCTCAGAAACTAGCGAGTCTGCAGTTTGAATGAATCTGATTTGAACCTCCTATCATGAAGTGGGGAGTTCTGGAAGCTAAGTATCTTTCTGATAGGAATCATTTATTCCAAAAAATAACACGGAGATTGTTAATTCTGTGGATTTTTGTTGTCAACTGAAGTGATAGATTCAATACTTAGAGATAAAACAAAGTTTTAATTCACCATTACTATACTAATGTTAAAACCATTTTACACTCATATATAAATTATTTACTTTTCCATTTGAGAGGTTACCAATTGACATTGTTTTGTTGGTCACAATGTGTTAGTGGTGAGTCCACTGAAGTGAACTGATCATATTACTTCAACTTGTCTGCTGAACATTTCAGTGGAGGTTGAAAACGGCTGGTAGGACCAATAAAAACAGTGTGAGACTTTTGTGATACTTTAGGGTGCGAGTTGAGTCACTGACGCTGGAATCAAGGTCATCTTTCAGTTACCCATAGGTTTCTAAATTAGGAATTTGGAGAGAGAGACCAGAAAATGCAGCTTGCCCTAGATAGTCAGTCAGGCACTCAGTTATCATCCAGCAATCGATTTTGGTGGTCATGTGGACCGTAACTCATATTTCTACATTTCCCAACACCGCAAGTCCGAGACTTTATGAGTTGATGTCATGTATAAGTCTGGCCACCTCTTATATTTGGCTAGCCTAAACCTTATTTCAACAAAATTATGCTACAAAGCAGATGGCGCAACATATGTCACAGATATCCAAGTCGATGGAGATTCATGACCTCATCAACTGACTTTCCTCTTCCATCCAAAACTCTTTACCTGACTTCTATAGTACTGGTGTGGAAATACCGCTACACATGACCAATGCACCGAAATCACCAGCACAATACAGTAAAGAAAGTCGGAATAAGAAGGTGATAAAAGATTAATGATGAAACTTTTAAACCAGTCTTGGTAAAAAATGAGGCAGAAATTACCAGGGTGAGCTTAGTTTTAAGAAGAGTCATCTTTGAACACAAAAATGTGTAAGCTCATGCTTGTTTATGCTTGGGGCTTCAGAGAAGGGAAAATAAAGAAGAAAAAATACCCACCTAACGTTTTGGATGCAGTCTAATCCCGGAAGTTTCTACATTTCTTGTCCGGTACATTCCTTTTATATGCTCCATCGACATTACATGGATTTATTGTTCAAAAATATTGACAATGAATCCTCTTTTCAGTATGGATGTCCACAGGGATTTTTTTATTGACTTCAACTTTGTATGCATCATTAATCGTCCGACATCTGAAGAATTGCTTCGTCTTATTACGGTATTTGTCAGCAGTGGCCTCCTATGACTCCTCTGTAGATTCAACCAAAGACCTTTAGGTTCCTTGGCCAATACCTTACAATTTAGCCACTGGATCGGAATCCGATTGCCCACGTTTTCCTGCTTCTGCCTGCTCATTATATAGTGTGACCTCCATCCATTGCCATCATTAAGTATCTGTCCTCACGTCTGTCTTGGTTTACCCCACCAGCCACAACTTCCAAAAGTCTCATTTCGAAGAAAATCACTCAGTAAGGAGCACTAGACAGTAATTCATTTCGGAGATTTGTACAGATTGACTAATTTCAAGTTGGTATCCATCACAGCCTGACCTACGCGAAAAATCAAGTCAGACGTGATGATACTTAATCAGTGACGGCATTGGGTGGAGGTAGTTTTATGTTGCGAACAGACAGTAGCAGAAGGATGTTGGCCATTTGATCCTGACTCAGTGGAAAAACGGTAGTGTGCTGACCTCGGGTCCTGGCGTTCTTTAGTTGGATCTCTAATGGAGTGATGGTTGGGAGCTACTGACGAGTCCTATAGTAGGACGAAAAGCGTATCTAGTGCTCCCAGGTTTCTAATGCTTCCCCACCTAACTTCACTTCACCATGACTACTGACTTATAATTCTCATTTCTGGCAACATTACCTTCAGTCATTGCTTTCGTAAGATAAATTAGTTTGTGATAAACAGCGGATAAATGCTCAAGGTTAATCAACGGATGAACAAAACAAAATGTTTTGGACAAATTAGCTTAACTCTCGAGTGCAGATTATGTAGTTATGGTGATCAATCTTCAATAAGTGTTTAAAGGTCAGTGTCTTAACCAGTGACTTTGGTGACTTAGAATGTACTTACCTGTATCAGAAACACAGTTCAAAAGTCATCCTGTTATCGTCATCCGGTGGTTATGTATTGTCAAGAGCTTATTATTTACATGGTTATGCAGAATCTAGTGCCAAATATTCTACGGGCCCAAGCGTTTTTTCTGGAGTAGTCGAAGTTTAGTGGTCATTAGTGACATTCTTTAAATGGACCTCATGAAGTTCAGATGAGAAGCTGTGACCTGTGAGGTCAACCAATCGAAAGTTAAGGGGATGCCAACTGAAGATTTTGAATGATAGTTGAGCTATATAGCCAATTAACATAGGAAGGAAATTGTTAGCAACTGAATAGTGACACAGTGGCTAAATGATCAGCACGTTCGTCGTGGAACCCTGAACGTCCTGAGTTCAGTCTATAACCAGTTTGTGGGTGCGTACTGCTGAGGAACCTTATACTAAGAAGAAACGGGTATCCAGTGCTTTCAGGTTTTTAATGGTTCTTTACCTGATGTCGGCCCATGATCAATGCTACCTTAATCTTGGTTTATTAGACAACAATAAAATATGAAGCCTTACACATTGTTTTCAGGGGGAAATATTCCTATTGGAAGTTTATGGATCCGGCGAACTATTATTGTTTCCAAGTGCTTCGGAATACCAAGTTTCGATCATAACTTCATACTGCTAAGCATAGCTCTACAGCATGAAGACAGGATTATCATTATTTGATAGTTTCATAGCATTCATCACTGAGTATCGTAGATTGTGAAGCGTTGGAAAATTCTTGCGTTGTCTGAAATGTCACTTCACCTACATGTTGATAACAATAGCTGTCCTGCATTCTCAGTAGCTTTTGAAATCTTTTCCCGTTGAAATTTGTTTGTTCACAGAGACTGTCTCTTGTTTGCTGGTGCGAATACGTTTACAAGCTTGCTGGCAGGTTTCGTTATTTTTGCAACTCTTGGTAATATGTCTTACATATCCAAAGTACCCATACACTTAATTGCTGAGTCTGGACCAGGATTAGCATTTATTATTTATCCAAAAGCTTTGGGAACAATGCCAGGAAGTCCAATTTGGTCGTTTTGTTTTTTCACAATGATTATACTTTTGGGGATCGATAGTATGGTAAGTAAAAGTTTTTTATTCGGTTCATAGTGCACACTGTTATGAATAATAAAAATAGTTTGAAAATATGGGTTTATAACAATAAAGGAAGATCAGAAGTTTGGAGAAATAAAAACTGTTGAGTAAAAAGCTATGATATAAGTGGGTAATCAAGGTCCAAACCCATATAATGGTTATTTAAAAGACGTTAAAGGCATTGAATATTCCACTCAATAAATGAAGTTTGGGGTAATCCATTATCTTTTATCTCTGAACGGTTATCCAAAGAAACGCAAGCCATTGTCTTATAGTAAGTGGTCGTATGTATTAGTTAGTACTTATCGTCTAACAAATTCATTGTGATTTCTTTACGAAAAGGAAAAATCTACTGCTAAGTTCTCCGTAAACGTTTAATGAAAACACTAATGGATTGAAAGGTATGTGTATTCACCCAATTAGTCCCAAATGAAAGGAAATCAGCGTAAAGACACTCAATGCCAGGAGCTACGAAATATAATGAAGACCAATCTTGACTTCATGAAACACTTATTTTTAACGCCAGCATTTTAAGACATTGAATATACCCATTTAGACATTTAGAAAAAGACTGATTGAGCGAAGAAATATATTTCTTTTCAATTAGGTCTTCATCTTGGGCTCTACACTAATACATCGGTTTACAATTTGATCAAAATACCAATCATATGGTGATGTTTCGGAAATAATGATGTAAATAATCAGTAGAGTTACTAAAATAGGAAATATGAATATTGATAGAAACAAGAAGGGGAAGAGGTGCACAAAATAAACCTAGAAGTTCCATTATGTTGACAGTTGCGTGAACGAGAGTCTTCAGATAACAGGTATTGGGCGATTGGTAAGCTTCGAAATAGATTTCCACTATTGTTTGCATGGAAGAAGACACTGACAGTGAATCAAGTACTCTTGGTATTCCGTTTCCCAAGACAAAAGTCAGTTTTTTTAACTTCATTGCATGAGAACTTGGTAACTAACAAAAATTTCATGCAGGAATACTTATAGTTGAAATTCTTTGAAAAATAAGTTTTGCTCATCTGTATTTAACAAACTATAAACTTACTTAATGTAAACGCATTTCCAGTAGCGTACAAAACAACAGAAGGTTCTGAAATGGACATTTACATTTTTTCTCAGATGTATAACTATTCTGTAGGAAATAAGACTATACAGTAATAATTCCGCTGGTTATGACAACCGGAATGATGCGTGAATATTTTTCTAAAGAAGCTCGAATCGAAATTCTGAGAAAAATGATGAAATTCTTTTATTTCACACATTAGGATTTGTACTGATGTGGTTTATATGTGATGTTGACTTTTCATTTGAATTTAAATATTCTTGAAACAGTTCTGTTGAATCTTGACCAGAGTCAGCTCTGGTTGTTTGTTATCCTTATTTATATTTTGCCGAGTTCCATGGAAACTATGATTCCATTATTAGACTGAAGTTACAAAAGGGTATCTTGATTAGAAAATATTTGTTAGATAAATACTTACTTCCCGGACACTTCATGTCATACATGAGAATGAGTTAAGTGTATAGACTGATTCTAATAGTGAGGGTTGGTATCTTCTTATCTTAACGCATGATGTTTAATAAAGGGTTAGTGAATAAACAGTGGCTTGCCTAGTGGTAAGACGATTACTGACATCACTATTAAAATCCATGTTTCATGATAAATATCACTAACAAATTCATTGAATGCATAATTTCCAGAAGTTGACAACCAGTCATTAACTTTCATTACGTCGTACAAACTGTTTGACCTAATTCACAAAAACCTGACTACAACCCTTTTAAATTGATCGAATGCAAGTAGTAATTTAGATATTTTAAAGTAAAAAACAAACTGGACGAAGAAATATTTATTTTCAACTAATTTTTCGTCATCGGCTCTAACGTGATGTACAGGTTTTACATTTGATAGCGAAATGCTGTTTAGTGACTAATAGACTAATAGACTTAAATAATCGCTAATAACAACTTACTCATGAAAGCCGTGATCGAATAAAGAAGATTGAAACTAATGAAAACGGCAACTTTAAAAGTTTGACAGAGGTGTAAAATAAATAAAATTAGGCTGCTCATTCACTTACCGCATAACAACTAACATGAAAAGTGAGGAATTTAGGCTGTGGCAGCATGCTAACAGTAGAGCATTATTTAATAATAGGGTAGTGAAAAAATACTGATATAGATAATATAAGCTGATTAGGAGAGAGAGAGTTCTTTTGAACAAATTTTAGTCCATTAAGTGTAAAAAGGAAATCAATTGAAGTTATGTGTTGATTTACCTTGACGGTTAAGGTAATGACAAAGAAAAAGATGTGGTTTGGACAGGTGTAGCCAGCCAATACGCAAAATACGCCAAGGACTGGGTGGCATCTGGTATATGATTGTAAACGCTTAGCTTGTATTTACTTTATGACCACTATCTATTGTTGATTCAACTACTGACATATCAAAAACATATTCAGAAGAGCTCACTTGCACGTCTGCGGTCTGTCTATATAGTACAGTTTTCACAACTAAATTTTGCGTTCAAGATGTAGACAGATTTCTCATAGCTTTGTTGTATTTAGGAAATGAAAATATTTAACTAAAAAAGGACTTTCTTAGTCCTACTTTTTCGACTTTTAGAGAATGTGTTAAAGTATATTTAAGGATACTAACTAGAAAAAGTTTTAAGTATTCAAGCTTTTAATTTCTTATAAAGCTAAAAAGAAATTTACTTTTGACAAAGTCTTCAACTATTTTGTGGTGAAAATTGCTTAACGATTCGTTTAAATAAGAGATGAATTTCACCCTATCGGTATGTGAGAGGAATTTCTCTTCAGAATTCATTTTACGAAGAATGTCTGCTGAATGGTCGTTATCTTCGATTACTTTTTGAGTGGTTGTATTGTGCCAGTTTTTCAATAAATCACAATAAAAATTGCCACTTCGAAATCATAAATTGTTTTCATTGTTAAAACGCTTTAATTTCTTTTTTCAGTTCGGTGGAGTTGAAGGCTTTGTTGCAGCTATTGCAGATTATTTTCCTCAAATCATATCGAATGCATGGTATCGAGTTAGTTTTGTTGCAGCAACATGTATTGTATCTTACGTTATTGGTTTATTTATGGTAACTAATGTAAGTATTGCACTGCATATATTTATAGCTAAATTACTGTTATGTGGGTAGTCAATATTTTATATCTAGTTTTCCACCATTTGTTTAAATTTTTTGCAGTGTTTTAAATAAATCCATAAGAAGGCCTAAAAGTGTCAGGTCTTCTGACATCTATCATTTGAGCATATTTTTCACCTATTCATGTATATATATATATATACATATATATAACGTTAGTTAACGGTATTTTCAAAGAATTCCTTAATTTCTATCGATGAAGAGTAACCAGTCTCCCAGGTTTGTTCTTTGTATAGAGAAGAAGTTTGATTGACTGATTGACTGAGGACCTCAACATATTGAAGATCAATGTTTGCGAAATATCTGCCTGTTGACTTCAAATTTTTTGATTTTCGTTTGTTATCTTTTTGCTGAATTTACTTATGCGGTATGTGACAGCTGCGACTATTACGAAGTAATGCAAAACCTTATAATGATACTGTTTGTTTGATTTATAAAGTGTGGATCAGAACCTATTTAACTTTTGACGACCTTGAGTTTCTTAAGCCACCTGAAGCATGGATATGGTTTAGTTTGAAAACCATGCCATTCAGAAGAGGGTTAAATATCGTAACTCCTACTTGAGAAATGCCTACTAAAATGTTGCTATATTTTCATGTATAACCAGCTGTGTCGACCTAGAAATGCCTTAGGATAGTTAGTATCTCATGAAACACAGCTGTTGAAACTCTTAGACTTCGAGAAACAAAACGAAACTGTAGATGAAGTCACAAGAGAACAGACTGTCTGAAATTGGCCAATGGTGTTTCTCAAATGGTCTCAAGCTAAAGGTTTTTAAATATCAGACTGTCAATTTTAGCCTCAAGTGTAAAGAAGATTTGTGTGAGCTGTTTAAATCTCATGACACCTTTTGCACTGATGGTATTTCTGCAGAAAGTAAGTCGAGTGTTAACTATCTTGGATTGAGTTTTACTTCTGACCTTTGTTGGTCGTCTCATATTTTGTTGACATGTAAAAAAATCTGTTTAACTTATTACATTAAAAAACTGAGGTTATCAACCTCTTCTTTTACAGTTTATTAATTCCTGGATTTTACCTCTTCTCCTTGTCTACTTAAAATACTCTATTATATTGCGTAGAGCTTTGAAAGCTGTTAGCAGGATAAGTGGTGTGCCTCTGGCCTAACTGATAAACACTGTAGTTGATAGACATTTAAATTCCAGCAAGCAAATAGCTACAGAAAGTTTAACTGACGGTGAGCATCCACTTCATTCACGGCTTTCTCCATATATTTCCTCAGGGAGGACAGGAAGAAAATATATCAGACTGTACTTTTGTACAGCTAAGAATAAGAATTCGACTGTACCTTACCTAGCAAGCATATTTTGTGCGGAAAAAGTGTTAGAACAGAAATCACACGTCAACTTTGTAACAATTAAAAATCTCGTTTGAATAATTTTACTAACAAAATGTAAAATTTCCTTGTTTTCAATATTCTTAACATTTCGATAACGCTATCAGAAGACGAAGATTATATGAAAAATGTGATGTATTTGCGCAATACATTTCGAACAATCTGATCATACATTTACTTGTCAAGTCAATTTACATATGAAAATTAAAGGCCAAATATAGTGAATATGAAAAGATTGTGACACTAGTCTTGGTAATATAATCAGATAAGGATTACCAAGGTAAATTAAGTTAAACAACAAATTGTTTTTGTACACACAGCGGGAGATTAAGTTTACGAATGGCTAACGCTTCGGCAAACTTCAGTATGCGCCCCTGATTATTCCTGTATAATATCCTAAACGCTGTGTTCGTATTAACCCTGTTATTCATTTCAATAATATGTTTTGCTATAGATGACGATGGATGTCTATCACCTGCACTTATTAAAGTTTGTGTGTTAAACTGTTTTTCTAGCCTTTTGGGGATGTGTTCATCCACCCTAGTCTGCACTGAACGATTACTCCTCCCTATGTGTGTGTGCCCACACATACATGTAAATTGGTAAACACAGTGGGATGTGACGTAATCATTTGTGCGAGGTTGAGGTTTTTGGCGAAGGCAGTGTTTTGTCGTGTCAACAATGATAAGCTGAGCTGCATAGTATGTTTTACTGATAACAGATTTTAATCTCTGCTTCAATATCATACTACTTGTTTCCCCTCTGTATGGTACTTTAAGAAATATGCTTTTCTTCGGGACCGAGGAAACTGTAGGCTTTGGGGTCAACTGTTTTTTACAATGGTTGACAAACTGTAATGGATAACCGTTTTCTACTAGAGTGTCTGTCAGAAAGTTATTCTCATCATCCATCGTATCACATGTATAAATACGTTGGATTCTTTTGAACAAGCATCTCACCAGGCCTCTCTTATATTTCATCGGACAAAAACTATGGAAATTCAAATACTGTCCTGTCCAAGTAGGCTTCCTATATATTGATCATCTTGTAGATCCATCTTCCCTCCGGTACAAGAGTATATCAAGAAATGCAACTTGATGGTCGTTTTCTTCCTCACATGTCAGACTGATATGATCTTGTACGGCATTAAGCCTTTTTAACAACCTCTTGGCATCCTCATCTGTCTCACATATTACAAAGATATCATCCACATACCTTCTATAGAGTGTGACATTAGTGATTAGATCTTGAGCCATTAGTTCAGCATGTGACATACATACATCAGCTAATAACGGTCCTAATGGACTCCCAATGGCTACACCATCAATTTACCGAAAGTGTTCACCTTCGAAAGTGAAATGAACCTTATCAGTACATGATAAAAGCAGTTCTTTCAAATAAATTGAAGGAATAGGGAAAGAAGGATAATTCGAAGATATGTGGTCGCCAAGAATATTAATTGTCTTCGTTAGAGGCACATTTGTAAACAGAGAGTTAACATCAAAAGAATACATTTTCTTATTTTTAATATTCAAATCAGTAAGTTAATCAATAAGTTCAAACGTATCTTTCAGTGAATACTTACATAAATCATTACGAATCGGGCTCAGTAAAAAAAAACAATTTGTTGTTTAACTTAATTTACCTTGGTAATCCTTATCTGATTATATTACCAAGACTAGTGTCACAACCCTTTCATATTCACTATATTTGGCCTTTAATTTTCATATGTAAATTGACTTGACAAGTAAATGTATGATCAGATTGTTCGAAATGTATTGCGCAAATACATCACATTTTTCATATAATCTTCGTCTTCTGATAGCGTTATCGAAATGTATTAAAGGGACTAGTTGTTTCAAAATTTTTAACATTACTTAAATTGTTATGATAATACGATTCAAAATGTATAGAAGTATGTATATGCATATATTTTATTGTTGTTGCAATATATCACGCTGAGAATTCTAAATTGTACCACAAGTCGTTTGGAATAAAGTGAATTATTATTATTATCATTATTATTATTACTAATTGAGAACATCTTTTCAATAACAATATCGAGAACACGAATGCCAGATGTATAAATTTTGCATAATTTGATGTATTTCTTCCGCTTTGTTGATAGACAATGGTAGCAACTTCTGTGATGTTTTGTAAGATAGAATATTCTGTTGATGAAACGGGGTTAAACAGAACATGGAAACCGTTCGTATTTTCTTTCATAAGAACTAATAGAAAGATTTTATCTCAGATAATTGAGTTATCTTCAGAAATATACAAATATAATCATCATACACGTTTGAAGTACATAGTTTTGAATATATTGGCAAATGACCTGACCAGTATTGGAATGAGGTTGACTTTAATAATGTGCACAACATTTCATATAAATCTTCAGTCTCCTCATCATCTTATGACGTAATTAGCAACAGATGAGAAGTAAGATTTAGTGAGCGAGGTTTTGGCATGATGATGTTAAGTGGGAGACTTGATGAAAACTAGCATTGAGTAACTTTGAGTGACTTAATTATTCAAGTCTCCGTGGACGCTTGTGCCTGCCTAATACTACCTTGGTTGTATTGGTCATGAGAAATGTGCACTGCTCAACCAAATAGCTGTTTTTTTAACGTAATGATTAGATGCACATTTTATAAAGACACACGGAGGGAACATTTTTTCGGTTGAAGATCTGATATATCATGAAGATCATGCAGATCTTGACGCTTACAGACTTAAACACCACAAAACAAAAGTGTAACTAGAGAGTACGTGCTCAGATTTTATTATTTTGAGCATTTTCCTCAAAAATATAAAAAGATGTACACATTACAAGAATTGAACTCAAGTTTACTAGCTTGACAAGAAGTTATTGACAGGATCCGAAGGTAACATGGATAGTTTGAATGATCAAAGGAGAGGAGATAGTCAGGAATGTGAGAGGGAGACTGACAATTTATAAGATTATTAAGTGAATATTCTTGAAGGAGAAAGTTAAAAGGCGGACGGCAAGTACTAGGCGATTGCAAAGTATTTCGAATTTATCCAAAAGAGCTTAAGAATAAGATGAGCAGAGTTTGAAGAAAAATGAGGACTTAGGACGGAACAAAATGTTCAATATACAGTGAACTAACGACTGTTTGCATAAATTTTATTGTGAAACCATTACCACGGCAACAAGAGGTTGAGAGCTATATTCTGTTGAACATCTAGCTTTAGTTTCAGTTTATAAGTGGTCATTACTTCAGCTAAGCGGGTTGTGCTCGAATTCATCTGCCTATTGATCACTGAATGA
Source organism: Heterobilharzia americana (assembly GCA_944470555.2). NCBI lineage: Eukaryota > Metazoa > Platyhelminthes > Trematoda > Strigeidida > Schistosomatidae > Heterobilharzia > Heterobilharzia americana. The sequence continues at coordinate 72,671,892 of OX104134.1, forward strand.
TTTGAGGCTGTCACTGCTTTGTCCAGTGATGTGCAGTCGCATGGATACCCCTTGGTCTTAGATTTTTGGGTATGTGTTCAGAAATGTAAATGCAAATTCTCCTTCCTGTTATTCAGCTGTTTGTGTTTGGGCATGTATATGGAAATTCTTCCACTTTTGATGGCCAAAACGAACAATTCAACTGGTTAAAACACATTAGTTTGACGACTAGATACTTCCCCCTTTAGTGTAACACTCAATAGGCACTTGGTGCTAACAGCAGTTTCATCACAAACGTACGCAAGTTGTAAAAAGGTAGGCTTTTTTTACTGTGCTGCACTGCATTCTCTCCTATTTATTAGTGAACTTCTGTGGACAGCTATTATCACGCAAACATTTCTCAACAATTGGTAACTTCTGGTCAAGTCTCCATTCTAAGCATAGTTTTTTTTGTACGGTTGCATACTGTTCTAACCAACTCCTTTTTGTAACTCATGGGACAGAAGTTTTTCAAGTTCAAATGAAGTTTATTCCAAGTATCCCTCTATGAATGTACCTTCAAATTTTCCCATTTGCAATGCTGAAATATGTACATAACTCATGTTCAGTGACTAGAAAACAGCAAAACATTAGTATGGAGTATATTCACAACTAAAAAGTAGTGATAAAATGATGACAGGCTCTCAGAAATATGCTTAGAAAGTCTACTGGATCTCAGCAGCATCTTCCGTACTATGAAGAAATGAAACAACTTAGGCGTTAACTGATAAAGAATCCCCGCAATAACTATGAGCACTCTTAGGCAACAAATAACAAAAAGATGTCAAAGGCAGGGACAGTCGGTAACAGTATACAGAATGATGTAGTATAGTGGTACATAAATGTCACTGGCTACTAAGAATAAGGGGGAGAAGAATAGATCTGAATCATGATATTCAGTCACCTAATAATTTCCGAGTGTACTAAAACACATTTGTTCTATGTACGATATGTCTGTGGAATATGGTCATTAAAAGTAGATGTGAGAAGGCTTCAGGGGTTCGACCACCGGTGACTTCGAAGCATAGTTCATGTGTTGTGGTGTCACTACATCAGTAATGTAGAAGCCGGATGTAGAGTTTTAGGCAGAAGAAGAAAGTGAGTTGATGGGGTTGTGGAACTAAAGTCGCTGGGACGTGTCACGCATGCCTAGTCAGTGTCTGCCTCATCGTGAAATTTTATTTGAACAAGGCTTAAGTTGGCCAAATGTAACAGGCCGCCAGACTAAAACATAATATCAGTTCATGAATTCACTTGGTATAGCAAAATATGACATTATTTCTTCACTTGCATGTTTAAACTTTTTATTCTCAAGGTCAGTCATAAAAAGATCTATCAACGCTGGATCAAATGGACTGTTACTTGCTACTCTAGCAGTTGGGAGACAGGCATTTTTTATTGGAATGAACTGAACGTTTTCAGTACACATAAGCAGCAAGCGTCAGAATTCCGATATTAGCAGGAGATGAGGTTTGGATGATGACAGATAATATACCAGTCTTATGAATAGAAGTCTTAATGAACTTGTTCTTTAAAGTTCACTTTGTCAATAAGATGGAAAATGTTTCAGATGCTTCCCAAATTTTACTTATCACAGAATGAATTAAAGTGTCCAACACCATTGAATAAAAACATAGTAGGCCTTGTCAACCATAACTATGTTAGTGAATTTGACTCACTCACTAAAACTCTATCATCCTGCATTGAAAAAGACGATGGGTTTTCAAAAAACAATGGTATTGATAGATCAGCCACACGAACTAGGTTTTTTGCTAATCATGTAAATCAAAATTAATCGAAATGTCTGCATGGTACCACTTACAATAGCAAAGAAAGAAATACGTTTGTGATGGACATAGTGAAACTATAGACACTTGGTAGCATACCTTGGTCACTAATAAGCTGATGCAATATCACAAGTGTTTTTTATCTTCTAAATGATTATTCAGAATACAAATTAATTATCTAGTCTTTAGAGACGATGATACTTCTGTGATAAACTGATTTGTCCTCCAAGACTCTTTTGAGGCTAAATGACAAATGTCAAGCAAAATAAAGCCTCTCGTATAGCTTTGTGATTTTGTATAGATCAGTGAGGTATAATTATATGTATTCAGTGCTGTTTTTTTGCACTTTTCACAGCACTGAACATGGCTTACAGTTAATTTTAACATATAATTGTTTATATTTTTATAAAAGCTTAAACGTCCCTCAATAAACACGTTGCCTCAGGTTTAATTTTGAGAGACAAAGTCACAAAGATGGATGATCACATATCATGTCGGTAACAAACTGATTAAAAACATATGAGTGTATGATGGTAATTAACTCTCTGGTGGCAGCTAACTAAACTGCAATTCATATAGACGGGTACATTTTCACTTTTGCAAAAATTCCAGAAGTACATTCACTTGTGCGTTAACAATAACAATGACATCAGTGCTTTGGAATTAGGCAAACCAACTTTGAGGATGTAGCGAAAAGGTAAATGAATAGTATTTTTATCCATTTTTGAGATTCATCAAGAGGTTTTATGCCTAGTTAAAATCATAAACTGTCAAATCTACTAGTGTAAAACATTTTCAGCATTCCGTACATGTCAGTGTACGTTTCTTCTGAAAGGAAGTGTGACGCTTAGTAACTTTCTCTAGGATTACTATCATGTTGGTTCAACTATTTTTATTCACCTAGCTGGATACTTCATAATGTAGCCTATCATTTTTTTTTAAACGTGGCATCTCGAATGAACGGCAGCCTAACACCATCGGACCTTTCACTTGTTCACCTATATGGTGATACTTTAGCTCTATTCACTGTATAATTCATTAAGTAATAACTTTCAGCGTTTGATTGCTTTTGATTAGTTTATAGTGTTAGGCCAAGCTATGTAGCATTCAAATATTCTGAACAAATCTCCATTTCTCCATCCTCAGCAATGCTTCAACGTTAAATATTTTAAAAAGACTGCAGATTTTAGAAAACCCATTATTACAAGTGATTTATCAAACACTAATACTTTACCACCATCTTTTGCTTTGTGAGGTCTAGAAAGATGTTTTTGTGAATATAAATAAAACAAACTGATTCGAATGGTATTTTTGTAGTTTTTGCCATTCATCTACAGTAAATAGTTTATTCGAATGTAAGTAATAATATTTAATGTTATTCTCTTTTCTTAAAGATACGCAAATGCATTATCTACATTTTGTTTCTTTCATCTAAAGTACTGCTATAGCGACTAAGAGAATATGAAGCTTTTCTGAAGTCTTTGTTTTTTCATTCATAGTTTTTTCAAAGTATTTTAAGTACTTTCAGACTACAGTGGTGTGTTGCTGTTCAAATAGTATGAAGGATTCCCTGGTTGTGCTTACAGTAAAATCCAACTTGAATTAAGTTTCTTTTACTGTTAGTTTGCCATATAGGTGGAAATCTAGCTTCTTGTAAAAGCAGAAATCATAGAGGAGAGTGTACTAAAACTAGCACAACTACTCCACAATATTCAATTAGTATTGGGAAAATAGATACATTGTTGAAATTCTCATGATTCCTAGAAGACGTTTAGCAAACAACACACTACTGATAACAGTGGTTTAATAGAAAGTTCAAGGAGTTTTCATTTTTGAGACAAACTGAAGTACCAGGGTAACTGTTTTCCGACAAAATAACGTTTCACAAAAATTCAAAGGGTCATTAATCCTGAAGTAAACAGGTCATTCCAGGAATTCACTTGTAAGTCATTTGATCCAATCTACTTTGTCTTCTGTTGGGACAATAAAACCTGACTTGGCATGTATTATGATAAAAAACAAAGTATGTTATTCACTTCACTACCAGGCGGAACTGTCAGTATCTGAAATCCAGTAAGTGGTTCTTCTTCGTAACTGTGCGAATATAACAGGGGGTAGTTGACAGGGAGACTGTTGGCCAAAATTTATTTTCAGTTAATAAATATGCAAATATTCCATCCCAAAACTGTAATCTAAATCTGTTGACAGTTGATACTTTGAAGACATGATGGATATATTAGCAAAATGATTTGCAGCACAGAACACTATATTTAATTGTGAGACACTATTAGAATCTTATCAAACCAATAACAGACGATCATGTGTAGATGAAATAACCAAAGTTCAAGTGGGCAATATTTCTGTGATTCGACCAACCCAAAAAATAATAAAATAAAACGCCTTGAGAATACATTGGTTTTTCAACCCTGAGGATTTGTTACTATAAAAGTTATAAATGATGTGCCAACTCCACTTACTTGTGAAGTTAAACCAAAGTTGAGCTTCGGACTGAAAACAGAAGTCCCAATTATGATAAGTTAGAAAACAAGGAAGCTACCAGACATTAGAAGACCACATTGGAATACTTACTAATACAATTTTATCTTAGCCCTAATTGGATTATTTACCAAGTTTGTTCATTAAAATTAAAAGATGGAACACTTTCTTCAAACTAAGGAAATTAAATAAGTATGCCGCTGAAAATTAATCATGCCTCTGTCTGCGCTAAAACTAAGCAAGCATTAGGTCGGCTTTTTAGATGCCTTTTATCATGACAGAGTCTTGGAGCAAAAAGCACACGTTTGGTCAATTTACCACAGTACAGTTACTATGTTTTCACCAAAAAAAGAATTGAGCTTTCATGTTTTTTGTGCGTAATGCTACACATTTAAACTCAGTATGAACAGCTCAAATAAGGTACCTTGCTAGGCTTAACAAACAAAAGAAACTACTGGTTTACCTAACTATTTATATAATTTTCATTTTGGTCGTAAATATTATGAAGCAATCGACTATGTTAAACAGATCATCTGTTAAAGTCTGAGCATCATAGTTTCTAAGGGAAATCATTATTAAACTTAAAAATTAGTCTCGTACTAGGAACTGTGTGTTTTGTACAAAAGTGATTCAACATACACATCAAACACCTAGTTAAGAAACAGATGCAGTTCACATGTATTATAAGCCTATTTTATGCCTGTCTGGATAAAAAAGATTTCTGACTAATACTGGATTCTGGATATCTCTGATGAACTTTGAAAAATCCCCTAGATGCATTTAAAACAATTTTAGTTGGCTACTCACCAATATATACTTACCAGTTTTTCAAATTTCAACAGCTGCGTGAAAGTAAGAATGGTTTTCTTCGAGTGTGTTTATAACTTTGTTTTTGTATGCATTCAAATTCACTCGTAAGTGGCCTGATGAAATGTAACATTGTTTCATATTTCCTTGATTTCATGCATACTTGTTTGATAACAACCAGATGTTGCTTAAATTGTATCTACCATTTCAAGAATCTCTTCCGAAAAATGGAATATGAGACAAGATGGCTTTCACTGACATTTGATTAGTTATCGCTAATACATTCGTCAAAAAGGGCTTAAGGTAAAATAAATAAAGTTATTATTATTTTTCCCTTGGGTTCCCAGTGGAACATAAAGATTCAGTAGCACGCATCCACTGCACTCTCTTCTACGCAGTCTGCCCATCCCGGTCACACCACTGACAACAAGCTTTCATTTCTTCCTCACATAATCTCCTCCATGTCACCCTAGGACGCGGACTCCCAAATCGTCGTTTCCCATTCGGCTACCACTCGAGGGCCTGGCAGGTGATGTCCTCAGTGTGTGAAAATCCATCTACCCTTTTTACTCACATTCGTTGGGCGATAGGTTGTTGGTTGGTTGATTCGTTTCCCGGCCAGAGTTCCTTGTTGTTTATCCTTATCACTCTGGCCATCTGATCTCCATCTTCAGTATCGAGTGAGCGTAGGCGTCAGCTGTTGATGTGGTGTATGTTTGTAGCTTGTTGAGAATGGTTTTCATGATGCGCCAAGTCTGTGAACCATCACATAGAAGCAATGACTTACTTGACTGAATTAGTGTTGAAAATACAGATCTTGTTCACGCTTTATGCTGAGTGCAGTGCAGTGGAATAGATCTACACACTGACTTCAGACTAATGAAGGCCTGTCTTGCTGTCTTTCCGATCCTGGCTTTGACACCCTCATCTGTGCCACCACTTGTAGTTGAAACGATCCTCCCTAGATAGGTAGGTGAAAGAGACAACAACCTCTAAATTCCTCTTATGATTGGTGCTTGTTGTTGCTATTGTTGTTAGTGGTTGGATATCTTCATCACCTCTGTCTTCTCTACGTTCACCTGAAGTCCCATCTTCCTTCGCTTCTCTGCCTCTTCTGCCAACTTGTTAGTTTGCCACTGTGCATCTTCGAGTATGTGCAACAAGACATTAGACATAAATCATCGTCATCAACATCATCATCGGCGAAACCCAAATCTTCCTCTGGGGCCTTTTCGCCGTCCCAGCGTATGCCCATCCTCTCGCTCCTCACAGTTGTCTGTTGTGTGGTCCATTCCAGTCGACCACAATCGCGAAGATCATCGTTGATAGTAGGTGGCAACGTTGTCTTACTTCTGTCCTCTGTCTTCACTTCAAAGGCGTCACTCAGATTTCCATTGTGAATCACTCGACATGTAGCATCACATAGCATATAGCTGTTGAATGATTCTGTGCTTCAAGTTGTTGAGTGATAATGTAAAGCTTACGTCATATTAAAGGAGTATACTTATTTTCAGAAGTTCTCGCGAAATATTACAATTTTAATATCCGCAATTGACAGACAAATCAGGTGTATTTGTAAACGTTTCGCAAAAATTTCATGAGTTTCTTGAGAGAAGCTTTCAAAACTGTGCTGTCAACCGGATTTCCTTTGGAAACCGCCTCGCAGTTTGTGAATCGTTTGCAAATTGGTCATCCTATTCTAGGTATTCCTGTCCATGCAAGTCATCTAGCCAGATCCAAGTGTTCCAAATAACCCAGCTTACTCAGATTAATTTTATCCAAGTGTACATTTGACGACCTAAACACTGAATCACCGAAACGCCTGTCCAGTATTTCGATCATTCTGGTGTGGCTGGTTAAATCTACAAATCAGTCTAAGGGGTTTCTAACTGCCTAATTTGTTCAGTTGTATATCTGTAGAGCAGAAGATGCTGTTATTGTCGATCGTCACTGAAAGATTTTATTCGTTGTATCATGATCATTCATCTGATACCAGAAAGTGTGATGAAGACACAGATAAAAGATATGTTTACAGCCACAAAACATCCCTTCTGTAGATGGTTTAATATACTACAGGTGAATTCTCATCCCAAAGTAAAAATATATCCATGTAATTTAAATTATTATTATCAGATAATCAATTTGATTACGTTTCTATGATATTTTATAACATCATAGTGATATTAATTTCCAATAACGGTGTCGTTTTGTAAAGGTTAAGTGGTAGCGATTTCGTTCGCCAATTGTATCCTCTAGTAATGCATACTTATTTAAAAAGTGTCTGATGATGATTAATCATGACACAATACTCAGGACAATGAAAGGCATTCAGTTTTATGAAATATAGAAAACATTTCAAACACGTTTCTCGAATAAACTCAATATTTGTAGCCCTTTGCTAACCAATATGTATAGCTTAGATGACACGTAGTTGATATATTTGACTAAATAAACTGAACATTAGTGATATTTGAGGAAAATGTTCACCTCGCACTTTGTATTCTTTTATTATTTTGAAATACCTTGGATGCATTGACTATGGTTTAAGAAATGATAGAAGGAAATGGAATTTCAACAGTTTAAACTGCTATGTGAAGCTGTTATTCCCTAAAATAGAAAATTCACTTTGTTTTCTAATAATATTGGATAGATTTGTCATCCGTAAACAATAATTTGTTCGCAAACACTTGACGCTAAGATTTGATTTATTTAACTTTCTTCCGTTTGACTCATATTATTGAAGTGCTTGTTTGTATCAAGTGGTGACAGATATAACTTAGGTCTACCAGGCATCTATTATTTGACGCTTTCAAATAACTGACAGAGATATCGATGAGTCTTACGTGGGAGATTGCAGACTGGGGCAATTATTGATTAGACACCATACTTCGTACATACTACACCTTTTAATCCACAAGAAGGAATAACATTTTTAACCGATCGCTTAACAATCAAAGTTCTGAACTAAAGAATGTGGAGCTCATCATTCCCAACAATCAAAAAGGCGACCATTCACACTGGAGATCGTTAGTAAGTACATTAATGACACTTGTAAGGAATTTGAAAATCTCATTTCAGAATCCAGTCTTAAAATTTAGTTAACCAGGGCCAGTTAGAGCAGCAAAATTAAATTAGATAGATCTCCAAGAATGTATAAATATCCTTTTCAATGTACCAAATATGGTTAACTTTATTCTCATTGGGACTTAATTCAAGTTTCCAAAAGGAGCACACAATGGTATGCAGACAAAAGAATTTTATTTATTGTGTTACTTTTAAGCAGGATTGTGAGAGATTTTTGCACTTATATACTTATTCACATCTGATACTGTAAACTCAAATTATCTTATGAAAAAAGTGGTTAGTTTAAATGAATTGTTCAACATATTCTTCCGGCTTAATATATGCGGTTAATGCACGTTCATTGCTGAGAGACATAAAAGGGTAACTAACCCTCTCAAAGACCTTGCTAGCACTTTCTAATAAGAAGAGGGATAATCTTGTCTTGAAAAAAGCAGTCTGTTGGATCTATCAAGAAGTCATCACACATCATCTTTAAATTCTGATCCCACTTTGCGAACAGAAATACTGCTTCTCATTTAGCTTCATAATAATTAGAATGGATTCGGAAGAATTGACAGACTGGTCTTATTTAATAAACTGGTTTACAGAGGAATTCAAAAGGCTCAGCAGTTCTGGTCACATTTCATTTACATAAATTGCCAAAATATTTTTAGTCAACCCTGTAAATTGATAAGTTGATATTCAAAATCTAAGAAATGATATACAGGCTTTCAAACGATGTTACATGACAAAAGACAGTTACCTCATGTATTGATGTATCTCGAACTATTCTTTTTGTTCCATGAGGTTCTCTTGTTGTGGTTGTCAAATATACGGAGTGAATATACTCCTCAATCCCCTCACCCATGATCATCATACTTTCCTAAATTGAAAAAAGAGAAAAACACAAGTAGAAAAGGTTGCTGACACAACTAAAAAGTGCATTCATTATATTACGAGGTTTTATATAATCCCAGTGTGTTTGGAAAGTCAAAACAAGATCTTCCTTGATGTTTCTCTGTGTATGCTACAGTTTCTTCAGCAGAAAATGTAGTTTCAGTTTTTATGCTAACAAATACTCTTAGTTAGGCTAAGCTTAATCCGATAGCGCTTACAGAAATGCCGATAAAGATGTCCCATCTACATCTGTTCATCATTTTTACACTAGACGAAGTTCTATAGCCAGATCACGTAACACGTTCGAAGGGATGCTATGAGATGGATGGTAATTTGGTTTGACTGTGTATACTTTGAAAACTCTTTTAGGATAAATCCTACTTCCTGATTTTGTCTTATTCGCTGAAAAATAGTAGAAATTATCCATGGTCAAGGAGAATGAAGCTCCGAGGAAAATGGTCTTCAAGTTGGTATTCATCACAGAATGACATCAGTTGGAAAACCATTAAAAACTTGCTAGCACTAGACAGGTATTTTATCCTAGTATGAGATTCCGCAGCAGTGCGCACCCATGACAGATATTTTTTAGTACTTAGACTTCAGCAACGTACCAGATCTCCCATTCAGAGTAAGCTTGAACACCAATAAAAGCAATGAACATTTGAAGTTTCTCTCCAATTAGTATTTCCTATTCTTATTATTTCTTGATAAGCAGTGGAAAGTTTTTTGGCAGATGTAATCTCTAACTACAAACCACAGCTGAGTCGAAGCACGGTTCGTAATCCAGTTTATTCAGTCGGCTCAAAACACCAATAAGTAACACTTTTCATCATCTAATTCGTGAATTCTGTCTGCTGTTCATTTATGAACATTGTTCTTGCATATTCCTTGGACACAGTTCTTCATGTTTCTTATTGCCTATTCACTGTAAATGGATTTTACCACCTTAAATATATATTTGGGTACGGTGAAATCCATCAATATACTGCCTAGAATATTTTGTGAGAGTGGATGAGAATATATTATTGTTTTGGATTCCGTCGGATTAAACTAATTGTTTTAACATTAAAATGAGTCAGTTATAAGTCAAAATTGGAAATGGTAAAACGAGGATGAAGAAAACAGTAAACTATCTCAAACCAATAAAACACTTATCCAACGTCTCAACCTTTGTCAGTTCATTATTTGTTAGCCTACGGTTAAATGTAAACAAGCAATTTACATCCACTGCACGCGGGTAGCTACAGTTCATCGATCTCAATCAGTCGGAACTAATCACATGTTTTAAGGTAAAGAATTGATCTATCTAGACGAACTTAGCTTGAATTAAGTTGTGGCTATAATTTAAGCTTAGCTGAAAGTTCTTGTTTTTTACATTTTGCTTGAAAATGTTAACTAGAAGACGCAACTGCTAGAAGTTTTCATAAATAATTTAGTTCTTCTAACAAGGCCATTTTGTGTTTCATCTCAAGAGACAAATTTACTTAAGTACTAATCAGATTATCTTTGGTATTCTTGTGGAAATGAATTTTGAAATCACACCAAAGTGATGAGTAAATCTGACAAAAATACAGATAGTAATTAGACTTAAGGCAAATGTTTTTGGACAAATAAGCCAATAATCAGCTAGTCAGAAGTGACCTCAAAAAATCCCTGTCATTTTGAAGAAACATACCTTGTGCTTGCAACTGTTCATGATGTTGGTAATCGAGAGCTATACCCTTTAACCTTAGACGCAATCATCATCAGTTCTATAAGACTTTTTGTACTGTTGGGTAAAACAAATGGTACAGAAATCAATAACATAATAATATCATTTCGTCATTTTTAAAATGAAATTGAATAGCTTCATTCATTTTTTCCAAGGTAATAAAATGTATTCAAACATAATTTTCGGGTTCAAAATAGAATGATCACCATAAATATTCATCGAGTTCTCATCCTATAATTTCACATATTTAAAAGAACTCTGGTACGAAATCACTTTCTACCTTACTATGAAGATTATTCATATCACTTACATTTCTCCTTTCGAAATTACTTACGGATTACCCAGAATACTACATAAAAATGAATTTCCAGGGTCATTTGAATGATGACACATGTGTTATAGTTCATATTACTAGTATAAGAAACCTAGAAAATGCGCAATATTTATTTTAAAATTTTGGTCTTACAAGACAGCTTGAACCTCGCCTGGTTAACTAGTTCACTAGTTACTAGCCGGTCCTAAGCCCGGGTAAAGAGGGAAGTTGGGCATAGGGTAGCAACCCTACCCCGTAAAACAAATACAACCGCTAAAGAAACTTCAAAGCACAAACAAAATATAAAAAATGAAAACAAACTTATTCCTCGCTGGAATCGGAGAGGCGAAATGACGTCAGTTGGTGAAAGCCTTCGGGAAGCCAATTGGCCGATGTGTCTTCTCTCGATGAAAGCGAAAGTAAAAGTGGGGACATGGAATGTCTGTACGATGTTTTGAACCCAGTAAGGCAGCCCAGATTGCAAAGGAGATGAGAAGGTATAACATCGAAGTGCTTGGGATTTGCGAAAGCAGATGGAATGGGAGTGGACTCTCCAAACTGTCAACTGGAGAATCAATAATCTACTCCGGTCACCCAGACGCCAACCACGAACACACTGAGGGAGTGGCTATCATGATGTCCTCAAGATCATCGAAGGCTCTCATGCAGTGGGAACCAATCTCCTCTGCAGGATCATGACAGCAAGGTTCAACTCAAAAGGAAGGAAGGTCACAATCATACAATGTTATGCACCTACAAATAATGCAGAGCAAGAGAAAAAGAAGGAATTCTACAGACAACTGCAATCAACACTGGACAAGACCTCAGTTGGCGATATCAAAATTCTAATGGGTGGTGTGACATGAATGCCAAACTGGGAGCGGAAAACACAGGAAGAGAACTAACCATGGGTCGAGAGGCGCTAGGTGAAATGAACGAGAATGGAGAATTATTGCATAATTCTGTGCAATCAACGATTTGGTGATTGGAGGCAGTGTGTTCAGGCACAAAGATATCCACAAAGCGACATGCATTTCACCAGATGGACACACTAAAAATCAAATCGACTTTATCTCAATCCCAAGAAAATGGAGACGCAGTCTACTTAACACAAGGTCAAGAAGAGGAGCAGATGTAGGTTCAGACCACTATCTAGTGCAAGGAACCTTCCAAATCAAGTTGAAAGCCTTCAGGGAAGCTGGTGATAGACCTCAATTCAAGTACAACACTCGGAAACTGAAGGATGAAACTACAAAGAAGGTCTTCAAGGCAGCCATCAAGACAAAATGGGAGAAAATGAGGAACATCTGTGAAGAAACCTGTGTGGAAGAACACTGGAAGTCTTTGAAAGCTATGTGGGAAGAAACCTGCACAACAGTATTAGGAGAGAAGAAAGAAGAAAGAAGATAAGGAATGGATCTCAATGGATACCTGGAAGCTGATAGAGGAGAGGAGGATGGTGAAGCAGAAGATAAACCAGTGCAAGGATGCTCAACGACAAGAGGAACTGAGCACAATGTATAAAACACTGAACAAAGAAGTAAAGAAGAGTGCACGGAAAGACAGAAGACACTTCTACAAAACACTGGCAAGTGAAGCAGAACAGGCTGCAGGTAAGAGAGACCTGACATTATTGTATCAAATAACCAGGTTACTATCAGGGAAGAGACCAACACAGATGAAACCAATAAAAGATGAAGAAGGAAATTTAATTACGAAAGAAGAGAAACAGAGGAAACGATGGGCCGACCACTTCAAGAAGCTCTTGAATCGACCACCACCTGCACTTCGTCCAGAAATACGACCTGCAGCCGCTGAATTACAAGTGAACATAAATCCTCCAACGAAAATGGAAGTCCTGAATGCCATAAAGCTACTGAAATACGGAAAAGCAGCAGGACCAGATGGAATCCCACCAGAAGCACTGAGAACGGACGCAGAGACAACAGCGGACATGCTCACACCATACCACTATTGCAGAAGGTGTGGAAGGAAGAGAAGGTACCTGGTGATTGGAAGAAGGGTTACCTCGTTAAACTGCCGAAGAAGGGAGACCTCAGTGTTTGCAAGAACTGGCGCGGAATCACCCTCCTATCCACCCTAAGTAAGATATTAAGCCGCATCATCCTGGAGAGGCTAAAGAATGCACTGGATTCAAAACTGCGACCGGAACAGGCAGGCTTCAGGAAGTACAAATCATGTGCCGACCAAATTGCAACGCTTCGCAGCATCATAGAACAGAGCATAGAATGGCAATCAGGTCTCTACCTCAACTTCATCGACTTTGAGAAGGCCTTTGACAGCGTCGAGCGAGAGGTAATTTGGAAACTGCTTCAATACTACGGAATACCACAAACCTTTATCAGCCTCATTCAACAACTATATGAAGATGCAAAATGCCAAGTAATTCACAATGGAAAGCTCAGTGATGCCTTTGAAGTGAAGACAGGAGTGAAACAAGGTTGCCTACTATCCCCAATGATATTCCTGATTGTGGTCGACTGGACTGGATCATGCAGCAAACAGTGGGCAGCGAGAAGAGGGGGATACACTGGGCTGCGGAAAAGAACCTAGAAGATTCGGATTTCGCCGATGACTTGTGCCTGATGTCACATAAACTTGAAGATCTGCAGGCAAAAACTAACAAGTTGACAGAATAGGGAGGCAGCGAAGACGGGACTTCAGGTGAATATAGAGAAGACAGAAGTGATGAAGATACCTCACCACCACCAACAACAACAAACTCCAATCACCGTCAACGGGAGAAACTTAAAGGAAGTAACCTCCTTCACTTATCTAGGAAGCACTGTTTCAACTACAGGCGGGACAGACGAGGATGTCAAAGTCAGAATCGGAAAAGCAAGACAGGCTTTCATTAGCCTGAAATCAGTGTGGAGATCTTCTGCACTCAGCATGCGGAACAAGATCCGGATTTTCAACACCAACGTCAATTCAGTGCTCTTGTATGGCCCAGAGACTTGGCGCGTTACGAAAGGGATTTCCAATAAACTACAGACATTCATCAACAATTGCCTACAATGGCTCGCTACTGAAGATCAGATGGCCAGAAAGAATAAGCAACAAGGAGCTCTGGGAACGAACCAACCAAGAACCTATCACGCAACAAATATGCAGGAAGAAGTGGAGATGGATCGGCCATGCACTGAGAAGGCCGACTGAGGACATCACGCGTCAGGCCAGTTGCTCGAGTGGAATCCCCATGGGAAGCGACGAGTTGGACGTCCGAGGGTGACATGGAGGAGGTCGTGCGAGGAGGAAATGAGAGCTTCTGGGCTGTCGTGGAACCAGGTTGAAAAGATTTCAGAGAACAGAGTGAAATGGAGACGTGCTACTGAAGCCCTATGTTCCACTAGGAACCCAAGGGACTAATGATAATAATAAGACAGCTTGACTTCCACATGTACCGTATTGCATAGTAGTACCCTTCATATATGGATCTAACTCAGGAAAAACCCTACCATAGTTTTATTCCCACATGACAATTTTTAAAATAATCTGGTGGATAAGAAGTTTGAAAATCCTTCAGCGAATAATAAACAATGCTGGTTCGTTTGTGAATTAGGAAAAATTAAATGAAATAAAGTTGAGTGAGAAGTAACGAGTTATTCACCACTCTCAGTAGACAAAGGTTTCTGTTTTTTTAAATGTTGGCAAACTTCATCTAGAAATGGTGATTAGCGTAAGTCCGTGTTTGAATTTAAAATGATAGTATGAAAAGTCAATTTTAATGTCACGTTAGAGACTGTTTTTGTAACTCACACAAATGATAACACAACCAAGACAATTCATCTCATCCCTTTGTTTTAAACAAATATATGGTTAGTAAGCAGAGTTCAAGTTTGTATCAATCTACATAGTCTTAATTTATATCAATGACACAAAGATTTGTATATCTTAAAATTTACCTCGCCTAGCTTCATGTGCGGATCAAACTTCAATGCTACTCTATTCATCGCCATAGAACAGAGCACAGAATGGCAGTCAATTCTTCACTTCAACTTTATCGATTTTGGAAGGGTCTTAGACAGTGTCGACCGAGAAGTAATTGGGCAAGCAGCTTCTTAAGCATTACGGTTTCAGTGCCACAAATTTTTTATCAACCTCATTCAACAGCTATATGCTATGTGATGCTACATGTCGAGTGATTCACAATGGAAATCTGAGTGACGCCTTTGAAGTGAAGACAGAGGACAGAAGTAAGACAACGTTGCCACCTACTATCAACGATGATCTTTGCGATTGTGGTCGACTGGAATGGACCACACAACAGACAACTGTGAGGAGCGAGAGGATGGGCATACGCTGGGACGGCGAAAAGGCCCCAGAGGAAGATTTGGGTTTCGCCGATGATGATGTTGATGACGATGATTTATGTCTAATGTCTTGTTGCACATACTCGAAGATGCACAGTGGCAAACTAACAAGTTGGCAGAAGAGGCAGAGAAGCGAAGGAAGATGGGACTTCAGGTGAACGTAGAGAAGACAGAGGTGATGAAGATATCCAACCACTAACAACAATAGCAACAACAAGCACCAATCATAAGAGGAATTTAGAGGTTGTTGTCTCTTTCACCTACCTATCTAGGGAGGATCGTTTCAACTACAAGTGGTGGCACAGATGAGGGTGTCAAAGCCAGGATCGGAAAGACAGCAAGACAGGCCTTCATTAGTCTGAAGTCAGTGTGTAGATCTATTCCACTGCACTGCACTCAGCATAAAGCGTGAACAAGATCTGTATTTTCAACACTAATTCAGTCAAGTAAGTCATTGCTTCTATGTGATGGTTCACAGACTTGGCGCATCATGAAAACCATTCTCAACAAGCTACAAACATACACCACATCAACAGCTGACGCCTACGCTCACTCGATACTGAAGATGGAGATCAGATGGCCAGAGTGATAAGGATAAACAACAAGGAACTCTGGCCGGGAAACGAATCAACCAACCAACAACCTATCGCCCAACGAATGTGAGTAAAAAGGGTAGATGGATTTTCACACACTGAGGACATCACCTACCAGGCCCTCGAGTGGAAGCCGAATGGGAAACGACGATTTGGGAGTCCGCGTCCTAGGGTGACATGGGGGAGATTATGTGAGGAAGAAATGAAAGCTTGTTGTCAGTGGTGTGACCGGGATGGGCAGACTGCGTAGAAGAGAGTGCAGTGGATGCGTGCTACTGAATCTTTATGTTCCACTGGGAACCCAAGGGACAAATCGTAGTAGAATCATA
The DNA here is from genome assembly GCA_944470555.2 of Heterobilharzia americana. NCBI lineage: Eukaryota > Metazoa > Platyhelminthes > Trematoda > Strigeidida > Schistosomatidae > Heterobilharzia > Heterobilharzia americana. The sequence goes on from OX104134.1 coordinate 72,688,240, forward strand.
ATCGTTTTATACTGAAAATGTTTAAGAAAATCTTTACCATTTGATCAGATATGCTCTGAAACTTCGGTAGTATAAATTCACAGTTATCAAATCAATTTGAATGAAATGTATGAAATTTGAGAAATGCAGTCAGGAAACGTAGATATACTAAGCATTTTTTGCACCCCTGTACTTTAAGGAAATTAATTTTACTGTTAAAATGTTTTTGCAGAAGGCTCATTCTCAGAAACGAATGATTCACTTTTCCAATCTTTCTCCACTGTGTGGATGGTAATTACTAGCAAATGCACATTTTGAATAAGAATTTCAGAGGCCACATCTAGCGGCTTACAGTAAACGCAACAGAAATTCTGTGTATCTCCTGATGTTGCGTACATAAACAGTTTGGGTTGTTTAGGTTGTGCAACTAAAATAGACATCAATTATTCCCCTATGAATAATTGCTTCATACAATGGTATTCTAATTTTAACTGGTCACTGAATTTTATAATGCTGAGAGAATCAAGATATGGTTTTTGTTCTGTTTAGGACTAAAATACCGGGACTAAAACTATGGATTTTACAAACGGTTATTATCAAGCTTATGAATATCCTGTCTACGTTGCACATCTACTGAAAGATGAAAGGCCGATAAGCCGATCCAAGTAATTGTGTTCAGTTCCACGGTTGAATCAAACAACTGTGCTTGGGATCGAGTGTAAAAGATAAGCATAATTAAACAAATAAACAAATTTAGCCAAAAAACTTACATTTTCAGGTGAAATCATTGAAATTTTGTTAATCCACACAGGTGGTGTGTATAATGGGGTGTGGTTTTTAGTTGAAATCAATTCGAATATGGCAGAAGCATTGTTCACCTGGTCCATATGGTGTAGTTCAATAATCCAAATTGGTGGACACGCACAAAGGAGATAAGTGAAGTTGCATAACGAAAACCTGAAAATAATACGGGAAAATAAGCTTTCCTTTCAGGTTTACAAGCTGAATATTTCTGGTGTTGAACAAGAGGTGGCAAGGTTGTAAGCACAATCACCCATTATTTATCTCCTCTTTATAGCAATCCATGGTACTAAGCGCTTGCCTTTCAAAGTAATTCATAGTAATTATTGGAAGTGCTGGGTTTGCTGGTGATAAAAATTGCAAATTTATATTTACTTCACATAAGTGTCCATCAGCCAGTGAAGAAAAGACCGTCTTGTAAATATTAGATATCAGTTGGTAGGAATAAGAATAACTTGAAAAGAAGCAATGTCTTTAATCCAAGCTTCTAATAAATGGACTTAATTTTTACTGGAATCATCAGCCATCTCAGTCAAGAGAAATCTAGATATGTCTCCAAATCTATATTTTACTTTGCTTTAAATAAATAAGTTTTTCTAAATAAAATGCGATATTCCCAAATTAGTGACAATCCAATTAATTATATGAAATGACAGAGACTGGTTATGAAAAAGGTTGCGATTTGAGGCAACCCACTTTGGCGATCACTATATCTCCCGTGTGGTTTTGGTGATCAAGTTCAGAGATTGTATCTGTGACTAGGTTTTAGTCGGTAAAGCGTCTATTTTTCAAAATAAAGATCAATGGTTGGAATCTCGTCAAATCGAAATTTTCCCTCTTAACTTAATCATCGCTCTCTTACATTTCAGGTTACTTGAAAGTGAGAACTTACAACTGATCTTTATACTAGAAGAGATACTATTGACGGTCTTACTTTTTCTTTGTAAAGTCTTAGATACTTTATCGAATTTCATGGAATCTGATTAGCCTATATGTGTATTATTTTACATCTCCATCGACAAATCCTTGTCAAATTTATTAAATGAAGTTGTACATTTTGTTATTTATCATAAGCATCATATTTCATAGGTTGTGAGTCAGCTGAGGAAAATCAAAGTAATACACACTTCCTAATTCTGTTTCCACTGTTCTTCTAAACTACTTACAGTTCAGGAAGTAGATAAGCTGTGTGAACTATCTTAAACAACCTGTCAACATAATCAAATGACTCGCAAGTAATTTTCATATCAGTAGTAATATGCCGTAAATAACTGAAATTTCACAACCACCACAGTTTATATTCTACGCTATATAAAACTTATTTCTTGCATCACTAAGAATAACCATTCATATTGTAACATAGGTGTAGGTTGGATAGTTTTCCTCACGATTATATTTAGTTTACCTTCGTTATAGTGTGCAGAAAGATTGATAAAATCTCCATAAGAATCCGCTTATGCTTGAAGCTTTTTTCAATCAATGGGTTTGCTTCGAAATTTTGGGAAAATCATATGGGCCAAGTTGCAAGTATCAGGTTGGTCGAAGGGACAAAAACCAATAGAATTTAAATCTAGTACGCCAGGAAATAGCCTAAGCCATTGTAATATATACAAGCCTTGCATTTTGTGTGTATAGTTGACGTTGTAAATACACCCTCTGTTCTATTACCACTTTTTCTATTACGGTGGAGCTGAGCGCCCATTAAGAGTGGAATCTGAGGGTTATTGTACAAGCGTATACATTTGCGTAATTCAGGTTATAAAAACCTGAATATATTATGATAGGTTTGAAAGCAAATTCAGATGACCTTTGGATTGAAGAAATTCATATTAAATACTCATTTCCAGTTGGATACAAGATATCTCCAATAGTAAAAATGAGTAACATTTGTGTTTAAAGAGGATGGAAAACTTTGAAGCCTCATAAGCGGAAAATATAAAGAAACATAAAAATCTGCTTCAGCGATTATCCTCTGTTTCTTGAGAAGAATGAGTTTACCCTTCTAATGTTCTTGGTAGATTGATTAGAAAGACCGAGTTATCTTCCACTTGTGAACTGGACTAGTTAGTGACTTTTTGTGTAGAATTTTCTTATTCTGAGTTAGTGTCTAAATACCTCAATAGACCTGTGAACTATTTTGGATGGTTTTGAAATACGATAGATTTCGAAAAATGTCTCACAATGTCAACCATTAAGATAACGGTTTACATCATTATCAACATGATTCATATGGTCTCAGTTCAGAAATCTCAAAATTTTGAACACATTTATACGGAAAACGGTCATTCGCATAAGTAAATACATTAGCACCTTACGAAGCAAACAGAAAATAAAGTTGTCAGTGTTGGTTGAATTAACGACTACTCTAAGGTCTCAAGGCTCAATAGGTAGAGCACCGGTCCAGTAATCCAGAAACCACTGTTTTGAATCCTGCCGCAAATCAGGTTTTAACCTGACATTTACTCATCATGCCATATTATGACCATGAAGTACGTAAATTCTGTTAACCGAGGATGTATATCAATATCAATACCATTATGAAAAAACTGTGAAGTGGTTTGAAAAGGTCATATGACTTAGTATGGTTACTACCCGCTTTTTGTTATACTAAGTTTATTGATGTTAGTCTTATGTTCAAACATGACGTCAACATAATTTTAAATTGGGTGGAAATAAGCTATAGGCAACCTGAGAAAGTGAGACAAAGGTCACATTTCATTAAAGTTAACTTTTGGTTGGAAATATTTTGGAAAATGTACCTTGACGCACTGAGGTCGTCCTAAGTAGTGATCTGGGACTTTATGTTGCAGACCAAGATGGTATTATTATGATCACACTTTATCCTACACACAAGTTTGCGCGTTTACCAGACATAAGTTTTGTTTCCTCTTATCTGACATCTTTTTGCTTACTTTAATATCCTTCTACATCTATTGTTCTTCTACTCGTATGAGCTCAAAATGGCAGAGTGGGAAGTAATGCAACCGACAAAATCGTTCTCTTTGTTGATCTGTTGGTGATTCTAGAGTTTTAAAGCACATTTACAGAGCTGGTTGACTACTAGAATTTAAAAATCTGCAATATATATATAATTACCCTTCTCACATGAAATTAAATTTTTCATAAACTGCTTCATGAAGAGACTGTTAAGCAAGCTTTTGGCAAACTGTCTATTTATTCAGCAAAATAATATTAACAATGATGATTAATTTTTGACTTAAGTGACAACATCTTTATTGGTTACCACTCACAGGTCGATTTGATTGAATGACTTACCACATGGTACGAGCAATTTTGTTTCGTCACTTGACTGCTAAATATTTGTTGTGAAACGTACTTAAAACTGTTTTTATCATGTTTAGGATTTTTCTCCAGACAAGAAGAGGTTGATTTGAAGTTGTCTGGAAATTGATTATCAAATCTTTGGCATGATACACGGCATATTGCACAAAAAATCTATCTACTTGGAGTCTTCAATTATCAACTTAACATATGGCACTGCCTTTTCTTACCGGCTTCTGGCTTTAGGGGTTGCTACTTCTAATGAGTTGAGTGTTAAGTGAGTTAACGGATTTAGTAAAGAACTAACTGGTGTTTTTTGGAAATACGAATCAATTTAGTTATCCAGATGTCATTACGTTTCTTATTACAGATATGAATATTAGACCTTACTTCCGTTGAATAGATGTTTGTCTCATCTTATAATTGCTGCTACAGTCATTATTTCTCTTCCTCATAAAATTCATGTGTCCCATCTCTATGCGTAAGTATTAAAGTGAAACGTTTTGGGTCTGTTTTTTATGAGGCAAAGAGACATATGATAAATTTTAATTTCATCCACATTAAACCCAATATATAGCTGTATTGTAATCTATCTTTTAATGGTTTACTAAAGACCGTATGTGACTTTTTCAATCATTTTTAGTTGACTTAAGGTAAATTTTGTCTTTACCAACCAGTGTCAAAAAGGAATGTTAATCGAAACTTCGAAATAATTTGATTTTTTAGCACATAGATACTTGTTCATGTATAAATTTCGACTGTTGTCTGCGCCTCACCCTGCACATATTTCTCTTGAACATTTAAGATTATACTATGATGAAACGTAAGGGTACCCGCTCGGAGTTCATTTTAGTAGCTGCATATTTACCCTGCATTAAATCTTCAGTCAATTTTTTCTATAGGGTATATTTAATTTTATTTTCGAAATAACAATAAAATCTGCATTCTGTAGCTCATCTGGTAAGCACAGTATCAGTACTACCCTAGTAAAATAATTCGATTTCCTGAGTATCAATATGACCTAGAAGTCACCTTTTTAGAACAGTTCTTAGATGACTGAAAACCTATATGTTTTGAGGAAAAACTACGTTTTTGAAATGTTGTCGGCAATCTTCTACATTATGAAGCCAAGAGAAATAGTTTCATCTGTGACATAAATGTCTAAGAGACTAAGTATTTTGCACGGCTACCTGGGGTCTAGTGTAGGAGGTAAGAAAGGTTAGTTGTGATCAAATTTACAAAATATGTTGTCAGCATCAATTATTTAGTTGGCATATATTGTCTCTTGATACAAGTTTGTTAGGTAGTCAATATGTTATTTACTTGGTAGTGGTTGGCAGTGGAATCTAAGAGGTATGTTTTACCCTATTCGTACCTCGTTGGCTAGATGCACTTACACCCTAGTGAGACACGGTGTCCCCGCCAAGACTGGATGGTCCCTAAGCAAATGAAGCGATGTGTGATCGATTCGATTTCCAGTGGGAGCACAGTGTGTCTCTAGTAAATAATATCACTTTGAAACTTACGTCAATATTGAGACATTTTTTAAGAAGCCTATATGCTAGGAGTAATTAAGCTATATGATAATCAAAGGGTAATTAAAAATATCAATTAAACAATAATCAGTTTGTTTTATTAACAAGAAATGATACTGTCCTCTTAAATCCATCAAAAAAATGAACCAATCATTTGTTTGACTACGTCGAATTGTTGAATCACTTTTATTTGTGTTCATCTGTTTTCGTAGTCTAAACGTACACCTCATCACTTATATGCACACGTACGGCAAACATTTTAAAATATATTTTTTACACATTTTCGTAAATATCTTTGTCCTTTCGATTTAAGTGCACAACTTTTTGTTTAGTTACGTCTACGGAGAAGTGAAGTTTTAATTTAAATGTCATTTAACATGAATTGTATCACAGTGACAGCTTAAATGTCAAGAAAATCAAAATAACAACAACTTAGTACTCTGACCATTCACATGACGCTTGGAACCAAAACAGCTATGCAAAATAATCATGAAGCATTTGTGAACTCTTAACTAGTTAATGTCTCAAAGTAAGCCTGTATGTTCCATACTTCTATCAAAACATGGTAATTATTGACTCAAAATGTTATCATCAGGATTTCACTATGAAATGATTCTAAACATCGAAAAGCATCAGAATGTTTTAATACACTGCGATTGCTATCTTCAACAGCATACGTCTTCCAATAAATCCTGCTTCTAGCATCCTTCATATATTAACCAGTGGTAAGAAGGAATACATCGCGTACCTTCTTTTCATTTAAAATATTTAAAACTCCCACCCAATTATTTCATATTTCTACTTCTGCTCTGACAGATTTTCGCTTCTATACAACCACACTCCCATGGATTTCTAAGTCTGCTTTATTTACGTACATGTGTATTTCTGTATTACAACATTTTATATAGAATTAGGGAGAGCATCCAACGGAAGGGTTCGTCAAAGAACCATAGTTCCATAAAAATCCCACGTTTCAACATTCGTTTGTTGTCTTAAGTTTGTATTGCTAAATAACTGTCTTCAGGTATGTAGAAAATTTGTGCTGAAATTGTTAATATTAATCAAAAAGCGTTCAGAAACTATTCACAGCAATATTAAATTATAATTATTCACCGAAAGCCGTCTTTCCTTCAAAGCACAGTCATATGTCGTAGTAACATGACTGCTTGTTTTTAAGTGCAAAGTCAAAATGCTTAGTTCTCAGACACCTATTTCAAAAAAGTGGTCGTATAAGAGACAATGGATATTTCTGTTTGATAACTACACTTAGCAATCTCAAAGCGCTATAAGATATAGGGTTTATGAAACTCGTCATTTTTTTCATTTTTAGGCGGAGTTTAAGCAAATAAACTTATTTCAGTCATCTGTGAGAACTGAGAATTCTCGCGAGAATTTAAAAGGGACTGACTGCTGAACGTTTGGTTAACACCATCTATTAATGATTCCATTTTTCCACTTATTATTGCCAACTGAGAAACACAAAGAAACTTTTTATTACAAGCATGAATTCTATTCCACAGAAATTTATCGTGATGGGTGAGTATTTGCTATTTAGAAATTCCTTGTAGGCGTCAGAACTTAATAAATGATGTTCGACTAATCTCTCTTTATGTCCCTTCAATGACTACCGAAGTGTATGATATTATTACTTTTTAAACCAATTAGTTCCCTCTATAAACTTTGAAAATAATTTTAAAAAATGTACATTAGCTGTATTACGCAGTGCATTTGCTCATCTCATTCCCAGTAATCCGTTCACATGTAATTTTCATAGGTACTAATACGAAAGGTTATGAAGAGATAAGGGAAAAGAATATAAAAAAGGGTCAAGTAAGAAGGCTAAATTGATAACCGAATTAACAGTGCAAACCATTATGACAAAAATAATACTACATCAACTTTAGTTTCAGAACTGGATTCACCAAGGAAGGTCCAATATAATAACAATTTGCTGGTTAATGCATAAAGGCAGCTCAAATTTTCTAATAGGTTAGATCTCAGTATGACCAAAGACTCAGCCGCAACACGTTCAGTGAATAGGTTCAAGGAATATGTAAACGTGAAACCTCTGGTCTTTCTTTATGATTTATCTTGCAGTCAGAGAGATTGCACGTCTGATATTAACCTTTGTGTGTTCGGGCGATTCGATTTGCTTTCGAAGCCACTTTGCTTTTACTTGGGAGGAATTATAGTTACATATAGCCATGTGTATGTTTAAACTATTAGATGCAACGGAATGTGAGATTGCCGTTTACATGTACGATGGCTTAGGAGAGTGAGTTTACGGCTCTAATGGTTTCCATTAACCTGAACTCAGCTGGGTATTACGTCATTGTGGCAAAGCATTAGGTCTTTCCTTGAGAATAAGAGTCATGTTCATACAGAAGTTTGATGATGTCTTTTTTCAACGACAAAGTGAACATCAGATCCTGGTACTGCAGCCATTTTGTACCGACTGACAAATGTAGATGAACACTTATTTCCTAGCAGTGTTCCAGTCAATATTCTGGCCCTGTCTTTCAAAGTATCGCCTGTGCATATTGGTAGAATTCTATTGAGTGAATACCTGACTGACACTCATTTTTGCTGAACTCAACAAAAGTTAATTTACTTCAAATATTGCCCTTTTGTAAATAAAGCCTTCTCAGTGTAATATTAAAATATATCTTTCTTGAATGAACGGCTGCTAGAAAAACTTAATATTAAGATATGATCAATTTTCTGGATACTCAAAGTTTATTAGTTAGCTCTAGGAACTTCTTTCCGCTTATGAAATTGCAGGATAATCCTCATATAACGCTTTTAGGCAATTTCTTTCGTGTAGCATTTTTGTATTTTATTCTACGGTGGTTCAGTTTTCAAAATCATTCTGTGATTAGATCGTTTGTAGATTGAATCTCATGGATATGCACAATTAAGATGAACAAAAATTCTTTAAACAGCTGCTGAAAAAACTACTCCAGGTAACAGAAGACTGACGACTGAAAACCACTTTTGCAAATATGTAAATAAAAATATGTGTTTAGATTTTCTGTGACTTACCAGGTACATGGTAAATTGGAGATGCAGCCATCCAAACCTTATTACTTGGCATTTAACACTGTGAATGCTTTATTTCAAATATCTGTATGTACCCATAACTTCATATTGACACATGAGTTCAGAACTTCTTTCAGTCTATGAAATCTTGCTGTGCACCAAAAAATAACTTCTACTAAGTTCCTTATTTTAGACCATATTTTGCCATGCACAGTATTTTTTAAAATATTTGCTTTTTGCAGAACCATGTTTTTCTTTACGGTACAGAATTCTCACCATGTGATATTGCATAAGTCTACTTCTTGTACAACTTTGCTTGAATAAATATTATTTATAGTACTGTTTAACAGTATGTAGCAAAGAATAACATGGTTGTTGAAATGTCTAATGACTTCAGCGACATGACAGCTGCTTGCTAGTGCAAAGTTGATTGATAAGACTATGTCTAATATGAGTTACTTCACACAATACAAAGTTTAATGAGATAAAGTTGAATTTTTTATGTGTTTATGTGTGCATAAAGTTTAACATGCTTACTTCGTGTCTCAGCTAAGACAGGAGGCAAATACTGTAATAAGTCCTCCTGTCAAGCATAAATAAGTTTTTACTACCTGGCTGTCTTTAACTCAAAACTATAGTTTTATTTCCAGCATTATGAGATTTATTTGAGAATACCTTACCTGAAATAAGAATCTAGATATTGCTTCTCCAAAATTTTACAAAATAATTAATAATTTGAGGAGAATCTATTTTTGATAGTTTCCCCATAAATTGTTCACCTAAATCCATGATCATTATTGTAGAGATATTAGTTAAGGTCAAAACAAAACTATAGTTGAGATTTCTGAGATTCTCTTTGCCCAACGATAAATGCTTGTGATAGCTTTGAACTTAAAATTAAGTAAATGGAAGCGAAGGAACTCAACTTAATCCAGGTGGTTCACACTTCCGCAGCTTAAGATCGCATGGAATGTGTAGTCAACTAAAATGCACGACAATGTATTTGGAAGCAAACAAACATTTAGAACCTCATTACCACCACTTTTCTATCTCATCAGTGAACGATATATACTGTTGCTTACAATATTAGTTTTGTATTTTTTGTAAGAATGGGGATTTTTAGTTTTAGTTTAATATTAGTTTTAAACAATGCACTTGAATGATTTTGAAAACCTTAAGCAACGAAATTAGAGTTTAATCATATGAAAAGCAACTGAGATCTTATACAGATAGAACATGGGCAGTTAAAAGTAAAATTGACGTGGACAGGGTAAGAGGAAAGTCTAGACACAGTTTTCTTGCTAATCGCCTGAACCCCATTTCCAAATATTGTCTGGTGTCACCAGACAAAAGCGATTGTGCAAAGACGCTTACAAAACAAAACCGCAAGGACTTAACTCCTCCGACCTGGAACATGCGTGTCATAGGTGCATAGTAGACAAATACAATGGATGCATTCCAGCAATTCATCTTTTGAAGTAATCACTACAGCTTAAGGCTCTTCACAGATAATACATATTTCTGTGTCCTGAAGAAGAACTTAGAATCCTCTCATACTGATGTCAGTCACTATCATGTAAGGTCTGATAAGATTTCTAATAAAGTGAAGTGGTCACCAACACAAACCTCTAGAGTTCTTTTTCTTTGCACACAGAATTATCTGTTATTGTCTGAAGGTGTGAAATACATTCTAAATACACTCAGGTATTTTCTCATTAACTAAGAAACTTAGTATTTTGTCAGAATACTTTTTGAGTAGAACATCGTTGTCCAAATGCTCCAAGTTCATCAGATACCTTCTGGTTGTAAGCCGATTCCGTATAGATCACAAAGAATTGAGACAAACTCGTCACATTCGGCGTCCTTGAGGGACATTGCTGTAAACTGAATTTGTTGAATATCAAGTTTTTTTTATGAAGGTACTTCGTTTATGATCATCTCCTCAGTATTGCCCAATTTGAAATAAGTGGCGGTTATTGATTATAATTTTGTGTGATGTCTGAGGGAAAATCTTTTCATTTCTGTACATCCTTGATCCCTCAGACTAGAAATAACCTTCTTTAGCTGCATAAGAGTGAAAGAAATGATACCTATGGTTTGTTTATATTCAGGCTTTCCTAGGTTTTCCGCTCAATAGTTTGCAAAAGCATGTCACAGATCCACATTTTATGTACACACTTTTCATAACCATTATCCCTTTGGTGACTATGAGTTGGTCGATCTGCTGTTTTTTGTAAGACCGACACCCTTGCCTCACCTTTTACCGATTATCACAGTAATTAGCGGGAATCTGAAGTCATTTTAAGTGCAAGCTGGCTACCCCTACCATGTAGTCCAAGCTGTCTAAAATGAGCTTTCGTACCAGTTTATTTCCTTACCTTTAATTTCATGTTCACGACGCATTCATCTGTTGTTCCCAACGAATACCGAACGTAATACCAGGCTATACGAAAATGGAGATTAATATGGTGTTCCAATAACATTAACTAGTAACCTTTCCATATATAAAACCTCCATAAACGTATATTCTGTTATCTCTAGCTGGATTTCTTCTTTTCTTATTCAGCACAAGATGAACATTTGCCTTAAGTACTGTTATTCCACTCTAAAATTTACTGTCAAATGATTCATCGACTTCTACTGAACGCTTTGAAAGCTAGCAACCTTTATGTTAAAATGGATTGGTCCCGATGTTCGAATTTTTCACTAGGTAAGGTGGCAGGAGACAGTGATTATCTCAACTGAATTGATGGACACCTTTGTAAACGATTAAATACGCCTGTTAGACCAATCAAGCACCCTTCTCTTAGCACGAATGTCACATTTATCGCATTAAATGAATGAGAACAAGTGGACAAAAACAATTAGTCTTATGTGAACCACTTATACACGGAATACATTTATAACAGGAAACACTTCGATTTCTGTGGGCAAATTCACTTGTCAGTTCTGAATTAGGCATCGGACGTCAGTTTAGAACCTAGTTTCGTTGGATTGCGCAATGGATTTTCCGACTTGAGTTTAAGTAAAAGGTCGCATTGCATATGGAGCCCCGAAAAAGTGTCTAATCATTATTGATTGATATTGATATTGCACAGACAATGAGGCTGGAGAACCAACTGAAATCAATAGTCAGGATAGTGATAGGAATGACGCTGTGCACTTTTGATGGTGTATAGGCCTTTCCATCTTCCTTGCTACCACAGCAAGGGGAGTTAACTTCGTTTAGGGATGTCTCACGAAGAACGTTATTTGATTTTTCTTTGACACAGAGTCATAGAAATATCTATTAAAGACCAAATAAACAGGAATTTGAAGTTATAGAGCTGCATTCTTATTGTTATAGTCAGAAAAATTTAATGAGAAATGAAATGTTAGGGCTTGAGGATTGAACTATTCCAATGAGTGACTTTTAGATTCTGAGGTTACTAAATCTGAAATACCTGGAAAATATGTCACTACATAGAATATTCCTATTTAGACATTTAGAAAAAGACTGATTGAATGAATAAATATATTTCTTTTCAATTAGGTCTCCATCTTGGGCTCTACACTAATATATAGGTTTACAATTTCATCAAATCACCAATCACGTGGTGGTATTTCGGAAACAATGATGTAAATAATCAATAGAGTTGCTGAAATAGGAAATATGAATATTGATAGAAACAAGAAGGGGAAGAGGTGCACAAAGTAAACTTTACGTTCCTTTAATGGAGACAGTAGACTTTATTTGCAAGGAACTCACGAAGCACGGCATGGAAATAGGTATTCCAGTATCCACATTGAAAGAACTACTTCTGAGGTGTACCATGAATGCACAATTTCTTTTCAGCAATGCACTCTACCGGCAATCTGATGGTGTTGCCATGGGGTCACCCCTTGGTTCACTCCTAGAAGATTTCTTTCCGGCAAAACTTGAGAATTGTTCACTGAACGATACTATTAGCCGTTTAGATTTATATTGTCGTTACGTGGATGATATCTTTATAGTTCTCAAAAGTGAGACTGATAAGAATGCTGTTCTGAATAAGTTCAATAGTGTTCACTCAGCAGTCAACTTCACAATGGAAGAGGAGAAAAATCATAGTATCCTATTTCTTGATGTTCTCTTGGTAAGAAGGTCAGATGGAACCCTGAAGCGAACCGTTTATAGAAAGCCAACATCAGCAGGTCAATATACTCACTTCTTTAGTGCTGTGCCGCTCCAATACAAAAGGAACCTAGTGTAATGCTTAGCATACCGTGCCTCAGATATTTGCTCAGAAGATGCTATAAAGGAAGAGTGCGCCACCATCCGTGATCTGCTTAGTAGGAATGGTTACCCAGACAAGTTTGTAACTAAGTACATGAATATTACGAGGGTTAGGACAACAATGCCAACAGTTCCAAAAAGTAAATCTTCTTGAAGCTGGAATTAAAGAGTGATAATGCCAGTGAGATCATCACACAACGCATAAAAAGAGTCTTGCATAAAGCATTCCCAGCCGCTAAATTATGTCCCGCCTTCTACAACCGTCCAATTCTAGGTGCAAGAAATAAAGACAAACTGTCTCATTCTGCCACTTCTGTGTTCATTTATCAATTCAACTGTTCCTGTAGAGTGAGTTACATTCGGAGTACAATGAGGCAGTTCCATCGTCGAATTTCTGAGCACCCCCCATCATGGTTGAACAAAGGACAAATTAGAACTATAAAGAACTCCATACTTGGACACTTAGTTGACACAGGACATCAAGTGGTTACTGGAAAAGCCTTCACAGTCATCCATCAGATTCCAATTAATTTACCTCATGGGTTACGCACTCGGTTACTTCACATAGCAGAGGCAATTGCAATCCACCCTTACAAACCTAGCCTTTGTACCCAGAAGAAGTTTGTTCGACCACTTTCATTACCGTGGCCGTCAACATGATGTAACTTCTATGTTTATTTGTGCACCTCTTCCCCTTCTTGTTTCTATCAATATTCATATTTCCTATTTCAGCAACTCTATTGATTATTTACATCATTGTTTCCGAAATACCACCACGTGATTGGTGATTTGATGAAATTGTAAACCTATATATTAGTGTAGAGCCCAAGATGGAGACCTAATTGAAAAGAAATATATTTATTCATTCAATCACTCTTTTTCTAAATACGTCACTGTCAACAATTACCAATTCGACCGTAATTACAAGCTCATTCGTGAAGTTCGCAAATTATTTATTCACGGTAGTAGTAAATGTTTATGAGAAAATTATTCTCTTGCTTTTATGATATACAAGAGTGTACCTTTCAATTTCTATGGTTCCAGTGGATTGATTTTATAACGAAGTGTGTGGATCACTTTGAAGAAGAAGCTATTAATTGCAGTACATAAAATGTTCAGGTTTATGAAAATGTTATTCAAATGAAGTTAAATTATAACTGGAAGGCAAAATATTTTGTACAATATGTGAATTTATTTTGTCACGCTTAAGATTTCTTCCATATTTAACCATTGGTGAAAACATATAACGCAAATATATTTCTTTATTTACAATGACTGCAGAAATCTTCGTTTTGTAATGAAAATGCTGATAGTTAAAACTCACAGTAAACACCAATGTTTATTAGGTATGTTGATGTGAATATTTCGAGAATATTTTTATAACATCATTTTCTATGTCTGACCTATGACGAAAACAGAACAGCTGGTTTTGTTTTAATGTTTTTAATTTTAATTACCAACTTCAGGATGAATAAACATTCACGTGTGCAATCATTATGCTGAGACAACAATCATTTAAATGTCAGATTTTTAAAGAGGAAACAATAAGAGAAACCTTTACGTATAATACGAACTAGTAATATATCATTCGATATTACTCGGATTGCGAATATGAGGCACATGGAAAACACTGAAGCTCATGTCTTCTGCGTATATCTTTGGAAAGCAGAAAATTTTCCAAGACTGGTTAAAATGGAACAGTAAAATGGTGTCTTTTACTTCATCGTGAAAAACAGGCAGAATAATATACCACCCATAAGATAGGGGAAAATATTTCTGTGGTTTTCTATCAAACTTGCTACAGAGAATACTGGAATCAATTTCTTGAAAAGTGTGATTATTGAAAATCTTACAGCTTGTAAGAGAATAGTGTACAGTTCCTAGGTATTAGCCCTAGAGTTTTTACCTTTGATGAAAGTACCGCATACTGTCACTTGCAGTAAGTACGCCGACATTCACAAGTTATTAGTTATTATTAACTGTCTATATTAGGCGGGTGACCATTTTTTCTAGCAGTAATTATTTAAAACATGGCCACATTTAGACCATACTTGACAGAAATAATGTTCTGATACCCCAAGAAAAATGTACAAACTAGTGATTAAAAGCTACTAATCGAAATCCGCCCTCTGGCTAATTTTTTCGCAAATTCGTCGCTTTCCTATCACTAGGGATAATGATATTTCACACAACCAAAGAATGTTTGAAAACTAAAACTTCAAGTTATTAATAGAGTTAAAATATGCCAAACTGTATGGGTTGCATAAAACTGATTCCTATTTCGACTGTCACTGGATGTGTTAAAATGACTAGCAGACATGAAGCGAACTAACATAAACACCCATATCGTAAGTGTAAAGTCGTATTCTAGTCAGGTACTATATTGTCACTTTATATTTGAATGATTCTCCACCCTGTCGATAAGCGTGAAATCAATAGGAGCACATAGCCGACTGAAATTATCGTTTGTATACATGAGTAGTTTGCATGTCACATTAGAAAGTAAAATTTAAGCGAATTAGCCGTTACATAGATTTCCATCTGTTTGGAAAGGCGAAATCATTCTGCTGTGTGGCAGCCAATGTCAAAGGCCAATCGCCAACCAAGTGGTCCGGTGGTAACGTTTCTGAATATGACACTAGGTGGTGCGGGTTCGAATCTAAGAAAGGGCACTATTTCCCTTGAGTTCGCATATGCGCCTTGCTGACGAATGCCAACAGGCACGAAAGCGAAGTCCATGATTTCCTACCAGTTGTCTCCAGCCATCTGACGTCAGTCAAAGCGCAGCGCTATGCTGGTCCTCTTGGCTTTCTGGTTACACTGAAAAATGATCGACAGAGTTTGTTCAGTACTCAGGACGTTATAACATGAAACTGGTTGATCTCAAGTGACCAATCAATGAATTATCCTGCATGCTTATAATAAATAGTGACTCGTAAAAAGAAGACACTGATGAACAGCACAACTGATAGTATTAATGAAGTGACAAATAGTGTTTCTCGATTGCATTTCACTTTGTTACGTTATCATCAGTTAGATATTTGGGGTGTGATTTGTTTTAAATTGTGCTGACAAACCACTTGAAATAAAGTACTCAACCTTGAGCTTCAAACTGAAATACCAAGTTATCTCAACAAAGATGAAATATCATAAGCATCAGCTCAGTAAGTGTGTTGTGCTAGATGAATGACGTATGTGGTCAGTAGCACAGACTAATATCTAGTGATTAAATATTTTTAGAAACTTTTATGAAGACGTTCACTTTCCTCATGATACTGACTATTCTGGTATAACTTTCCAGCATTATGCTCATTACAAACAAATAGGAAAGACTTCCGTTTGAAGTTAAAAAGTTGTTTCTTTGGCAAACAAGCTAAACAATTTTTTACCATTGGATTCTACAATATTAATTTGGAAGACATTCAGATAACGCTACAACTAGTCAAACAGAAATACCTGAAGTCAAATATTTTTCCCAAATATAAAGCATTCCGTAGTGCTATATTGAAGTAATACACGGTAAATGACCTACCATTTAGATATTATTGGTGCCACAGACCTTCCAGAAATGTATGATTTGATAGCTATTATTAGGTCGATCAACAGAGGTATAATTGTCAGAGCTAAAAACCAAAATCTTGCATCTTGTTTCTCTTTCACAACAGTCACAATAGCAGTACACGTGAAGCATATGAATCCAATACGTACAATTATAGCTCTGAAAGCAATAACAAGGTGAACGAAGGTGATCCAACTTTTCCAGCAGTATTTGCCATATTTATGAGTTCTCCAAGTTGGGAGTTTTGTGGACTTTAGTAAGGCAGTGCTTGTAGTACCATTCTTACTGTTCGACCGTATTCTCGATGATTTTTGTCGCTGATTTGACGAGACGCTAAACGAAGAGTTAGACAATCTGATTTCAGTGTAGGGGTCAACAGAACCCACAGCAGGATTTCGCGGCTCAGGGAAATTATTACGGTTTGCTGTAGAAGGTTGTAAGAGATTTACTGCTGCATTTATATCGTTTGAATTAGCTGTATTTCCATTCCTCTGATGTTCTTCCGGTTTTGGTGACGCAGGACAAACCTCAATTGTACAAGTGGGCTGCATGCTTTGCAAATGAGTTTTATTTATATTTCAGTAGTATTCTGTAAAAGAAATAATAAAAGTGAAACACTAGAAATGTAAGACAACTAAACAGGACAAATAAGTTAAAATAAAATGTTGAAAATCTATTCATTTCAGATATACTATTAGAAGCGAAGGATCGTTCAGGAATGTTGACTCATTATCGAATCCTAGGTGAGGTATCAACAGTATCAAAAAGCGTTATCTACCACATCATTCAGGCTATCCCTGAAAACTATTATCAGTGAACAGATGGAGCTGTAACCTACCCGTCATGATGGCATATTGAATAATAACTAGTCCACCTCATAGTAATACCACAGTTATTTACTTATCCAAAGTATTTTACTGTCAGTGATTCCCTATGCAAAGTCAGAAATAAATATATTATTTACCTATCATTGCCTCGTTGGTATGCGGCCATGACCAGTACAATCATGTCTTATTTGAAATCTTGCCACACTTGTTTGTGATGTATCATCATCGTTATTACTCATCTGCTTCTGTTTACTAATTTTCCTAAGGTCCTCAACAGAAACAATTCATTCGTACCACTTTTGTCAAATTAACAGTCTGAAGCTTTTCATCTCTGATAATGTGTTGCTTTTGAACGATTCTCTACAAAATGAAAAGAAAAGCATAAGTGAATAACTGTTTTAACCTAGATTTCTTAGGAGGGTGATTTCCATGCGATTCCATGTACAACAGTAATTGGACTCTAATACACAATAAAACATACCATTATGGATTTCCATTGTATACCTGTTTTGTATAATCCTGTTGACAACTATGAATAGGTGTTACCAAACAATAAATCAGTCAGAATTCACTTAACAAACACAGCTTATCAACTGTTGACGAAAAGAAAAATGCGAGATGTTTGGAAAACAAAGTCACCTTCATAATGACAAATCTGTCGTAAGATTCTTAAGTTAACCGTTTTAAAAGTCACATAACAAGTAAAATCAGTTTGTATAAAAGAAGAGCAAAGATTGCACTGTTTTAATTGGCCGTTTGAAACTTGAAATTTAAATAAAATAGTGATTTACTTGCTTACGCTCTAACTAAGCTAACCATTGTCGCAACCAGAATGTAGTAAAAAATATTTAGATCAGATATTAACTGAGATAATTATCCTAAAATTGTGTTTTTTTAAATTTCTAACAAATTCATGACCATTTCAAATGTCCAAGAGACGTCAAAAGGAACGCTAAAGAGAGCTATTCTTTCTGAGCGACTTTAAGGGTCAACCTAGCAACTCATGAGATAACCAATCGCTTTCCTCCACTTTATGGAATACTACTCTTCCAGGTGGAATATCGAAAGCTGATTGGTCATTATAGCAGTTACCAGATTGGTCTTTAAAGTCACTCTTCTCTCTTATCAGCGGTATGTCTTATGGTATTATGCATAATTTAATGTCTGTTTTAGAAATGACTCCTTATTATGCCTTACTTCGACGCATATAATATCTTCCGTACAAATGTTTCCAAGAAAATTAGATATGGGTCGCACGTTTCACTCTTTAAAATTTTTGAGGGATAGCCAATTAACTAACCCAAAGGAATGCATTTACACAAATAGTGACCGAAGCGGAAATGAATCTCATCTCTCAAATTAAGTGGAATCAGTGATCGATAATTGGTTCCGTGAAATTTAACTCATAAGTACATCCAAGCTTGTCTACATTCATGCGGAATTGGGGTCAGGGTATAGTTACACCGAACAGATTGGCAATATATTTCAATATACCATAGTAATAGCATGACTACCGTAGCATAAATACCAGTTTACTCACTAATAGTATTTTTTCCAAACTTTATGGAATCTGAAACACTTAATTTCAAAAGATTTAAAGTCAGTAAAACAAATGAACAACTAAAGTATACTAAAAATTGTTAAACAGACTAAAATTGAAAAATAAAATTAACCCCCAGCTGGATTATGATTTTAATATTGTTTAAATACAGTTTGCTTCGGATTATTTGGAAGATGGTTAACAATATCGTAAATGAGTTTTGACGTTCGCTTACGGAATACTGTAATGTCAAACGTCATAATGCATAGTCTCATGATATGAAATCATTTAATGCCAACACGGTTGGACATGTAAAGCAGTAAGTGGATGGAAGAAGTAGTGATAAAACAATGTCAGTTATTTCTCAGAAATACTTGGGAATTTTGTGCAAATCTCACTCTGAGTGAAGGATATTCACTGCACAGCAAAGGTGTTACTTTCACTGGACCCTATGTGATATGTGGAGGATATTTAAATGGCCTGAGAGTATTAGCCTAACAGAGACACCGTTATGATATAATACCAGTTTAACATTTATTACCGCATTAAACCAATCACTGCAACAATCGCACCATGCACATTTCAAATCAGAAAACGCCTCTTAGAATTATAAAGATTATTCTAAAGATACAGTGAGTCAATAAAAATTCGTTACTGGTACCGAGAACTAACTAATTTCATCCTGGCTGTTATATGATTCATGCGTGATCAAAACCCTACTGTTTATAGAATAGTTCACGAAACATTATTTTGCAATATATGCATTCTTCAAAGTGTAAAAGGCAAATAGGTGGTTATTCCACTATTTTTCTGGAATATTTCAGGAGCACAATGACAGTGAAGAATATACGTATACATAAGAGGAAAAGAAACTTATCACCAAAACAAACAGAATAAGAATAAAAATTTCTTTCACATTTTCCATCATTTGTTGAATCGGCCACCATAAAGAACCTAAAAGATGACTATGCGTTTGGTTTGGTATTAAAGCGAACACTGTCTCCATTATAAGAAGACATGAAATAGCTTCACAATATGTAAATATGGGAGCATATTTATCACCGTCACATCAGAACTTCCATGAAATTCTTTTAAAGATCAATAAAAATAATACGAATGAAAGAATCGTTTCAGAAGGGTAATGAGTAAGCAGGGATTTCCTTTCTCTACTTCATATGTAGTAAAAATGATAAAAAACTTTAGCCTTTCCTGGTTACAAAATAGACAAACAGAACAACTATGCAATAACACTAGCACTACTCTTTTTGTTGAGCATTCACTTTATTTCTAAAAGATGTATGCACAGTAGATGGTACCTACTAAAACAAACATTCAAAAATAACTTTACGTGAGGGTAAGTCTAAAGCAACAGTATATATATCCTAAAGTGCTTCTCTTTTTAGAGTCACTATACTTCATTCGACTTGTGATGAACAAAAATACTGTTTCATTTAGCTCTGTCAGTTGAGTAAGTAACTATTGTTTTGCACATATTTTCCAGAAATTTTAGGTGAAACAGCCAGACCTTCAAAAATATACTTCAAGTTAAAAATAAGAGAACTAATACAGGCAAATGAAATTTACTTGAAGTAATAAAGTCTTTTCTAATTGTTTTTTTGTGAAATACTTTTATACGCATGCATATTTTTGAGTTTGAAGTGAATCAGACTGTTATTCAAACACAGCAACGAACATTCATTTTTTCGATTTCATGAAATTTTGTAGGAATGTACTTGGTGAGTTTAAACTCTAGAACATTCAATTTAGCTTTGATAAACCCACTGAATATCGAAGAAAGACGTTTTAGACACCTTACTCTTTCAGAACAGAGGTTAAAAAGGCAAAGCTTTTATTATAATTACCATTTCGTCTATCGTTTGGTAAAAGCCTGTTATATCGTTACTTTGAAAGTAGATAATTCATCAGAACTTCGGACTATTACAAAATTTATAAGGAATGTTCTCGTGATAGTTCAAAACATCTATCTTTATCATTTCCAGAATCCTTCGGATGCTCTTTAATCGTTACGAACTCCATAATCTTCAAAAGAGTGATCACAGACGTGTTGTGTTCATTTAACAACTTCTTTGTTAACCTTTAATTTTTTTCAGTTTCTTAAATATAAGAAATAAATCATAGAAAAGTTCGTAACAACTTGTGTAAAATAAGGCGCATAATATATGTTAATTTAATAGCAAGACCGGAAATAATTTCAGATTAGGTTGGTTCAAATCAACGAGAGCAACAGTACCTTACTATCACCTATGCACAAAATTCACCAAAGTAAGTGATGAGGTTGGTAGGGATAACAAAAATTACATTTACTTTACTCAGGAACCATGAATATATTTCATCTATGATGACAAGCGTATCAATGTGAGTAGAATTATTCACAAGGCTAGAGTATCCCAGTTACTATGGTATGCACAGTATCAATGTACCATCTGCTTCAATAGTGTATATGACAGTGCAAACGGCGTAACTGTCACCCGATAAAAGATAGCTGATAGAATCCTATTCAACTTATTTCTTATCTACACGTGGATAAGCTTCGCTTATACTATCAATAATCAGCGGTACTTTTTGACATGAAACGCGTGACATACACCTTTTGGTGCATTAGTGGGTACCACCGACAGTGTAAAACTAGAGGCAAACCGAACTGTATCAAAACAAATAATTTTTTCATGACAGTAATTGTATTTACACGCTAACTGTAACGTCTTCAGGTATTACCATTAAATAATTATTCTACACTTTTATACTTTTCTGTCAAGCTGAAATGCACTGTTTTGTCTACGGTATTGAAAACGATGTTTTCTGAAAGCAAACCACTCCCACAACACTTCATTTTAATTTAAGATAAACATGGTGTAAGGTTTTGAACGAAAGGTAAGTCTAACCAAACCTATGTAATTCGATTAGAACTCTTATATACTTCGTTCTAAGTATAAATACACATATACCCCAAAACCTTTTGTTACGTCAGTTTTTTCCAAGGTTTACTAGCACAGAAAAATAAGAAACTGAATAAGAGATCATGTTTCAAAGTAAACAATGAAAATTCTGCGAATAAATGCCAAATATTCCTATCCCTCCTGTCCATAAAACAACGCTGTTATTTTCTGGAGCTTCTTAAAATTCAAACGCCCAGTTTTTGGGGTTTTGGAAAAATACAGCTCAGTATCATTGACCTATTGACTACTTTAATTAAAACATTTTCAATCTTCTTGTTTGTGGCTAGCAGAAGAATTTAGAAAGCTCGTTTTCATTCTACTTGAGACGTCAGGTGGATGGACCTGCACTTCAATGAGTGATGTTCTTTTCAGTGAGACTCGAACCTCGTGCCTATCGCTTTAAACTTCATTGCATTACGCACTTAATCACGGAGGCACGATAGCTACCTCTTGTGCAACGAGTGTTAGTTATCACTTTTTATGGATATGCTTGTAATTAGTACTAAACAGGACGAAACGCACTCCTTGAATTCCTCCGCTAGGCACAAACAAGTAAATTACCGTAATTAACATTCAGGCAACATTAAGTCACCCACATAGTAGCCCATATTGCCAACAGAGGTTAAACAATTCAATCCAGTAAAACAACGGAGAATTACAAGCATATCTATAAATAGTAACTGCTAATCTTCATTATACAACGTTAACTGGTTTTATAAGTCATTCGTCTTTTTTTCGCAGTTTTCACAGAAAAACTGTAAAATGACAGTCCAAATGAACTTAGAAAAGTGCATTGCACGCCATACGACCAAGAGAGAATTTTCTCATGCCAGCCAAAAGAACTTAAACAGTACCTTCATTATATCGACATAAAAATGTTAATACCATGCAAGTTGATATTAAACGTTGTCTTGACCATGCAACATAATTTGAGCTAGAAAAATTAGATAAATCTAGCTTAAATAAAATAACCTTTAAGCCTAATTTTGAAGGATATTTAATTCCCTTTTACTCTAGATTATGTTCAGTGTTAGATATATTCAGTAATGTCCAGTCGGTTAATGCACTGCAACGTTCGACTCATTAATTCACCACATCTACCTATCTGTTTGAATGTCATAAGTTTTTCACTTCAGCGACACATCAATCGCATTAGAATGACTTTCTTTCTTGAGACCAAGTAACTTTATTTAAAATTAAGGTTATTATAAATATGAGCTCTCTTTTGTAACATTCGATAAACTGGTAGGAAGAGATTTGAAAATTTGTCAAATCTCACTTTTCAGTTTGCTTAGCTGTGTTTTGATGAAGAAACATAGAATGGCTTGGTTAAAAGAGATTCCGTAAAATTACTTTCTACATGAACTGGTTACCGAAAAAGTTTTATTTACAGTCGACACATAATACAATGAATATTCTCAGACATGTCTGTGTCAAAGTAAATCTTCTGTACAGTAAACATACCTTAAATAAATGTGGAGTATAATCAAAATTTGGTCAAACAGTATGGCAGATATTGGGCTCTGAGTAAAAGGTTGACATTAGATACAGTTTTTATTTGTGTAAGTAATAGCATGTGTTTGATCTCCTTGTCCATGGACAAGGGGATTAGTTGCACTCAAAAAGTAAAACAATCGTGTGAAAGAAAAAGCAAGCTTCATAGACTGAACATCTACTGAGGTTGATTCTTTAGATCTATCTAGCACCTAGAGGTCTGCCACCGAAAATGTTGCAGTTACCGGTAACAATAATCAACTTAGAGTTTAAATGTGATTATTATATGGGTTGAGGCAGAAATCCTTACCCAATATTATGAAGTATTCATCAAAATATTTGATACTTAATAATTAGTTTTTAATAATTCTGATTCATTTTTGGGTTGCTTGATGAAACCGATAACTGCATGAAATTTAGAAAACATAAGTACACCGATAAAGTACATTTATTGGTCACTGGCGTGCAACCAATTTCGTGTTGTCTACTCCAAAGTGCTGATCGAATTCTTTTGATAAAAGTTTAGTGCAGACACCAGGTTGGAAGATAGCATCACTTTGCACTCTGACTGATGCTAGATGGTTGTAGATAATTAACAGGAATCCCTGAACAAAAGTTTCTTTCCTATTAATGATTTTTGGCAAGGCTGTGGTCAGTACTCAGAAGAGCGGATAAATGAAATTGATTACTCTCTAGTGAACAATCAGTGGACCTAATCCATTTTTACAGGAGGTTAGTCTTGATTCGAATAGCTCAGTAATGACTCTGCTGATGTGGTTTAAATCTTTCAGGCTACATCATTTCTTTTCAGGCTGCAGATACGCTTTGTTGACCAGTACTGACAAATTCGAAACCCAGATCTACATCTTCCTGCTGATTATCTCCAATCAATTAACATGAACCAATGAAGCATTACTTATTTGTTTGACCATCTGTTTGCAAAGTTCAAATATAGAGCGTTTCTTTGTTGGTTTCGAAACTGTGTCATTCATGGATTTTGACTTTGTCAGGAGACGCTAACTATGAATTTCTACCTGGGTTATTCAATGATTTCACATGGATATGTGGTTCTCAACAAGTATAGAATGGATCACATGTGATCAACGATTGATGAAATGAGGACGGTAAATACCTTGAACTGAACAAGCTGTACTCGCTTCAAAACATTTCTGTCAGAAAGCATAAATATTAGCATGATCAAGATTTTGAAACGTACCCATACAGAACAGTTTTACATAAAAATGTTTACTTTACCAGAGTGAACCTAAAATCTATGTCGTACGCAACTATCTTACCGTATGCTGAAAAACATAAAAAACATTTCATGTATTTTGAAGAATGATATGGACTGATCTTCACAGACATATTGAAAACGTTACTTTGGACACCTGAATTCTGACCACTTATTAAAACACTGAACAAAATCCCTGCTTATAATGATATAGAATTTTAATACAGCATTATGAAAAATGAAATCAGAAGAGTTGATTTCAAGGAAAATTCAAAGTATTGTTGAATGTTAGTTTCAAGAAATTAGTCAAATCAGTTTTTATAACAATGCTTTAAAATAAGTTGCAGCCTTCTTTATTCCCAATACAAGTACTTAAGGTAACATTTAATACACACCCATGTCCACACAATTTCCATACAGATGTGATTGTTAATGTTAAGTAGTTGCTATCATAACGAAAATGCAAATTCATATAAAACGTTTGTTTATTATCCGGTAGATGAAACATGCTATACTTCCTCCCTTACCTGTTTTAAGAAATAAAACAGCACGTTTCTAAAAATGTTTACTCCTTTCCTGTTGAGTAATTTCGTGTATGATGTTGTCACTTGAATAAAAAATACTGATTAGATTTTACTGGTGTTGTGATGTCTCAGCTGGATAGCGTAGTCATGAAGTTTTCATTGTCATTCTAGACAACGTTATCAGCGCAAGCTTCAGAAAGGAAAGGGCTATAAGATTTTCTCCACAAGTGGTTAGTAGCTTTTCCTGATGACACTGCGTGTGACTGATTAATTTTGCTGGAATCTTTTTATTCTAAATATACGTATTTCGATTGGTTTTCCTGTTAACGTGAACTGTAGTCTTCTTTATGTTTTTAATGGTCTGCAGATTGTGCCAGTGTCGGGGTATCTGCTGATTGCAGGCCAACTTGGACTAGAAGCTTCTAAAAATTCTCCCGCTGGCTGGTGTTGGAGAGGGCTTATCTTCCTTATCCTCCTTTGTTACAGCCTTTTGATCCGCATCACAGAGAGTGAAGATATTTTGTAAGCTTTTGAGAAGTAGTCTAGTAGTAGTAGTAGTCTAGTTACAATTTCGAAAGAGTTTTTCACACAAGGTAAAAGGTTCACTTGTTGGTTGCCTAGGATGACTTTTTGGTTGACGACGAATTAGACAAACATCTTTTGGTGAATTCGTATGGATAGTTTTTTTTCAAAGAAACAGTGATTATATAGTTTTTTCTTTTCCCCGTGTGGTTGATGAAATACAGTGTGACTTCACTCTTTTAAATAATGTTTTAATGCAAATGATTTTGTGGATTGTTAACTTCTTGATTTTGTAGTTAAGGATTCAATCCGTATGAGTTGATTTTCTGTGTACTTCAGTTTCCAATTTTCCTGTTCTATTCATCAAAACATCTAACAATGCAAATTTTTTGGATTCCTCTTTACTTGTGTATTTGATGTAATCGAAAGTGTAGTTGACTGATATATAAGCCTTTTTCGGTTTGTTTCTTTTGATGATGACAAACGTGTCATTCACATACAGGATCCAAATTTTGCTTTGATCAACGGTGACAGCAGTTTCCGATCTTTGCATTACTACTTCTACAGTGAAAATGCAGAAATCCTGATTAGAGAAAAAACAAAGAATCTCAGAGAATGTTTTAAAGCGTGATAATCAGGTTATTCAGCAACCAACACATATAGTAACACTGACACAATCTCTCCGCCAATAACAAGCACGAAGGTCAAAGCTCACGTTAGCTGGATAACCAGTAAAAATACTTGAAGAGAAAGCTGATAATAATCAGTCACACCCAGCGCCATCAAGACAAGCTGATGAGCTAGTTGTGCAGGAAATTCCATCGCTCACGTTTTTATGAAGTTCTTACTAATAACGTTGTCTAGAATTACAATGAAAATTTCAGGTATAAATCATCCAGCTTGGAGAAGAGGACATCACCAAAATCATTCTCCTGTGCTACAAATATTCTACATCATCTTGTACACCTTTGGATTTCATTACTTTCTGGTTGTATAGCGCCATACTTAAAATCCGATACTACAACAGGCAAGTTTCGAATCTAAATTTATTTCTTACTGCTAATTAATGGTAACGTTTCTGAGTACTCTTTTCTCGCTAAGATCCTTTGAAATTACAGCTGCTGAAGTTATTACTGATAGGTCTGTTTATCACACCACAGTGGACCCTACTAAGGAGGAGATAAATGACAGTGTCAAGGGATCTGGATGTAAAGTTCAGGAAGTCAGACAGAAGCGGAAAGCCTCACAAGCAGAAATCTGTCTACAGCAAATCAAAGTTAAGACCATGAACTCCTTATAACGCTCACTTGCGCATTGTGATAAGTATTGAGTACAGGTAGTGGAAATAAAAGGTAGTTTCAGTGTGATTTTGATTTATTAATAAAAACAAACAAATATTTATAAGGCATTCACCATCAGGAATCAAGGCTAAAACAGTAGGATTGTAAATTTATAAGAAACATTTGGAAGTAATCTGAACTTCATTTTCAATGTGTTCATTCCTAAGTCTTAGTTAACCTGTTTTCTATGTATAGAAAATAGTACAAATAACATACATTGACTACGATCAAAGTGTAAGTGCCTACTTCATGAACCGAACCTCTCATATAAATCAAAGTACTTATTACTCATATGATGTCGTGCATGACCATCAATATCACTGTCAATTTATTTGCATTTTATTCATCCTAGGGGGAAATCAACAAAAATTCACAATTTAAAAATGATATAGTCATTTAAAAAATGTAAAACATCATATATTTGTTCCAAAACATTTTCGATCATGGTTAGTGTCTGTAACGTTTACGTGAACTCATAAAACCGTTCTGAAGTAATTAAAAATTAGTAACTGAGCTCCAGAGAATCCCATAAAATAATGAAAAATGTCAGAAAACGTTGTATAAATCGAGGTGTACTTTCACTATTGTGTCAAGCATTTACTAACGGATGATATATAAAATCCCGCAACCAACATGAATCCAGTGATAACATATAAATATATTTAAGGAACATGGAAACATCTTCCTAAAGAATCACATTTCAGTGATACATTTCCTGAAACAATTTAATGTTATACTAAAAAACCCATGAGTGAATGAATATTAGTCAGCTACTCTTACTCCAATAACCTCGTCATCTTCTGCATGCTGTCAAAAAGTATACAAGGCGTGTGTGTTTGATGTATATCTATGGAAAAAATATACTTATCAAACCAATAAGGAGAGATCCAAAAATCTATTCATTGAGAAACCGAACAGCCTTGACGTTCATCAGTAGTCAATTTGAGTGCCGATGGAAATCCCGATTATGATGTTTCTGCTTTAATTTCGGTAACTTCATCATCACAACAACCTCGCCTGGTTAACTAGTTCACTAGTTACTAGCCGGTTCTAGGCCCGGGTAAAGAGGGAAGGTTGGGCATACGGCTAGCAACCATAACCAGTAAAACAAATACAATCGCTGAAGAAACTTCAAAGCACAAACAAAATATAAAAAATTAAAACAAAATTATTCCTCACTGGAATCAGAGAGGCAAAATAACGCCGGTTGGTGAAAGCCTTCGGGGAGACAATTGGCCGGGCCTGTGTGTCTTCTCTCGATGAAAGCGAAAGTAAACGTGGGGACATGGAATGTCCGCACAATGTTTGAACCCACCAAGGCTGCCCAGATTCCAAACGAGAGGAGAAGGTATCTCATTAAAAGGTTAGGAATTTGCGAAAGCAGATGGAATGGAAGTCGACTCTCCAAACTGTCAACTGCAGAGTCAATTATCTACTCGGATATTGTCACCCAGACGACAACCACGGTCGAGCATACTAAGTTTTCGAGTGGCTATCATGATGTTCCCAAGAGCATCGAAGGTTCTCATACAGTGCGAACCAATCTCCTCCACGATCAAGACCATGACAACAAGATTCAAATCAAAAGGAAAGAAAGTCACAATCATACAATGATACGCTATGCACCTACAAATAATGCAGATGAAGAGCAGAAGTAGGAATTCTACAGACAACTGCAGTCAAAACTAAACAAGACCCCATCTCAGTTGGCGACATCAAATTCTAATGGGTGGGATGACATGAATGCCAGCCACACTGGGAGCAGACAACACAGGAAGAGAACTAACCATGGGTCGAGAAGTGCTAGGTGGAATGAACGAGAATGGAGAACTGTTTGCAGATTTCTGTGCATTCAACGATTTGGTGATTGGAGGTAGTGTGTTCAGGCAAAAGGATATCCACAAAGCGACATGGAGTTGATTTCACCAGACACTAGGACACACTAAGAATCAGATCGACTTTATCTCCAAGTGAAGAAAGTGGAGATGCAGTCTACTTGACACTAGGTCAAGAAGAGGAGCCGATGTAGGTTCAAACCACTCACTATCTAGTGCAAGGAACCTACCTTCGAAATCAAGTTGAAAGCCTCCAAGGAAGCTGGTGATAGACCACAGTTCAAGTTCAAAACCCAGAACGGAAACTGAGGGACGAAACTACAAAGGACATCTTCACGTCAGCCAGCCATCAAGACAAAATGGGAGATATCGAGCAACATCTTTGAAGAAATCTATGTGGATGAACACTGGAACTCTTTGAAAGCCATGTGGAAGGAAACCTACACAACCGTATTAGGAAGGAAGAAGAAAGAGGATAAGGAATGGATTTTGACGGATACATGGTAGCTGACAGAGCAGGGAGAGGAGGATGGTGAAGCAGAAGATGAACCAGTGCAAGGATGAACGACGAGAAGAGGAACTGAGTACAATGCATAAAACACTATACTAGACAAAGAAGTGGAGAGGAGTGCACGCAAAGACAAAAGACACTTCTACGAAACACTGGAAAGTGAAGCAGAACAGGCTGCTGGTAGGAGAGGCAGAGAGGCTATGACAACATTGTATCAAATAACCAGGTTACTATCTGGGAGGGAAGAGAACAACATAGATGAAGCCAATAAAAGATGATGAGGAAAATATAATTACCAAAGGAGAGAAACAAAGAAGACAAGAAGCTCTTGAATCGACCACCACCTGCACTTCATCCAGAAATACCACCTGCACCCCAGTCACAGAACCACAAGTGAGCATAAATCCTCCAACAAAAGTCGAAGTCCTGAACGTCATAAAGCTACTGAAGTGCGAGAAAGCAGCAGGACAAGATGGAATCCCACCAGGAGGACTGAGAACAGACGCAAAGACAACAGCAGACATGTTCCCACCACTATTGCAGAAGGTGTGGAAGGAAGCGAAGGTACCTGGCTAGTGATTGGAAGAAGGGTTACCTTGTCAAACTGCCGAAGAAGGGAGACCTCAGTGTTTGCAAGAACTGGCGCGGAATCACTCTCCTGTACACCCACAGCAAGCAAAATATTAGGCCGCATCATCCTGAAGAGACTAAAGGGTGCACCGGATTCAAAACTACGACCGGAACAGGCTGGCTGGCTGGATTCAGGAAGTACAAATCATGTGCCGACCAAATTGCAACGCTTCGCGTCCATCATAGAGCAGAGTATAGAATGGCAGTCAACTATCTACCTCAACTTCATCGACTTTGAGAAGGCCTTCGACAGCGTCGACCGAGGGGTAATTTGGAAACTGCTTCAATACTACGGAATACCGCAAACCTTTATCAGCCTCATTCAACAACTATATGAAGACGCCACAGTGCCAGTTAAGTAATTCACAATGGGAAGCTCAGTGATGCCTTTGAAGTGAAGACAGGAGTGATACAAGGCTGTCTTCTATCACCCATGATGTTCTTGATTGTGGTCGACTAGACTGGATCATGCAACAAACAGTGAGGAGCTGTGAGAAGAGGGGGATACGCTGGACCTGCGGAAAGAATCGAGAAGATTTAGATTTCGCCGACAATGACTGTATTTCTAATGTCTTGTTGGACAGACTTGAAGATCTACATGCGAAAAACTAACAAGTTGACAGGAAGAGGCAGGGCAGCGAAGACGGGAATCCAAGTGAACGTAGAGAAGACATAGGTGATGATGTTACACGACCAACACCACCACCACCAACAACAACAAGCTTCAATCATCATCGAAGAGGGAAACTTAAAGGAAGTAACTTCCTTCACCTATCTACGCAGCACTGTTCCAACTACAGGCGGCACAGACGTGGACGTCAAAGCTAGGATCGGGAAAGCAAGACAGGCGTTCATTAGTCTGAAACCAGTGTGGAGATCATCCGCACTCAGCATGTGAAACAAGATGTTGATTTTCAACACCAACGTCAAGTCAGTGCTCCTGTATTGTTCAGAGACTTGGCGCGTCACGAAAGGGATTTCCAACAAACTACAGACATTCATCAACAACTGCCTACAATGGCTCGCCACTGAAGATCAGATGGCCAGAATAATAGGAATAAGCAACAAGGAACTCTGGCCTGCCAACGAACCAACCAAGAACCTATCACTCAACAAATATACAGAAGAAAGTGGAGGTGGATTGGGCATACACTGAGAAGGCCGACTGGGGACATCACGCGTCAAGCCATTTGCTCGAGTGGAACCCCTATGGGAAGCGACGAGTTGGGCGTCCGAGGAGATGATGACATGGAGGAGATCGTGCGAGGAGGAAATGAGAGGTTGTGGGTAGTCGTGGAGCCAGGTTCAAAAGATTTCAGAGAACAGAGCCCATTGGATACGTGCTACTGAAGCCCAATGTTCCGTTGGGAACCCAAGGGACAAATAATAATAATAATAATCACAACATCTTTGTCCTATTAGATTTTTTCCATGATAAAAGTAACCTTGTTGACAGAGCTGAATTGAGAGTACATGAAAAAGTTTGACCCAGCGACATGTAAATGAAGATCGTTTGCAAGTCAAGCTACCAGAGGTGGTTTTACCGATAAAAATTTGTTACGTAGGATGAAGCTTCGTAAGCAAATTAAATTTCCAGCCATATATTTTTAATGGATAGTGGCTAGCAGTGGAACCCAGAACACGCGTTCCGTCCTGCTTGGGCCTCGTCAAGTGGGTGTACCTGCCTCCCAGAGACCGATCAATCCGGTTCAGTCAATGACGGGATAATACAAGCAACAACATTAAATTTCCAGTTTTCCAAAATGCCTAAAAGGTCGTAACATGCTTATTGATTTTCAGCTTCCAAAGAATCTTTCTTCTAGTTTTGCACACCTTGTAAATAAAGATAAATTTGAGTAAGGCAACAGATTAACTGCTAAGTGGTTGATCTATGCTGGTTCCACAAACCAACTTTTATGTAACATTAAACTGGATAGCCTAAAAGATAATCAGTCATTTATCTCATGAAACTAATCTCGAATTCAGTGTTAAGAAATCTAAATACTTGTCCTTTGTGCCTAAAACAATTTGTGAAATCAAAAGTATGTCTCAATACAAGTAATCACATCCCGTACCTGGATCTATTTTGTACATAGCTTGACAATGCGAGCTGTAACTTAGATTTCGAAAGTGAATGATTAACCCTCTTTGTTGGTGAACCTGATATAATTTAACCATTAAATATATGTATCAGTATGCATATATGTTGTGAAATTAGGCAATGAAGTCGTTTTAACGTGGCTTGTAATTTATCAGTTTTCTCATCATCTTAGGTTTATTCCATTAGGCCATATTTCCAACCTAACATACTGGTACATCTATTTCTTTTTGTTCCACGCATAGGTCAGAAGTTCTGGAAACACGCAGTATTGCAGCTTTTTGAACCAGTTAAAGCAGTTATCCACTGATTGTATTAGCACTTATTTTGTAGTATCCTTTGCCGCCTGTATGATATACGGTCAGAATCAATATTAGGTTCACGTCCGAAAACTGTACGAAAATGGAAATACACAGAGCCGTTAAAGTAATGAACAAGAAGAAGATTTCAAATTTTTACTGATATGAATAAAGCGGATAACTGTTATCAAGTGGAATTTTAACCTAATGTACAAAAACAGTTTCTCAATAATACGAAGACACGAATCCTATCGACCTGAAAATCTCAGAGAGTAATGAAATAAACTACGAAAGCAGCTTACCAGCTTATGGACATTATTCCAGAAAGATGGACGTTTTCGCGTAACATTTAATAAGCAGCTGTTATACAGCTTTGAAGAAGAAATATTATATCTATCAGAGCAAACTTTTAAAGTGATAATATATTCACAAAACATAGCTACAAAGCCTTTATTTGATGCAGAATTTACTTGTAGAGACTGTTGTTTACCAATACATTTTCCACAAGTGATTCAGTCTTCATCTTATTGAATGAATATTAAGGAATTCGGTGTATTAAACAATTCTCACCAAAGAGCTTATTTTGGTGACGCCATAGACCAACAATATACTGCAAGGCTGATTGTATGTTCGGGAATTTCTGCTTTGGAAAACGATTTGGCGTCGAGACTATGTGTTTTTCTAAGATTAAATGTTTTCATATGTTTCACTTAGAACACCATAAGGAATCCTTGCTTTGAACAGGATATACTGTTCTTTGTAGTAACGTTTTAGGGAGTGACGCCATTTTCGGTAGCTTCAGTCTGATGGATAGCTTGAACAGCTTCATTAGCTTTACAACTAAATCTAACAGCTATTTCTTCATTGCAGTAACTATGTAATTCTCTTAGTTATACTGAAACATTTTGTGTTATCTTTTATGTTTACATTTTTTATTTACTGCAACCACCAACGTGCTTATTTGATACATTTCCAAAAAATGTTATCACTTACATTTTACATCTCATATAATTGACATTACTGGTCAATTTAATTCATCTGATACACTCAGTAGATAGATTGGCTGCCGATTACACTGTTATCATTGAGAACATTTAACGCCAAACTAGACGGACTAACCAAATGCATTACATTAAAATGGGAAAGTGATCACTCAGCTTATCTAGAAATTTGTATTAATTGAAAAAGCATTGTCACACTGCGATCACAGTTAATTTGTTCTCTTCAGTGAAGTCAGGCTCATTTCTTCCTTGTTCTAGCGTTCCAATATAGTTCACTTTCCATTATTGAGGCGATTCTGATAATTTCTTGAACAAACGGTTGTAGTGTCTTGTCAAATTCTTCTAGAAACGGAGTTTCGTCCAAGTAGCTTTTCCCTCTAATCCTGAAGGTTAAATTCCTTATACAGGATATCGCCTCTCTGTTTCATCTCTGTGGCTTCAGCAGTATCTTATTTTGATGTTCTTAACGCGGCGGATTTATATTAAAATGTATTCTCATGATGATAAAATCTAACTCGGCTCTAATTTTTTTCCAGGACATCAACAGAAACGATGGCCAGTGTGTTTACTACATATGTAGAATTACCTACTATGATTCAAGGTATCAGGGACCTGATTGTTGAATAATTTAGCCCAACCTCTCGGTCCAACTCACTTTCTTTATACATTTTTTTCAAAAGGCTAATTGTGGCAGCACAGAATTCGTATTCAAAGAAAAGATTAACGTAGGAAAAGAGGAAATGAATCTAAGGAATTCACTTGCATTTAAGTGTACTGAAATAAGTCGAAAATGAACGATCTACGAAGAGTTTTTTATCATTAGCATTGTGAACATAATGTTCTGTTTCTGAATGAAATGAAAAATTCTTGTTTAAACACGATTGCAAAGTTACTGCTATCAAAATATACAAATTTTGAAGTACACGAATTGAGAAGACTTTTGCAAGAGAAAAATCTATTGAGACGATTTAAAAGAACTGAATTTCTAGTTCACATGCATTTTTGCTGATGGAAAAGTTGAAAAATCAGCCTGGCCTTTTTTATTTAATTAATAGAGAATTATCAGCTTAGTCAAATATGTCAGACAGCGGTAGAGAGAAAATTACACGATCTGCGCCATAAGACACTGGGAATGCTTAATATTTGGATGTTTGTCACTTTTGCTTGTGTTCCATTATTAACAGAAGCGTTCAGAAAACTCCATAGGAAAGGAAGCAAAAAATATCTAATTGCTTACGAATCTTCCATAAAGTAAAATTTAACGCTTTATTTGAATGTTTTAAGAAAACTTGATTTATTTGCCGCAGACTTTGACAATAACAAGTTAAATATAAATTTGAGGTAGCTGTCTGTCACGAAAGCCAGGAAGCAGGAAATAGTAGGTCCACCCAGTGGCTGAATAGCAACGCCATCGCCACAAGAGCTGATGGTTTTGTGGTCGATCTTGGCCACATAGATGTGCACTGCTGAATAGTTTCGAATTGGGAAGAAACAACCATTCAATACTTCCAGGTTCTCATTCCAGGGACAATCCCTGATGAAAACTACCATCAGATCAACTAAACCATAAAATTTAGAGCAAACAATTCTTTTATCCTTCATCACAATCAGCGATTGCCTGCTTCTGTATGGATTGCGTTTTTATAATTTTCTTAAGGTCGCCGAGAGTTGGATTATTAAACACATGTCTTCATTAACACAACAAACCATTAAACTAATGGTTGATATTTCAGATACTTTTGACGAAGACAATTTGATCACACCATGGACAGCAAACAGAATCACTTCAGCGGTGATCAAGTAGTATCAAGTTTAGTAAGTCTACCTCAACTAGTCAGTGACTGTATGTTGGAATGAATAAGGAAAAGTATTTTGATTTCAATTAACTTTATTCGCACCCACTCAGATTCACAGACAACAAAACGCAAAGTATAATTCAAAGTGAATGTAGAAGGAAAAGGTTTTTAGCTTGCTGATCAAAATATGATATAAAACCCTGAGATAGCAAACAGGGATCAGGAACTCTTGCAAACTGAATATTCTCCAGTATATCCCAAATAATTTTTCAGTTTATTTTCAGTTATTCACTGTCTAAATTAGAATAAAAGTAGTGAGATGAGGAAAGAAAACATGGTGAAGAAACTTAACGAAATGAAAGTAAGTAGCCAGACAATGTAGGACTAAAAGCTTATTTTTAGGACGCTTTCCTTAAAATAATTTAATTATGCCGCAAAATATCATTTCAGAAAAATGTTGTCTTGATAGTAAATATCAATGAAATTACTGAATATTCGTTTAGTTGTTCACATCCGCCTCATTTCGTATGCATCGATACTGAGGAATTATGCATGCATGTGTTGTATCTCTTTGTATACACTGTCGATCAACCTTGTGTTAGTTATATGAAATAACCTTGTCTTTTCGAGTATCCTTATCTCATTGATCATATTCGGTGGTATTTGTCAATGCCTGGAATCACCATCAGTTACACTTGCTTTAACACTTATCATCTTGTTGCTACTCCCAAGTTGGAAGAATAAAAACTCCTAATTTTAGTTTGTCAGCTGCATAAGTGAGTGACATAACACACTTCATTGCAAAATATCCTGTCTAATTATTTCTTTAACATAAACATTTCGATTTGTAACAGATGCGGATGTCCAATGCAAAATGTGAATAATATTAGTTCAATGAACTAAGAATCCAATAGATCCAAATTATTCATGAAAGTACTATCTTACTCTTGTTTTACTCTGAATGTCTTTTGAACTTAATCATACAAACATAAAATGAATAATTCCATGTCCTGAAGCCTTAATCACTGATTTAAATCCATTCATGAAATCTATCAACGCAACTCGACTATTATTTTCGAATAAGACTAACCAACACTGCTTAGCCCTCAGCTGCCAGTGGTTATTAATAACCAGCTCCTTTGAAAGTAGAGTAATGGAGAAAGTGACTATTAATTGAAGCTTCCGTTTCAAAACTAGACGATTCTTGTATCAATCTCTGTAGGCGTCATCATATATATTAAAATTGCCTAATGATTTACCAACTTGTGTCTACAATAAAGGGATGAAAGTCTACAGACCCGTTCCCTCCGCCATCAGTCTGTTTCTGAATATGATAAAAGAAACAGAAAAGTTCAAAGTTTATTCATATAGTTGCTTAAAGGTTTGATTTCTCAGGCACTCCTCATTTAAACATTTTGGTTATTTGAAGAAATGAGTAAAGTTACGTTTTACTTACATTTTAGGTGACTGGGGGCATTAAAGATGAGTCCATGTCGGTGAATTTAAAACATTTTGGAGCTGAAAACATGAAAAACAGTTCCTGTCAGAAACTGTTTTTGAAACACAGTTTGGCTGTTGGAGGTCTTTTAACATATTCGGGTTCTAAAGCCTGATTGTTTTCAAGATGAAAAGAATCCACTGAACAAATACCAGTTAATCAACTTGGACGCAGGTTATGTCTACTTTTATCATGGTAGTCCTGGTATGTGGTAATTTATACATATTTCAAGCGAGAATCCTTTGACGGATATTAACTAAGCTTATTGTATCCTTAGTAAATTACTGATAAGCCTAAACCTTTCGATACTGCCATATGTGCAGCCAAGTTGGAAGTGACATTAAGCCAAATGAAATATTTAGTTACTCAGGTTTTTCACTTAGGTTAATTAGTGAATGAACTGAGTGGAGTGAGGTCTATTTAAAGCCGATTTTAATGGCACGAACTCCTCACCTGGGCTACTTCTGTTACTCGTTAGCTTTATATATGGTGGCAACAGCAGAAAAGTTTTACTGAGAAACAGTTGTGCTCATTACTAGATCATAAAGAATTCGATAAACTTCAGGCACTAAGAGAGTTCAGTTATATGAAACAGAACTCAGTCCACGATAATATCTTTCAAACTGCATACATGAGTCTAATATTACAGTGAGAAACCTGGATATTGAACAACAAACTCATGAATTAACATGGTGAATCTCATTAAGAGACAAGTGTGAACAGATATCAGTAAAGTAAAATAAAATGATAGTATTCTTTTCTACAAAACAAGCGATTTGGGTACATGCATGAAGTTCACATGAACTCTTTTTTTGCATGAATTGGATGCGTATTTTACGGAACATACACATCTAGATTTTAGCTATTAAAGGCAAAAATCATTGTCTATAAATTTCCTTTCAAAAGTATCCAAATAAAAAATTAAATCTGTTTTGAACAACAGTTATCATGAAACTGATTGACATTTCCATTAAATTATGTTTACAAACTGGCAAAGTAGAGAAAAATACTGTGTTCCGTTAACGATTCAATGAGGTCAGAATTCATTTGCTCACATGAATGAAATCATTTTCACTCTGTCAAACTGTACTTAAAGGGCGAAATGTTGTTCAATCAATTATCATTTAATGCTAAGAAGCGACTTCTACATGAGTCAACATGCCAATCATAGGGAAAAAATGTTGAGTATAAGTACGGAATAGAACAGTGTAATTGTTAATTATGAACACGCTTGCTAACGTGAATATTTATAATGTACTCTGAGGATAACTTAACCCTTTTCTAGCGATTCAACTTTATAGAATGAATATATTCAGTGATTTACATCTGAAGTGTAGTTTAGTTCACAAGGTATTAAAAAGGAAATATACGACATTTATGAATGATTGTCATTCTTCACATAGGTTGCATGTCAGTGGGTATTTGAAGTGAAAATTTAAATTTTAAATTCCAGAACCTTAACCCGAGGAATACCTTCTGTAAAATGCCTTCAGTGTGCATATATTCTTCGGCAGTATTTATTATAGACGGACTAGTGAAATCGACAAGAATTTACCCTTCAGTTCATTATTAAAAGAGTGCATTTTTGCTGAACTAGAAAAAGAACCGTCAACAGCTTTCGCTAATAACCTGGATTTATGAGAGGATGTAAGCGACGAGATTTTACTTATCTGTGATCAATTTAGACAAATTTAACAGCGAACATCCCTCATTTGTTTTTCGTTAAACATGAAAAGAAGCTGTGGTTTTTAGATGCCACAAGGCTTAAAACATGATGACTCACTTTAAAAAGAAGGACACCATTAACGGACCAGCAGGCAAATTTCTCAACTTTGGAAACATCCGCTTTAGAAGAATAACACTAACTTCTTGTACGTAGAGCCATGACAGTTAGATTCAGTGTCCTTTAACAAAGATTCCTAATACCCTGATTTGAATAGTTTCATCTGATAACTTTGTGAAGTAACACATACAAGAACACACAGACAAAGTTCTTTTCTTGGGTTTTCTGTGACCATCAAAACAAATTTCTGTGCTTCCAATCATGTCATCTCGGTTGTGTTGATTGACAATCTCTACTCAGGCGAACAAGCTGTATAGCCCTACCAGTTGTGTGTTTACCAAGTCATTTGTTTCCCTGAAGAAAGCTATAGTGGTATTTAACTGAATAACTCAATTAATGGGTTGTTGACCACCCACTTTTCTGACTGTGAAAGGGATAGAGTAAGTTGGTAAATAGCTCACTTTTGTTGGCTTTGCCAAAAGTAGACGCATTACAAAAATCACTGTAAACTTGTATTGGTATTCGTACTGGCCTTTCATATGCATCTTAAACTATGAAGATTAAAACTAAAAAAGTAATCTATGTTCGGCAAACGTTTGAGCAACTAGTATAACCGTCTTGGCCAAGAAGTATTTACAAGTTATCTTGCCAATGAAAGTTTTTCAACTGCATCAATACTTTCTAGTCCTTTCGCATACTTATCGGATTTAATCGTGTTTTGACTATCCACATACTTCATCCACAAGTATTACGCAAATTTAAACTAAATTTCAAACTACGGTGATTGTGCCAATGTTCTATTCATCGTACTGTTATCATCACTAGTGTAATTATCAAAGTTCTTGTTACCATTGGTGACACTTCGGTGGTAAGTAACCTTATATATACATACATTTCTAAGAGGGAATTGAAGTCTTTTGTGGTGATGCCATATAAAGAAGCTACATTGAAATATCTGTGTAAGATTCTTAAGAGTGGTGGAATTCGAGTAAGGTTTGAGTCCATACAGAAACGTTTTAGGCTAAAAGATGCTTGACTCACAGACATACTATACGGTGAGAATGTGTGACAGTTTCGCTAGATGTAGGAGGAAATTTACTACAGAGTCCTCCTTTATAGGATCAACACCAAACATATGCAACAGGAATGACCGACCACATATTCCATATATCTGGAAAATTTTACTACCATTAAAATGCAAGAATAAAAAATTGCTGGACTATATAAGTGACATTAGAAAGCTTTATGATAACTCCAATAAGGTTACAAACGTTAAGTTCTTCTGAAACCCCATCCAGAAAATAAAACTTTATCACTACGTGCTGTATCGAATAAATAGTCGAATATGGAATTACATTTCACTTTGATTTTTATATAGACAAATACAAAAATATCAGTAAACGATGCAACATAAAAAGCCAACAGAATACTGAGATGATCGCTAAGAATATACCACTGATATAGGCAGAAGGATGTTAACTATATATAATGGTGTAAAATGAAATAAAAGGTTGAAAACTGCTAAAATAGGCCATAGCCTCATCAGCTGAATAGCTATACGCTGCTCTGAACAAATCACAGTTTACCAACCTGTCAACTGGTGCTCTGCTGGTTCTTTTGTACCTCGTAAACGTTTCTGTCAGACTGGGCAGTCTTTAGAAATCCATACTGTTAAGAGTGTTTGTTTGACTGACCAACACTGCTTCTGTATAAGAGAATACAAATATTTAGTGTAGACCCAATAGTATGCAACATCAAAATCACATATACAAGACTTGTGTGCTGAAATTCTGATTTATTTCTGCAAATAGGCAAATACGACTGCGATCTGTAAGAAAAGGTTGAATAGTTTTAGACACATCATCGTAGAACCATATGTCAACCATTTTCACTCCTGTATAAAATAAGTGTTTCCCGCTGAGACCCGAGATGAATATCCTAGTCAGTAATTTACAAACCATTGACATCGAAACTGTATACCATCATGGGCTTGAGAATTATAAAATCTAGGTGTTAAACAGCTGCTCATCTCATACCAATTTGGAATACTGACTACAAGAAGCTGCATTTGAATCAAATATCCAGTATCTGTTACCTGTCATAAAAATAAACAAACAAATACCAAAAATTGTGAAAGCATAGTTCACTTCTACTTGCAGAAGTTTACAGAAAATCCTCAAAGGTGTAGATTTTGATTTCAGCACAATCTCTGCTAGCTATTATTAAACAGTTCACTTTATAGAAATCTCTATAGTATTTCCCATTGAAATGATTATCCCAATATATCATCACTACTCCTACTCAAATCACTACATCACTAAGTTATACATTAAAAAGTCATCACAACAAAATATTTGAATTATAAATACCTGATTGTATCAAAGGCCGTTAAATCTTCAACTTGTGTTCTGAAGCCTGTAATCTCTTAAGCGGAAAGTTGCTAAGCACAAAATATTCTCAAAAGCGATTAATATGGAGTGATTACTATTTATCCTTTGAACTGTAATCTGTTTGTATAAACTGTGAACAGCGTCACGATTCAAACCATATAAAACTATGATTCAAACTAAAAAAACCAAATGTTGATATCACGTAATTTGGATACTTGCAATTAAACAAAAGTTGAAAGGAATACAGTAAGTGGAATCACTTTCAGTTGTTACATCATCTATATATCAAGAAGAATTGGTAGAAATGACTTCATGTGGGGTGAGTTTTGCAAGTAATCTTTTCAACAAGA
The DNA here is from genome assembly GCA_944470555.2 of Heterobilharzia americana. Taxonomy (NCBI): domain Eukaryota; kingdom Metazoa; phylum Platyhelminthes; class Trematoda; order Strigeidida; family Schistosomatidae; genus Heterobilharzia; species Heterobilharzia americana. Next base: position 72,729,316 of record OX104134.1, read on the forward strand.
CTACTATCTACACAATGAGTTGAAGGTAATCTACTGATGTTGCTCTCATCATTGTTTCATTATGTGCTATTATTCGCTGATGAGTATCAGTGAAATAGACTGAAATCATTGAGCTTCATCCATATTAGTCTGTGAACACCCTTGAATATGCCAGGCAAAAAAAGTCCTAATTCATTCAACGAATGAATGTCCAACATCCAAATGAAAAGGACTACACTTTTGTTATTATGCATCACCATCTACGAAATTCGTCGAGAAGCAAATAAATGTATTTTCTATTTTAACCGGGAGCAAGAGGTAAGTGTAAAATTCTCACTACTATTTAACAACTCATTAATATGAGAGTAAAACTTGTGCACTTTGGCAGAATGTAATTATATTTTTATTGATTTATTAGATATTTTACACAGTGTAACAGTATTATTTACTGGATTACGTTTCGGACATAATCTACTGGCGATGGTACTAAATCCAATTAGAAACCGTTCTAAATCAAGACTTACTAACTCTTATGAATTGAATCACAGATTAGATGACATACATGTAGATTACTATGAAAAAATGGTTGGTTTTGATGTAGTTAGTTTGTGTACCAAAATACCGATTGATATGGCCCTGGAAGCAGTTAGAAACGAGTTCAGTAATGACCACGAGATTACACTTTTAACTAAGGTACCAGTAGATGATATCGTGCTAGGAGTATAGCTTTGCCTAACTTCCACAATGTTTAGGTTTCAGAACAAAATATACAAACAGAAGTAGTTACCATGGACCATCAATATCCCCTATTGTGGCTGACATATTATGGATAACTGAGAACAGATGGCTGTAGAAAAATTTAGTTCAACTTCAAAAATATGGTTTCGATATGTAGACGGCACCTTTACAGTGTTGAAATTGGAACACATACATAATTTCTTCACACATATAAATTCATCAGTCAACGCAATCCACTCCACCTATGAATTAGAAAATAGCGAACGAGAATTAGCGATGTTGGATTGTCGAATAAAGCGGAAATGAGATGGGAGTTTAGATACTAGTGTCTACAGAAAACCTTCACATTCAAACTGTTTCTTAGACTTCAAATCGTCTCACCCTATGTCAGTTAACGTTGGTTGAGTAAGTGTCTAAGTATTGTCTGTTGACACTAAAACCATTAATTATTTGTTATACCTTGCAAAACGCCTAGCTTCATCATGACATCCTTTTCACGGAATCACCATCTCACTGACTAAGATTCATTTGTTCATACTAACACTTTTTCTTCTACAGATGTTGTGTGAATAATTATCATCTCGGTACACATCCTCGTATACTGATTTCTTGTTCACTTTATAATCGTATAAGCTGAGGGGAAATATAATTACAACAGCTGTTGGTTCAAACTCTATATTTCTGAATGCTCAATGGGTATCGTTGAATTTGAAAGTTTACCGTCAATATACCTTTATCTTTAATGGCTTAAGTGTAAGAAAGTATCCTGTTTAAAATGGAGAAACTTCGAAAAAACCTTTCGATCAAATGGAATTTAATGCAGGTATCCAAACAGCGAAAAGTATAATAATAAGGGAAACAGAACGAGACACTACTGACAGCATCAAGATAAATGTTTCTTGAACAAAGAAATATATTATCCTTCTGGTATGCTTGAGGAAGAAGGATTTATTTCAAGGTAGACTTCCTTGCAGATTGAAATCAACTTGAAAACCTTTGGGCACTGAAAAGCCTTTTACGACTACGTAGTAATGCACACTTACATTACTTACCAGGAGTGAAACCCAGGACAGACAGGTCTCACAATGGTCACCATGCTAATTTCCAAGATGATTGGAATTCAAAAATATCACACTTTGGTACTTTTATCAGTTTATAGCTTGGTAGTCTGGTTACAAGAAGATGAAATAACATAGAAGATATCAGTTATATCCATGAAACGTTCGTGCTTTGTGGAAAGAATCAATTTATCATAAACATATTTGCAATGAGTAATTACACATAGTGATGTTATTTAATTTTGGCAATATTTTCCAGCAAAATTACTATCGGTGGTCGCATCAGTTATTGGAATTATTTATCTCGACATATTTACCAAAATTAAATAACACCACTGTGTGTAAATATTCATTACAAATATATTTTTAATAAAATGGAAGATATCAGTTTTATTTAAGGAATTCAACGAATTGTATTTGGGTCCGAAATATCACAGCCGGAAAACAGGTTCACTCCACGCTTATACCTCAAAATTTTAATAGCCTCAAAAGGCTGGAAAGTAACATCTGATGCACTTTATGCGAAATTTAGAACGAACTTAAACTGAAGTAATCATGATAAGGAAATTGATGAAAGGGTTGACCAGTAATCCAAATAGTTCCCTTATTTGAGTAGTGAGTGAATTTCTGCTCCTGATGTAGAACTATCGCCATTTTAATTATCAAGTTTTTAATTAAGAAAGCGCATACATTATCACGAATTTTATGTCTCACGTCATATGTGTAGTATCTAGTCTTTCATCAGGAATATGTGTATTTCGCAAGATATGGATTTCTCTTTGTTTCCCCTTCCCCAACTCTTTTATCAATCAAATTGCAGATCTGTCAGAATTAGTGTGAATTTTATTTACCTCTCACTTTGTTCTCATTTTTGAGGTACATTTAACTCACCAAATAAATGTGAAGCTTACTTTTGAATTAGTGTTAAATGTGACACATTGATCCTATGTATTTGATGAAATCATACATATCAGTATAGATATAAATAAGTATATCAACCTCTCAACTAACATAAAGTAGCAATAACCCAGTAGCTAGTTCATTACTCCCTTTGCCTCTATATTTCTGTTACTCTGCATTGATTATCAAACCATGCACTTACGTGTTACGCACGATTTACGGTTTCGTTGTATCGAATGACCAAAAAGTAGGTTTTGGTAATCCTTTCTAGAGTGATTTCGTTTAAACTAAGTTACATATCTATTTATGATCATTAACTGGATGTCCTTTCCCATGAATAATTTATTGAAGAAAGTTTGTACTACTAAAAAGGAAAAATAATAACAGATTATTTAGTTGACGATTAAATATATGGTGGCTTATCATAAATCATAGTTTTGCTGAATGTAAAATTAGGAAGATAAGAGAAATGAGAGATGTGAAGTCAATGGATGAGTGGTATATAGCGGTCAGTTGATTACCGAATGACTAGAAAATTCTTCACTTTGAATATCCTCTGATAAATTCATTAGTCTTTCACATAAGATTATCTCCTTCTGAGTGATGCAAAATATGGTTTTCATCTGCAGAACTTGATTTCCTAGCTACTGGTAGTTACCGTTTCTGTAGGACTACTTGTAGCGAAATCGAAATCCATTCAGCAACCTTTTCTATGCTAGTGCAGTATGCAGTATGGTTTACCTTGGTGTTAAGGCTGATGACACTACCTGACTTCCCAAGACTTCGACTGGTGTTTGAACTCATGACCCAGCGGTGGAAAGTCAAGTGCCTGGACTAATGAGCCACAGCTCCATCAATACACGTAAGCAGTACTACTAAAATTCTCGACAGCTAAACATATTTTTGTATGACATTCAGTGACATACTACATATACCAACGAAAATGCTAATATCTTGAGATTTTCGCATTTTAAAGAATAACTGTTGCAAGTTACAGTTTTAGGTCGATGAAATTTTCATAACCCCAAGCAACTCTAAGCTATCACTCACCATTTACTCTTCTAATTTTTCAACCAAGAAGTTAAACGACAAAGATTACTTTCCAAAAAGCAGCAAGATGAATGGTAGTTAGAATCTCTTTTTGTGAATTGATGTCTACATACTATACTTTTACTGAAATAAATGAAAGTCAGTATGTATATTTTTAGGGTCATTACTCAATATTGGTTGGCTAATTTCAAAGAAGATTGTTTTCAAGTGAACGGCAATGAGAAAAAATGTCTAAAGTTTGTTAAAATCTAAGTGATGTTAGCTAGAGAAGGTCAACAGAAACATACTTCACACATTTCTAAATTTGTGACTTCTTAACTTTTCAAACACATAACTATTTTCATATTTTTAGTATTTTTTTTTCCATGGCAAAATGGGCAGAGACTGTAAAGTGTCACGAATTTTGGGCATTTGCAGAATCGATTATCAATAAATGAAAATAATGAGCAGATTTTGTACACAAGATACAAGCGTTTATGAGACGATAAAATACACAAATGATCAGCAGTAATAAGCGAAAGAGTCCTATGAGGTTAGTATGTATGTTTCTTTAAGGTATTTTAATTTTGAGGTAGAAGTCACTACGTACTGATATCAGTTGGAGAACCATTAGAAACATGGGAACACTGGACAGCTATTTTGTCCTAACATGGGACTTCTCAGCAGTACGTACCCACGACTCAGCTACAGTTCGAACTCAGGGCCTTCAGGTTTCACCAGGAATACCACTGGGCCGCAGTTCATTGATTCACAGTTTCCAATTTCTGTCGTTTCACTGTGTAGCGTGAATACCACTCAAAGTCTTCGGTCGCTATATGCTTCCCATCCGACTAGTTGACCCCACGGCTTCTCACTAGAACTTCGAGATATCCATCGCGAAGCATTTCATTAGTGAGCAAAATACAGTGATGTATTTTGAGGGTCATGGGTGAGTACTGTTGAGGAGTCCCGTACTAGGACGAAAGAGCTGTTACAGTGTTCCCATGTTTCCAATGGTTCTCAAACTGATATCGATCCATGATGGATGCTGCATCTTTCTCCCTCTCCATATATATATATATATATATATATATATATATATATACATATACATAAATATATACATAAATATATACATATATATATGAAGAGGGAGAAAGATGCAGCATCCATCACCCATGACCCTCAAAATGCATCACTGTATTTTGCTCACTAATGAAATGCTTCGCGATGATATCTCGAAGTACTAGTGAGAAGCCGTGGGGTCAACTAGTCGGATATATATATATATATACATATATATATATATATATATTACCTAGTCGTCGTCTGTCTCGTTACACAATGTTGGCCGATGAAAGTTCAGACTGAAAAAGACCCGAGGCGGCCAGACTAAAACATGGCATCAATGTATGCTGTCTTCGGCTGTTGGTTTCAGCAATGTAGGGCGATGCAGACTATACGGTTGGAGTCTGCGGGACAAGAAAAACCAGTGGTTGGAGACTCTAGGTGATATGGCTGAGAACCGATGTCACTGGCGCAGATGTATACGAACATCATACTCATCTTAACATTACGCCGAATCTCAGCATTTTGTCATTCCTCATTTCTCTCTTTTCGTGCTTCATATTTCTTTTGACTGAGTTTTTCTTATCTTCATCTTGCACGTCAATGCCTTTTTACTTGATGAGCTGAAGTAACTGGAACCGTTAAGCAGTTATCCCTGGTCCTATGTTGATTTGGATGGATATATATTTGGAGGTGCTTAATTTTCAAAAAACAACCCATAAGTGGATTAAAAATCTATAAAATGAAAAATATTTGCATTCAATTCTGAACCAATAGTAAGCCACGTAAAGTGTACAGTGATAAAAATAAACGTCCAAAAATATAGTTGTCAACTAAACGTTTAGTTGATGACATAATGGTTACCGTTTGCGAAGAGTTTCTCTTCCAGTCATTTAGAAATATTTTAACGCTTAAAACTGTATGTGATGAAGTATTATTTCACAGACGTAAAACAGTTTCGAGATAGTGATAGTTGATATTTTCATGGGAAATCGTCACTTTTACTGAAACTTTTGTGGAAATCTGCAGAATGTAAACATACAATACTCTATGAGAAGTAAAATAAATTCTTTACCAGTGCAGTATAAACTGCTAGAACAACATATTCACGTGAAGGTCTGACTTTCTGTCTTCCTTAACCCTGTTTTAAACGACTGTGATACAAGGTTAGTTGTACGTGTTAAGAAAGCACTCTATTGTGTCCAGAATAAATTCCCTCACCAAAGCAGCCTGATCTACACATACCAGTCAGTTTTAAGTGATAATAGGTTCCATATTTAATGCTCCATGTTTCAACTACTTCTGTATAACTTGTAATATGTTTGGTGACTAGCAGTGGAATGTCCTCAGCTGGATTTACCTGCACCCCACTAAGTGATGTCGTTCTCACTGAGACTTTAAAGCAATACCCACCACTTCAAGCATCAAAGCGTCATCTGTCAGGTCACTGAGACAAGACAGCCACCTCTCGTGCAACGGGTATCATATGTTGTCTGATACTTGTGGATACATTTTTTAATGTAGTGATCAAAAACGTTTGTTGGTAAATGGCATTTTATGCCACTTTTTGATCGTACAGCCTAAACTCAGAAGTTGTCATCATTATGATAGTTATTTGTATTGCAATACCATAATTTTCCTGCTAGAGTCAATGAAATATTTTTATTTTAAAAATTTCCGGACGTCCTTCTCCATGCTATTTTCCACTTAGTTCTTGTTTAGTAATGGACAAAATTGGTACTTTTATCATCGTTATTTAAAGGTGTAAAATTCATTTCGTAAATCTTTTCATGCGAATATAGTTTTAAATCATCTGGTATTCATTGCAGTATATCATATTTAGGATAAGGAAAAGTGTTTTGAAATCGCTTAAAATGTAGTACACTTTATACCGGGAAAGTTACTAGGCTGAGTTCAAAAAGACAAGATCGGAATCCAATGTCACTTCGAAACACAACTGGAATATAACTGCTACTTGTTATGAATACTAGGTAACGTAAAATTACAGAGTATATTAATCCAGTTCCACCAAGTTAACCTTCATAACTCTTGAGAAGAAAACACACAATCACTTGGCAACATATCTTTTAGAAAGAGCCATTCAGTCCTTTTAAACAAGAAGTTAAAAAAGGTGTTATCTTGCAAAATGGGAGTGGATGAAATGTCAGAGACCTATCGCATATCCAGTTATTCACATACAAATTGAATTTAATCACTTACCTATATTTAAAACTTCCTGTTTTTCAGTGATATGACTGACTCTAAACTATGACAGACTTTTGTTTCAGTTTAACTTTAACTCAAATGTCACGTACAGTAGTATATATCTTGCCGATCACCTCATACTGAATATAACCCCCACTTTATCTAGTTAAATTTTGGTACACGTTACAAATGGTAGGTGAAAAAATCATAGCAACTTTATGAAGTTAGTCCTCTTCCCATATAAAAATACTTTCGCACTTAGAGGCGGAGGTATTGAACACTCAAGTAGACTGTAAAAGCTCTGAACAGCGTTTTAATTCAAAACTATAAAAGTATTTGCATGAAGGTGAAGGTTTGCGGCTTTCATTGTCTTTTTAGACAAAAGCACTAGCACAAACTACTTTAATTCTAGTAGATTATATTCACCAAAAGAGCAGTATATATAAATGTATATATATTCTATGCATTCTGAATTGTATTTACTGCATGCAGACATGCAATAAAGCACGCTTGATTAGTTTTAAATACATGTTAAATATTATTCCCATTTATCTTCCATCCTATCAACAGTACGTTTTTACTTCCCAACTGATGTGAATATTTATAAAATAGGAACTAGGAGTGATTAATGATTCAAGCTAAACAAATTAGATACGAAGGCTAAAACAAACAAGCAAAATTCAAGAAAGTGGAAATTATGTACACTGAGATCACGTCTCTTAATAAACAATATGGTGCCACTTTGTACAGAAGTAATGGTTGTTTTTCCATAATTTCAATTTTTTCCATGGAATCTGATTTACTACCGGGACTTCAGTTGCATCTAAACAGATCTCATTTGCAACCTTTGTCTCTATGCTCCCCTTAATATTATTTACTTCTCTATTCCTCTTCTCTACTTTGCGTTACATTACCTTTTGTTTTTGCTGTTTTTGTTATAGAGTATGCCTAGATAAAGCTACATGTTTTTCAGCTACTTATTGTTGATCTGCTACAAGGGAAGGAAAAACACTCTAAACAGAAAATGAATAACAACTTAGCAAGCTTATATACTAAACAGTTTGTAAATGTTTGTCCAAAACTTAACTACACGTAAGGATTTGAGCCTTCTCTTTCAAAGATGCACTAGTCGTGTTTACATTTGTTAATAGTAGAAATACTAATCTGACTGCACTAAGGTTAGTTAGGTTGATGATCACTGATTCGAATGCTAGGGAACATGCTAATTCTATCTTCTCTCTGAACTGTAAGCCATCTCTATCACTCTGTGCACCATAGAATTATCAATACAATAATGAGTAATCTTACTACACAATATCTACATGATATTTGTTGGGCTGTACTGAACAAGTGGTATTTTTTAATAACGGCACAGAATAAAGATGTAGTTAAAATGAAACAATTTTTTGAAGAAAATTTACGTTTGAACACAAAACAATGTTCAGTTTAGGTGTGTATAGAAAATGACTTGTTTCACGGAATGACATCAGCTATAGAGAACCAATGTAAACATAGGGTCATTGGACGACTCTTTTGCACAGTATAGGACTCCAACACTTAGCACTGATGAACTTGACATGGATAAAGCTCAGGACTTTCGGGTGTCATGACCAGTAGCTAACCATTCATACACTGAGTTGGAATCCAATGGTTCACATTTGCCTACTTCAGTCAACTCGCAATATAGAACGACTACCATCCAGTTCCAGCAATGAGCATTTGTTCCAGCAGTCGATTTGGTTGATACTACAAGTCATGGTTACTCATAAAAACTTTGGGCATTCAACCTCGAAGCATGTTACCAATGAACATTAGACTGCAATTCAGTTTTAGCGTTTGTGGATACTGGTTGATTACAAATTAGTGCTGGTCACGGACTGAAATCACTTGGGGAATTATTCGGTAACAGGAAGCGCTAGATAACTACTTCTTTCTAGTATGTATACGTAATGTTGAAAAGTCCCAGGATAGAACGAAACAGCTATTCAGTGCTCCAAGGTATTTTATAGTCTTACAATGAGCTTCACTTTATGATAAATACTTCCTTGTAATAAGGTATTAAAATGTAGTAATTATGCAAAACTAAAAAGTGTGGGTAAAATCGGCATTAATATTCTTACATTCGGTGATAACTGTGTCGATAACAATACATAATACATATGCTGAATCATCTCTGCCTTTTTAATTTAGCAGTTATCGTTTATAACAATGATAATGCGGAGCAAACTAGAATGATCGTGAGGATGTATGACTTTGTATTATTTTCACTCGCCCTGTGCTATGAAGTACAGTCACCCCCTTGTCCATTGAACTTTCAGGGAGATATGCTGCACATAGTCACCTTTCTTTATTTCATATTACGTACAGTAATTAAATTTAGGACCTTTTCTTATTTAAATATACGAGTATATTTTAACATTTAGTTTTCCCAAATCAAAGGAAACGTGGAACAGAAAACTATATTTAATGATGGGTTGGGACTAAGTCTAATTTACTGATTGATTTTCTCATCTCTTCTGTTTACTCTGGTTTGCTAATATTCCTCTGAAGTACTGAAACCGAGAAAGTGCATCCACTTGTCCACTTGCTTAGCCAGTATTCATTAGTGTTGTTCACAAATAAAATCATAGTTGAATCTCATTTTGAGTGACAAGAGATATAAGGTATATTAGTACGAATCTCAATCTGGTTGATATCAATAATTCTGACGTCTCATGGCTAGAGTCCAAACTTAACTTCTTCAGGAAAATAATCAGGAATTAAAATGTCAAAGGTGCATAGCATTAGGAATATTCTAACCCATCCCAAAAGTATGCTGGCTATTTGTAAATGACACATCTACTGTGCTGAAGTCGGAGAATATCTAGAGTTTTTCGCATACATTAGCTCTACAGTAGATGAGATCCAACTCACCTATGAATTAGAAAATGAAGAATTATCTATACTGGGTGGCAAAATCAATAGGATGGAAGATGGAAGCTTAGATACCAGTGTTCAGAACAGATTCGAATAGATACTTGGATTTCACATTATCTCACCATCATCTCATGACCTTATATCAAAGTAGGATCGATAAAATGTTTGACTGGTAAGTCGGAAAGCCTAAGTATGGAAATGAAATACGTCACACAGACACTAATTCTTAATAATTATCCTCCGGAATTTATTCAAAAGTATGTAAGGATTGACAAGAGAAAGAGTGGTAATGTTAATGGTGATTGCAACATACTTAAAGGGAGAATTCAAATCCTCTGTAATGTTGCAGTATAAAAAGACACATAGGAAATTTTACGTAGGATTCTTAACAATGCTGGGATTAGGGTGGCATTTAAACCCACAAACACTTTCAGAGAGAAACCTTTTAAACTAAAAGATCCAATACAACCAATTAGGAAAAGCAACCGAACCTTTCAAGTACCATGTAATAATTGTGATAGATATAGATCAAATCAGCCGTTCTGGGCAGTCAGAACATCAGAACACAAAAATTTAGTGAAACATACAGTGGTAGACCCTACTAAGATAAGCAATTTAGAGCAAAACTCGGCTATCGCTCTGCGTGAAGTGATCCATAATCATACTAACTATACTCTACAACAGTGCCGACGTTTTTCCCTTACATTAGATCGAAAGAATTTATGTTCATTAATGATAATTTATTACCCATGACTTTGATAAGACAAAATGTAATATACTGACAACTACCCACATAGAAAAATTACTTTTGGTAGATTCACTGATGCAAATAACTATTTTGAGATCTCGTAAACCCTTCAAAATGATTTTAGTCAAAAGGCGGCCAACGTTTCGTGAAGAGATAATCATCGCATAAATACCTTACAGTGTTTCACATCCCCAATGCGTAAAATGTCACTGATTCGATTGCTATACTGTGAGCACATTTGGATGCATGATGGAGGGAAAGGATGAATTAGAAAGCAATCACAACCTTATCAACAACATACCCAACTACAACAAATTTCCACTGAAGCAGGAATTGGACAACAGACTGTCATAAATGAATGTTTTAGACAATCAAACCAACGCGGAGAATTGGTGACTCAAATGTACAGAAAGCCAACACACACCGTTCAAATCCTGAACTACAGTAGCAACAACCCTACAGCACACAAAAGTAGTTTCGTACAGACTTTATTGGGAAGAACAAGAACACACTGCAGAACAATCACTTCACGGAGAAAGGAAAATTACTTGGTATTTGTCCTATAGAAAAACGGTTACCAAGGAAACCTCATCAAAAGACACTTATCCAGTTAATAATGAGCTACAAATTCATTCATGAAATCAGAGAACGAATCGTCCTACGATATATAGTGAACATAGATCCCAGTAAGATAACCGAGGCCATTTGGAATTGGTGTGGCTCATCATACGCAAACTAAAAGATGCAACAACCAAAGCAGATAAACTAAATTTCATTTACGAAATCACCCGAAACTACTCTGATACACACCACGCAATGCGACCACTCTCTTTCCCCTCCTTTGCATGGAAATCAGATAAAAACTAGATGTAATGTCATTTAATATCCTATGTTAACGCTTCTTCAGAGCTAAGCAAATGAATTCGTTTTCAAAAAGGTAGAGATTTTGGACATTGGAGAAGTGAAGAATACGAGAGAATCGCTAGAAACTTGGCAACCAGGTCAATCAACAATCAATAAATGTATAGATGTGGCCCCAATCTATCAACTAATAGGACGGACAATTAACGACTAGAGGGTCGAAGATCAAGTAGAGAATAGGCCAAGTGGGAAATCTATGACATCAATGACACAACAATCAAAGGAAACCACAGAAGATACTAATTCGTCAGGACAAGCCACTGAGCAACTCACACAGAAATTCTGATAACTCATTTCTTACTGAAGTCAGTGATGAAGATGTTGTCTAGAAAGACTACGAAATCTTCACAAACAAACCATAAAGCTCACAATACAAACAGCTACATGTATTAGCTGTCCGTTAGAAATAGAAAATAAATCTGCTTAGCCTGGTATCTGCAAATATTCGTGGAATTCTTCAAAAACATCCGGTATATTCAACTGTATTTGCTTTTCTACCACAGTTACCTCCTAATAAACTGATGATATACCAAACATTTCTAGTTAACCGCCCCAGGTAGTTCTTGTTGATGAAAAACTAATAAGAGTAATTTCCAGGGAATACTATTATCGTATTTTGAGGGGATTTCGTCACGAACTGACATCAACTGGTGAACCATTCAAAACCTGGGGACACCGGACAGCTATTAGTGTTTCTCCAAATGATGTCATTTCATGATGAATACTACCATGAAAGACTATTATTGTTATAAACAGTTCATACTTCTGTGTATAAACAAACCCTAACGTCTTAAACACCTCATTTTCAACTACAACAATGTGTACTCAGAAACAGCTCGATTCTGGAGCAATGCTTGTACGAGGTTTATTTATCAAGGAAGGATAAAGAATGTTATATTAGAACGTTTGCTTGATGTAATATCCAAAGCAATAATATGCCTTTCATGTATGTCAATGGTTCATTCAAAGTGATATGAGCACGTGGTCCGACATAATGTACAGCATCCAAAGCTTATTATCTTAGTGGATGGGATTTAAAGTTCCTTATTCTCTTAGTAAAGGAATCCAAATGGAATCAGACCCACGACGTTAAACATCTTTTATCAATTCAGTAATCAAGTGTGTCTCGAAATTTAACACTATCTGAACGATATTTTGGTTGTCTTTTCTGATAGATTCCACCTAACAACTTCTTGGTAACTGAGATGTGGCTAATAAAGTTGAAAATTTTCAAATGCTGATCACCGATCATAACTAAAATTAAATTCAGTCCTACATAGAACAGCTGTTACCTAAACAGTTCGTTATGCGATTTCAGACAATTAAAAATTGCTGTTTATTGGCTTACTTGTTATTCTCGGTTGTTTTATTGAATCGAATTGTTCGACCTCTATTAGTATATGGGCTCCTATGCGGGTGCGTCGAGACTGCCTGAACGGTAACTATGATAATTTGCTTGCTTGTGGCTAGCAGAATAATCCAGGGGGCGCGTTTCATGCCTCCGTGGAATAGTGAATAACGCCTTGGCGTTTGAAGAGATGGGTACGAGTTTCGAGTCTCAGTGGGAACAGCATCACTCACTGGGGTGCAGGTACATCCAGCTGACGAGTCCCATGTAGGACGAAACGCGCGTCCTGGATTCTTCTGCTGTCCATAACCAAGGAAACTGTCATAATTAAAAATCCCCACTATATATATATATATATATATATATATATATATATATATATATATAAAGTAGAATGTGAATGAAGAATATTGCGTTAAATAAATTCTCACCAGGTTCTACAGTTATAAAATCAATTTTGTTGACATATTAATAGCCAGAATTTACGGCGAATGTATTTAGGAGTGGGTTTGGAATTACAATTAAAATTTGACTGTATAAGATTATGAATGGTAGTGTAATTTATATATGCATGTCAATTGTGGTGATAAGTGTAAACTTTGTCAATTGATTGGTGATCAGAAGTATGGGGAAGGAAAATTATTGATAAAGTTCAAGGTTACATTGTGTCAAGAGAGCGATTAGTACAAAGAATGACATGAGGGGAATGACCTAAAGGCAGAAATGGAGTGGATATGTCATCAAAGGAGTCAGATTTTAATTATAATTAAACAGTAAGTGTTTTCACTTCTACTGATGAGTCCTAGTAATTAGTGACAATAAACATGAAACTTATCTACTGGGTTTACAAACTGTTAACTTGGAAAACTAGTTGACATTTAAACAGTTAATCACTACTTGATGAGTTATAAATCGTCAAAAAAGCATTGGTAACCAGGCTTTGAAATGGGTTTTCTGAGTTTTAACAGACACATTGGAAATCTATTGCGCGACATTAGCAGACAAACTAACTTATCAGTTATAGACCCTGAAAAACACAGAACAGAAAGTACAGATGAAAATGGAGTAACATTGGTCCATAATAATATTCACTTTCACCACAGATATTAAACCGAGTGTTTTAATAATTCATTTTTGATAAGAAGGGAAATCTCTTAATTAGTCATTTTGATTCAGATTATTTCATCCACAGAGACGGTTGCTTTCTTCCTGTCTTGGTAAGCAATACTGCTATGCTGTGTGCCCCATAAAAACTGATGCACAAATATTCTAATTCTGACTAGTTGGGAAAAATCCATGTACATTATGTTAATTAATACATGTTTTAATCTAAAATAAATATGTTTGATTAATGTAAGCATTATGCAATGTCTGCAGGCACTAGTGGAAATTTTCCGGAACCGCGTAGACTAGTAATAGTTGTTCGCTTACATTTAGTAATCATAGTCAGACAGAGGAAAGCGTGTCAGTAATTGTCATTTGTACACATGTACATGTATACATACCCGTACATATATTCAAGCAGCAGCAGCAATACTAATAATAATAATTGTATATATTTTGCTGGATAATCACTACTTCCGCTAAATTGCACAGCAGTGCCATTTGCCCTTATAAAGTATCTAGCCGTAAGTAAGCATATCATTCATCTCTATTAAGTGCATGATTAATAATTGTGTTTTGACGGATAAGATGATTTTTACGTGGATAATAAAAATACATTTAGCTCAAAAATAAATAATGCGTACATATTTTGAAATACTGAATACTCAGCGTATTCCAATCTAATTTGCATAAAATACTCAGTTGGCATCAGAACAATTTTATTGCCTGCTTCAATTAAATTTTTAGCTTAGAAGCATTTCAGTGTCCAGCTAGATACTTGTTTAATTTTATTGACAGAGTTATCTATTACACTAACGAAATACTAGCCAGAAATGTGAATTCGATTCAGAGAGTAGTCGCAACATTCGATCTGTATACTAAACCATAAACATATCTTGCTATAACTACCTTTACCATATTCAGAGTGGGATACTTCTGCTACTCTTCAGTTATGCATATCGCACGGTAAAGTGCAAAACAACTTAGGAAAATCTATTTGATGGATAGTAATAATGGAATTGCGTGTAAGAGGAATAGGATTTTGTAATCCTGGTAAATTGCAGTTTAGTGTTAATTTGTTCACCTAAAATAACATATACTGAGATGTGGTACATACATTCAAGCAGTGAATCAGAAGTTCGAACCCATCTGCACTTCCTAACGTGTGAAATGCTAGGTGAAACCATAAATTCTCCTACCAGAGGTTTGACTCATTGTCCAGCAAGACAACTCATTATGTATTTGATGGCTCAAGTTTCAAATAATTCTTTTTATTAGACAAAATATAAGTTCTATAAATGTTAGGGTCGAAATTTGACCTGAAAGAACTGAAAATAATGAATACATATTTTACTCGAGTTTGAGACTACTCGAGGGCAAATATCCTTCATCACACACTACTATTTCTTAAAATTCATTCATACAACGTTTTGCTCTCTTATGATTCTGTACCTAAGGCTTGTACGTATAGTAAGCTATAAGCTAAATGACCGAATGTCCACAAACCACATATAGAAATACAAATTTAGTGTTTATCAGTGACTCCCCTGGAGTGAGAATTTCCTGAGCTTGATTAAAATTAGCGTCACCAGTGGAAAGTTCTACAATAGTGTATTTGTCAGTTATTCTTCTGAATTTTCATGATATATGAGAAGAGAAACACCTTTGTAAGTTTAAGTAACTCCGAGAATCGGGTTCACAAATTTTGTTGATAGCTAGTGGGCAAATTTTATATAATCTGCTCTCTGAATTCTTACATTATCAATGAAACTTATTTTGTATTGTCTCAGTAAGGATGGAGGAAACAACTGAAGAGCCATTATTAAATCTGAGATAAATACTATTGTCCTATGAGCCAAAATGCAACGAACCAAGTATCTTCAACATTAGCCAGCATTCAAAGGTCATGATAAGCAACTGTCTGCCCAGATTTACTATACGATAGCACTCATTATGATGGTATATTTAAAAATTATGAGAGACTAGTGCTTCTCAGCCTGTCGTTAAGTCTGTGCACCATGGTTTTTGAAAATCTTTAGTTGTACCCACTCAAATGAGTAAAAACAGGAGTAAATACACTACAATGCAAATAATAAAATAATCCAAGTGTCTGTGGTGTGAAAAATGATTCCAAGTTTTAGTCACCATTGAATTTTGCACGACAGGATTTATTATAACCAGGCAGTGAGTCTATGTTTAGTATTATGCATATTAATCAAGTATGAGATACGTGTTTTATGAACAAGAGGTTTCAGCCACAGAATAATACAACATTGGAACCAGGTCTGGTAGTAAATAGGACGCAGCTGTTCCACTAATCGAATTGGTTACCATTATGTTGGCTTTGTCAGTGGTGAACATCAATAATTTAAATAACATAAACCATCTTTCTTCACATACTTTTGAAAGTCTGTTAACTTTGGATAAGATGAGTATGGTATGATGTATAAAGAAGTGAAAATCTCAAAAGTAGACAAGACCCATTAGATACAGAATATTTAGGCATAATGAATTATTGTATCTAGTACTGAAACAAATGTGCTTCTGCAAACATTCTTGCACGAAACACTGGAGTGAGATACGAATGAAGTGTTCAATGAAGTGTTCATTATGGACATAACTAACTAGTACCAAGAAAATTTATTTACCGGCCACCGAAATTAATAATAGGCTGATATGATGCAGTTACTACGTAAGGCATTTTGGAATTCCTTCATTTAACCTTTTGGACAATCATTCTTGCTCGTTGCTGCCTAAAAAGCATGACCTAAAGCCATTAGTAGCGTTAGGGTCCAAAATCGCAGGAGAGGAGGAATTACGGAAATGCAACTGTTTACCAACCACTGTTTGTATCCAGTGGGTCTAGAGGCAGTGTCATCACGAAGAACATTTTTTAAAACATTACATAAGTGGACAGTTGTTTTTCAAGCAGTCCTGTAAACATTGGGACGAAAAGAGAAAAAGTTGATGCACAGTAATTAGGGGAACTGTAAAGAATAAAGTCTTTTTGTACAGTGGTAAATTTGGTGGAATGCTTTCCTCGTATCA
Source organism: Heterobilharzia americana (assembly GCA_944470555.2). Lineage (NCBI taxonomy): Eukaryota > Metazoa > Platyhelminthes > Trematoda > Strigeidida > Schistosomatidae > Heterobilharzia > Heterobilharzia americana. Next base: position 72,746,378 of record OX104134.1, read on the forward strand.
ACAAGTTAAAGTTTAAGCAGCTGATGTCCATAGGTTCGAAATATCAGTTCACCTAATAAACAATTTAAATGCCATAAGACAAGTTAATTAAAGAAGAGCAAGAATAGAAGAGAAAGGAAAACATCTTGAAACACTTATCTTCGTAAATCTCAGAAGTAAGTGCTTGAATTTGGACCTATCTCACTACCTTCCCTCGAAGAAAATGCATAGTCAGTCACTGTGAACGAGTGACTCCAGAAAACGCCTCAGAGACTGCTCAAATGACCAGTTATATCTGATTATTTTGTGTGGATAAGTTTCTTTTTCATAAAATAAATAAAACTAATTTGTTAGTTCAGTAGCTGTCAAAAAACCTAGTTCTCTAATGGCAGGTCTATTCAGAAAGGAATGTAAAATGAACGATTTGCATGCAGAAATATTGTATGAATGAGTTCATCTAACAAACTTACCAATGACTGCAGTATGATGGTATGGAACACTGATGGCTTTCAAAAGAATTATCTTTCGTGTGACGATAAAGTAATTTAGATTAGTATCCTAACAGGTGACGGGACGAATGATAGTAGTAATGTGCTCTGAACCAATATTCAGAATGGTGAAGTACCTGTTATTTGTCAAGGTGCAACATTTCCGAAAAGATAAATACCTGATATTGTAATCTGAAGAAAAAATCGTAAGTTTATATTTTTAGGCTATTTGCGTTTGATAGACAAAAGTTGCTGCTTAAATTTCATTATGAACACAAATTTTAAGAAAGTAAATACTTCAGTGCACAAATTTGTTTTTCGTATAAAACGTATAAGCAATTAATTCATGGAGATATTTCATAGGTAAAAAACGTCAATATTTGTCAGCTAATAATTCAAAACGCAAAAGATAAAAAGAGGGATTATTTGATAAAACATGCACTAAACGAAGTCCTTGAAACCTTCCCCAAGGTAAATAAGAAGAAGCTACTTCTGAATTTTAGAATTCAACATCTGCACCATAGATAACATTCTAAAAGGTAGATTAATGAAATCTGTTAAGAAAACATTATATGCCTGTGCAAGATGCAAACTACCACTCCTGGTTGCCTCAAAAAGTGTACCAGTTCACCTGCTTTAATGGAGCTACTTGTGGCAGTGACAGATTGTTCAACACCTTTCAACATGGCTCAGAAAAAGGGACATGAGATTGATCAAAAGTTCTATCCCACAGTAATTAGCCAACAGGGAACATAACACTTCAGGAGGTTTATTTCGTATCCTTGATAGAGCCCAAAAGAAACTGCTAAAAGGCGTGAGTGGACTTCTGTTATGCACTGATAAAACTTCCATAATATAGAGCTAAAACAAAGAATTGTATGTTCAAAAGCAAGCTTTTCATTCAGTCTTCTTATCTACTTCTTAACATTGTAAATCCTAAAAAATAACTACATTTCTTTGCTTTTGCGTTTTGACAAATGTTGATTTTTCTTACCATTACATGCACACATCAATTAACTATCTGAATGAGACTGTTCAGCTTGTGAAAATGATATTCATCGATAACAGTTTTGTGTGCTGAAGTTTTTATACTTTTATGACAGTTGCAATATTCAAAGCACAGGAACTTTAGGGACTTGGCATATGTATATAACAGCGCAGGGGCGATTTTCGGTCATTAATGGCTAGCCATTGAGCTTGCTATTAATTTCATAGAGGAACTAGGTTTTAATTCAAAGAGTGATAAAATTATTGAAAATCTAGACTAACATATTTACCCCTCCTACCTATTTTTGTGCAGCTGTTTATTGATCAGTGGCTGGTCTTAGACTGAGCATGTACTATCTCATGTTTCATTTGCATATATGGCCCCTTAATGCGTGTGAAGGATCCAGAAGGAAGTTACGCAACAGTGATCTGTTTTGACTTTTAATATTCGATAACACTGAGTTTCATGCTGATTACTTTTATGCTACTAATTATTTTTACTATGAATTTTGATTAACTAGGGTTAATTAGGACAGCTATAAACTAGGCAGTGCTGGTATGAAAAGGTTATTGAAAAAAATGTTCGCTCAGATTATTCTTGTTCTGAATAACCTATAAAGATCTTTGAATTATTAACCAACTTACTCTAAACTGAGTGGTTCAATACCACTATACGGCTGAGCGGTGGTAAAAAGATATCAGTGGAATATATCTGCTTAAAGTAGAAAGAAATAGCGGTATTTTACTGGGAAAAAAATTAGTCAGTAGTCGGTGAGAATAAAAAGATGTTAGTCTTCAAGTTATATAATAGTGCAAATGAAATCAAAGATTATGTTGATAGACAACTTCGAAAAGGTATTCAGCTGAAATGAAAGTTGAAAGCTACATTCACCGCAGTTATAAATGAAACGGTGATGTTAAATTGGGGGTAATTATTGAACAAAATGTCTCTTGTAAGAACGCTTCCACTTAATTCTTTGTTCCTCCAAGTGATTTACAAGTATGTTGGAATTTTCGCAGTACCTTTTCATCCCTGTTACTACCAATGCTGTTGACTATTGAAGTGATTTGCACCATATTACTAACTAGCCCATGACCCCCCATTCCATAATCCATGATAGTGTGAATAGTTTACGAGCAGATCTTTAGGTAATGGAATAAAAGCTAATATTATAGAAAGCAGCTAAGGCGGTGGCTGGATTCATAGGCTGTCGGTTCCAGCAGTATCTCAACCCAGAGATTTACTATCATGTTCTGAAGTTTTGGAATTAGGATGTGTGATTGCCAAAATCAGAATATTATTGAAGTTCTTCACAAATATATCTCTGAGAATAAACACTGAAACTTAATATTTCACGACCACATCACTTATAAGCAAAGACTGGAGTTTATGTACCATAATACAACTGCTGATGAACCTCTAAAATCAGTCTATTTGTAGAAGAACCTAACCATCTTTTAAGAATAAAGATCTTTTCATGTCCTAAACAATAAGGATAGTGCAGATTTTTTGCAGCCCTAAAATCATTATTTAAACATCGAATTCGGCTTTCGCCAAACAAAAAATGATTCGTCATCTAAAAGTGTACGTAAAAATTTGAAAATCAATCACGATGAATACAAGACGTAACATTAACTGGAAAATACAGTAGAACTGTGACTTTACTGCCCGAATTAGGCACAGAAATGTCATCAATAATTCAGAATACATTTTAAAGGTATTATATCAATCACAAGAATGAACAATCTGCTTCAAAACAGAAACAGATTCTCTTAAGAGGATTGGCAGTCACCTGACTAATGTTATCATTACAGTGAAGACTGAAATGGTCAGAAATGGTCAGAAATGCAGTTTAGCGTCTTGCCACTTCTAGGATTCTATAAGTTTTTAGAAAACCCTTAATCGTGACATCCAACGGATGTTAGTCTTGTTTTTTTCAGAACTTTCCAAAGTACAAATTCTTGATTCCTCTTTCAGGCAAAATGCAGCAGTTAATCGACAAGTCCGGATGCTTTATTGGAATGTAAACATTTTTGCATGAAAATCAAAGAATTGGCATTAAGCATTCATGAATTGATGACTCACTGCATGAAAATTCCACCTTATGTTAACAACCACAAATTTAGCCCAATATTAAATCTACTTAACATTGACAACTGTCCAACTACCTGCACACCTTTCGATTTCAGCTTTCTTTAGTCAGAAAAACGAATACCCAGACAAGAACACACCAGTATCGACATATTCTTCTGTCCAAGAAGAATAACAGAGGCAGTAATGCTGCACATAACTGTTCGAAGTTATGCTAAAACTGAAGGTTTGGAAGATCAAATTCCCTTGATGTTCATCCGAAAATTTGAAATATGAGGCTTCAGAAAACTAATTCACAGTCTTTCAATGTTAAAATCATCCCGCAGAACTTATAATCAGGAATGTCGCGTTTTTAAAAGTGTTTAATGAAGACAATGCAAAACCGATCTATTCTATATATTAAACAAGTTGGTGTCTGCTGCTTTCAACTACTTTGCTTCGTTTTATCACTATTTCTGTTGTTCCTCTTTTCCTTTTAAAACGCACCCTCGATTAAAAATAAGTATGAAATTAAAATATTAACCAGTTTGAGCGAAGTTTTCCTGCACATCTTTTCACTTGTGTTATAAGTGAATTACTTTACTGTTATAACTCCATACTTTATATAATCTGGGTTATCTGTTACTGACGAAAAGTCATGATAAATTGTCCTTCGTGCTTTAATGAAATCTATCATAAAGAAGCCTTATATTAACTTTTGTAAAATCATCAAGGCTGCAAAAGTTTCAATTCATTTCGTATGCCTCACTGCTAATGAAATGTTCTTTCAAGTCTCAGTTTTGAAGAATTTCCCACCGATTTAACCGATCTAAATTATGTGTACATCTTTTCCATAAACAACTCATTGTCAACTCACAAGAAATCGGTACAAATGTTCGACGTTTTGAGAAAATTAGTCGAATTACTGAAAAGAAGTGCATTGATTTTATCCTGCTGCACTCGTTATTTTGGTAGTATTAAAGATATAAATAAAAGTAACAGATAAATATTTTTCAATAGTAGCTTAGGTTTATGTAGTCCGTTTATGATAAACATAAATTATGACGTGGAAGAGATGATTTTTAAACTTGCCTGGTTAATTATCTCACTAACTGCTAGCCGTACTAAGTCCCGGTAAATAAGGAACGTTCAGCATACAGCTACCGACCCTACCCACAAAACAAACCCAGTCACTAAAGAAACTTCAAAGCACAAAAACATCATAAAAAACAAAAACAAACTAACACCTCACTGAAATAGGGGAGACGAAATGACGCCGTTTGGTGAAAGACTTCACGAGGCCAATGGCCAATGTGTCTCCTGTTCTCTCGGTGAGAGTGAAAGTAAGAATGGGGACATGGAATGTCCACACCATGTACGAACCTAGCAAAGCTGCCCAGATTGCAAAAGAGATGATGAGGGGATATGGCATAGAAGTGCTAGGAATCTGTGAAGAATCTGTGAAAGTAGATGGAATGGAAGTGGACTCTCGAAACTGTCAACTGCAGAGTAAATGATCTACTCCAATATTGCCACCCAGACGACAACCACGAACACAATGAGATTGTGAATGGCTATCATGATGTCCTCAAGAGCATAGAAGGATCTCATGTGGTGAGAACCAATCCCCTACTGCAGGATCAAGAACATGACAGCAAGATTCAAATCAAAGAGAAAGAAAGTCCAATCATACAATGCTACGCTACGCACTTACAAACAGTGCAAATCAAGAGAAGGAGGAGGAATTCTATAGATGTCTGAAATCACTACTGGACAAGACCCCAGACTGCGATGGCGATATCAAAATTCTAATGTGTGGGGTGACACTAATGCCAGGCAAACTGGGAGGGGACAGCACAGGAAGAGGACTGATCATGGGTCGAGAATCACTAGGTGAAATGAGGAATGAAAATGGAGAACTACTTACAGACTTCTGCGCATTTAATGACTTTGTGGTTATAGTCAGGCAGTGTGTACAAGCACTAGGATATTCACGAATCGACATGGATTTCACTAGATGGACACACTAAAAACCAGATTGACTTCATTTCAGTCTCAAGAAAGTGGGGACACAGCCTACTATACAAAAGATCAAGAAGAGGAGCAGATGTAAGTTCACACCACTCACTGTATAGTGCAAGGAACCTGCACTCAAAATGAAGTTGAAAGCTTCCAAAGAAACTGGTGATGACAGGCCCAGAAAACACCCAGAAAAGAAACTTAACTGAAAGACGAAACTACAGAGGATATCTTCACCTCAGCCACCAGAACAAAATGGGAGACATTGACCAACACCCGTGAAAGAACCTGCGTGGAAGAATGCTGAACTCTTTGAACAAGATATAGAAAGAAACCTACACAACCGTATTAGGAAGGAAGAAGAAACAGGACAAGGAATGTATCTTGACGGACACAAGGAAGCTGATAGAGGAGGGAGAGGAAGATGGTGAAACAGAAGATGCTTCAGTGCAGTGCAGGGATGAACAACGGAAAGAGGAACTGAACACAACTTATAAAACACTAC